>CM021103.1:707381165-708042425 GCA_007115665.2 Sequoiadendron giganteum
AGATGGGACTAAAAGATAATAGTCAAATACACGCCGAATAGTATAGGTTATCATATTTCATCCGCTACTCAAGGGATATGCTAATATTTTGTAGCAGCTTCGAGAAAGAGAAGAGATTGAGATTCCAAGTATTAATATCATTATATTTGACAGGGGTGTGACTGGCAGTAATATCATTGGATTTGTCAGTGATGATTACTCTTGGCAGTGGTCGATGCATCATCAAATTTGCATTTGAAAGTGGTGCTAATTCGTTTGACAATACTGTTATTACATTTCTTGCCTAACATCATATGTTTGGTCTCCTTCACACGTCTATTATTGCCTGCCAGTAATTCGAGCATTATTTATAAGTTTCATCTGCTTTCTAATGTTACCTGTCATGATTTTCTCGTCTCAAATATCTTTTGTAACAAGCATTAAGTTTTCAAATCGCTAGTGTAGCTGCAACTGCAAGGTATACTCTCTTGTCTGCTGGATCGACGTCCATACACTATGCCAATGTGCCAAAATTCAATGCAGTTGGTCTTCAATATGCGGCTAGCAACAATAAATTGGCAGAACTAGGCAAATATTGGTGGAAAGTACTGATCGAGGTGATATAGTGAAGTTTGGTAGTCGTACCATATCAGGGAGTTCGTGGTTATTCATAACATGTTATCTCTGTCATTTAAGGTGTAGATTATTGTTCAACGAATGAGGAAGTCACAAATTTTGCACACCACTTTAACTTATTGTGTTTGTCCCAGTCATTTACAATTAAGTGTGCCATTACCTCTATCTGATGTTCATTTACCTCTATGCTAAAGATGCAGTTATGAGGCTCAAATCTCCTTTCAAATTAAATCTAGTCTAGGTGGAACGCTTGCCTATAACCAGGTGAGTTAATGATATTGTTGGGAGGATTGTTTGCTTCATATTTTTTTTAAAAAAAAATCTCACTAAATCTAGTGGTTGTCACCCAAAATTTAAGTCTTCAACTGTCACATCAGAAAGGGGATTGTTTTGCTTACTAAAGGATAGGGAATCGGGTGTTATTGTTATCTCTAACAATGAACTTGGGGGTTATAGTCTCATGACCATCCTGCTCGTGGCTTTGTTCCATAATCTGCGTTCCTACTTCTTGCAATGATAAGGACTATGCTTGCCCTAGTAGAGGCAATTATATCTTCTTTTAGCTAAAATACCAAGGCAATTATATCTTGAAATCACTCATTGCTGGTTTTCTTTACGAGTATCTTGTTGACTGATGTTGCTGATTTATGACAATTTGCAGGTTTAACTTTTTGTTCTCTCAAACCTTATGCTCCCCTTTTGATTCAATGAGAGGGTGTTAATACATTTTGGGCAATTTTTATGACATCATTGATGATTTAGCATGAAGTTGAAGTGAATGTTTAAATTGTTTTACTTCTTTTCAAAAGATGGCGATATATGTTAAATATGTGTATATCCACAAATACGTCGCTTTGAGAGTATAAAGTCTTGCAATCAAGTTGACATTAGGTTGACATTGGGATCAAACGAAAACAAAGGCGAATGAAGCAAAGTTGGATAAATGGACATTAGACTTGAAAAAACATTTCTTAATGCTTGATTTTTTTTACAATTTTGAGCGTCTATTTTCTACTCTCGTTTTCTATTTTAGACCAACTCACATTTCGATTTGGGCTTAAAATCAATCACTGATTTGATCTTTTCAAAGTTGGTTAAAAAGAACCTTAGACATATACTAGATTTCAATTTGGGTTAAAATTGGACAAGGCAAACTTCAAATCTCATTTGGTGCTTTTAAAATGAACTCATCACTACTTTTTGGACTTAAAATGAACAAGTGTTTGTCATGCTTTGTAATCTTTTTCACAAATTAACATCATTTAAAATGCCTATGTGTTTCTCGCGCTTCACAGTCATCTTGAGAATCAAAAGCATTTTGGCGATATTAATTTGTCAAAAAGATTGTCTTCACACTTCGATTTGGGAACTTAAAATTGAACAAACTTGTCTAGTGTGAGAAAAAGGCATTGCAAGTGTTCTCTCTTTGTTCACGCAAACAAAGATGATCGAACTACGAATGCACTTACTCACTATTGTGTACCTTTAGAGGGCCTGCCTTGTGGGAAAAAATACTCACCCAAGGGAACGACCCAACCGGGAACACGCTAAAGCCAAGCGACTTCCAACCGGTATATAAGTGTGGATTCTTGAGGAAAGTTCAAGAATCATGAGGATTATTCCAACGAGATGGACAGAAATGGACTCTCGCCGATGTTGGATAATCCCCCACGAACAGAATGCCCGAATTAGAACCCTTTGTTTAGAAAAAGGCCAAAACCTTGTCTATTTTGTTGGTGCAAAAGGTCATGTCCTTTGAAGCCGCCCCGCGTTATACATGCGGTTCTGTTGTGGAAATGGAAAGTATGCCATGGGAGATTCATGGGTACTAATGCTTGGCTGACCCGAGAAGTGTGTGCCGTGGAGGGGAGCCAGTGTGGTCAAGCATTTAGCCATTCGCACAAAATATGCGCAGCTGGATTCGTCCAAGTGGGAACCCAATAAAATATTGTCTCATCATCCTAGGGTTGTAAAAAGTCTTTGGAAGTAAAAGATACATTGCTTGGTTCTCAAAATAATTGAAAAATAGACATTCACAAGAACCTCAAATTTCAAACTCCTTAGAGGAAACAAATATCCTTGACGAATTCAACCACTCTTGCTTTCCCTAGGGATCATATCCTTAGAGGTTTCTATGTGATTGAATTCTATCGTCATTTGTTTTCACTAAGGATAAACCTAGGAAACTTTTTCCCTAATTTTCTTGATTTCCACATAACGAACCTTGTGGGATGAAAACGAAAGTGGGACATTAGGCATTCAGTTTGAAAACATAATCGAGCAAGTGCTTTTGGTAAAAAGAATTCACTAAGCCAAGATAAAAAGACAAATTGGATTACACATGTGTTTTCTAAACTGATCGGTTTACAAATTTTACAAAAAAGCTTCAAAAAACAATCCTGAGTTGTATGCATTCTATTATCAACAGAATCCCAAACTTTTTGAAAGGTTTGCTTTCCTCCCATAGGAAGTATAGCGCGTTCTTCAACACCGAGGTCTTGTAAGTAGAAGTCTAGGATCAAATTCAATCACTTTCATCCATCTCTCAACCATTAAATTAGTCAAAAGTCACCTCAGCAACAACTCTTGGAAACTTTGTAAACATCTATTATGCTAAACTTCTAGGCGAAATCAAATCACTCTTTGTTTGACTTAACACACCTAGTCAAACCATCATCCTATACACGAGTTTTCTCTAGGATAACACAACTTCCTAGGGTTTACGAGTTCATCTTGTGTGGCTTAACACACTTAGCCAAATTATTAAATCATCACCCCATTTGACTTAACACACTTAGTCAAACCATCCTCTTATGTACAAGTCCACTCTAGGATAACACAACTTCCTAGGGTTTACAAGTGCATTTATCACATTTTGTTTGACTTAACACATCTAGTCAAACTATCAATCCAATCACGATCAATCAAAGTCCTAAAAAGTTTAGCATTTCCTTCAAAGTTTCTTTAAGAGTTTCATTCACCCGTATCACTCATATTTCGGTTATCTCATCTTTGTCATCGCTTTGATCCTTCAATTATCCTAGTTCTTCGCTTCTTTGAACCTAAGGTTTAGACCGATCTAAAGAATTAGAGGTTCATCTCTTATATTCTTGAAAATTGATCTTCATTTTATGGTTCAAACTTGATCTCAACACAAGAGGGACATGGAATATAAACTTGATCCATCCATCATGAGCAATTCAAGTCAACCAAACTATCCAAGTCTCGCAATTCCAATTGATTATCGAAACTCACATTTAGACATGGCATCATTATCTTGTCCAAACCTCAAAAGTATAAAGAATGTGAGTATGCCCAATCTAAAGTTTGGAAAACCTTTCCCAATGATAGATTTAAATCCAAGTCCAAATCTACAAATCTATCAACCAAACACTCAATGCATGAGTTTTCCAAACAACATTAAATCCATACATGCCAAATACAAGTTTTCCAAACATGACCATTTTGAATCCGCACTTGGTAAACTTTGGGGTAGACATGTTTGCAAATCCCATCAATCTTGTTCAAAATCCAAGCAATATGTTGACGACTCTAGGTATTGATCAAAGTGAAGGTAACACTATGCAAAATCAAAGTTACCTAAATCAAGGCAATATGATTGTCAACCACAAAAATGTTCAAAGTCAACCTATAATGCTGAATCAAAACATCATACCAAATCATCCCATTTTGCCATTGGTATCGCATCAGCAAGTGGCAACCATCCAAGCAATCCCAACAATCAACACCATCCCCAACCCACCACCACCACCGCCAAAAATCAACACGGCCAATTCATTCCCCATCATGTTGCAATCCGCTCAAGAAGCTTCCTGCAAAAAGACACTCCAACACCAACAAGCTGCACATCCCGCTCATATGGCACAAGCAATCCAACAAGCACACGCTCAAGCACGAGCACAATTCCAAGCTCGGCAAGCGCACACACAAGCACAATACCAAGCTCAATTGCAAGCACAACAAGAAGCGTATCAACAAGCCTTGCAAAACTACCAATTACAACAACAATACGACCAACAACAAGTGTTGTTTGTGCAACAACAGCAGCAGGACCAACAACAGGCATTATTGGCTCAGCAACAAACACAAGCCTTACTCACTCAACAAAGCTTGCAACAAATTCCTACCACAATTGTTGAAATCAAAAATCAAGATCAATCCATCAATGAGAACTTTGAAGAGGTTTCCATCTCATCCAATGATCAAATCAACACACACCAAGAACCACTTTTCAATCATGATCAAAATCCACCAAAAATACCCAACAAAGATCAAACGCAAGAAATGTCAACATCACTTGATCCTATGGTTGAAGACATTGGTAATCTCTCTTCCACAATTGCTGAAAACAATGTTCAAGATCTGGAAGATGCTTCTACCCCATCTAGTGATCAACTCAACATTCATCAAAAGCCACTTTTTAGTGATCTATTTCAAGATGTGTTACAATTATTTGATCCCATTGACATAATCTATGATCCATCGACCAATGATCATATTGAAAAATTCTCTACATCGCCTTATGAGTTAGAGGACATATCTCAAGAATTTATTCCAAAGCATGATCAAAATCTATTACCAAGGTCTAGCAATGTTCCTTCCCAAGACATATTGACATCCTTTGACCTCATGGTTATAGATATTGAAGGAATCCCTCGCTCAACATTTGATCCAAATCCACTCAAAGCTCAAGAGAATATTGAGCCACTTCCCAATGACGATGTCCAAGAACCCAATATAAGCAATCCATCCTTTGAAATTGGCCCATGTCAAGAACTTGATCTAAAGCATGTCGAAAGTAATTCCAAAATCACTCAAGATCGAGAATTCGTATCTCCAAGATACTACAATGATCTAATGGGAACTCTCTTATTTATACAAGATGTCGCAAATGATGATCATATCCATAAAGCACATATTCCTCCATCTACCCACAAGATGCTTTCTTTGGACAGACATGTAGATGATCTTCATTCAAAACAAGAGTCTCATACTCTTACTGAGGAACAAGAGTCTCCTACTCTTAAAATTTGTACACATGATCAAAGTATAGAAAAATCTTGTGGAAACATATCATAAATAGATCGTGAAGAAGGCTTCTACAGAAGTTGTCAATCAAAAACATCATATGAAAGCATATCAAGAATGAATCAGGAGAAAGAATTTTATAGTGAATCTTTAACATCACTTGAAGAAGCAACTAAATCTAATATTTCACAAGATCAAGCTAAAAATATCAATCAGCCATTCATCCCACTTATGGAAGATTCCATCACTTATAAAGTTGGATCACTTACCTTTCTTAGAGAAAGTTATCACATCAATAAAGCCACTGTCACTTTTGAAAATCCACCACAGAACAAAGGAGTAGCGCCTTGTTTCCAAGGTAAATCATATCCTATGGCAAATAATTTTTTTCAGCAGATGAATTATCAAGGCAAAGGATTAGGCCTACATGAACAGGGTATCCTAGAACCAGTGCAAATTATTGGCAATCCTAAACATCAAGGCCTTGGTTATTCGACAAGCAAGGGATATAAACATATCAAGGATACCTCTACAAAACTGGGGGCAACTTCGTCTCAAGCAAACATCAACATAGGGAGCACGAAGAATCCTTATGATGAAACCAATTCCAATACTACAACCCGCCATGTCATGAATCTTCATCCACCTATCACCCCATTCATGAATTGGGACCAACAACAAAAGAAAGATTCGAAGCAAAGAACGAAGAACATCATTAAGGAAAAAGAAGTATGGAAGCATAAAGGACAAATTAGATACATATGGATACCAAAAAATACAAAGAATGACTATCCCTATCAAACTCCATTAGTCAAAGAAACTATGGGGCAAAATCAAAAATGGAAAAGTATCCATCAAATAAGTCCACAAAGGAAAAAGGAGGCTTCTCAAGCAATGTAAAAAGTGTATTGAGCAGTTGGTCCTAATTCCATGCATACTTCCGTATCCACCCATCATTGCTCATCTGCCCAAGTTTGGAGAGTCAAAGGTTCCAAACTGTCAACCAATCCATCTTTGACTCCTAAAGACACTCCATCCACCCCTCCACACAAGATATCCAATTCTCACATTGGCCATGTATTGGCAGTGACCCTTCATCATAAGGATTCAGAAGGTACTCTATCACGATGTGCGCACAAAGACAGAGTTAACTCCGGTATCAACAAAAAATAACATATTTCTCAAAATTTGCTTTCAAGTGCACATATCTTGGCAAAAAAACTTCTTCAAAAAGGATACCGATGGCATGTTATGACAAAAGCATCAACATCAGCACCACTAGGTGGTTCAGCATCAGCTTAAAATCTTTCAGAAAATACAAAAAAATCAAAAAAATGTCTTGAAAAAATGGTTACCTTGATGAAAACCTGGCAAACAGGCATCTTGGTGACAACAAAAAAATAAAAAAAATAAAAAATCCAAAAAAATAAATAAAAAAATCAGAAAAAAGGATTGAAAATAGTAAAGAAAAAAAATTATCCTCTAGCAAAAACCATTTTAGTGGCGCTTTGGACAAGTACCATGATGAAAACCTGGCAAACAGGTGTCATGTGTAGAATCGAGCATCTACATGCATCAGTTCAGAAGAAAGCATCTCATCGCATCCACAATATAGCCATCATTTGAGCCATATCATTTGTTCATCCATGAACTGTTTATCCAATCCATTTTTATCCATCTGCATCCAAGGTCCAAGTTACCTTGATCATGATAAAATTTTGGTGCACACTTTATACTTGCTTATGGTAAACATCTTGACATGGGTCATTTTCATTGATCCCATCCTATCCAATACGTTATCTAAGCTTTGAAGCATTATCCAAATGAGCATTCCTCTGTTCAAATACCTTATCTTGTCACAAGATAATCCTTGGCATCCTTTGCATGCTTACTATATCGATCCAAGAATCCACCCATGGTCGTTCAAACATTGCTAGACACTGGGGGCAGATATTTGCATCTTGCTTCGAGAATAAATCTTGATATATATCATCCAACTTATGTGGTGATCCAAGCATTGGCAAACATGAAATCAACTTGGTCAAAGAATTTGTGACCCAAAGATCCAAATCACTAGCCCGTGGCATATTTTGACAGGAAGACGTTCCTTATCAAGCTTTATCTTTTATTGAACATCAATCCAAGACAATCAATATTAGTCCCATCTAACTTGCGCATATGTGTCACATCAAATCATCAAAACAGTTTTGTTCCAGATCAAGCTTCATCAATCTTGATCAATCGAATCCAATCAAGTATCACCTTGTTTGACTTAACACACTTAGTCAAACCATCATCTTGTGCACGAGTTTACTTTAGGATAACACAACTTCCTTGGGTTTACAAGTCCATTATCATCTTGTTTGGCTTAACACACTTAGCGAAATTATCAAATCCATAATCACCTCATTTGACTTAACACACTTAGTCAAACCATCCCCTCTTGTACGAGTTTACTCTAGGATAACACAACTTCCTAGATTTTACAAATGCATTATCACTTTCATTTGACTTAACACACTTAGTCAAACTATCAATCCATCAATTTGATTGATCAACAATAAGCTTTGTTTTTCAACAAAATCCAAAACAGAGCACTGATATCATCACATATCCATATCTAAATTGTCAAAATCATGCAAAAAACCAAAAAAACATTCAAAACTCATCAAAAACTCAAAAACATTTGAAAACTCAAAAATCCAAAAACATTCAAAAATTATCGAAAAATCATCAAAAAACATGTCTAAATATCAAAAAATCTTCAAACTTTTTTTTTTAATCATTAAGTCTTGTTAGTCTTTCACCTTGTCGAACTACGTTGTCTCTGAGCTTGAACATAGGCAAGGTTGATCTTAGATCATCCCCCGAGACAATTAGGGTTAGTCCTTAAGCGTCCGTCACATTGGCAATCTGTTTGCCCATCTTTTATTTTACAGTTAGGGTCAGTCCTTAAGCGTCTATCACATTGGCAATCCATTTGCCCACCTTTTTTTTTACAGTTAGGGCCAGTCCTTAGGCATCCGTCGCATTGGCAATCCGTTTGCCCATTTATTTTACATTTTAGGATTTTAGGCATCTGTCGCATTGGCAATCCATTTTCCCATCTAGTTTACATTTTAGGTTAGGCATCCGTCACAATGGCATCCATTTGCCCATCTAGTTAGGCGTTCATTGCAGGGGCACCAGTTTGTCCATCTTTTTAGGATTTTAGGCGTCCGTCGCAATGACATCCGTCTGCCCATCTAGTTAGGCGTCCGTCGCAGGGGCATTTGTTTGTCCATCTTTTTCACATTCTAGGATTTTAGGCATTCGTCGCAATGACATCTGTCTGCCCATCTAGTTAGGCGTCCATCGCAAGGGCAACCATTTGTCCATCTAGTTTACATTTTAGGATTTTAGGCATCTATCGCAATGACATCCGCCTGAACATCTAGTTAGGCGTCCGTCGTAGGGGCATTCGTTTGTCCATCTTTTTCACATTTTAGGCATCTTTCGCAATAGCAATATGTTTGCTCATCTATCTCATTAGCAATCAAGTCAATTGGAGTCCGAACTACGTCATCTTTGAGCGTAAACATAGGCAAGGCCATCCTTGATTGGTCCCCGAGACACAAAATTCAAAAACATTCATAAATCTTGACAAATCCTTAAAACATCTCAAAATTCCAAAAAAAAAGCCTCAAAACATTTGAAAAACCCAAAATGGTGCATCCATTCCATCTCACTTTCACTCGTGATTGTCATCGCTCATAATAAATCATCATCGCCTTCACCCTTTGGTGAGTCAGTTAGAAGAAAGTTTAGCAGGTTCCAAAGTGAACACCTAATCGTCAAAGTCTTAAGCCTAAGTCAGTAAACAAGCAAGTTGGTCAACTCGAAGTATCAATAGCTTATCACCCAAATCAGTCCCACCAAAACCCTGATCACTACATGTCCTAGGATGAAGCTTTCCCATGATGGACATAAGCATCAGGTACCCCATAGTAGTTTAGCCTTGGCTAACGAAGAACATTAGCTTGTTTGTTTACTTTATCTTGGTCTTTTTGACTGATCTTATTTTGCACTCATTCCAAGGACCTCTCAATGATGCCTAATCAAAATAGGTTTAGAGAGAAAGGAATGGGGCAATGATCATTATCTTTTTATCTGTTATGCTTGTTGGATGTTCTTGTAAAATAACTTGGTGAATACTTGCTTTGTTGGGTCTGTCCTAGCAAGGTTTCCATATGTCAAGTGTGAACAGGAGTACTCCTATCTGTCTAACGAGTCAAAGTCCATCACACTAGGCGCAACGCCATCTTGGTTCTTAATACGTTGATGCATCGCACCTACATGTGTTATCAAACATAAAGAAAGGTATGCTCTTTGCCCATCCTTGGATAAGCAATACATCATCATAATTCATCATTTCTAATAAAGTTGGTTTGTTGAACTTCTGCATCTTCTTGGATTCAAGGGTTGATCCCTCTCATTCTTCTATCCTCTTTCATGCTAACAATGCATCCATCTTGCATCCACACTCTTATCTTGCATAATCATGCCATATCCATCCCATGCATAATCACGTCATCTCATTTTCATAATCATTTAAGTTGTTTAGGATAATATAAATTTGTTATTCTGAGCATCTTGTCTAACCATCCGTACATTCATTTTGAACCTCTTTGTCGTGAGATCCACCTCAATCTTTTCGCTCGATCTCTAGAGGGGGCAAGGTACTAATGTACTTATTTTCGCTGGGGCATCTGAAAAAATCATATTTTTTTAAATTTCGATGTTGGCAGCATCATTCTTTGAATCAATGCAACAAGTACATTGCTTTAAAGAGGGGCAAAATGTAGACATGCAGATTTGACATTATCGTCAATGTTCACCTTTTGATTAAATAAATCAAGTTTTATTTAATTAAATCATAAATCTCCTAAGGTCTATTAATTTAATCACCAATATTAAATTAAATGATCAATGCTCATTTCCTCTCATTTGATTTTAAAAGAAATACAAAAATCTAAAATCAAATGTCATATCACTTAAATCATCTATTAGATTAATCAAATCATGATTAGTTTAATCCTAACTACATGAATCCTCTAGATTCATCCACTTGCACAATACATCACTTTAATTGATTTATTAAAAAGACCTATTTTCCTTCACAAGGGCATATTCCCAAGGAATATGCCCTCATTAACTCTCATGTTTGACTTTTTTGGACAAACACAATTCCCCCCAAAAACCCTCAACCACATTCATTTATTGCAAATTCAAATTTGAAATTGGCACATTGGCCAAGACTTGCACATTCCTCACCCTCTCACACCTTGACAAGTGACATCTTGTCATTGGCTTGTGAATAATCCCACATTCATTCAAAATCTCTCACTCTTCCAATCTTGAATCTATAAAATGCAAAGCATTTCTCCAAAACAACAACAAAAAAATTGATACAACACATCTTGATGCAAGGTTACTCTCTTCATTTGAGAATCAATCTTGCTATTCATCATCCACATTTTGAAAGCATCTACACTATAGGCAACTTGAGCTCATAGCATCTCATTTTCTATCTCATTAGCTTGGAAAAGGGTTGGGAAAGGGCTCTTTTACACATCCAAAGGGCACCAATCCACCATAGAATAGGTTGTATTTCATTTCTTCTTTGCATGTTTGATTTGGTTTTATCAATTGTTTGAAGGAATGTTATATGTTATTCTATGAGGATGCTAGTCTATGCAAACCATGTGCAGATTTAGCATCCTACAAATACCAATTGTTTTATTTATTTGGATTATTATGATCATGGTGTGAGATTGATTAAATGTTTATTTTATGTTTGCTAGTGTCCACATGATAGTGTCTTGACGATATTGATCTATTCAAAGTAGAGATAGCTTCAATAATGTAGTTAGAGCGCAATGTATGAATGAACTATAGACCTTAAAAATATAGGAAAATTGTAGGGTGATAATTTTTTTAGCCCATTGCATTGCTATAAGTAACCTATGAGGAGAGAGGTGTGAGAGATGATTAAGCCATAACACATGTGTAGATACATGAAAATGTCCTTGTAATAATTTTTAAATCATTGCATATTTTATTAAATTATCCATGTAATCATATCTCTATATTATAACCATTCCTTCATATTATAAGCATTTACAGGCATCTATAAGCATTATTCAGAAAATCATTTAATAATTTATCCTTTATCATTTATACATTAATCACTAAAATATCATTTGCATATTCCAGTAAATCATTTAATAATCTATTCATATATCCATTCATCTCATATTCTATTTCATGCATTACCATTGAAATATTATACTCATAAACCTCATGTCCATAATCATTGGATTAAATCCATTTTCATAATAATTTATCCATCATAAAATATTCATACATTAATGCATTTACACATTTCATGCATTTTCATATTCATTAAATTATTCATTTACCACCTACATGCATTTATCCATTTCAATCTTTTTCCTCCAAGCCAATCTTTTATCCCACACCCCTTCCACAACTTGCATTCACCCTAAAGATGCCTATTTAAACAAGACTCTCTTCTCATTTTGGCTCCTACACAAATTTTGCATCTCTAAGTTTTGCATGTACTTCCTTTATCTTTGCTTTATATTTCAATTTCAACATCTAGCTTGTTTGCATTCTCATTTAGAATATTTGTATTCCATTTTGAATGTCCATTCATCATAGCTCTTTGTGCACATGCTTTTACTGAGAGCATTTTGAATATAAGCACAAAGTCTTGAATGATAGGATAACAATAGAGATTAGTTTCAGTGAAAGCATTTCTATTTTTGATTAGTTTAGATATATTGTTTTATGGTTTTGTTTTTAGAATGAAATAGCTCTATTGATGTGCTGTGATGGAATAGTGATTCTAATTCATAGAGTCATTTATTTTAGCGCACACATTCTTACCAATAAATGGTAAGATATATTGCATGATGATTCAACATTTTGGTAGATATATTGTTTTATGGTCTTATGTCCTTTATGTCTATGATAGTCACATTCATTGAGTTCTATGGTGAATCTTGCTTTATGATCTGCAAGAGGTTTATCTTCTCATACTCCCAGTTTTTTTATGATTGCCTCATCATTTTGAAATACATCCAGTTGTGGTGGTCCCTTCCAATCAAAATCAATGAGTTTGAGGTGAACCAAGGGTAAAAAGCTATGATATAAATCTTATTTTGAGTTGTCGCTCTACCTGGGCGTTTGATATTTTTGCAAGTTTAGAGTTTGTAGAAAATGAAAGCCATTTGAATCATTAGGTGTTAATGACTCACTTGATTGTCAGAGTTTGCAAGTTCACTTGTGGAAATGTATTATGAATGATAATGATTGGATGAACAATTATTTAATATTTTAATGGTTTGATGGTTTAATGAAATGCAATATGAAGTGAAAGATTTATGCAAATGAAGTGGTAGATATATTGTTTTATGGTCTTATGTCCTTTATATCTATGATAGTCACATTCATTAAGTTCTATGGTGAATCTTGCTTTATGATTTGCAAGAGGTGTATCTTCTCATGCTCCCAATTTTTTTATGATTGCCTTATCATTTTGAAATACATCCAGTTGTGGTGGTCCCTTCCAGTCCAAATCAATGAGTTTGAGGTGAACCAAGGGTAAACAACATTATTTAAATCTTATTTTGAGCCATCGCTCTGCCTAGGCATCTGATATTTTTGCAGGTTTAGAGTTTGTAGCAAATGAAATCCATTTGAATCGTCAGGTGTTAATGACTCGCTTGATCGTCAGAGTTTTCAAGTTCACTTGTGGAAATGTATTATGAATGATAATCATTGGATGAACAATTATTTAATATTTTAATGGTTTGATGGTTTAATGAAATGCAATATGAAGTGAACAATTTATGCAAATGAAGTGATTAAATGATAATTTAGTTTATTATGAAATGATAGTTGATGACCATTCAAATTGATTATGAAAATGATATGGACGATAATAAACGATTATGATTTATTATAGAAATAGACATGAATGATAATGCAAATGAACATGAATGTTTATGAAACAAATCATGAACAAAAATGAACGGGAATGATTGGTTCACTTGTGGAAATAAAAAAGCAATTCTGCCTACTGTGAGTTCTTGGTAGAGCCTCTTTTAGAACCTACTTACAATATACCACAATATGAAATGATCTGTCTTATTGTTGGTCCTAATTCTCAATGGTATGGGGATATTTACACCTATCTCCAAGATAACAACTTGCCATTAGACCTATCCAATAAATCCTGTAAAACCTTTATCCATCAAGATTCCCGCTACATAATCTTAGTTGATACCCTTTACTGCCGAGGTCTCGATAGTACTTTTCTTTGATGTCTTGAGCATGATGAGAGCAAAGCTACTTCATGAGAAGTACATGAAGGTATATGTGGGGCACATTCTATCGGTCCTACCCTGGCCAAGAAACTCTTGCGTATGGGTTATTATTGGCCTACAATAGAAACAAATGCCTATCAATTTGTTAAAAAATGCAAGTAATGTCAAAAACATGTAGACTTGATGCATGCTCTTGCATAGGAATTACTGTCTCTTGCTACACTATGGCCCTTTTATCAATGGGGACTCGATCTTGTGGGAAAGATCCATCCACCTTCATCCAATGGCCATAAGTTCATTCTCATTGCCACAAAATATTTCATGAAATGGATTGAAGTTGTTCCTCTCACTCATATCACTAGAAAACAAATAGCCACTTTCATACTAAACTACATCATCTGACATTATGGCATTCCTTTATCCATCATCACAGATAATGGTCGTTCGTTCAAAAATTAGGATGTCCATGAACTCTGTGAGAAACTCCATATACAACATCATTTCTCCACACCTTACTATCCTCAAGGTAATGTCCAGGTTGAGGACTCTAACAAAACCATTCTCAAAATTCTCAAAAAGACGGTCAATGAAGCTAGTCGAGATTGGCATATCCAACTGAATCCTGCCTTGTGGGCCTACCACATGAGTGTTCACACTCCCACAGGTGCAACCCCATATGCCCTTGTCTATGGATTTGAAGCCATCTTGCCCATCGAGGTTGAGTTGCCCTCTTTGCGTGTCTCCTTGCATAATCAAATCAGTGATGAAGAATACCGAGTTTCCCGTTTGCAAGAATTGGAGTTATTAGATGAACAAGGACAAACTACTTTTAATCATCTTAGAGCATATCAATAGTGAATGAGCCGAAGTTATAATAAAAAAATGAAACCACACACATTTGAGGTTGGGGATCTTGTCCTTCGTGAAAATCCTCACAATCAACAAGATAGAGAAAAGAAGGGTAAATTTGAGCCTAACTGGTTGGGTCCATAGGTTATCACTGCTGTGTATGGATTTGGGGCATACCAGTTATCTACTCCAAAAGGTGAATTTCTTAGTGATCCCATCAACAGTATGCACATTCGCAAGTTTTTTACCTGAGTACTTTAGAGGGTAAACTCTTTTAAAGTCTTGAAAAATACAAAAAAATGAGAAAAAGACCTAAAAAAGAAGAGAAATCAATTCGTTCAATGGTGAAAACCACTTCGGTGGTGCCTTGAGCAAGTACCATGGTGAAAACCGAGAAATCAACGCCATGTGTAGAGGCTTTTCTTCTCTTTCCTTTGGAGTTCTACTTGATCTTTTCATCCCATTTTCATTCACTCTCCACTTCAAAATTCCCTTTTCATACTCACCATGGCTTGTGAATTGTTCAACAGTCCACTCGCTTGCTTGCTTTGCCATGCGTACTAGGTTGGTCCTATTCCTCACCAGGGCATTTCCTCAACCTTAGCCATGGGTTAGGATATTGAGCATCGTGCGATTAGAGAAACTACCCTCTTTGTTTACCTGCTCTCTTGAGATTCATATCTTTTTGTTGTAAAATGTCTTGAAAAAGTTTTAAAAAAATCATAAAATGTCTTGAAAAAAAATCCAAAAAATCATAAAATGTCCTGAAAAAATCCAAAAAAAATCATAAAATGTCTTGAAAAAATCCAAAAAAATCAAATATTCCAAAAATCCAAAAAAATCAAATAACTTCAAAAATCCCTAAACAATGATACTTTCAGATCACCACATAGCTTTGAACTTTAACGAAATCAAACTGCATCATGAGTAACAATCAAGCAAATATTGCAGCATACCTATCAACCCATCTTTCAAATCCAACCAAACGCATAAACTGTAACAAAAATCCATTCTACATTGAATCATGATGCATGTTTGTTTGTTTATCTTTGATTGTTTTATGATTTTATCTTTGGTGGCATGTCTTTTAGCTTCTCCAGGATGTCTGGGACTAGAGAGGTGATGATGGGGCATGCTCATTTGTTTTTTGTTTGTGGATTGTTTCTTATTCATAGGACGACTCGTCTTAAGACATGGTTATCTAAAACAATCGAGGACCTATGAGTCTAGTGTGGATGAGAGCATTCCTTGTCTGATAGTGTCTTCTATGCAATAAGTATTCAGGTCATCTAAGGTCCTTATACCTAGATGCTTATACTTTCCTACTAAATAAAAACGTAAACAATATTCAGGTTGTCTAGATGTTCATGTTATCTAGACACTTATACTAATTTGCAACATAATAAGCTCGATGATGATAAAAGCACTTAAAAGGAACAAGAGGCTTCATCACCTTCATTTTCTTCCATGTTGCATTTCTTCCATCTATCATTTCTTTCATTTCATTTTCTTCATCTTTCTTGTCGCAGAGAAATCAATCAATTGCTTTATCTAACTGATATATGTCTCTTGAATCAAATCTCAAATCAATCAACTTGCTCCTCAAAATATCATGCCCCCTTAATCAATCAATGAATCATTCTATCAACTTGTCTTGCGCTTGCATCAATCTCAATCAGCTTCATCAACTCATCAACCTGGCTATATTGATCACTTCCATCAATTGTCCAGTTATGCCTATCAATTGTGCATTTCCATCAAATGTACATCACTGCTTTATCACTTGCGCAATATCAGGTATCTAATCATTGTCTCGACATCTATCGAGAGATTAATCTTCTTACAATCTATTCGATCAATCTCTCGAGGGGGCATATCATTCTTATCGTAATCCTTACTAGGATATCTCTAGGGCATGTATCATTTGATCAATCTTTTTCTTTGAAACAAAGCAACAAGCTGCATTGTCTCAAAGAGGGGAAAAATGTAGAAACATAAAAATTTCCTCGTAATCATTTTTAAATCATTGCATATTTTATTCAATTATCCATGTAATCATATCTCTATATTATAACCATTCATTCATATTATAAGCATTTATAGGAATCTATAAGCATTATTCATAAAATCATTTAATCATTTATCATTCATCATTTATACATTAATCACTAAAATATCATTTGCATATTCCAATAAATCATTTAATAATCCATCCATTTATCCATTCATCTCATATTCATATTTCATGCATTACCATTAAAATATTATACTCATAAACCCCATGTCCATAATCATTGTATTAAATCCATTTTCATAATAATTTATCCATCATAAAATATTCATACATTAATGCATTTACACATTTCATGCATTTTCATATTCATGTAACTATCACACATATTCATTTACCACCTACACGCATTTATCCATTTCAATCTTTTTCCTCCAAGCCAATATTTTATCTCACACTCCTTCCACAACTTGCATTCACCCTAAAGATGCCTATTTAAACAAGACTCTCTTCTCATTTTGGCCTCCTACACAAATTTTGCATCTCTAAGTTTTGCATCTACTTCCGTTATCTTTGCTTTATATTTCAATTTCAGCATCTAGCTTGTTTGCATTCTCATTTAGAATATTTGCATTCCATTTTGAATCTCCATTCGTCATAGCTCTTTGTGCACATGCTTTTAATAAGAGAATTTTGAATATAAGCACAAAGTCTTGAATGATAGGATAACAATAGAGATTAGTTTCAGTGAAAGCATTTATGGTTTTGTTTTTAGAATGAAATAGCTCTATTGATGTGCTGTGATGGAATAGTGATTCTAATTCCTAGAGTCATTTATTTCAGTGCACACAACATGTAGTATCCCTTACTATAGAGAAAGACCAAGAGTTGAAACATGCCAAAGGGCTCACAACAAAGTGAGATCAAGTAAAGGTGAGAGCCTAGAGTGCAAAGTCTACACATGATAGTCTATAGCATTGGCTTGATCAAGTTAGAGAGGAATTATAAAAAGTATAGGTTAGAGTAGATTTGTAAAGAGACTAATATATTAGATAGAGATATTACAAGAGAGTGTGTTGAGACTCATGTAAGATACAAGTGAGTTGAGGGGTATGGTGAGGGGCCTAAAAATATAAAGTGGGACTTGGATCCACTCAAATTCCATAGAATTGATGGAAAATCACCACCACCACAACTGAATCAACCACCAAATCTTAAGAGTTTAGACAATCATGCCCTGTCATGATGCAAATTTTGGTATTTATGTATATGTTTTACACCATATTATGTTATATTGATGGAGATTTTGTATCAAGCATAATATTTGATGTACATCGTGAGACTATATATATTAATATTTTTGGTTTAAATAGATGTATTTGTGTTATGAATATATTTTACTTTATGTTATCATATTATATTATGGATTTGAATGAAATTGTTTAATTAAATATATAGAACATCAATCAAATAATGTAATAAATTTAATTAATTAATTGTTGATGCCTAAAATTTCTAGGAAAACAACCTTATGGGAAAATCAGTAAATGGGGGACCAATTGCACTGAACTGAGTAACCTCCGGGGTTTTTTAAGAAGTCAACTCTTCCTATAATTGGGGGTTTGGAAAGGGAAAAAGAAGAAGATATAAAAATAAAACTAATTCCTATGGCGATGCACCAAGGTGTAAGTGTTTAGGCACATAAAACCTTCCTTTCAGATATGGTTTGAGGGTCTGTTCAACAGTATGTTGTGTCCGAGAATAACAAAAACATAGATGAAAACCTTAAGCAATTTAACCAAATGACAGTATAAATTCCATACACATTTACTGAATAAGAAGAGTTTGAGACATGATCCCAAACAATAAATTTCTATTGAAGTTATAGAATTTGTAGATAAACTACTTAATACAACAAGTAGCATAGTATAATATCTTAGATCAACAAAGAAAAAGAGAGGTCAAACAAGTGGCACAGTCTGTAAGTCAATAAAATAATAAAAACAATACAAAGGCTTAGAGTTTTTTTTAGTCTCTTTTTCTATAATTTTTGAACCCTTTGATAGAGCACTGCAACAATATATATAGAGATCGCCCACCATCATTGAGCTAGTAACTGAAAAGATTCTTAGATACGAGTAACGATACCCATTGCCATGATTTCCCAAAATCGTTGCAAGAGAAAGATTTGATTCATTGCATGCAGTCACCCTCGAACAAGATTCACTTCCCAACAAATGATGGCTATGGTCCCAAGGAAGAAGCAACAAACCTCTCTAGGTGACACGTGTCACTCACCCATAGAGTTGGTTAGGACACATGACGAAGAGACATAGCTTCTCGCTTGTTTCTCCCAACCCTTCTATTAAAATCCCCATGGTGTTGACATGCGGAGAGGTTTGTATTCGAATAATGGCTGTGGGGACCACCACAAAAGTTTCCCTCAGAATGATGCAACGTGGTACGCTGGTGGCACTCAAAGGAGAAGCAAAGGAGAGAGGGATCCCAAAGTGCGCACTTCTAACACGTGGAAAAGAGATGGAGTTCGAAAGAGAAACAAGGGAAGAATCCTGGTCAATGGGCGTGCAGTGGACACGTGGAGCAAGTGTCGAAGGGTGATGAAAAAGGGGTTGGTGATGTTTTAAACATTCAAGGTGTGGTTGGGGTTTATGTAAGAATATCAATATCAACCCAAAGGGAGCTCCAAGGATTTTTCAATCCACAAATTTTGGTGACTACCAAGGGTATTTCACCTATGGAATGGGAACCCAAATTTTTTGGTTTGCAGACTAGAGCCTTATCCATTGGGAAATTGAGTTAGACCTTTGAGAGTATGATCTATAGAGGTATCCATTCAGCCTCGGATGGCATCGATGTTCCACGCAAATTCTCTTGTGCCTTGTGCAGATCGATAACCTCCTTGAAGGGTAGGTCCATGGAGACCCTTGTCCCGGACTCAAGTTGAAAAAGAGATGCACAATTCGATAGGTGGTGCCTTCTATGTCTACCACCATGGGAGGTTGACTGAAATCTTGAAAGGAAGATATGTCATGCTGCTTTTCCTCAATCCTTGCTGCAATGTGTTCCAACATGGCCACCAAGTCATCAGAGAGAAAAGGTGAGGGCAAGCCCAATTGAGTCAACTAGGAAAATTGCATCCGCATTATGTTCATAGTCTGACTCAATGTTGCTTGGAAATTGCTAGCCTAGGCGATGGACGCATGACAATAGATGAATTCCCTCACTTTCTTGGTAGTTGACTTTCGATCTTCAATCCTCGTAGAGACCAAGTTTGCGTCTGTCACCGTATACAACTTTTTTGAGTAACCTCTCTGTGTTGGGCACCTTTCCCACAATAAACTACAAAACCTGCTCCATCATTCTACACACCTCCCTGCTTAAACTTGCAGCATTGGCCAAGAATTGCAGTGTCAGTTGAAGAGTTAAACAAGGCGCCTTGACTTTCTCTCAATAGGAGACGTATAATTGTTGGGCCACCAAAAGGATATCTGACTGAGGAGATAGCAATTGGGGAAGATCTTTCAAAAGACCAATTTCCACCTCCTTCGACCTAACAACTTGTGTCAGCTCTTAAATCTTTTTACCTATTACAGAGAGTTGTTCTTGCTGATTTTTCAACTTGACATCCTTGCTTTGTAATAACTCTTCAACCCAACCTCAAGTTGTGCTCTTTTTCCAGAAAGAGCTTTAGCTCTTGGAATTACTTTTCAAACCGAGCTTGCTTGCCCTAGAGCTCCTCATCTTTCTACTATATTTCTTGCTTCGTTTGAATCAACTAGCCCTGAAGCTCCTCATTTATTTATTGTAGTTTAGTGACTAGGTTGGGATCTTAGGATTGGAACTTTGTGAGTTCCTCCTGAAGTTTATCCTTTTCTGCCATCGCCTACTGGGATAGGCATGCAATTTCGGCATCCCTTGCCTTCTCCTTTTTCTATTGGACTTCCATCCTTTCCTTGATGTTATTGAGCTCCTCCTCCCACTTCTTTAGTTGGTGACTACACTTCAAAAATTTGGTAGTCACCACCCACTAAGTTTCTTCCATCAACTCAACCTTGTCTTGCGATCGAGCGGTGTGCAGATCGATCTCCATAGCATGGATGGTATAGTCCTCGGGTTACATCTCCTACTGCGGTTTGTTGGTGTTTGGAGTCATGGTTGCAAATTGCAATGACCCCTGCACTTCGTTAAATAGGGTTTGCATGTGTGGATTGGCTAGCTTTGCAACATCTTTCTTCTTTCTCTTTTGGGCTTTGATAGCCCATGTTGCCTTAGTCCTATTGCCTTGATCCATGAACTATGCTAGTGACCTAATTAGTTTTCCAACAAAGGGTGCACCAGGAGGAAGGGAAAAAGGGAAGGAAATCATTGTGGTCTCGGAGGATGTTTTCTTTGGCAGAGAGACCGTCAATGGAGAGAACGAGGGAATTATATATTAGGGTCCAACTTGGGAAGTAGTGGGAGGATGCATAGGGAGTGGCAGTGGAAGTGGAGATGTGGAGGGTTCCAAATGCGAGATAGTTTGAATCATAGTTGACATGGTGGGAGCGAAAATATTTGCAACATCAGGTTGAGATTGGGCTCCGACAAAGGGTGGAACAGACTGCGGGGGAGTAAAAGTTATTCGTCCGATTTGGGAGAATTGAGAGAAACCTCCCATGGGGGTAGAAGTAGCAAAAGAAAGGCCAACACTCAAGGTGATGGGAGACTTAGAGGTTGCAAGGGAAGAAAAATAATGTGAAGCAAGAAGAGAGGGAGAGAAAGATACCTGAGTTTCTATGGAGATTGATCCTTGGCTCACTGCAAGTACTTGTGAGCTTTCCCCAGAATCTTCACCCATGCGCAGTCTCTTCGTGGGTGGAGAATCATCCACCCTTATGAAATTTTGAGTCTGCTGGGCTATCCTAGATTTCCTTGTGGCCCATGTATGTTATACTGACATCTACGAATGAGAGGCAACTAGTTGTGTGCTCTGTGGGGATTTATTAGGTTGCTCCATTATTTTTACAGTTCTTTGCATTGGAGCTTTCTTTGCCTCTTTTCCATTACTTTTTTTAGTTTCCTCCTTTGGATCTACTTCCTCATCTCCACTTGCATCGATATCATCATGTGCCCGGTTCCAGAGATTGTCAAATTTTTCATCCATGTTTTCCACCTCAAAAGGGGCATCGAGGTTTTGAGTCCCCTGATGATAAATCCATAATTGGGCAATCTTCTCTTCACTCCACTACCATTGATTGACCAATTGGTTCCGAAGGGTGACCCCCATTTTACGTTTGTCACTGGGCTTGGCCAAAGGAAAGTATAAGGAGAGCCATGGAAACCTCTTATCATCAGGAAGAAAAAAGGCCAAGTCCACAAATAGATCCTCTCGGTCTACTGATTGTGGATTCCGCTGAGCCTCCTAGTAGGGCTGGGAGCTGTGAGTCACTTTAACGTTCAAATATTCTAGGTCATTATCGGGGTTATAATTCCATTTGTCACAGATCAATACTAGCCCTAGATGAGCTAGCTTTTCCTCTAGCAAAACATGTGTGCTTTTTTAACATTATTACCGGGCCAAAATTCAAAGGGAACCTAAAAAAACATTTCTACTTCTTTCCCTCACAAAATTTGGCATCGATGATAGATAGTTTCCGAAATACCTCTAGGGCTAAGACCTAGTCTGTGATGCATATTGAGAGCCAGAATGGTTCCTCGGTGAAGCCATGCAACCTGACAAATGAGAAATCCTCTCCTAGGAATCAATCACAAGAAGGAGTAAAATACTGCATCGATCTCGTTTTCTCGGACGATAATCCTCACCCTCTTTACTAAAATATCATAAAATTGGAGCTAAGAAAAACTCAAAGAATGCATATTAATCATGATTTATGGAAAGGAGGGGAGTCCATACAAAAACTGTCTTTCTTATCCCATTTTCCTCAAACATAACCAAACCCAAACGGTTCCTAAAGAAATTAGGATTTTGATGCAAGAACATGTGGGTGAGGAGAGAAGAAAACTTGAACCTACGTTGCCTCTTGTATTCTTTGAATTGGCTTAGCATTTCCTGAACAATGAATTCAGCGAAGTCATACCATAATAGAGAGTGTTGTTTTTTCAACTGGAAACCCAGACCCATCTGAAACTCCTCAACGTATTGATCATTGTCAAAGCTGCAAACAAAAGCCATCATAGAGAAGGCTCCCTGCAAGTCTGCATTGAAAGCATTAAGTGCAACCAAAAACTGTGGCAGTCTTGCTGCATCTTCTTTGGCCCTTTTTGTTTCTTGGTTATAAAATTCTGGAGAAAATTTCTTGGTCCTCCATAAATTTTCTGCATTTTCTACGGTGAATGTCTCCATGCCTTTTTCTCTGGAGCTCCTTGCGGTAGGAATGCATAGAATATTCCTAATTGCATCCATGTTGATCACAATCTTCAATTCCCAGTCTTCAATGGTGCCAGTATCTGGGTTGAAACACTGAGCGCATGTGTGGAATAATTCCAGGCAGTGGTGTACCAGAGGGACCATATATTGTGGGAGACCACAAAACCACAACTTGTGCACAAAAGAATCTCGGTTATTGGTCCTCTTCATCCTTTCATAGGATGCTTCCCTAAGACTCTTAGGGTTAGTTTTGAGGATGGGGTCATGAATGTTATCCCATTCCTCCATTATCAGGGTCTTGTCCCTCTGATTAGACTTCTTCTCTACAACTCAAGTACAAGGCCACCTCAATTTTTTAGGGAATCTTGGCAAGGTGTAAGAGACAATGTCAAAAATATTGGCCATTAGTGCTACCAACATGGCTTCCATCCAGCTCTGGACCATCTCTCCTTGTGATTTTGTTTAAAGATTCTAGGCCATTTTAGGAATGTGAATTTTTACAACACTGAAACTTTTGCAACTCAATTAGGTTCTTCCCAGCAAACCGTGTACTCAAAAAATCTTGCAATGAAATGCGTATTCTAGAATCCTTAGTGCTATTTTGTTTATGCAACACTTGTCATTCTCGACTGGAGTTGTAGAAAACGATTACCTTTCCTGCAATAAATTTAGCATGTACCGCTAACTCTTTTCACACATACAAAATGAATTCCCACTCCTCCAAAAAGGTAATAATTCATGATGACAACTAATCCTCATGCCTTATAGTACCATCCCTTGGAAAATTGAGTCGCAAATTGAAGAGACGTAATTTTTTGCATGTTTTTGCACTTAATAACTTTGGAAAAGGTGCTTAAGCAAGGGGTGTCATAATTACTCAAAAAGATTTGAGTTCATCCTTAGAGACCAAAAAATGTCCACAACTTGACACTTGGCACTTCATCATGCGGATCATTACCTACGCCTGCCACCAGTTTAAGCTGATTAATTACCTCTTCCTAATTTGCACACAACAATTTGTACATAACAACCATAACTTGGTGGTATTTTTGAGATTGCAACCCTAGGGGGATTCTCGAGTTTTCTCTTGATCATCATCATGCCTATCGCATGCATGTACCCGACCAGGTCTATAAATATACCTAAGGATACTTAGCAGAAATTATACTGGTAATTGAGTTTTTTCTGATAAGGGCAATGGATACTCCTATTAGGCTCACTAGAAACAAGTCACAGGTACCTTTCCTAGGTGAGATATCTAGCTGATGTTTAAAGCAGATGACTAAGAATAAGCATTCACTGGCAATTATTGTGATAAAATGGGTTCTGGGGAGGGATTTCCTAGAGTATGAGGACAAGTACAAAGTAATTACCAACATTTGCTCTCACTTTATTGCATCCTTGCTCGATATTTAGACACTAAGATGGATGATACTGAGACTTGTCAAGGAGATCTTCCCAAAGCTCTACCTCGGAGGCCTTGGCAAAGTCGTGACTAATGTGGTGTATGGCCTTGGTCTCCCTAGAGCTAGTGATCTCCACCGTCATATTGAAGAAGATGCAGTGGTGCCCTGGGTGCCATTCTTGAGTGGATTTCACCTCATGTCAATTGGAGTACACCATCAAAAGGTGGCGCGTGCTTGCGACTTCCTCTTGACGTGCTACAATGCAGTGCTCTTCTATGACATAGATTGGTATACGGACTTCAGGAACTTGGTGTTCCCACCTCCAATTGTCCTCGATGCCATGGCTGCCCCTGATGTTGTTCCAGATACAAACCCCGATGTGTCTGCTGCTACTGATGGAGATGCTACCTTAGTCAAAGAATAAATTCCTTTCTCCTCCTTTTTGTATATATTCCTTAGAAGGCGGTTAATATATACACTCAAAAAGTATGGCCAAAGAGCCATTTTTGAATTGTAATACTTCAAAGTATATGAATATAAAGCTCTTTTTGTTGATTTTTTTGTCTCCTTTGCACTTTTTTACTTTTTTTAACATGGGTTCCATACCAAAGCTCAAGCCAAACAAAACATAAAGGAAATATTTACATAATTACATATTTACATAGGTAAAAATATTAATGTAGCTAATAAAAAAATTTGAGGCAAATTTCGTTGACTGGAATTCCCAATGCTTCCTTTTCCATATTTTTTAATTCAAATGCGTTATGTTTCTTGCATTGAATAACATGAAAAGGGCCTCCCCATAGACTATCAAACCTCTCATGTTGTCTAGGCTTTTCGGCTCTCTCATCATCATGCCATGGGACACCTATCCCGACCTTAAGCTTCATTCCATATCCGACCTTAAGGCCTTGTCCTATGTAATCACCTTCATCCACTATGAACCTCCTCTTATCATTCCTTGGGAAATTGTTAGACCTAAGTCGGATAATTTTGAGATCATAGGCCTCTGTAATCTTTGATTGGAGTTGGTCAATGAATTCTCTTGAATTTTGAATGAATGAGGTGAAATTTTCATCACTTTCAAACACTTGCCAACTCTGATCATTATCTGGGATTGTAGGTCGATCAATTGCTTGCATAGAGTGCATGTTCTCAATCAACTCAGAGACAAGGTCAAATTGGGACCCAATTGTTGCCATGCAATCTGCAGCTGCATTTAGATCTCTGAGCACCACCTGAATATTGAAAGCTTCAAAACTTTCAATCAGGTCCCAGATCTTATGCGGACATTCTCTGCTGCGGAGACTCCCCAGACTTGATTTACTATTAACTCAAAAATTTTGAACACCATAATTTGTAAAACACCCATCCGCTGTGCAAGGCTCAAACCTTGCACTAGGCCCTCATATTCAACTTTAGTGTTCGAATAGGCAAAATGAAAGCAAAAATACTTGAGTGTATTTTCATTAGATGGGGATCTTGGCTCCTATACTGGCTTTACATCTCAATCCATAAAAATGTAGCGTCCATAGCCCTAAAGCTTGACCACCCTCGGGTTTCTTCATGACCATCATAATCACTTGATCTTTATCATAGATGACACAAGTTCCCAACCCGGTGGCATGATAATTGCCGAAAGGATCAGTGTATCTAAATTTACTCAAGGGGACCTCCTCTTGGTCGATTATGTCTCCGGTGACCTTCTCATCTTCTAGTAACTCAATACAATACATCTCATCTTTGGTGATAGAAGTATGAGTAGCCTCAAATTTGATCATGGCTTCATCTGCTACATGTTCCAAATGTAGGGGTTTGGATACTATCTTCATTTTAGCTTCATGATTGGTCCTAAGAATCAAATGTGACCAATCCAAGGAAAGATATCTACCAATTTTGGAAGTGAACTCCTGGGATAAGAAAAGACCAAACATGGGAGGGACATCGATGATCACAATATCTTGTGGAATAGTGATGCTAGGGCAAGAAAAAAGAGTTTTTGGAAGGTTCTTAATGAAACCTACAGTATCAACCTTATTCCCATTAAGCTGCATAACCCCTTTATTTAAAGGTTCATAGCTAAGTCCTAAGGCTTCATCTATTTGCTTGGGCATGACTGTGGTGCTAGCACCAGAGTCAATCATAGAATTGTGCAACAATTTCTTACCCACGATGAGGGTCAAGAAGAAGGGATTTGGTTTTTACTTATCCTTACCTTTTTCTAAGGAATCCTCTCCATCATTTGTAAGGACTTTGGCCTGAGGCGATGGATCAATGGTTTTTTCCCTGGATGGTTGCTCTGTTGGATCTATACGTACCCTCCTGTAGAGATTTCTACAAAATTGACTTCTGCTCTGGAATAGCTAAGATATCCCAAAGACATACATTAGCAGAGGACTTCTTCAAATTTTCCAACACATTGAGTGGTAGTGGAGTTGGAGACTTCTTCTCCTTAGATTTTGTTATAATAATCTCCTTGCAGGAGGGAGATTGATGTGCGATTGCAGGGGTACTAGAATCTTGGTCAGGACCACTTTCGGGCTATGGAGTGATCAATTTGCCTATGAATCTCCTCTTTGAGAAAGTTTTATAATCTGATTGCTCTTGTGGGGTCTCTGATGTGGATGCCTCATTTGCAAATACCACCTCCTCTTCTTCCATCCATAAAAGAGTGTGTAGTTGAGAGCTATATATGTTTCTTGCTCTAGGGACATCCCTTGCATTTGTGCGATGAGTACCGCATTTTACATTTGTGGAGAGGCATATACATAACCTCCTAAACTTGATGCAACACCTTGGATGCGTTGATCTGCCACCTTCTCTGTAAATTTCCATTCAGACAATTTTAGGGCATATGCGCTTCATTGCAGGGAAAGCATTAGGGGTTGATATCATCCACAAGATTATTTTGTCCCACTACCAATTCTCTATTTGAACTTGGTCGGACATTAGGTAGTGGAGTAGGTACGAGAAGATTTTGATTACCCATCTGAGTATGTGGAATCGTGCGTGAGCCTCCTTGGAACTATTTATATTGGTAGGAAGGTCTTCTGCCTTGATAATTTTTGTAAGCAGGCTTCTGGGGCATGGACTGATTGCATTTTATGGTAGTTATTTCATTCGAGATGCTTCGCAACAACTCCTTGACATCGCTCATCTCATCCCTTGAAGAATTAGATGTAGATGCAGCATTCTATGGTGTGCTCATATATACATACATAGATTGCGGAGGAGGAGGCGCACTAACTGAAGCTATCTCTAAGGTGGGAGCTAAAAATTCTACAAATATAGGCATCGCGGGTCAAGGTGGTAGCTTTCCGACATCAATCAGATTGTTCTCTGCTATAACAACAATGCTATATGCGTCTGGTAAGGTGTTCCCAATAAAATATTGAATCATCATTGAGATGTCAACGTTGATAGATTTCAGGTAGAACATGAATGCCAAATCAGGAGGTGGGCTGATCGCAGTCTAGATCCTTTGCCAAGTTGTATGGAACTTGACATTGAAGTTGGTCATGGTCTCTAGAGGTGCCTGCTTGATATTCACCAACTGTTGGAATAGCGAGGACTGATCTTCGTTGTTCAAAAACCTCTCATAGAAAGGATCCCTGAGCTGATCCCAGGTACCGATGGTATTGGCTCCCAGAGTATAGTACCAATCGAGGGCCTTGCCTTTGAAAGAGGCTGCAAGTATCCTCAACGCTACATTTTGATCAGTTACATCATGCACTAGACATACGTCTGCTACATCTTGCAGATGTTCGGATGGTGTCTTCAAGCCTTCCCCAGTGAATTTTGATACCTCTTTTGAAGTAGAGGCTTATCATATCAAGCGCCGAAGGGTGATGAAAAAAGAGGCCGATGATGTTTTAAACATTCAAGGCACGGGCCAAGGTTTATTCAAGAATATCAATATCAACCCGAAGGGAGTTCCAAGGATTTTTCAATCCACATTAATCATTTGTATGATTAATTAATTAACTATGATAAAGAAATAATAAATTTAATCAAACAATTTATTACTTAAATATGATGTAGAGAAAGAAAAAACTGACAAAGTGATAAGGAAAGGTCATGGTAGTGATAAAGCTTATCTTGCATGGATTGATAAGAACTAACAACTTGTCTTATAATCAATTGAGAAACACCATAGATGTGAATATATGAATATAATGAATGTTAAGACATTTTACAACACATAAGTCAACAATAAGGGCTTTGTACTCAATAATATTATTAGCGCATTGGAAATTAATATGGAAGGAAAGTGTTATTGGCTTTCTTCGAGGGTCTAAGATAACACTAGCCCAAGAGCTAGTTTACATATTGATCATTGAAGAATAATTCCCAAGAGAAATAAATCTATACAAAGGACATTGTCATTAGGGAATTTTTTAGGACTAGAAAATTAATAAAGAGAGGGAGTGTTGGCCAAATAATCAATAACAACTTGTCCCTTGATATATTTTTTTGAAATGAATTTCAAGTCAAATTCAATGAAGAGAATGACCCATTTAGATGAATGTCTCGATAAGTATGTTCGAGATCAAAGATGTTTAAGAGGATCAAATTTTATGATAACACACATTTTTTCATGAATAAATTAATTTTGTAGCTTAAGTGTAGCAAATAATAAAGAAAGGAATTACTTCTCGTGTGTAGTATAGTAAATGTTGTAATCAATTAAGGTATGACTGATATAGTAAATAACTTATTCCTTTCCTTCATCATCATGTTGGGCCAAAAGAGTATTCATAACATGAGATGAAGCATAAGTATAATTAATAAGAGGACATCCTAAAATAATCTGTTAGAGTAAAGGTTTTAACTTAATTATGTTGATTAAATTACCTTTATTCCCTTCTTAAGATTTCACGTTAGTTTGCATAAAGTGACATTTAATAATTATATTAATTATTAAATGTTTTCCTATTAGGGCTTCTTTTAGGGTTTTTCCTATTAGGGTTTCTTTAGAGTTTGCATGATCTCCTTTTTATAAGGATTGATCTCATTGTATATCATATCAATTCATTCTCTCATTCTCTTTGATACATACATTTTCAATTTTTAGAGAACCCTTGCTTGTTTGTCTCCATCTCTTCTTTTGTGACAGGTTATTTGCATGCAAGTGATTTTCAGGGTTTGTGAAGTTGTATTTTTTCAACTCCTACATGGTATCAGAGCTCCACATCTTTGAGCATTTTATTGTTTTCTTTGTTGCTTCTCTTTGCTTCTCCTTGTAACAGGTATTCTTGCTTGCATAAATCATTGGGCTCTTTTGAAGTTATATTTTCTCAACTCCAACATGGTATCAGAGCTCCAGACCTGTTGCTTCATGTTCTTGTTTTGAAGATTTTTGGAGCTTCAAGGGTTTGGGGTTTATTTTTTTGATCCAGGGCATACCTACAATTTCAAAGCATTTTCAGCTCAAATGGACCTTGCCATTGCGTCTACAGCAGTTCAAAACCCCTAAATCGACTGTTCATTTGTCCATTTTGGACATAGTTGATTTGAGAGGCAAAAAAAAATTTAGCCGTACGATCGTGTCTGCCTGGTAAAAAAAATTCCATTTTTTTCGTCAATTTTTTTTTTCAAAAAAAAATATTGTCATTGTTTTTTTTTAAAAAAAAAGAAATTTGCAGTTTAAAGGCTTGTGGGCCTTGTATGAGGGTACCCACAGGTACGCAGGTACCTGCGGGCCTTTAGGTACACCGACAGCTTTAATGTCGACCGGTGATCTGACAGTATTGCCGACAGCGGTACATTGGCAACCGCAGGCGGCGGCCCCCGCCTGCAATATTTTTATTAATTTAAAAAAAAAATAAAAAAATTAGGGTTTTTTAATTTGTTTTTTATATAAAAAAATAATTTTTTTGTCATAAGCCAAATTGTGCAAATGCGGTGACGGTCGTTTGGCCGTCAAATTTAAGCCCACATTTTTGTTGCGACAACCGTATGACTGTCATATTTAATGCAACACTGGCTTTTTTCCCCTATGGAACTTGGGCATACGATATCGTTTTTTGGCAAACGAGATATCGTCAGAAAGCTGGTTTTGTCATCTTTCCAGTGGTGTGGGTTTCATTGCTTCATCTTTCTGTTGGTGCATTCTATAGTCAATTTTTTGGCTGTCCTTCATGTATTTCCAGTTTTTTTGTCCTTTTTTGGGCATTTTGAGCATCATTTGTAAACAATCTTTTATGTAAATGCACTGAGATAAAGTGCCACACTATTGTACATGTATTTTTGGGGATTTTGCACATAAGCTTGTGCCATATTTTGTACTCGCACTATTTTATAAAGTGCCATGGGGGGTTGTGCAGTGCCTTTGTTTTGCCATCACACCTTTGTCCAGTGAGTGTCCCTCCATGACGACAGTGGATCCATATGATTCCAGCCTCATGCATGTGTGCTTTGTTTTGCACACCACTTTTTCAGTTGCAGGTGCTTTCTTGTGCACTTTCAGATGTTGTTTCTTCTTCCTCATGCACTACAGGGTGTTACACACCATTTCAATGGATTTGCCACGCTCTCCCAGTTCAGCATTATGGGGGGGTATTATACTGTTCGTGCTTATGCTTCCTTGGTTTCGCCTTGGGAGGAATCTTCCATTCTTATTTGATAAGTGTTTTTCAGACTATTGGTACTCATGCCATCTGTATCTTCGTTCCAGGTGTTTGCCTTTGTTTGCCATCTGATTCGAGTAATGTCGTTTGGGGCACTCATGCAGATTGTTGTCTTCTTGATCCTGATCATCTTATCTTCAACGATGGTTCTTCAACACCATAGCAGTCATCTTTTGATAGTTGTTTGCAGTTTTCTTCTACTTCAGTGATGTTCTTCTTGGCTTTCTGCATCTTTTTTTGGAGTAGAGCTTTTTCCCATGAGGTTTTCTCTATTTCTCCATTTTACAGAGATTTGGTTGTATTTGAGTACCTGATCTGGCCTAGTTGTCGGGACCCATGTTTGCCTTCTTGCATTGTAGTTACCTTTGCTTTTTTGCATTTGTTTGTAGTTGCACTGTTGCTCATCTTAAGGGGGGTGTTAGAGTAAAGGTTTTAACTTAATTATGTTGATTAAGTTACCTTTATTCCCTTCTTAAGATTTCACGTTAGTTTGCATAAAGTGATATTTAATAATTATATTAATTATTAAATGTTTTCCTATTAGGGCTTCTTTTAGGGTTTTTCTTATTAGGGTTTCTTTAGGGTTTGCATGATCTCCTTTTTATAAGGATTGATCTCATTGTATATCATATCAATTCATTCTCTCATTCTCTTTGATATATACATTTTTAGTTTTCAGAGAACCCTTGTTTGTTTGTCTCCATCTCTTCTTTTGTGACAGGTTATTTGCATGCAGGTGATCTTCAGTGTTTGTGAAGTTGTATTTTCTCAACTCCTACATGGTATTAGAGCTCCACATCTTTGAGCATTTTATTGTTTTTTTTGTTGCTTCTCTTTGCTTCTCCTTGTAACAGGTATTCTTGCTTGCAGAGATCATTGTGCTCCTTTGAAGTTGTATTTTCTCAACTCCAACACAATAGACATTAAGATAGGAGGATTAATTGAGTGGGTTTTAAATCAGCCAGATCCATTTAGTACTTTTTTTTCTATGGAAAATGAACATCATTTTGAGGAAGATTTGTGAAAGGAAGAGTACAATTCATAAATTTAGAAATAAATTGACAAATAGCTTGCATTTTACCTTGTAGACTACAAAGTTGTGAAATATTTTTCAGCAATGACATGTTGACAATCACAACAATCTTCTTCATGTCAAGCTCAATGACATGATGAGAAATAGTGAATGTACAAAATTTACCACTATCTACAAATAAGGCACAATTTTTGGGGGTTAAAAACATTTTACATATATGAAGGAATTTGAAGATCAGGTAAAGATTATGTGTGTGATCTTGGTACAAAAAAAATGGCCAATATTTCATCGACAAAATATTTGAAAATATTGGGAATGAAGTCATGAAATATTAGGGTCATGACCATTTATAGGTTGCACCAATATTCTTTAGATCAAAGTGCATGGACACATAAAATAACGTCCTCCAAGGAGTGGTGAAGGATATTTTATATTGGTCAAGGGGTTTATTAAGAATTTGGTTGAAATCAATAAGCCATCCATAAAAAAAAGTAATACATGGCCTACAATCAATTTAAAAATCATATTGTTATTATATAGGGGAAATAGTCTTTGAGAGAAGCTATGTTAATATTAGGAAAGTCGATAGAGATAAAAATGTAACCATTGGACTTGGTGATAAGCCATAATATTAGAGATTCAAGGGGAATGGTCAATGGTGTAGATGAAGCAATTTTTAAGGAGATTTTCAATCTCAACCTTAACTATTAAATCCATTTTAGGATGTATTTTATAAAAAAGTTATTTGAAAGGTTGTGCAAATTAATATATAATGATATATTATGAATGACAACATCAAAAAAAATGCTTATCATATCCTTCTATGCCCGAGAAAAAATATCAACAAAATAATATAAGATTTGTAAAATTAAATATGTTATGATGATGAGAGGCATTCCCCAATTTTAATTTATTTTAGGATCATGAGGATCCATGGAAACATTAGTAGTATATCCAACTAGGAGATTACTATTGTCTCAAGATTTGGGAATGGTTAGAAGATTAGCACAAAGTTCAAGAGAAAAAGTAGGATTATTAGATAATGTAACCGATTCACCAGAGTATACAGTTGCATTAAGACAATAAGGGAGGGCATAACCATGATGATATTAAGGCATATGAGATTATATACCAAGATATTCAACTATACCTTCTTCATTAGAGAATATTTTTAGCACTAGTGTATGTGAGTTAGAATTTTGTGTGATTAGATCAAGATGTACTATCAATATAGAAGATGTAGAAATCATGTCTACATCAATAAAGTGTTGATATCAAGATCTATAATGGTGAGGATTTCAATAACCAAGACTCATAGAAGTGATATTTGATGCAAACTCTAAAGGGATTTTGATACCTTGTTCCTTATGACCCAAGCCATTAACTTTGTATCTTTTTTGACAATAATTTGAGTACTCTTGCTAGCAACATAAGGTTTCATGTTAGATCATTAATAAAATGGCTAGGGGTTGAGGCCAATTTATAGTTTTTTGGCCCAAGGATTGGATAGGTAGGATGCACTTGAAAGACCAATGAATCATATTGGTTGAGAGCCATGAGAAAATGAGAGGAGGATAAGTGTCCTCATGTGGTTGGAGGAGATAGAGAGACGGATTAAGAGGGGAATCAAGGGTGGAGGTTCTCCTCATAGAAAGTGGAGGGATGAGATGAAAGGGGTACTTTGGAGTACCCAAGGAGGATGAGAAAGTCCTTTGACCCATGTGACATGGTACTAAGGCCATGTCATATGTACAAAGGCACATAACTTTGTATACTTTGGAGGATGTGGAGGATTTAACCAAGGTTAGGGATGTGCAAGTGTGTGATTAGGGGATTAAGTGGGTTAACCCACTTAATAAAAAGTGAAGGAAAATAGGTGAATTAAATAAATAATATATTTATTTAATTTTTGGGATGAGGATGGGGGATTTAGATAAATAAATAATTAAATTTATTTAACTAAGGTAGAATAAGGAGGAATATGATTAGATGATTTAGGCTGAAAATAGGGTGTAAGTAAATAGCGATGAATAGTGAATTTATTAATTAAATAATTAAATATTATTTAATTAAAAAGGGGATAAGAATGAGATAATTAATTAAATAATTAGGACTGTATTCCATCAAATATAGATGAAAAAATCAAGTAATGGTGATGGTAAATTGTATGCATCTACAATAAGGATCACATATCATCACCAAGACATGAATTAGAAGGAGAAAAATAAACAAGCACATTGTACTGTAGAATATATGAAGATGGAGTAACCAATTTTTGTGAGGAAAAAGGAATAAGAGTTTGAAGAGTAAATGATGTAGAAGGATGATTAAGGTTTTCTTGTTGGAAATATTGTATCGGATTAAGATCATATTTGATCATGTATGATTTATTGTCATGAATTAACTTAATAGATTGATGAATGATAGATAGGACTTCACCTATAGAGTGAATCCATTACCTACCTAAGAGAAAATTATATGAAAGTGCTCCTAATATTACATGAACTAATACTAGGATTAACTCAATATGTATCATGATGATGCTTATATTTTTATGACAAATATTATCAAAACCTAGGTTTGTTGGAGAAATACAAGAGATATGCACATCGATACAATTCACTAGGTCTAGACTACACACATTGAGACCTAGACCATTATCAATGAGAGTACACTTGATTCTAATCAAACTTATGCCAATGATGATAAGGAGAGGCTAATTTTTATGTTGAACCTCAAGATAAGGTAACCCATATTATTGGAAACAATATAATTTTTTTTGTAGATACAATCAAGCAATGCAACTACTTATTTAGGCTTAATAGATATAGAATAGAAATATTTTGTAAGCAATTTTGAAGCGTACCATGATAAGAATTAGAAGTTTAGATCAGCTCCAAAAGATAAATATTTTCTTGAGTATCTTGAACATGCTCAATAAGATAATATTCATGGCCATTCCTAACATGAAGTTGGGTAACTAATGTTGAATATCATGCTCACTATAGAATCCTAAAATATTGGTTCACACAATCTCCCATTATTTGTGTGTATCCATTAAAGATAAATACTTGAATGCTTCTCCAAAACTTATTTGACAGTGGTGAGAATCTCATTCTTGTACTTAAGAAAGTACACTCATGTGCATCATGGGAATTCATCAATAAAGGTGAGAACATGTAGTGGGTCCCTAAAAGTGGAGTAAAAAATGACATAAGATAATTATGGATTAACTCTAAGGGTGTGTTAGCATGAGTGACCTTTGTTATCTATTTGACTATGAAGCCACCCTAGATCAAAATTATTGAAGGAAAGCAAGATAAAAATAAAGAGATGAGTAAAATCAACACTCCCTTAGCATTGAACCAGCATTGATGAATTGAAATATCCAAGGGGAGAGATGATGGTTGTTTGTATAGAAATATAAGGGCAAATAATTCCAAGAGGAGTAACAAATCCCAACTCCCTGAAATAGGCAGGAGTTTTGCCTACTTGGTGAATGTTATATTACATGGTTGCACCTAATTAGGTAAAGATAAGAAATATTCATTAGAGGTGGAAAATAAATCCAAAAGGGGGTGTGAGACTCAACCACCCAAAGGTGGGTGAGAGTGAAAAATGTAATTGATGGATTTTTCCACATGTCCTCATATTTACCATGTCTAATATAAGCTACGCAATCTTAATAATGTGTAGGAAAAATAAATATTCCTTAACATAAGGAAAATAAAAAATCTACACTAACAACCCCTTAAGTATATCTTAGGTGGGTGAAAAGATAGAAATATGCAAAGATGGGTTCCGATTACAAGGCCATTTTAGGTACCCATGTACAAAACAATCTTGCATAAATGGAGAAAAAGAGAAAATCCAGTGGGAAAAAAATCCTCCCCAAAAGAGAGAAAAGGAAAATAATTTTACCTGCACAAGAAAGAATCTCATGTAAGGAAAAAGTGGCTTCTAGAATAGAGAGAAGAAGAGAGAACATGTAGCCTCTCCCAAGTAGTTAGCAATGCAAATAGTTGATGCTTAAAACTCAAAGCAAAATATGGTTCATGATCTTTGAACAATGTTCCTCCCCTTAGGAAGAAACAAAACCAATGGTGTATGAAGAATTTATTCCCATTGCTAAAATGAATATTAGGGAAGAAAGCTCAAAATGTATGAAGTCTTTGAAAACTACTCATGTGTCTCCATGTCGATGTTGAAGGGTACCACAACCAAATCAAGAGTTTTAGGCCTCAATGATGAAGGTGAGAATCCAACATCTATTAGATATGAATATAGAACAAGATTCAAATACTCAAGTATCTCCTCTGAAGATAAATATGCCTCTTCCAATTGTTGCTCAAAATTATCCACACTCATGTCAAATTGTGATGAGAAATCATCTGAAAAAGAAAAAGATGGTTTGTATGTTCCCTTACAACAACTGTAGAAGAATAAACCCCATCAAAGAGAAGATGAATTCCATGAATAATATCTCCCAAATCTAAAATATGGGTTTCTACAAACAAACTTGCAATATTTGTTAAGTATTCATACCAAGGAACTGAATCCAAAAGACCAATGTGAACCTCCTGCATCACTACAATGTTGATGTTAGAAAAACCAGGGGAGGAGAATAAGGAATATAAGGCTTGCGAACTAAATCATATATGAGAATACCTAGGTTTAAGTAACCAATACTCTCCTCAAAATCAAAGTTTACACTAGAAGTGTGAGCAACAACCAAAAGTTCATAACTATCATTGAGTACAAATTATGAAAAAGTGTATAACCAAGATGCATGATCAAACTTCCTAATAGAAATGATGTCTCTATTCTCCAAGTATCAATCGATAACTAAACTAGGTGTAAATTACATAGTCTTCCCTACTTTGTAATTGGTAATTTGATAAATAGAAAGAAGATTGTTTGAAAAATGAGGTATGTAATGCCCCGTCGTGGAACCCAGGGAACGACATGTTACTAGCACTAAACAATCAAATATTTTTTTTTAAAGTATTGAATAACAACATGTGAACATCAACCTAACATGAACGTTTTCGAATTCCACAACTACGCTAATAAAGTAAAACAATAAAAACAACACATAAAGTAGTATAACAAATAACATAAGAATATACTGTCTCAAGATTCATTACAAGTTCAGTTACAACAAACGAGATTGTGACAAATCTCGATATATTACAAGTAGTAATACAATGAAACCTCATGTAACATCATGAGTGTGTACAAAATATCATATGAAGAAGAATAGTTGATTACCAAGTCCACGAACTCGTCCTATGAACAATCTCTGTGAATGATGTGCAACCATGAACCTACCAAGTACAAAATTGTCTCAAACAATATCACCTGTAGGGGACCCAATGGAAGTAGTGACACGTTCCTCCCAACCGTGTGGAACTTGAAAGCCCACCCCCCGTGCTAGGAGATAGAATAGGTTCTCAAGTCAAAACAGACAACAACAAGAAACATCACACAAAACATGGTCAACACACATGACATCACAATGACAACACAACTGTCATACTCTCAATACATTAATTGAAGTTTTCACTTAATCATCAACTTCTGAGAGGTTACCCATGCAACCACATCTGGTCCGGCCCCTAATGGAAGTCACTCCTCCTATGGTACGACTTCTCAAAATGTCAAAACAATAACGCCAACATGCATGCAATAGAAAAAATTCTTTACACAAAGACCCAAAGTCATCGGAACCATACTATAACATTGAAATATCTCAATAAGAACCACTAAACATGCATGACAAGTCTTTCACGAACAAACACAACTCCACTCCATGGAATTCAAAATATCCAAAAGTAAATTTCACAAGAGCACTAAACGTGCATGGCATGGCACACGTTCTCACATTTGAACAATACAAGAACATCCATAATTAACTATCCATGATTTTAGAACAAAACTATTGTTTAGAGCCTCTGGAAGACTTAACAAGATAACGACACCAACAAAATTACATAACACTTTTATACCAAGTTTAACAATTTAATAATCCACAATCACGTTATACCCATATTGTCCATTCATAACAATACTGGATAATCAAAATATCCAAGTCATATATATATATATATATATTTTAAAAAACACAAGAATAGATTTCAAAAGGACATATCATTTGACCTATTCACAAGGTCCTATCTATTAGCTTCTCCTCAACAAATTAAATTATTAAACATGCCTATCAAAAAACCAATATATATATAACATATATCATTTCAAAACCATTCTAACATTATTAACACAATTACAGTAAAGTACTCATATTTTTAAGAATGCAAGAAGATTATACATTTGTCTTAAACCAAATTTCAACTTATTTATATTCTAACTTGAATAATACCACAGGACTTCTAACTCCATTTGAAATGACATTATACAGATTTATTCATTTCTATAAAACAAATCAAAATAATTTAAAAAAAATAGAATTTAAATATTCTTCACACATATACCGAAACTAACTTATCATAAAATAGAACATGGAGTTTAACCTCAACATATAACCATTTAAACCTTATCTAAGGATCATAATCATGTGAATTTCTTACTCGCAATTTCTTGAGAGGGGTCGACTGAATTATAACTTATCTCTAAAACTTAAATAGAGACAACCTAACGTAACAAGTTTGCACACAAACTATAATAAACGATAAGAACAAGAGATTCGTCGAAAATACCAAAGCTCTATAGTCGAATTGCTAACAGAGAGATTACGAACAGAACAAAGTAGTTTCACCATGCTTACAGTCGATTAAGATGAAACGAGGTATAGCATGCACCCACGAATTGGTTCAAATTAGCAATGCATACAGTGAGATAAGGAATGAATGAAGTTTCAGATTCTACGTATGGATGTCCAACGGATTATGATTACAAGGCTCTGTCAGAAATTGCATGAAACAAACACACATAATGACACAAACTCAACCGACGCCATGCATTCCCTTGGCTCACGCGCGACAGAGGAAAGAACAATGAAGTAACAAAATGTTGGACGGACTTACAGAGTCAAAGTCGACTAGAAAATAAAATTAATACGAAGAGAGAGCATATCAGGCGTTCGACGAAGAAAACCTATGTAAGCAAGTATCAATGCTGCCAACAGAGACTACTATGCCACAGTATAAAAAGATAACCAAAACTCATACGCCCCCCAATCAAAATTTCAATTGCATTGGACACAATTTAAGAAAGAATATTATTATTACTTTTAGGAAAACAATGAGAACTAGCAGAGAGAGACGGGCTTTCTATGAAAACTCATTCATAATGTCAAAGATTCGTTAGTTCATAAGAGAAGTATATGATGATTGAAATCGATTGAGTCTTACACGAACAACCATTGGAGAGGTGCTGAAAGATTATGTTTCCATTTAATCTATTATTGGTGGTACATCGAATGCCTTACTGATACAACCATCGAACATGCTCAAGCGACGATCGAGTACCGAATGGGGAGACAAGAATAAAATGAGCCAAAACAATCAATTGAGTTCCAGCATAAATATACACAATTCACACAAAACTACAATTTTATCGACAACAACACAAGAGTTGCATGCAACAAAAAATACGATAAGAAAAGAAAATAACATGCAGTTTCAATGCCAGACATCATACCAATAGTATCAACCACAGAGCATGCGAAGTATAGTTATCCAATCTATAAAATATCGAACGCCACAATAACCACCAATATTATTAAAATATACTTTAAGCTATAATCTTATGCGACTTATGCGAAGATTTCTAGCAGATTACATTCAAAAGTATATATATGTATATGTATATATATACCGTGTTGTGGTGTTACAAGATTCCTTGAACAATATCACATATAAATGAATCGGTTGAAACATAAATATGCGAATATAAACAGGATTCTCAAAGGATAAGCAATATCGAGTAAGGTGAGTATATGGAGGACATTCGATAGAAATGGTCTTGTTTTATATGCATGGGATAAAAATGGTTAGTACATGCAATCACATAAACTGCGATTTTTGTAACCAGGTACAAACCAAATTTCAAGGAGTATGTTTGCAATAACACAAAGCTACGATTCTGGCTGTAAGAAGAACATGCAAGTAGAAGAGTGAGTAACCTGCATAAAGAATGACTGTGTGGCCACAGGCAAAGTATATTAAACAAGAGAAATCGATACTACCCTTGGTAGAACTACAGGAACATAAAACTCAAGCCGAGGAAAAGAAAGATGATTCGGCCATCTCCAGGCTAATCTTAGATATGATATAAAAAAAACTAAAGCAGAGCATCGCTAGCAACACCAATTAGAGCTTTCAACACAGCTGAACGGGGAAAAGCAAATAGATCAGCTAAAAGAAAAAAGAAAAAAAAATTTCTTTTGTTGTGCAGGTTTCAAACTTGATATCACACAATTCAGCATCAAATTTTAGAAAATGTCTTTTTCCAATTTAAATTCAGGAACAAACAAAACTAGCAAGGAAAACCTACTTCGATTTCCAACAACTGATGAAGCCAAGCTCGGGAATTCAAACAAGGTATCTTTCCCAGTACGATCAAAACCTCCAATATTCAATTCTCTAACTTTTCAACCAAAACCCCAGAAAATATAGAGACAAACTTCTTCCCATGAAAACAATTTCTTTTTCGAAAACCAATTGCCATGTCTCTAAAATTAATCTTCTTTTTATGCTATATCATTCATTTTAGATCACAATGCAAATCCATCACTTAACTGATAGTTCGCATGCAATTTAATCAACAAGTTCAACTTTTCCAACATCATGTTCAAAAAAAGATATTTTGCAAATTCAATCACAACTACTTGTTATAATTTACCAATTTTCAAAAATATTGAAGTTGCACAAACAAACAATTACACATAATTATTCTTTCAAAAATAATATATTATAATAATCCTTAATATATTAATTCCTTAATTAAAATATTTTAATATTTCACTTTTAATTCATCAACAATCTAAAAATAACTTTTCCAACTTAAACATTTCAATTAATCATTAATCAACGTTACCATCACTTTAAATCATTAAATAATCTAAACATAACATTATAAAACATGACAACATGACAAGACGTGACAACCAATGAATAAGATGACAGGACGAACAATAACAAGACATAAGGGTGACAAATTGATACTCATTCTTTCCAGAACGATGGTTCATGACAGAGCACAAGACTATCTCCCTTTAACGATTCCACTGGGTCATGACACGCTTAGACTTGACAAGCAGGTGGAGTCAATGCCTGTACTTGAAAGCTACATCACACTGCACAGTCAAATGATTAACATGTATATATATGAAAACACACCGTGAAGAAGAATCGCGGCATAGCAGGGCACTCACGAATGAGTACTACTAAACCGTCTCTTCACCGAATTGATGTAAAATATAGCATCTGACATCAACCACATCATAGGATCATCACGAATATAACAGAGCATCATAGATCATCATAATAATTTCATCTCATAAAAATAAACATCGCATCATAAGGTAAAGTGTATCATCAACTGAGTTTCACAAATGGTCATGTAAACCATGACATAAAACATCAAAGTAACATAATCTCTAACATCTAACTACTAACAATAACTCAAAATAGATGAAATAGAAATGTCATCAGGAGGGTCACTACAAGGTACACACAAAAACATCATTGAAAGTTTTTCCCCCCAATATCAACAAATTCATTCCCACTTATATTCATATATGTATTATTTTACCTTAAAATAGGTGGCATAATACAAGGCTCAAAAGAAGAGAACATAACTGTGAAGAAGTCATATGATGAGAAGCTCCAAAATCTAGTAGTCATCTTCTAGATTCAAGGCTTGTAGCTGAAGAACAAAGAACTTTATCTTTATTTTTAAATGTTTCAAAAGCAAAACTTGCATGATCCTTTTCCTTACTAGATCCTAACTATTTTGAATTGGAAGAAGTTGTTAGACATTCAAGAAGGTAGTTCAATGTTCTTCTTCTTGAGAATATGTTTTAGGTCATCAATATCCTTTTTATAACAATAATATTCTTCATGTCCAATCCTCTTGCAATAAGAACAATTAGGCTACTCCTTCTTAGATGAATTATCTTTTGAATTTTTTGTTTTCTTGATTTATGTGTGGATTTTTCTTTGAGATTTATTTTATTTCTTGTCAGATTTTACCGATTCTTTCTCTCCCTTAGGATGACCAACCAACAAAGCTTGATTTTGTGATGAATTTATGAGACCCAAAAATAATAATATAATGTTCATGCATTAACATCTCAAAAAAGATGCAAATGAAGGCATAGTGTACTCAAATTCCATAATTATCCCGAGTGTGAAATATTTTTAAAAAGATGCATATTTAGGACCAAGTTTGTTTAGTACATTATAGACTAGTTGAATTTCATTTTTCTCAATACCACATACTTTACATTATGCTCTCAAATTATTAAGATTAGTTATATAATCCTGGATTTTGTCAAAGTTCTTTGAATAAAGGCTTGTCAAATCATTATCGATCTAATAGCCTTTGACTTCATCTATTGTATTATACAACATTTTTAATTTTCCCAAGCATCATGTGAATTTATACATGCATCAATCTAAAACATAAGATCAAGGGAAACACGACTACAAAGACATCCAATATCATTTGTATGTTCAAGCATCCATTTTATCTTTTTCTATCATCTATGGGTTCAACTACCTTTTTTCAACATATGGAGTATACCCAAGATGTATTAAAGAATTCCATGCATGTTGATACCATGTTGCATAATTATAAGGTGTTAGTAATGGAGCCTTTGAATGATCCATATGTGAAGGAAAACAAGAGAACAAGCAAACAAATAATAAAACACATAGCAACAAACCCCCATTTTCACTCAATCAACAAATCCCCTCCAAAAATATGATTTGGCACTTTATAAATTAGTGTGTTTACAATTCTAGAGTTATTTTCCAAAGTTTTACAAATGTCCACAACAAACCCAAATACTGAAAGCATTTTGAACTCAAAATAAGAACCTCAAACTAACACTAATTTGTAGTGCTAAAAAAATTCACTTAAAAAAAATCATCTTAATTTGAGGTCATGTGTGCAAGTTATAGCCATTAGAAGTTCAAGAAATGAGAAATGTCCTTTAGCTTTGATGAGAAAACTGGTTTTCTAGAAAAAAAGGATCACTTGAGCAAAAAATAATCTTACCACTACGAAGATCACAAAATTTTACCCAAAATAAAAAAAAAATGCATTGAAAAAGGCCTCCATATGGCCAAGCTATTGCCTTTTGAAGATTAGGGGCAAAAATGAAAACTACAATGTTGAGAGGTCCCAAGTTATTGCCTCTAAATTTAAGAAATATGCTAAATTTGTCTATTTTCCAAATGGGTGTAGAGGCCAAGGAGGGAGGACAAGTATTGTAGATATAATTATTTTTTTTTGAAAGGCATAAAGTCCAAGGTATGCAGGCGCAATCGTAGTGATTTGATTTTTTTAATTAAAAATTCAAGAGAGAATTAAAAATATGTGTGGGGAGCGGGGGCGGGAGCGGAGCCACCCCACATGATCCCTTTAAAAGGGGTCTGCAGCCCCAAAAAGGACCACAACTCTTTAAGGGTGTGGAGTCTTATGGGTACCGGTGATACCCTTGTAGGGTACAACCTGTGCAGGTCCCCCCATTTATATATATATTAATAAAAAAAATACAATAAATTAAAAAACTACAATTTTTTAAATTTTAAATTTTTATTCTTGAAAATCAATATTAAAAAAACACAAAAAAAATAAACTTTTTTTCAAAAAATGTGTTGTATCATGTGCAGGAGGGGTCGTACAGCTAGCTTGCTAAAAAAAATTGCCCCAAAATCAACATTGTCAAAAATTAAAAAGAATTATATGGAAATAGGGATTTTTGGGCCTTCAGGATGCAATGGCTCAATCCGTTTTGCCTCAAAGTGCCTTGATTTTTAGCAGCTTGTTGAATCTTCATAGAAAACCTTTATTCTTTAATGCTTCATAGATCTCACCTCCAATGTTTGATTTGGATGAAATAAAAGGCGATTTTGAATTTCTCAATCACATTGAACTAAATGGTGAGCTCAAATTTTCTCTAGGAAGCTCCAATTTATTTATAATTGAAAAGAAAGATAAAGAACCCCCTTTGAAAATAAAATTTATTTCAATATTTTTGATTCTCCAGGTCATAATCTGATGCAAGAGAAGAGTATACTTTTCTCTCAAGAATGAAATACCCCTAGATTATTAAAATATTTCTAACTCACAATAAACTCTAATACCATGTTAGATTTGACTCTTGAAGCCACCCAAGATCAAAATGATTGAAGGAAATCAAGATAGAAATCCAAAAATGAGTAAAATCAGCAGTCCCTTAGCACTGAACTAGCCTAGGGGATATATGAATGTTGTTTACATATAAAAATGAGGGCAAATAATTCCAAGAAGAATGATAACTCCCAACTACCCAAAATAGGTAGGAGTTTTACCTAATTGGTAAATTCTAGATTACATGGTTGCACCTACTTAGGTAAAGACAAGAAATGTTTATGAGAGGTGGCAAAAAATCCAAAAGAGGGCATGAAACTCAACTACCCAAAAGTGGGTGAAATTGACACATGCAAGTTATGGATTTTTCCATATGTCCTCATATTAATCATGTCTAATATAACCTAAGCAAGCTTAATAATATGTGTAGGAAAAATAAATATTCCCTAACATAAGGAAAATAAAAAACCTATACTAACAAGCTTACCCTTAGGAAAGGGATGTTGATGATGTTTTCCAAGAACACAACTTCAATAAAGTCCCTCTATACATAAAATCCTAGGAAGATCAACTCCCAAATCATGTTTGACCAACTATTATAGATATTTGTAGTTTAAGTGACCAAATCATTCATACCAAAGCCTACTCATTGACTCAACAAGCGCCATAAGAGATGCACCTAATAAATAATTAAATCAATCAAACATGTACAAATGGGACTCATGATCAACTTTCCTTGAAGAAAAAAATTACAAGGATTATGTGGTTGTTGAATAACCACATCATGAGGAGTAAAATTAATAGTCTTCCCATCCTAAAAATGAAAAATCTAGTATATAGAGAGGGTTATATTTTTTACGTAAAGAATAATATACTCAATGAAACTATCTTGCAATTGAATGGTGCATACTCCTAAAGCTATAATTTGTGAAAAGTTACCCACTAAAATATGAGAAGTACTACTATCAAAAAGAGACTCAAGTAGATCATGTAAATTGGTCATGTGATGTTAATAACTTGAATTAATTATCCAACTATTTGAAGATGAATACAAAACACATGCAAAAAGATATTTCCCTTTGCATGTAGAAGAGGACTTGGAGATAAAAATATTGTGCCACCATATGGCCTTCAATGCCTCTAACCTCCTAAAGAAATGGGCCTCATCATAACTATACATTCCATAAGATGTACAAGTGCCACCTATCTTCTTTTCATCTCAAGGGTAGACTCAGTAGACTCAAAAGAAGTGGAAGGATTGAACTTGTGGATGTTATTATGCTTTGGTTTGGAGAGAGAATCAATACCTAAAGGAGATTCTATCTTATAATTCTTCTTATTCTTACCTCTACCCTTGTAAGATTTAGTCATCAAAATTTAGATCTTAGAACTAGGAAGTCCATCCATCTAAATTAACTTAGCATGCTCCCTAATAAGTGTTATTGTAGGTTTCTTATTTTCCTTATGTTAGGGGCTATTTCTTTTTCCTACACATGTTATTAATCTTTCTTAGGTTTATTAGACTTGGTTATTATGAGAACACATGGAATAATCCATTAGCTCCATGTGTCACTGTCACTCACTTTTGGGTAGTTAAGTCTCACACCCTCTTTTGTATTTATTTGTCACCTCTCATAACCATTTTTTATCTTTATCTAAGTAGATGCAACCATGATATTTAGCATTAACCAAGTAGGTAAAACTCTTACCTATTTTGGGAAGTTGGAGTTATTACTCCTCTTGGATGTATATGCCTCCTTTTTTGTTATATATACAACTAACCTCTCTTCTTTGTTATTCAAAAAGAGTAATGTGAGACTTTCTTAAAATCTATTGCATTTTTTCTCTAGAATTCTCTCTTTCAAGAAATTCTTTTTATTCTACTATTTTTATCTTCAATCATCTATTTACTGGAGTGTGTGTGATCTATGAACAGTAATAGATCTTAGCTCAAATTTTCATATCTTATAGAATTCGACATGGTCTCAGAGCTCTATTTTTTGGTATAGTTCATTTGTTGTCCTATTGTTTGAGTTTGAGACAAATCAACTGCTAATATTTTTTAGAACCTAGTATGCTTTTCTCTTGCATCTTTGAATAATTTGGAGAATTAAAATAGTTTAAAAGGAAAATGAGCATTTGGTATTAATCTGGTTTGCATATATGTTTTCTTGTGAAATTTGGTTGATTGTAGATTTTTGTTAATCTAGGAGGTATTTTTAGTTGTTCCATAGCATCTAAGAGGTTCAAAAAAGTCAAAATTGGCTTTTGTTTCACCAAAATTAGATATTGGAGATTCCAATTACAAATAAGAGTTTGAATCATGGTTTTGTAATCTAGTCATTTCAAAGAATTTTCAGCCTAAACAAACTCAACCATATTGCACTCAAAAGGCCCAAAAACATAAGGATTGACTGTAAAATCATCAAAATTAGAATTGAGAGACTTTAAGAGAATTGTTTCCCCTCTCGAACCATACAACTCTCCATACTATACAAATTCTTAAAAAAAAATTAAAAATGTGTTATGTGTAACACTTGAAATATTGTTGCGATGGTGTTAATAGTATCCACTGCCTAGTAGGGAGCCACTTGCATCACAAAAAGTGCAACATAGTGTGACCAACGCTACACCACTAGTGGGTGACAACCAACACTATCTGCATAATGCTAGCCAAGTCACATAATCAATAAAACCACCAGGCCCAAGCCCCTCCACCACCAAGAAGAATATACCAAAAAACAATTTTCAAGAAAAACACTTTTCTACCAAAGGTAGCTTCACACCCAAAACATCGTTGTTTTTTATTTAAAAAAGGTTATTTCAACTTTAAATAGTGGTTTTAGGCAATTTTGGAAAGTTGGAATGCAAAGGGAAAATTCTTATGAATATTTTAGTTTTCAAGAAAGTGTCATCTTAATGACATCATGCTGACACCAGTGTTGCCTTTTAATTTTTTCCCCCTTCACCATTGCAATATTTAATTTTAGAATCAAAATTTGAAGGCTAATAACTAGAGGGTACAAACTCCTTTTTTTAGTGCAATTTTTTTTTATTTGGAGTAAAATTTTGTGTTCTATGCAATGGTACAATTATTTTTTTCATTTGAAAATCTAATTTTATAGAAAATTAAATTTATTAGGAAAATTGTATTCTTTTCATTCTTTTTGGAGCTTCAAATACTTGTAAAATTCACAAACGAACTAGTATTTAGGTGTCACTTTTTTGGAGGTTATTTTTTTATTATCACTACATATTGGTGTAGCTTATAAGTTTCCATCTTGTAATAATATTATGAATTCAGAATTTTTGCCATTTTTGGGTCATGGAAAAGATCGTAATATGGTGAAAATAATTGTAAACACAATTATAAAGTGACATTTTTTATTTCTAGGCAGGTTCATTTTAGAAGCTAGTGAAAAGGAGGGGTCTCTTGTGTATCTTATTTTCACACTTTTATTCTACATAAAAAATCTACTTTTTTGCACTAATGGATCAATCAAAAATTCCTATACTCCATATAACTATTTTGATTAGAAATTTAAGATGACAATTTATCTCAGAAAGCAAGGATTGCACAAGGTTATAATGAATTGAGACAAAACCTATAGTAGATACATAAAATCCATAATGGTTTAATAAATGTGATGAAGCATTTAGTACTTTGTGTATGTTTGTTTATCTTGAATTACTCTTTCACATTAAATGTTTCACCTCTAAATAAGGTATGGGCGACATTACAAAGCCTCTTTGTTATAGAGGATAAATTGAGTCATTAATTAATGAATAGACTCATAGAATTAAGTCTAAGCAATTTTGACACCATTCAAGACTTCAAAAATTTAAAAGGCATCAAATTACAGTTAAATCAACGTGGAATAGAAAATAAAGACAACTTATCTTGAGTATTCTCTCTAAGCTTGGTTTTGACTATTTTTTATTTGTTTCTACATTTCATGCCACAAAATGTTCACTAGGTTCTACCTATAAAATGCCTTCTCTAGATGATTTTTTTGTAGAATTTTCTAAAGAGACAAATTTGTTCACATGGGTACAATTAAACACTCAAAGTCACATGCATTGGTTACAAATCAAGGTACAAAATAACATAAAGAGTCACAAGAATAGGGTAAGAAATAAAAGAACCAAGGAGAGAAAGATTGGAAACCTACTACCTCACATGTAGCTAATGAGACCTCATCTTCCAAATGTGATAAGCCTAAGAAGGAGAATACCAATTGTGCCTTCTATAAAATTTCTATACATGATGAACATAAATATTTAAAGAAGTAAATAGATCACCTAACTCATCTAGAAAATAATAATATCAAGGTGCTTGACTCAGTTAAACAAGGTTCGTCATAAGGATCTTAGGACATAGTTCATAGTAAGGGGAAAGGAAAGGGAAAGGCCCCTAAGTGCAGTTTCTTCACATCCCAATACCTAGATTATTGAATTGGATGCTTCACACCACATGGAATCATTACAAGATGGTTTTAACTCCTCAAGTCTATGTTTTATACCATCCATATTAATGGGTAATGACACTCTTGTTGAAGTACATAGGGGATGGTTTGTTAATGTGGATGAAGGAATATTTTAGGATTTTATCTACATACTATATTTTGCATCTAATATCCTATATATTTATCATATCACCCATACTAGCACTATCAATCAAGTTGAGTTCACACTAGAATTAATAGTAATTAGTGAAATGAATAGTGGGTACATAGTTACTATGGGAAAATTAAATCATCAATCTAGACTCTACCACTTTTCTCATTTTATTCCTAATTCTTCTTTGACAGTATTAAGCACTCACTCATATGAGGTGAGTTGCTTGTGGCATTACTGATTTAGTCACTTGAAATATTGTTGTTTACAAAAACTCATTCAATATGGCATGGTTTTAGGATTGCCTTTTGTTTAATTTTTTGATGGAGTTTTCTAGGGATGTATTCTTGGTAAGCATCCTAAAGAGAAATATGAAAAGGGAAAATCATGGAGGTCCACATAGCTATTGTAGTTAGTATACAATGACTTGGCAAGTCCATTTCCACGTCCATTCTTTAACAAGACTCAATAATGTCTTGAAATTTATTGATGGTCTTTCAAGATATACATGTTTTTAATTTCTCAAATAAAATTCTAAAGCATTTGAGTCTTTCTCGGACTTCAAATCATTTGTAGAGAAATAATAAGGGAAGGCCATCAATATTTTGCATATAAATATAATGGGGTAAACATATTAACCATTGATTTGAATATTTTTGTTCTTCATAAGGTATTGAATTACAATGCACATTTTCATACAATCCTCGATATAATGGTGTCATAGAATGCAAGAACATGACCTTAAAAGAGATCTAAAACTGTATGATACACTCTAGATCATTAGCACCTTAGTACTAGGCAAAGACCATTAGCTATGTGTGTTATATACAAAACTAAGTTCCTCATCAAGTTGTGAAGGAGGCACCTCCTTTCCAAGCTTGTATATATTGAAAACTAATAGTGAAGAAATTTTGAGTCTTTGGTTCTACTATATGGACCCACATTCTAGCAAAGAAATACAAGGCCATGGATTTTTAAAACAAGCCTTGTGTATTTATTGGGTACCTAGAGGGTCCCAAAGGCTATAAGTTTTGAATGAACAAGGCAGGTGAGAGGGGGGTGAATTATTTGTACCTTAAACCTTCAAAACCCTCATTAACATTCAAATCCACATTCATGTATTAAACCCTTAATCTGTTATGATGATTTAACATGAAAAGCAAATAACAAAAACAAAAACAAATTTAACATCATGGACAAGAAAACACTAGATCTACATGGAAAACCCAAGGAGGGAAAGCCACAGTGAGGATTAGCTCACAATATAAGTAATTGGAAAACTTATTACAAAGGCTCACTTCCATAAGGGGCACATTGCCTTGAAAGGCTCACTGTCAGAGTAGAAAAATAAGATAGAGAAGAAATTTTACACAAAGAACATGATCTCAATGCAATAGAGAATCCACCACAATAGCTCCAACACCTTTGTAGTCTATTTGAATGATTGCAGGCACCTTCTGCTCATTGCATCCAGTAATCCAACACTTGAAAGCTTGCACGGCACTTCACAATTTCACACCTTACAACTCTGTAATTCACATCATTCAAATCACACACTTCACACTTTCATCTATCTTGATCTCCTTCAATAACTTAACTCATACTTATACCTACTTCAACCTTGAAACCTTTCTCCAAGGTCGGATATGCACCTCAAACATGCAAATTCAAATTAGGTCAGTGCCAACACACTTTTGTGGCAAATAGAAGTGAATGTAGACCATATCAAAACTTAATTGGGATCCAAATCAATAACACTACTCAAACACACGCTTCCTTAAACAATATTTATCCTTCTCATGTAGTGTAAACACTAGGTCGATCATTACCCGTGCAAACACCATTAAAAAATTAAGTACATGATTCCTCAAACCAAAGGATGACTTCTAAGTCACACACCACATTTGAAAATGATCTAGAATATTCCTCAAACACCCTAGAATCCAAAAAACTCCTTCGCAACAACTTCCACCAAAAGAATGTACAAACCTAGTACACTCAGACTACTCTTCCATACATTGTTACTTGAAAAAAATCTTCCAAAGCACCAAACCTCAAATCCTCTTGAATGAGGTAAACTACCAACATCATAAACACACCTTCAAAATTTCAAGACCTGAAGCATAACTATAAAGAAACATAGAGCAGGTTCATTTCTCCCAAACACCTCTACAATGCATAGTCACATTGGTGAGGACAACTTCTACTGAATGACGATCAAACATACTATCTCTTGAATATAGCACCTTTCACCAATATATCTAAATCGCACAAGTAGATCTTCAACCTAGAAGAAATACGAAGCAAAACCAGAACATCTCTCTGTAACCTAGAACAACACTCTAAAGATACTTGTTTCCTTTTCTCTTTTCTCTTTAGTCACTCTCCCCCTTACATGACTCTCTCTTCAATTAACTTTATCTTCCCATGATAACTTGTTCTTTTTCACATGACTCTCTCTCTCCCTGTTTTTATGATTTTTTCACATGATACTCTCTCCCTCTTTGACATTAATGGAAAAGAACAAAATGTTTTATATTATACTCCCCCTTTGACATTACACAACGCTGGCTACAATACCACTACCTACTCCCCCTAAGAGGTAGCCACCAACATCAGACCAGAATAAAGGATATATCTTAAGATCCACTAGACTGATGTATCTCCTTATGCATCTAGTTCAAAGGAGGGTAAATAACCCTCAACTTCTCCTAAAGATACTCAAAAGTATCCTTAGGAAGAGCCTTAGTGAATATATCATAAATTTGATACTTTGTAGGTGCATATTCAAGCTTCACTTCATTCTTTGTCGCCTTCTCTCTTAGAAAGTGATATTTGTTTGAATTATGTTTTGTCCTTGAGTGCATCATTGGATTCTTTGAAATTTTTATTGCACTTGTATTGTCACAAAAGATAGAAATAGGCTCATCATACACCACTTTGATATCCTTCAATGTTTTCCTCATCCACAACACCTATGTGTAGCAAGATTTAATTGCAATGTACTCAACCTCTGTAGTAGATAAAGAAACTTAATCTTGTTTCTTACTTAGCCATGATAAGTTAATCTACATCCTAGAAAGAATGCACCACCACTTGTACTTTTTTGTCACCAACACAACCAACCCAATCTGCATCTGTATAAGCACTCAATGTGAAATTAGTATCCTTTAGTACCACATGCCATGATCTAGAGTGCCCTTTAGGTATCTAAATATCCTCTTTATTGTTGCAACATGTGAATCTCTAGGATCTTCTTGAAATATAACCACAAGATAAACGGCATGCATAATATCTGATATAGTAGCAGTTAGATATAGCAGTCCACCAATCATAGATCTATACTTTTTTTGATCAACCTTAGGGGATTCATCATCCTTTCTCAGTTGCAAGCAATAACCATAGGAGTACATACCGGTTTGGAGTCTTCCATTCCAAACTTCTTCAACATTTATTTGACATACTTTGATTGTGAAATGGATATGCCTTTATCTGTTTGATTGATTTGTAGCCCAAGGAATAAATTCATCTCCCCAAACATAGACATCTCAAACTCTTTTTGCATCTCTTTTGCAAACTTCTTACACATAGCTTCATTACCTCCAAAAATTATCAACATACGCATCTACAATCAAGATTTGATCTTTTTCAACCTTAAAGTAAATGTTGTGATTTATGATACCTTTATTGAATCCTTGCTGTATCAAATAATTATCCGACCTTGCATACCAAGCTCTGGGAGCTTGCTTCAATCCATATAAAGACTTTTTCAATTTGCAAACCATGTTCAGTTTATCTAATAACTAAAATCCTTATGGTTGTTCCATGTATACTTCTTCCAATTCTCCATAGAAGAAAGCGTACTTCACATCCATCTAATAAACTTTGAAATCCTTATGTGTTACAAAAACTAAAAAAATCTTGATTGCTTCCATTCTTGCCACCAAAGCAAATGTCTCCTCAAAGTCTATTCCTTCAACTTGTGAATAACCTTTACACACAAGCCTTTCTTTTTTCCTTACCACTTCTCCATTCTCATTCAGTTTGTTTCTGAACACCCACTTAGATCCAATTATATTTTTGTTTGTAGGTCTTGGTAAAATTTCCCAAGTCTAATTCTTCTCAATCTACATAAGTTCTTTCATAGCTTTCATCCAATGTTCATCTTTGCATGCCTCAATCACTGTCTTAGGTTCAAGTTTAGAAACTACACACAAATTTACCTCTTCTTCAGTAGCTCTTCTTGTCAACACACCTTTGATTTTGTCTCCAATGATCTTTTCTTTGAAATGATTTCTCTACACATACTTAGGGGTTTTAGGGGTCTTTTCTAGAGCTTCTTCCTCTTCATCCAACACTTTTTTTCCTTAGCTTTTTATTCTTCTTCTCTACAAGCAAGTACATTTGATTCATATCCATCTATCACCACTGAGTTTTGTAAATCTTCATCAACTTTTACACTTGCACTCTCAACAATATTTCTTATCCTTTTGTTGTAACATTTGTAAGATTTTCTTTTAGTAGAATATCCAAGGAAGATACCTTCATCAAACTTTGCATCAGACTTTCCTAAGTTTTCATCATCTCTTCTAATATAGCATTTGCTTCCAAAGACTCTAAAGTACTTGATAGTACGGATCCTTCCATACAACTCATAGGGCTCATGGGGAGTCTTTGTGTTGTTTTATTTTTCTTGTTTTCTTTTGCTTGAACTTTGTTAAGTATGTAAACAACAGTATGAATTTCTTCTCTCCAGTAGAATTATAGATGGTTATCTTCTTTCATCATAGTTCTTGCAGCTTCTTGAACACACATGTTTTTCCTTTCAACCACTCCATTTTGTTGAGGAGTCCTAGGGGAAAACAAGTGCCTCTTAATACCATGATTCTCACAAAATATGTTAAATTCATTGCAGGTGAATTATCAACCTCTATCAGACCTCAAACATTTGATCTTCATATCCATCTCATTCTCAATTATAACTTTAAATGCTTTGAATCTATCTAGTGCTTCAATTTTTTCTTTAAGAAAAGGAACCCATTTCATTCTAGAATATTCATCAATCAAAAGCATGAAATAATTTTCACCTTGAAGAATTCTCCCTCTTGTAGGACCATAAAGTTTTATATGCACCAATTCCAATAATCTGGTAGAAGATTGTTCTTTACCCTTGAAACCTCTTCTTGTTTGTTTTCCAAACTAACAATCTCTACAAAAAAAATTGATAGGATTTGTAATCCTCGAAAGATCTCTCTCTGCTTGAACTAAACTGATTCTAACCAAGTTATAAAAATTGATGTGACACATCCTCATGTTCCATAACTAGCTTTCACTAATCTAATTCATAAAACAATGACCATTAGCACGCTTGAGTTGATAGAAATTTTCATTTGTCCTCTTTCCAATGGCAATGAAAATACCAAACCCTTTTCTGATCTCACATCCATTATCCTGAAACATAAGATTATATCCTTTGCTAAACATTTTCCCCACACTCAAAAGGTTATTCCTTAAACCCTTGACATAGTAAATATCATCATTATTGTGCTTGCCATCAAAATTGATTGAACCTATTCCACAAATCTTAGCACCTGAATCATCTCCAAATCTAACAAGTCCTCCATCAAAATTTTCAAGTTTAACAAAATTACTCTTGTCTTGGGTCATATGATTTGAGAAACCACTATCAATGATCCAATAATTCTTATCCTGTCCAGCATGAAAAGAAGATACCAAAGTACCTTCAATCTTATCCTTTGTCTCTGAATCACTTTCCTTCACACATCTTTCAGAGTTAGCAAAAACAAATTCATCTTTAAATCCACGAACAAGCATTCATTATCAACATAATCTTCATAATCAGATTCATCATCAAAAATACTTACATCTTCTCTAACATAATAAATTTTCTTGACCATCTTACCTTTGTTTTCCTTACTTTTATTGTTCACAATTTTGTTTGGACATCTTGAAGCATAGTGACCTATTTGTCCACAATTGAAAATTTTGAAAGGTAATTTATCTGTGTACTTATCGGTGCCCTTTTTCATCATTCTCACATAGTTAGCTTCTACATTATCAAGATCATCCTAATCTAAACCTTCATTCTTCTCTAATTTTCTAGCCTTAAAAGCAATCTCAACTTTTGCACCATTGTTAGTACCAAACTCTCTCATCTCAAATGTGGTTAAAGAGCCATACAATTGATCTCTAGAATATTGATATAGATTTTGAGATTCTTCAATAGCAGCAACTTTATAATTATAATATTTAGTAAGGGTTCTAAGAATTTTCTTTACCACTTTAGGTTCTTTGACCTTTCCTCCAAGATCTTTGATGGAGCTCGCCAATTCATCTACCCTCTGCATATAACTTATAATGTTTTCATCTTCAAACATCCGCAAGTTCTCAAATGTGGTTTTCAAGTTTTGAATCTTAGCTTGTTTGACCATATCATCTCCTTCATAAATACTTTCCAACCTATCCCAAATTTCTTTAGCAGTTTTCAAATCCCTAACATTCACTAATTTAGAATTTGCAAGACTACTCAAGAGAATAAACCTTGCTTTACCATTTATTTCATAGGCCTTGATCTCATCACTTGTGCTCAATCCATTTGCAAGTATGGTATATAAATTCTTCACTATTCATTAGACATCATATCCAAGATAAACTAGATAGCCTTCCAGTTTTGTCTTCCAAAATGCATAGTCTGTGCCATCAAACATAGGGATCTCCTTGTTAGTCATCCTAGATCTATCTTAAGCGGTTAATATTTTCTCCAAGGAACCTTTCTCTTATACCAATTTTTGAATGAATAAGACAACTAAGAGGGGGGGTGAATTAGTTGTACCTTAAACCTTCAAAACCCTTAGTAACATTCAAATCCACATTCATATATTAAACCCTTAATTTGTTATGATTTAACATGAAAAGAAAATAACAAAAACTAAAACAATTTTAACACCATGCACAAGAGAATGCCATATTTACGTGGAAAACCCAAGGAGGGAAAAACCACGGTGAGGATTAGCTCATGATACAAGTAATTACAAAATTGATTACAAAGGCTCACTGCTAGAAGGGGCACACTACCCCGAAAGGCTCATAGCCTAGGCTCATTGCCGGAGTAGAAAAAGAAGATAGAGAAGAAATGTTACATAGAGAACATGATCTCAATGCAACAAAGAATCCACCACAATAGCTCCAACACCTTTACAGTCTATTTGAATGATTGCAGACACCTTCTTCTCACTACATCCAATAATCCAACACTTGAAAGCTCGCACTTCACTTCACAATTTTGTACCTTACAACTCTAAAATTTACATCATTCACATCACACACTTCACACTTTCATCTATCTTGACCTCCTTCAACAACTTAACTCATACTTGTACCTACTTCAACCTTCAAACCTTTCTTGAAACCTTTCTCCAAGGTTGGTTATGCACCTCAAACATGCAAATTCAAATTAGGTCGGTGCCAAAACACTTTCGTGGAAGATAGAAGTGAATGCAAACCATATCAAAACTTAATTGGGACCCAAATCAAAAACACTACTCAACCAAACGCTTGGACTTAAACAATATGTATCCTTCGCATGTAGTGTAAACACCAAGTCAACCGTTACCCTTGCAAACACCATTAAAAAATTAAGTGTGCATGCTTCCTCAAATCCATGGATGACTTTTGAACCACACACCATGCTTGAACATGATCTATAATATTCCTCAAACACCCTAAAATCCAACAAACTCCTTTGCAACAACTTCCACCTGAAGAATGTACAAACCTAGTACACTCAGACTACTCTGCCATACACTTTTACTTGAATTTTTTTATTTTGAAGCACCAAACCTCAAATCCTCTTGACTAAGGTAAACTACCAACATCATCAACACGCCTTCAGAATCACAAGACCTGAAGCATAACTATGGAGAAATGCAGAGTAGAAATTTTTCTCCCAGACACCTCTATAATGCACAATCACACACTAGTGGACACAACTTCTATTGTATGGAAATCCATCATACCATATCTTGAATATAACACCTTTCACCAACATATCCAAATCACACAAGAAGATCTTCAACCTAGAAGAAATGTGAAGCAAAATCAGAACATCTCTCTATAACCCAGAACAACACTACAACACATTGTTTCCTCTTTTTATCAAATTTTCTCAAAATCACTTGGAAACCAAGCACAAAAGACACATACTCGTCATCTTTAGCATAACTACATCCATAGATAGAATCTTATCAAAGTAACACTAGATTTTAACACCAATAGCTTAACTGATGACAACATAATGCAACAAATCAAAGCATAGACAACACCAACTAACCATCTTTAACACAAATCGCCCTCAACACATATAGTTGACATAAATGACAACGCAAGCTAGTTGAAATCAATGAAAACACCAATATTCACATAATTTCAACAATAGGCTTCTCCATCCCACCACTCATGATTTTTTTATAGAGAGGAGTGTTAATTTCAAGGAGAGTTTTTCTATTTATTCTCCTACCACTTCTCCATATACCATCATATTGGAGACGCTATCACATGGTGATGGTTATTCAAAGGATTCACCTTCCTCCTCTCTTAGTCATCATTTAGAGGTTAATTATTCTCCTATAGAATATCCAGTCGTTGGGCTTGCCAAACATTTGTAGTTAGCAGGCGATTGGTTTGGGGATTCTTTAGATATTAGAAGAACACAATCACAATTTGAGTAGGATCCACATCTCTTCATTACCTAATATTTTGATCCACATTCCTTTTGGGAATCTTCTATTATCCCCAAGTGGGATGCTACTATGCACAAATATTTTAATTCCTTGGAGAAGAACCATACTTAGGATTTAGTTCCCCTTCCTAAGAGAAGGAAATTTGTTTAATGCAAGTGGATCTATTGAATTTTTTTTAGATGGGTCATTTGATAAGCATAAGCACAATTATATTTTGTGATAGCCACAATGTGATACAAATATCATAAAATTTAATCCATCACCAATGGACTAAACACATTGAGATACATGTGAATTATATCAAGGAGTTGATTCATGACTAGACCATTGATCATAGTTATTTTTTGACATCAGAGTAAAAAACAAACATCTTCACCAAACCCGTCAACGAGATAAATTTCCTTTAACTACAAATTTTTTTGGGGGTGCAACATATGTTCACATTGGGAGGGGCTTCATAGTCCTTCACTTTCTCTCTCTCAACTCTGAAGGGTATTTTTCTTTCTTTGTTTTGGGGGTAGTATTCCTCTTGTGGGGGATATCTTCTCTTTGGGGGGACATAATATCTCTTGGAGGGATCTCTTTATAGATGGGTACCTCATCAAACTTCATTTTGCCTACACATATTATTAATCTTGATTGGGTTTAGTAGACTTGGTTATTATGAGAACGCATTATATAATCCTTTAGTTACATATGTTTCTCTCACCCACTTTTGGGTAGTTGAGTCTCACACCCTCCTTTGGATTTATTTTCCACCTCTCTAATCATTTATTTGGATTTATTTGGGTAGGTACAACCATGTAATTTGGCATTAATCAAATAGGAAAAACTCCCACCTATTTTGGGTTTTCAAAGTTATTATTCCTCTTGGATGTATATGCCTTCTAATTTGCTAGATATACAACACTCACCTGTCTTCTTTGTTAATTAGGAAGAGTAATGTGAGCATTGCTTAAATTCTCTTATTTTGTCTCCAGAATTGTCTCTTTTAGGATATTATCTCCATTTTTCTATTTTTATCTTCGATCTTTCGATCTTTTATCAATTAGAATGCATGTGATTTTTGTAGGTGTATTTTGCCAAACTATCAGCTTCTTCCTTCTGAGCTAAATCTTTTTCTATATTTGTAAATGCTTATTCTATATAATATAAATATATAGGCCTCGTGCCTTTCACCAAAAAAAAAAATAGAATGTGTGTGAACTATGACTAATAATCAATATTGTCTCAAATTCTTGTTTCTCATAGAAAAACTACTCAAATCTAGGCATCTTAAAATTACTCCCCAATGTATCTAAAGTAGAATAGAAGGTAGACACAAAGAAGCCTAAATTGGACCCTTCAATTTTGACATCATTAAGAAGATTATTTCCATAACAATTTTATCATATCCACATCCTTCAATTGTGAAAAAATGAATTTTAACTTTACAAGAAAATTTTGAATGGTAGGGAAATCATCTAGAGAGAATAATATTAAATATGCATCCAGTTGCAAGATTCTAAACTCGTTAACTATACCATATAATCTATCAAGTTTAAACCATATGGTCTTAGGTGTTATGCATTTATTAATATAAAACAACAAATTATCAAATACATGCAATCCCATGAGTCCCACGGCTTCATCTAATTTGTTCCTATAAGAAAAAATTCAAACTAAATAGTGAATTTAAGTTGTTTGTGATATTTTAACATTTGACAAAGTCCCTTACATTTTAGTTGTCTCATTTTTTTAATTTTCATGTGTAATAGTTGCATGGAGTGAGGAGATCAATAGTCCTAGGTTTCATCACCTCTAGAAAAACATAAATAAAGAAAAGATAAAAGGGTAATTAAATTGTGCCTTACACCCCCCAAATGTATTATGTAATTGAAATCCCCTTGCAAATTACAATGATCATTTTTTATAATTTGAATAATTGGAAAAGCTTAAATTAATTGTTTATAATGCAAGGTGATTAAAAAAATTTAAGAAAATCTTACCAAACAGGAAAATAGAGGTTACAATCATATTCCTTTTAATTTTTTGAGCAATTCTAAACAAAAAAATTGTCAAAATTTGACTTGTAAAAAATGTATGCATGTCACAAAAAAGGAATGCAAACATACATTCAAGCTAAAAAAATAGACATTTGGAGAAAAAACTAGAAAAATAACTTGCACCATTTCAAAGTATGTGGAACTAGATTTCCAATGCCTATTTGAAATTAAAAAATACCTTAGTAGGTGAAAGTTATGCCCTATCAAAAAATTGCTCCTTGGGGGCTAGAAAATTACACATGATAAAATTTGAGGTGGCTTGTATGTGGTGTCACCTAGCTAGGTGGTGCATTGGTGATCTTGGGTGTTAGATTCATTGTGGTAAATGGTAACCCAATACAAGTGGTGCAATCATGGCTATTTGCAGCGGCATAGCTTGAGTTGGAGTAGAGGGTAATGTTTGAACAACATTTAAGTGCTTAGCACTTAGGCCCAAATTCTTAGCCATTGGCTACTTAACACTAGTAAAAAACTTGACCACAAACTAAAAACTTTCCATGTGGGCCTCCAAACTACAAAAATGTGCACAACCAAATATTAAAGGGTGCATGGGTTTGTAGACCTCGTACGGAAAAATTGTAAAGAAAAACCTTCAACACTTTTATAATTTACTATAAAATAGTTTTTAATCACCTGCTACAAAAAATGATATTGGATAAACTATAAATCTGGAATTGATGATACCTATGTAGATGGTATACAAATCATATGGTTGGGGTAGGGGCCAAAAAAAAACAAAATCTAACTATAAGAAAAGTATATCATGTTTATAGTTGATCCTAATAGATTTGGCCCTTCTAAAATCAACCATGGGGTTAGATCTCAACCAAGATGCACTCACAAAAGTGGATGAAAATCAAGAAGGGGTTTATAAGAATCAAAGTTTTGATACCATGTTGAAGTTACCACAATGACTTGTAGGAGAAATAATATTTTGCAACACCAAATAACCTTCCATACGTAAGGAGGAGAAATAAATAATGTTGGATCACCAAAAATGATACAAGCGTAGAAGGGGATGCAAGGTACAAGTTACAAGATGTGTAATGTACAAATGAAGCCTTACTTATAAAGTCAAGGCAAAATATGGGACAACATAGGATTATGACAAGTTTCATAATCATATGACATGAGAGACAAAAGGATAAATATGTTAAGTGTTCCCTAGAAGTGTCCTAAGTAAACTTAAAAACCTAGGTGTGAATAGGTCCTAGAAAGGAATTGGTTAGGGAATAACTCCATTCACACCAATAGTTTGAAGGTGTTACATAGAAGTGTCTTTTAGTGTTTAAATTTTATAAGGAAAAACTATTGCTTATCTCATTTGAAGCTAGAGTCATATGTGCTTTATTTTCAAATCAAAATTTATTTCTATGTCTGTAAAGGATTGGGTACCAATCTTGAATAATTTTTTATCAAGTTTCTAATCAAATGAATGCCTCATAATTGTAAAATTCTTAGATCTACAAATTATTATCAAATAATCTAAGAAATTAGTTTTAAAAGATCATTTCAAAATTATTTTGTAGACCTATAGAATAAATTTATTTAAAATATCATTTCATATAAATTCAAAAAAATAACACAAAGAATTAGTGAGAAACTAAAATGGGTTTCAAATCTATGTCTTCATTTTTTTTTCCTATAACAAATTTAAAATATTTATCTTTATTTATCCTATGACATCTCTAAATGATCACCCTATTAATATTTACAAAGCTTGAAGTATATAAGGTTTGTACCTTCCCTTGTCAATTAGTTTAGCTTGATTATATACATTGAGGCTAAAGGATTATATAATTGTGTCTTTTATAAATATAATAAATCGATTGGAGCACCAATAGGATAAATTTTGAGCAAGATAATATATAAGGTTTCATGGATTTCATGGGTACAACATGAGGATAACACATGGCTTACTTGAGATATGTGGTTATCCTATTTATTGTGTAGCCGATTATATCATAAATGGATAGGTTGTAGTTTCTTTTTTTAGCACACTTTTAAAGGTAGAGTATATAGTAGTTGCTCAAACATGTTGTAGGAGGAGATTTGGCTTTAGGTTGTCTGTTCAAATATTGGGCTAGAAGCAATATTTAGTGATAAGGTTGTCACTAGCATGGTAGAGAAAAATATTTTTCATGTATGGTCAAAACATATTGACATGTAGTTTTGGATGTTGCAATTTATTTATTGAAGCCCGTGAACATAGAGGTGGATCTAAATGATGTAGGATGGTTATGGGTATTTATTTCTTTTGCAACAAGCTTGTCTATAGTAGGGATTTTATAGGTTTGAACCTTATGCAATGTATACAAAAGGTAAGAATGTTGGGAAGGTGTTATACACCTTGCATAAACATATTTGGCATCTTGTAAAAGTGTGGTCCATTTCTAATTGGGGCACCACACTTTGGGATAGACCAATATTTTCTCAAGGGAGGTTGTATGTGAGATCGTAATTTCATTTAATATTAATGGCACATTGGGGGAAGTCTTTAATATTTGAGGGTCATGGATTAATAAGTACATAATTTATTGGCTTCATTAGTGCAATACAACTAATTTAATAAGTATTTAATCGTGTAAGAGGATTTAATGCTTTGGGCACCTGTTGTAGGCCAACTTGGTTTCTAGAGGGAACAATTTGGGTTCTTTGGAGTTCATGCTAACTTGGGAAGCCAACTTGGATATGTTTGAAGCATTGATTTTTATTAGGGCATTATTTTTTTATGGCAAGGTGGTTTGGGAAGCTTCCAATAAATTTCTCTCATTGTTTCTCTCTTGCCTATAAATTGGAGGCTAGGGATGGTGTAATTTGTCACTTGATCATCTTGTACTTGTTCATTGTGAGTGGTGCTTGGTGCAATCACATTAGTTCTTGAGTTTGTTTTTTATGATATATTGACATGAAGTGGTACTTGTATCTTTAATTTCTTCTTGTATCAATATCATAAGAAAAAAAAAATAGTTTCTCATTATTGTGAAAGTATCACATCTTGCATAGTTTTCTCCTTGGTTGAGAGTGTTGATATCTATGCTAAGGCTCAAAAACTAATATCAAGTTGTAACTATTTTGTTAGTGGAAATACATGATTTTAGTGCAATGGAGACTAAGTTTTTCTCAAAAGGGATTTCCTAATGTATATTGGTATCTCTCTTTTGTGTGGTTATTCATTTTCACTTATTATGTGTGGTTTATACCAAAATGACATTGGAATTTATATAGACTGAAGATACCACCATGAAATAATTCCTCATAGGATTAATGGTGGGAGTTTCATACTATGGTTAATGTAGGAATATATCTATATTTCCTTTAATTTTTCTATCAAGAGATTTTTCTTTGGGTTTAGGTACTATTTAGTGAGGGTTGTTAGGATTAAGGTTCCATCTACCTTGAAAATATTGTTATATTACATGGTTCCAGTATCCTTGAAAGTGTCCCTAGGCACTTAGGGTGTATTGGAAAAATATTTTGTAATATTTATTCTCACTATAGTTTGTATTACATCCATAAGGGGTGATAGGTTCCACTAGTAGCAATAAAGGTGACTTGTGGAAATAAATATTCAATATTATTTTTCTCACATGTAGACACCTAAAATGGGGTGATAAAAGATAAGGAAAAGGACAATTGAGTGACTATTGGTATCATCCAAGTGGGAGCTTGGAAAGAGGCAACAGGTGTCTCTTGGTATTCCATTGTTTATTGCATTTAATATAATGTTTAATTTCCAAGTTTGGCACCCAAGTTAGAGAGGAAGTCTTGGATCCAAAATTGGTGTCCTTTAACATTTCAAGGTGGTATTCCAAGGGTTGGGGATGTTTGGAATGAATATCCATATTTGGGTGTCATTTTTGGTGCATTAGACCTCTTCACAAGTCTATAAAATCAGCTCCTTGGATGAAGAAATTATGAGGAACGGTTGAATGTAGAGTTTCATTGCAGGAACAAGGACGGGTTGAGGCATAAAGTGGTTGTTTATAGGTGCACAAGTACTACCATGTTGGAAGCAAAGAGGAGAATGAAATTAAATGTATTGTAATGTCATTTATTTGAAGATAATGTATACTTGGCCTCTCTTCTTGGTGGAGTTTTTCCCCACAAGGGTTTCTCCATGTAAATCATGTGTTATGTGGCGCTCTTATGTTGTTGATTTTTTCCTCTTTGTTGCTATCTTATGGTGATATTATTCTTTATTTACTTATGTTATAATTTCACATAAGATGGTGTTATTAATCATGATATGTTGGCTAATTATTAGCATCATAAAGAAGATGGATCTAATCATGGTAATTCCATATTAAGGAAACTTAATTTTAGATTTGCATTTAAGTTTATGATTTTCATGTTGTAGTAGTCCAAACCCTGTATCTCATCCATTGAATTCATATTTGGATAGGTATTGAAATTTCCAACAATTGATATTAGAACCTATATATTTCTCATCAAAGGTGAATTTTCTTACACATATTCTAATTGGCATAGCCCTAATTTTCATGTTGCACTTGATTCACATGGTTATCCTATAGTTGTCCATACACATCATACTATAGATAGAGGCCAAACATTCCATTACAATAACTTGGTCTACCCACCAACTGACCTAATATTTTTCGTAAGCCTACACAAATGAATAAAACTTTAAAATATTATGATATTATTGATCAACTCAAAGTACACAAGCTAAGATATACTTTAGGACTTACTATGAGTTTACCAATGTATAAGGAGTTTGTGCAAAGGAATTTAGCAAAGATAAATTGAGTTCTAATGCTTCTCCATAGCATGTGACTTATTTGATTGAATTTATTATAAAAAAGGATTTTCATGTTATTTCATTTGATGATGTGGGGTTCCCATTTGATTCAATTATTAATGAAACTTCTTTACATATTATGGTGAGATATGGCAAGTTAAAAATTAAACAATATCTAGTTGATAATGTCTATAGCTTGAACATATATATATTAATATATTGTGTGGAGGGGTTGCAAGGGGGGTACCCCCCTTATGGGGTCCAAATGGGATGACCCCCCCGGTGAGGGTTCCAAGGAATATGCACCCTAGGGGGGTTTGAGGTCAATGCCCCCAAAAGCCAAATTTTATGTATATTTTATTATTATAAATTTGGATCGCTCATCATTAGGTCTTAGATCTAACGATAGATATTTTTTTGGCGTGTCTTTTCCTAAAAGGCAACCTTATTTTATGAGGGCATTGTATTACACCTATGTATTGCGATGTATTATGAGATTCTGATAGTTGTTGTGTTGCTTTCGGATTTTTGGTTTGTGATACTCCTATGGAAGCTTGCTCTACAAAAATACTGTAATCTTTGTGATTTTTGAATTATTTATTGGGTAGATTTTGGAATGTGGGGTTTTTCTCCAGAAAGGGTTTTCCCACATAAATTACTGTGTTATGGTATGCATGATATTTTTGTTTATTTTTGTTTAAGTTTATGTAATTATTGTAAAGATCTATAAAGTTTTGCATGACCCTCCTCTCAAGATTAGTGTAGGAATTTGTTTCACTACCTTAGCTTCCTTATATTAATAATATGGGTAGAATCCGGATATGTGTAATTCTTCTTCTTATCATGGTTGGGCCATGCACTTTAGGTAAACTAGTCTATGTGGTGTTTGGAAAATTATATTATAATATTGATAAATAGGCAAACAAATATAGTGAAAGTATATGAATTAAGTTTATAAATGTGATATTAAAACATATGATAAACCATTTAAATCTAAAATAGAACTTGGAGAAGTGTGTAGTAAATCAAATCAATAATCATGTATGATCAAACACATAACACCAAATATATGTGGAGAAACACTTTCAAGAAAAAAATCAACCATCAAAGATATGAAAAGTCTATGTTAATCCAATAGAAGTGTTACATTAATTCATCCAAATTTCTCCCTTCAATCTGATAAAATTCTAGTAGCATAATAGTGCTTACCTAAAAAGGAACCATTAAAAAACTATCCAAGGTATCTAATTTATAGATAACTAGAGAGGGAAAACCATGAATGGTTTCCTAAAACAAAAGCCACCATAATCCATGATATGGAAAAATTCCATTCCCCTAGGACCAATTAATCAATAATCCATGAATATCAAACATAACTAACATTTTTTTATCCATGTGAAGAGTGAAAACACACTCCCAATTATGGAAATCCAAAATGAAGTGGCCTAATAATGTGCACTCCTCTTGTCATAACAAGATACTCCACTCTCTTCTAGTACCTAGGAATGGGAAAATGGTATAAATACATTCAAATTACTTCATAACCGCCACTTTCTGATGAGGGTGCAACCCGAGACATAGAAAAATCATACAAAAAACCAAAGAATATTATTATTCAAAGCAATGAAATTCTTACATGCAGAGGATCTCAAATCCTCGAGTTCTACAATACATGCAAATTACAGAAAGAAACTATAGAAATTCCCCTATTCGCAGCATGCGATCTTCTTTCCCCAAAAACTACCCACAAAAATCAGAAACTACCCCATAAATAGCCCAATTCTCTGTTTGGAGCCAAAAACAACATTCTAATCATGCACAAACTTCCGGAAGCCCTAACTCAAGATCTAACCGTTGGATCTTCAATGATAATACCTTTTCGGAAAGGTCTTGCGAAAATGAAATATCAAAAAATGGGGCCTAAAGGCTAACCACTTTTGTTTTCCGCCAATTTTCGAGCCCATCCGGAGCCTTTAAGTCCCTCAAAATTAGCTCCGAAGATTTTGTAGGGCAAAAAGCAGAAACTGAAACTTAAATAACTTTTGAACCAGGAATGATCTTCGCCCGATTCCTTCACCAAAGTGTTTATTATTCTATCCTGAAGCTTCCCTTAATTTTTTGTCTCCTCATGCCTTCAAATTCATACTTGCTAAAAATAGCAGTTGAGCAGAAAAAAGCAAAAAAGCAGTTATGAAAGTTGGGAATTCTTCTTCGATGAAAAGGGTATCCAAAAATGCAACAACATCTACAAAAATCTAAATGAAAGTAAAATATATTTTTGGGTGATGTAGGATTGCCCTTACACCACTAGATGCTCCTGCATCACTTTCCTAAGTGTTAGTGAACAGATTTTTCCTTTACAAAATGACTCTATAACACCCAAGAAGGACGAACCAATCCACAACAATTGGAGAGATTACCATTGCATTGGTGATCTTCCTCTGAATTTTTATTGAGGTACAGCTCCCTCTTATGATATAATTTTGTATTTTTCAAATGTATATAAACTCGGGGTATGATTTTAACCAGAAATCGGGAAAGGAAAACTACCACTTGATCATAGCCATGACACAAGTGTGAAGAGTAATGCTTCAACCAACTACTGTTGAAATGAAAGGACTGGAAAACAATCAATATCATGACTCAAAGATCATATTTCTAACATTTGTTGACTCAACTCGGCACAATTCCAACCATTTATTGTAAATAACATGAATTAAATGTCACATAACAACACATTCTCAAAGGAAAGGAATGTTCAAATGACTGTCAAAGCTCAAAGACTTTCTCACAAACACTAACATCTAATTCATAATTATTGCACAAAGAGAATAATCATCCATGGAAAAATGAATTAAAACTACAAAATTTGGTCCTTTATTAAGATCGATTCTCACTCATGCATTAAAGTGCAAGGGGGATCAAAATGTTGGACCCTTGCAATGTCTCACGACTGAATATTTATACTCTTACATCTGTAACGGTTAAGATTTTAATGGAACAACTTCTTGACTATTAACCGCTACCTTGTCAAATAAGGTTGGCCTAAAATTGGCTAATCTTGTCAGATTATGACAATTCCCTACATTAATTGATGTTTTTGGGAATGGTTATGATTGCATCCTATTTCTCAATTGACAAGACAAGAGGATGAATTGTTGCTTAATATGAGAAAACCACGTGGTCTTACTTCATGTGAAATGACCACCACCTTAACTTCTCTATGACTGTTGGTATGGCACCTAGATCATTTCGTCCAATTCTTTAAATGCTAAGGACTACTTGAATCCAATTTACAAGATCTCCATCACATTGCCTTTCTTGAATTAATTAAGTTTAAAGAAATTTGTATGTACTTCGACATTAATTGCTTCAAATAAGCTCTGCCAATTTGTCCCTATCACTCTATAAATCCTACTCACCACTATTAATTCTACACAATGTTAGTTACATCTTCAATTAAGTCGAGATCATCAAGTGAAATAGTCATGGAGAGTGACTTTCTGGTAACAAAAGGAATTGAATATAGTGTTGTTCGTAGGCTAGTGTTGGACCAACTAAGGGAGGTCTTCCTCATCTGTAGTGATGTGGAGGAAGAATTCATCTGCAAGATTATTGGCGAGCACTTCCTGTCACAAGTGCATGTTCATAATGCCAACCTACTCGAGTGTTTTTTGTGCAACATTGTATGCACTTTTGGTCTATTTGGATGGGCTTTGTGGGCTGCTAAGCATTTGCTTCATCCATGGTACCTGTAGAGTGTTGAAAATGCTCTGAGAGGGCTTTCTGTTCACCCATATGTGGGTCTAATTGGTGACACTATTTGTATCTCCTATACACTGTGTAATGAGAGGGTTGGCCAACCGTTACTCTAATGTGTGTTGGCCTTGAAAGAAACAACATGGAGATGTTCACTCACTATGTTGAATACAATGAAAATATTTTCTCTCCTACACAGATTGGTCAAATGCAAGAGGTGATTGAGGGTATCAGAGTCATCATATTCACCCTCTATGTCTAAAAACCCCTACTATGAAATCACCTTATTTTTTGGCATTGTAATACGATGTTTTACCAATACATATATAAATGAATATATATATATATATATATATCTTTTTTTTGTCTTTTCAATTACTCTTCGTTATGGAGATCTTATCTGTTTTAAAACTGTGTTTTCTTGTAAACAATCTTTCTCTTTTATAATTTCATCCTCAGTAATGAAACGAGTTTGGGCCCCCAATGTACTGGTAAATGCTTCAGGATAAGTTATGAAAGTGTCGGAGTCCGCCATAGTTGTAGAAACCTACCATTATGCCACCTTAAGTAATGAACTTATCATTTCAATTTTTCCCATTAGTCTTTATGTAAATCACTTAAGAAAATAATCACAACTTAATTTATAATTATGTTGGAGATTAAAAAAGTTTTGAAAACCCTATCAAGACTTACAAAGGTTTCAAAACTTTACAAAGTTCCACCAACCTTCATTGTTTTCCGGTTTGATTCTTTTTCTTTGATTACGACATGCTTTACAATATTTTGAGCCCCACAAATAGACTCGTGAAATTTCCAAAGTGAAGCTCGTCGGAAAAACATGTAAGTTCAAGAAACGATTCGAAGGCTAACACAAGTTCAAAAACTTAGTTGAAGATGGACAAACACACCCCCTTAGTTCATAAAGTATTTTGAAAGAAAAAAAATAGGGGGCAGGGCTAAAATTGGTAGTAACACTAAGTAACCTCCCTTTTATGCCACTACAACAAATATTAAGTTACATTAAGAAATAATAAAATCATAATGTCTCCTAACCATCAACATGGGTGTCCAAGTACACATTGCAAAGATATTAGATATTTGACTTAGACACATGATTGCAAGGATAATATCACTTTAATCCTAATATTATCCCACTTGGAATTATACATTTCAATGAAATAAATTCAAAACATGAAATGAATCAAGTATAGGATACAAGGCTTGTGGCCTCCCTACATCAAGAACTTATCCATGGCCACTAAATTTGTAAGTGAATCTACAACATTAACCAAAGTTTAAAGATTTTGAATCACAATCTTACCACTTTACACAATCTCATGAACAAAGTGATACTAAACACATATATTATTAGTATGAGCATACCAATAAATGGTATTCTTTTCCAAACAAATAGCATTCTATCATATCTAATTTGAACCACCCTACAATCAAAACCAACTCCTAAACATAGTATATATAACCAAAGCACCTTTCTACAATGATGTGTAGCAACCATATACTTTTCTATGATAGAGGAAAAATAAACCATGGGTTTTCTCTTACTCATTTAATTATTTGCACCACCAAATAAAGCCTCCAGCTGTCTGAGTCTCTTACCTAGTTTGCATCAATAAATCACTTTATATCTAATAATGTTTCCACATAATTAGAACCATGATAACATAAGAAATAGTCAAAATTCCTCACAAATATATAAATTCCCTCTTAACACAAATCCAATGTTCTCTACCAAGGTTAAGTATAAACATACTAAGAACTCCCACTAATCAAGTAATATCAAGTCTAGTACAAATTATTGCATGCATCAAATACCAAAAACACTAGCATGAGACACATTATACATATCCTCAAAATCTTCACACAAATTATGACACATATGCAATGAAATATTAGTGACAATAGGTAAAGTAATACTCATGGGTTTACAATCATGCATAGAAAACTACCACAAAATAGAGTCAGCATACTTACTCTAACTAAGCCAAAGTTGTTAAGAAAATCTTAGGGAACTCAAAAAAATTCTAACATAACCCTATGAGAAAAATATTCATAAAATATTACATAATAATAATGCAAATATCAATACATACCGCAACATTACACAAGATATACCTTGGGAAAATCCTCGTTAGGGAAAAACCCAACCTCCAAAATCACTCACACTCAATGTATTAATCAACAATGAAACACTATAATACACAATCCCCTTGAATACTTCTCAACTATCAAGATCCTTCAATGCATCTTCCATATTCCCAAGCGTAATGGGTAACCATTTAACCACGCATACCATGATATGATTCACATATGCACTTTACAAGAGAGATCAATAGAAATGATAACCAACCTAATTTGTAAACATGTTCTTGCTTTTATATAATTAGGATTTACACAAATATAATATAATTGTGTTATTTGTAAAATTGTGTGTCTAAAAACCATGAGAGCACAAAACCATTAACCCCAAGATTTAGTTTTTGGTACTAAATTTTCTCAATATTAAATAGTTTTCCAATGTGCAACCCACACATTAAATATCTAACCAATTGTTATAATACAACTTTACAAGTGGACCCAAACAAATCTTTAATGTTTCTAAACACATATCCAAAGATGCGACACGATAAATATTTTTTTTACATAATTAAAATATTTATTTTTTGTGTAAGGTGTGCAATACCTTTTTTCCTGATATTATCCCACTCAATGTATACATTACATAAGGGTCAATCAATGAAACACATCATCATAACCATCCATGAAACCATATGAATCTCTAATATGCTATCATGATCCATCAAGATACTTGCAATAACATCTAAGGTATCCACCTTCTTAAGACATAACTCCTCTCATCCTCCAACATGACACATATGGAAGAAAAAGAGCCAACCAAGGTGAAGATGCACTAGTCCAAAGAACACATACATCAAATCCAAGTGATAACAAAGGCTCCAAGCTATTATCAAGGAAAAAAACCACATGACTAGAAATAGAAACCATAGAAAATTCTAATACATCCAATCATCCATACCTCCAAGGGCATCCAAAACAATCAATAGAACTCATGCTAACATGTCCAACCCATAAACCATGATCGTGCAAGCTCCCTATATAAAACCTATCGATGAAGAACATGCATATCCTATAACTCCTACTATATGGGTAATGTCAAATTAGAAAATAGATCAAGGCATATCAATTCTATCAATCAACACTAAAACCAAAGTGGCTAATAAACAAAACCATTTATTTCAATCACAATTATCCACACATGTAATAAAAAAATTGTTGTATACTCCCTCACAACTAGTCACCATAACTCTCCCAAGTTCTCCATATTAAACTGTGTGAACAAGAACCTCTAGGAAGTAGCCATAGAACAAAGATAAAACCTATAAATTATCATATAAAATTCCCTTCTACCAACACCTCAAAGTGCTCAGCTATGGAAAGTAAGATCTCCTTCACAACCGCAACTAAAAATCCTTAACAATACATAACCATTTAATCTCATAGATCAAAAACATTATCTCATATATAACCAACATGGATGTAAGCCTCAATAAAACCAACAAAGATAAATCTCAAATCCATTCCCAAAACCAAAAAAATCACCCAATAACATTTTGTAAACTCTTTGAAAATGAAATCATAAATTAAACTTGTATTCATAAGGAGATAAATATGCCAGACACTCCTTAAATGAACCCTTCATTACTAACAAGCATAGCTCAAGATCCATATCCATAACCATGAGAAAACAGAGCATAGAATATGATGTATCTAAAAACAAAGTGAGAAATACTTATTAGATGATGATCCACCAAGTAGACCAATAGTGCAGAATGGGATTGCTCCTCCAAGATAGGCCAAGCCACAATGATTCTCTCCAAGAAAAATCTCCTCTACAGGTCTATCATGAGCTCATTTCCACATCTAGGTAAATGCTCATTGGACTTCCTACTAAAACATCCAAAAAGAAATTATCTTGAAAAATATCTTTGAACTCAAAAGAACTCCAACCTCACCTTAATCTCCAAGAATATCCTCAAAATTATTGGGTCTAAAAATTGTTGCTCCAAAATCCTAGAACATAATTATCATTCCATGGCTAGAGGTTGTCATCATGAAATAAATAACAAGGTTCATCCACAAAATATGGAGGGTCAATTAATGAGAGTAGGCTATCTCTCCTACGCTTTGAGATTATCTTTGACTTGAAAGGGTATTCCTAGCGGTATAAATTATCAAGTATTGAAATCAAACAAAATGGACAACCAAAAATAATAATAGCACACTTGACCCCAAATCTTTTTACTAAGCCGAGTAAAACTAGTTGTATTAACCCACATATATCTAATCACATACCCTATATATGTGCATATAAATATCAATAGTTCTAATCCCCTAATTTTGTTTTAGTTGTTATCTCTTACACAATGACAGAGTGCAAGCATGCATATTTAGGTTATCTAAAATACAATTTTGGTTCACTTGGAGTGTTTCCTTACTTTGTAATAATGAACCCTAACAACAAGGTAATCCTAATCTAAACTTACACCTAGCCAAAACATAATTATTTCTTAGATTTAAAAATGCATAATCTCAAACCAATAAATATTGGTGTCTAGTTCATTGGGAAACTAAGTAATAACAACAAAGAGGAAAAGGAGAACTAGATCACAACATCAACAAAATAAGGTTTACCCATGGAAACCAAAGGTTACATTTATGAACATGCTTAATAATCAATGATCATAACTACAATAACTCATATGCATTAAGAGAATGGTTTTTACAACCATATACAATATAGTAGGTGTTTTCACATATTCACCAAACCCTAAGTACACTAGTGCTAGAAAATATGGTAAAGGAAAATATCTAACTACAATTAGAGTATTTCCTTGAATCATTACAAAACTTCATGGAGGCATTTTTCATAGAATAAATGTATATAATTAAGATTTTCTATTTTGTTACAAAGCTTATCTTTTTGTTTACAATTACAATAACCAATATTTGAAAACCCTAGAGAGAACTACAAATAAACTTAGAGCCAAAACTAGTCTAGTGACCAACCCTTTGAATATTGAACTCCTTGGTATATAGATATTCGTTGTTTAGGCACCCAAATTGCACAAGGGAGCCTTGTCATGATGAAAATGGTAAAGGAACATGAAAATCAATCATCCTCTACACACAACCATTCACATATTTTAATTTGTGACTAAAACTGTGTGAAAAATACCAAAAAAGTCCTTAAAAATACCAAAAGAAATGAGGAACATGTAACAAATCTATATAATCACATTACTTTGATGGTATCTCAAGAATTGGAGTGGCATGGTCCATACAAGTTCACAAAATATATTGAGTATGTTTCCCAGCAATGGCATGAAGACATTAAGTCATGAAACCCTAGTTGCAATAATAAATTAGGGCATAAGGCATGAAATTTGTTTTCCCGTTAAATCTACGTTGGTGTGAAAAAGCATGGGAGTTTCATATTTTAGAGTTTGAAGGTGATAGATAATTATATCACTAGAAGATGATGGAGGAGGGAAGTCCAAAAATGATGAGCAATGGATAATTTTGGGGATTGGGGATGGGAAAAGAGTTATACTATAAAAGCATGAGAGGAAGGGAAATTTTAAAGTCCAAATAAAGTAAAGGGAATTAGACTTAGGTGGGAAGGCTTGATGGGGTAGGAAATTTCAGCATATCAAGAGGAACAAAGGGAAGTGGATGGAATATAGGAAGCATTCCTAGTAGGAAACTTCGATAAGTTTGACGCGTAGAAAAAGCATAAACATTTCAACTTGCGACTTGAACACTTAAACACTCCTTGGAAATTTGAAAATTACAACGCAATATAAGCACATATGGAAAAAGTGTGAAACATATGAGATTTTGACCAAGGGAGACCCATGTAAGACTTCTCATGTTGGTTAAAAATTGGGGCCAAGTATAGTCAAAACACACAAAAGCAAAGGGAACTCGACTAAAATTTGAGTCCCAATACTATCCATGACATCATGATAATCAACCATGTAACTAGTCCCAATAATAAGCTATTTAGACACTCTAATCATCCATCCTCTCATCATAATTCAACATACCAATAACAAATGACTAAAGAGAAGGCCAACTAATTAGATTTGTAGCAACACTAAAAAACATGTGGATTCAGATGGTCCACATTTGAGTCATTACTACAACCAATGGGTGGAAAACCCACAAAATTGTATAACTTGTAGATCCCAAACTAATACAACATGTAAACTTGCCATCACATTAGCAATTTGAAAACTAAGACAACAAAGAAGATATGTAGACCTCTCGTGACTTAAACACTAAATCAACTTCAGATCTAATTTACCATAAATACACAAATGAGTAACCATATTCAAGGAACCAAACAACCATCTAGACTATAGTAAAATCCTCCTAAAACTAAACCACACTATCACCTATAAGCATGAATCAATCTAATACCGCAACCCAATCCTATCAACTACATACATGATCAGGTTGTGACAATACTCAAGCATACATGAATGTCCATGATGCCATAATCATCACCATTATTATATTTGTACTCAACTCTCATTTAACTAAGACTCTAAATATCACACATGTACCAACCATTTCCTCAAACCAAAAGACAACCTATCTACTTGTCTCCATCAAATTCAACACTCTAAAAATACCTATAAACTTGTATCAAGAAGCATTAAATCTGATAATGTACTATATCATCATATTGGTCACATAAAAAACATGCACTCCCATAAGTTTTTACCCACAAATTTTTCTATATTCTCACATAATCATGCCTCAAGTATTAGGCTTCTACAAGTGCTCAAACCTCTCTCTACTCATCCAAGTATAAAATCGCTTGATCCACTATTTAGTACACTACAAATGCTCTCCATCAACTATTTGAAATATAAAAGATGATTTTGTATGCTCAAGACATGGAATGTTAACCATTTTAATGCAATGTCAGCTTCGAGCACCAAATTCTAACAAAAATAGCTAAATCTATACTAGTGTGTAGTGCTTGAAGAGAGATTTTTGACAACTATGAGAAGTCAAAAATATGATACCATATGTGAAAGTTATTCCCTATGAAATAAAAACACTCTCTAAGGGATAAAAAGGGGCCAAAACAATCCATGTTCATACAATATGTATGGATGGCATCATGTTGATGTCATTAGGTGGAGATCAAGTGGCATGCTAGCAACGGGTTGGTAGTGATAACATTTGATCTAGTAGTCAATGACAAATATCAAATAAGAATCAAATATAATTTTTTTTTTAATTTATAGGATTTTATGCCCATGGGGGATTGGCTCTATTCAATCTGATTGGAGCTAGGATTGGGAGCCAAAATCCTATTGGTTGGTCGAGGACTGACAAGCCTTATTGTGCCTATGTTGTCACACCTACACAACACACTTTCTAAATTGAAATGTCTAAAATATCTCCAACATTGGCATGGCTTAATATTTGCACTAGATATACTCAAACAAGGGTTAAACAAAACTAGGGAGTTGTTACCTCCCTCATCCACAACCATAGCTCTACTATCACCTATTATGAAAATTACCAAGTTAATAAAACCATTTCCTACACAACCCTATTAGAGAAAAACATGCATAAAAGCTTACAAAATAACCACAATGCATAAATCAAAGATAAACCACAAGATTACATGATATATACTCTAGAGAAACCCTCATGAGGGAAAAAATAGCCTCCAAAAGCACCCAAACTCAATATAATATTTAACAATAGAACATTACAATACACATAGAATTTCCATGGATACTTTTAAAATTGTATGCTCCTCCAATGCATTCTCATGTGTCCAAGCATAATGGGTAACCATGCAAAAACACATCTCATGCCATGCTCCACATATGCACTCTATAAGAGGGCTCAATATAAATTATAGCTAACCCAACCATTAAGCATGTGCTTGATTTTATAGAATTAACCTCACACAAATAAAACTATAGTATTGGAAAAACCATGAGGGCACAAAACCAATGATCCCAACATTTTTTTTTATACTAAGTTTTCCAAATATTGAATATTTTTCTAATGGGCAACCCACACACAAAATATCTAACCAATGTTACAATACAAATTTACAAGTGAACCCAAATAAATATATAATGTGGTTAAATAGATCCCCAAATATGCACCAGAAATAAATATTTATTTTTACATAATTAAAATGCGTATTTCTTGTGCAAGGTGTACAACACCCTTTTTCCTAACAAAATATTTATGTGAGCTCACCAAAATTAATTTTATTGGCTTAGATCCTTCATACCAAACACACCAAAAATATAAGTTTTGACCTCTTTAATCATCACCTTGTTGTTATCAATAAATAGCATGCCATCAACATACAAGACAATAATTAGAATCTTATGTTTTACTTTAATATAAACACATTGATACTCTTCACTTCTAATAAAATCAACTTCAATATAAAAGCATTAAAATTCTGACACTACATCTGAGGTGATTGTTTCAAATCATAAATGATTGTTGAAGCTAAAAATAAAAAAATAAAATATTTTATCTCAAACCCATCTAGTTGTAGCATGTAAATTTCCTCTTCAAGATCCCCAAGAAATAAATTAGTTTCAACATCCATTTTCTCTATCACAAGCAGTAGCAATAAAAATTAGGAATCTAATGGAGGAAATTTTAGCAATATGAGAGAAAAATTAACCAAAATATTCTTGAATACCCACTTGCAACCAATAGGCTTTCTTCCCTCAAGCAAACTCATGGGATCCTGGGTGTCACATCTATCCAAGGCCGTCATCTCCTCTTGCATAGCCTCCATCCAAGAATCATATTTATCTAATAAGAGAGTCTCCTTGAAATATAAATGTTCATCATCAATACACGAAAAAGTAAATACACAATATAAATCTACTAGTTTATACCTATTAATTGGATTTTGTTGTCGTGTGCATTGTCTCAAGGGTAGAGTAAGGGACTCGACCTATTCTTTTGCATGCTTAACCTACCCATAACTCTCACTTGAATCAATAGCTTCCTCTCCATCCTCTAATACATCATTCTTTTGTTCAACTTGTGCATCTTCTTACTTCTCAACCTTAGTCTCAAAATACATTATTTTCTTTTCTTTTTTCTCTTTTAGTTGTCTTGGATCAAAAATTTCTCTAGGTTCATTAAAACCCACATTTTTAGAATAAATGATTAAGGTTAGAGGATTCCAAAGATTATAACCATTTACATTCTTATTATAACCAATGAAGATGCATTTTTTAGCCTTGGGATCCAAGTTAGATCACTTTTCTCTAGCCATATAAATAAAATCTATTGAACTAATCGTCAACATCTCCCTTCAAGATTTGGGACATGGACTAACCGCCTCTCGTGGATCCATTTATCTCTGGCATTTGTATCGAGCATTAACAAGTCAATCTTTTGGCGCAACGAAAAACATGTTCCAACAAATGGTATCAAAGTCGTGGTCACGAGTTTGAATCCCCTTGGGTGACGTTGAGGGGGGGATTGTTGGACTAATTGCCAATGTCTCCCTTCAAGATTCAAGACATGAACTAACCACCTCTCGTGGATCCATTTGTATCAAGCGTTAATAGGTCAATCGTTTAGTGCAACGATTAACGTGTTCCAACAAAATCCTCTCAACAAAGAGGGTTTCTTACCTTTCCACATCTCACAAGAAGTTTTATCAACAAGACCTAAATATGGAGATATTTTGATCAAGTACCAAGTGGTACTCATAACCCTTACACAAAATCACCAATCTAAATATATACCAATCATCATAATTTTGGCTCTTTTTATCATGGTTCATTTCATCCTTTCTATAGCCCCACTATGTTGTGGGGTGTGAGTGATCTTATATCATACAATACTTGGATGTCTATAAAAATCATCAAATTTCTTGGAGGAATATTTAACTCTTATCAAATTTTAATGCATTTATCTTCCTATCCATCTAATTCTCAATCAAAGCCTTAAAATCCTTAAACTAGAGAAAAATAAAAAAGCAGATCTAAGAAAATAAACCTAGGTGTATCTTGAGTAAACATTGATAAATGAAACACAATAGTACTATTTACTAATAGAACTAGTGTAAATTGGACCAAAAATATCCAAGTGAATCACTTCTAGAATTTGTTTGCCTTATTAGTACTACTATGAAAATAGACTCTATTATATATATTCCAAACACGCAATGTTCACAAAAATTAAACTAATCAAAATAAGAGGAAATAATTTCAACCATTTTTTTATTAATGGTATGAAGACCTTTTTCACCAATGTGGCTCTAACATTGGTGCCACAACATACATGCATTTTCAAAAGTTTATATTGCATTGGTAAATTTATAAAATGTGTAGGTGTCAAGCCTAAACAAAGTCCCATGCCATGAGCCCCTCACTACCACCAAATTTACTTTGATCAACCTACAATCAGATTTGTCAAATATCATATGCACTCTAGAATCATTTGAATTGGATATAGAATAATATTTCTCATAAGTTTTGGAATATGTAAAACACCATAATGAGTTTTCATCCTCACATCAATAAAACACAATTGTACTTCTCCCTTATCAATAATTTGATGTGTATTATTGTCACCAAGGAAAACCCCTCCATCATAATATTAAAAATTGAGAATCACTCTTTGTGAGGATTCATATGGTAGCATCAAGTTGAATCTATCAACCAAGAGTCATCACTTGTAACATTAGAAAAAATAAACAATGCATCATTATCATTATCATTAGAGAATTTCATCGTGAAGAAATCATCAAAGCTCTTGTTATTATTTTTTCATTCTTTATTCACATGTCCTCTCCTTCCATAGTTTTAACACTTACTCGTCCTAGGGGTTTTGGACCATCCTTTTGACTTGGATTAATATTCCTTTTGTTCCCCTTTAGACCCATATTTGTCCTTGGGCTTTACCTAAACATGCAATGCATCCATAGAACCTTCATCATTGGATTTTCTCCTCATCTCTTCATTTAGTAACATAGCAATAAGGGTGTCCATCTTCAACTCTAAAAGGATACCATTATAGTAACATTTAATTTCTCTCAAGATTGATGAAAAGATCAAAGCAACAAGATCCATTTATCTTTCTCATTGATTTTAACATCTACTAAACCTAGCTAACTAAAAATCAAATTAAAGACATTCAAATGTTCTACAACATAATTGCATTCCTTCATTTTTAAAGAGTATAAACATCTTTTGAGATATGACTCATTAGTCAGACTTTTAGTTTAATAAATGTCACTTATCCTCTTCCATAATGTGAATGTAGTGGTTTCCTTTAAGACATGCAAGAGGATGGAATCTATGAGACATGTATGAATGGTTCCCTATGCCTTCTTGTCCAACTTTTTTCAATTTTCATTAGATATACCCTTAGGTTTATCTTCATTTTCCATTCTCTACATTGGTTTGTTTCTTCCAAGATATTCTCCATCTTCAACCTCCATAACTCATACCCAATGCTATTGAATTTCTCAATCTTTGAATGAGAAGTAGATGTCATGTCCACAACCACAAATGGATGTGCAAACCCAAAAAATTAAATACTCCCACTAAAATAAAAAACCTTACAACACCAAAAAAATAATCTTTAATTACAACCATAGGCTCTAATACCAAATATTGAGAAATGGGTGAACAGTGAAATTATATGTGTAGACACCTAAAATTGACCACATATGGTCAATTTATCCCTATTTTATCTATTTCCCCATAATTTACATTAATTAAATAATATTCTATATTTTCCTCTATTTTCCTAAGTCCTAGTCCAAGATAAATGATTTAATCTAATTATTTATCTACATTGATCTTACCTTAACCCTTATATCGCATAAGTTAAATAAATAAATCATATTTATTGATTTAATCCCTTTCACATGTTGTATCCTCCAAATACCCCACTTGCACTAATCCTAATCTTGATTCCCACCTAACCTACCCACTAAGCATTTGCACACACTTAATCCATGATTAAGAGGGTCAACCCTTTCCGTCACATCAAACACATGGCCTTTTGTACTTGTGACATGGTCTTGTTACCATATCACGTGGGCCTTGTCCCCTCAAGGGTACAATCTCCCCCTCAAGCCCTCTCATCATGCCACTTGGCACAATCTCATGAGTTGATAAATCACTTCCCATCTCAACCCTTAATCTCCATCAAGCAATCCTAGCCCTTCATTCATTTTCCACCAAATCACATATATCCAAACCTTAACCATTTTATCAAAATTCCCACTCATTTTCATTGGAGCATAGTTATGCTGCCAAAATTTCAAGTGAGCACACATCCAAATTGACAATCGTGGGCAAATCTACTCAACAAGAGGCTCGTTATATCAGTTTGAACTTTCTTAGCCTTATCTAAGTGTTGTTTTTTTTTTATGTTGTTTGGATTTTTATTGCAATTTCCATTCGCTTTAGGCACAAATTTCACTATACACAATATGAATTAAGTGTACAAATTCAATTGTTAGAACACATGATAAACTATTTAGATCTAAAACAGAATTTAGAGAAGCATGTAGAAAATCAAATCAAAGAGCAAGCATATAATGCTAAATGTATGTGGAGGAACCCTTTCAAAAAAACTTTATCAAATAGAGGACAAGTCTATATTAATTCAATAGAAGTGTTACGTCAATACATCTAACTTTCTCCTTTCAATCTAATAGCATTCTCGAAGCATAATAGTGGTCACCTACAAAATACCCACAAAACAATTATCCAAGGCATCCAATTTATAAATAACTAAAGAGGAAAACCATGAATGGTTTCTTAAAACCAAAACTACCAAAACCCATCATGTAGAAAAAATTTAATGCCCTCCATGACCAATTAATCAACGCTCCATGAATAGAAACCATAACTAATAACGTTTTTGACCCATTTGAAGAATGAGCACACTCCCAAGTATGGTGCTCCAAAATGGAGTGGCCAACTAGTGTGGACCCCACTCATCATAATAAATGTTCCACTCTCTCCTAGTGCCTAGGAATGGGAAACTGCTATAAATGCATTCATATTAATTTATAATTACCACCATAATAAGGAACCTCCCTCTTAATGCCACTACAACTAATATTCTAAGTTATAAGAAGAATTGATAAAATAATAATAATAATAATATCTTTGAACCACCTACATGGGCAACCAAGTACCCATTCTCCAGATGTTAGAGATCTAAACATAGACATATGATTGCAAGGTTTATATCACCTTAAGCCTAACATTTTATCTTGTAGGGAATTAATGGTTGCATGCTATGAGGGTCATACAACCTACCTTACATCAGTGTGTTAACTTTTTGTATAAGAATAAGAAATGTTACATATATGACGATCCTCAACACTTTAACCCTTCCCAAATGGTGGATAGCTCCGAGATTTAATTAGACAAAACCATCCATGGGATAAGATTGTTACCAAACATGGCATACTCTTTAATGGTAGTGTTTTATCTAATCATTATTACAAATTATTAGACTTTAAGTCTTCTAGTGTTGGTGAGAAACTTGTGGATCTAAAAGTTTATAGCATTGCATCTTTTTACATGGATCCATATTTTTATGGAATTACATCTAGGGAATATAATGATAAGAAAGAAGCATTTGTATGTGAGTTATTCTGATTGTACTAATTTTGCAATAGAACTCTTTTCTCCCCTTGTATCATTTAAAAAGATATGGTCCTTTATATAAACTTATACAAAAACTAGGTTATAAAGGGTAAATAACTTTTTTAAATGTGAACAAAGTAGATAAAACTTAATAGTCTTACAAGAGAATAAATGACACCATGAAATTGGTTATCAACCTGAAGATATTAGAGAAAAATAATAAATAAAAAAACTCGAAGTATCTATGGTTCACTCTCTTTTGAGTTTTAATTATGCATCGTGTTTACTTGTTGCATGTGATAATGATTATGATATTCCTTCTAGGGAATAGGTTGAATAATCTTACAATGATTCCATGATGACTTACTATAAAACATTTTCAACACATTCGAATAGACCTCTAGTGAATTCATTTCTTAGATATATTTCACTTCTCTCCTTGGTTTTATGTTTATGTTGTCATCTCAACTTTCCTAGTTAGCATATGGGTAATCTAAACACCTTTAGTAGTGCATGTTGACACAAGTGACTAAAAACATGTTGTGTGTTGTTTTTAATATTGGTAAGATCGGGTTTTTGGAAGGGCCCAAATCCTTTTACAATTAAACAACCAACCGACAAATGAAACAAATACCATGAGATATGAGACGTGGTGTGTTGTTCATGTCATTTATTTCTTGTGTTATGTATCACTTTTACTTTTTCACTTTGATTATACCATGTATGTTGGATTCTCCTTGCTTGCTTGTCCATTTACCTTGTGTGTACACTCTAACCCTTTGTTTATGCCACATTTGTTGTGTTTCACCTATCTTCATTTCAATTTCCATATCATGATTTATGCTTCATTCTCCCCACTTATAGGGCATTTTCATCGTGCACATATTCTTTGTTAGTGTGTTTTGTGTTTCATTCTCATATCTGCTTATGTTTTTTTTGTTTGTTTCTATCTTCACCATTTATGGTTGTTCACTCTTTTGTTGTGTACATCTTAATAATATCTTTAGGTAGATACTTTTGTAATCAGAATTACTCTAGTTATTATTCTTTTTTCTATTAAACCAACAAAAAACTTTTATTATTATTTATTTTACTTTTTAATCTTAAAAAATACAAGATACGTTTTATTTAATGAAAAATAATAATATATATAAATCTTATTCTAATTTTCACATACAATAAAACTAGCACTTGCACCAGAGAGGAGGCAAGGGTTATGTCGATAGAAAAATATATAGAAGTAAGAATGGGAGTGAAGTGCAATTTTAAACTTTTACAAAATGTTTGTAATTGTCCATTCCTAAATGAAATTAAAAAATTTAAATGCTAAATAGTATACTATATGTTTAGTGATGTATACGTATCTGTGGCTTGTCTTTTGGAAGATGACAATCTTGATCATAAAATTGAAAAAACTATTTTGAGTTGTTTTACTTTACAAAATGAATACCTTTAAATTGCAAATATAGTAGAAGCTTTAACATTTTGAATATAACTTAAACAATTATAAAGTTGAACTTTAAAATTTTGATTAAATGTAAAAAAAACTAAGATCTACATATCCTTCAAATTTTATGTATATGTAGAATACTTTAGAGACATGAAATTTGTTTAAAGCTCAATTCTTACACTATATACACAACCCACTGATTAAAGAAAAAGCAAATTATGTGTATATATGTAGAATACTTTAGTTAAATCCGCACACCTGTGATAAATTGAATAAGGTAGTCTAAATATTAAGTATAAGGGAGGACTCTAGTCTCCAACTCTATTAATGAAACATGGTCTTTAAAGTGACAATATCAATAAAAATAAAAATCTTAAATAATATGCTTTATAAATTTAAAATATTATCAGAAAAAGTATAGAATTATGTTTTTAAACGAAGAGAAAGAAATGTAGAAAAAGTAGAGAATTATGATTGCTTTCAGCAAGGAATGCACCACCCGTATGCCTGTTGGCAAAATAGTGCTTTTAATAATATATACAATGAACCCATTCATCATTAGTAGACGCTATCATATATATAACAAATCCATTCAATGACACCCTATTTTTTTATTTTTTTTAAAGTCTTTGCAAACACACAACATCCAACTAATTACATCAAACAACTATTGTGAGCTATTGTGAGAGAATAAATTACATCTATATAAATAATTTAAGATTAATAAATGTAAATTAAGAATATTAAATAATTTATTTTAGATTTTAATTGTGACACTTGATTTTTAGTTAAAGTCCAATGTTTGATTTGAAATGAGTAATAAGATCCACAACATCCAAAATTGTGTATGAATCGAAGTTAAAAGACAAATGTAATCCAAGTTAAACGACAAATGTCAATCTACATGCAAAGAGTTGTAGAAAGGTGTAAAAACAATACAAAATTCTATCATCGGCACTGTTGACAGCAATACACAATTTTTGCAGAGTCTTGAGGTAAGTCACTTGCCACGGGTTCAGTGAGCTTTTTATGTACTTGACAGGATCAATTTTTGTTGTTTTATTTCATTTTAAAACAATTTTGTTGTTAGCTGTTAAATGAAGGTATTAGATTCTGTGGTTTTTCATATACACATAATGGTGAAATTCCTATATAAAGTTCTCAAACTCACTAATAAAAACTTGATAACAATCTGAATTATTTAAACCATGATAGTTTTATAAAGCAATTATCGTTTCTCTATCTAATCTGGAAGACATTAAAGATAATTAACCATACAATAATTTATCCTAAAGGTCCTTAATGCCCATTTAGCTTTGATAACTGCTCTACCGTCCCAAGTCTAGCCATATAATTTGCATCACTGCTTAGATCTATCTAATTTATATGACATCACAAAATGTTACAATTTTACAAAGTTATTCATCCTACTATCTGCTACAACTTTTCTTAAACCACCATCAACTCATAGTACACCTAGGGATGTTGTTTCTTTCTCCTTTGTTCTTTTACTTGTAGTTATTCATTCTCAGAATAGTATTAATATAGTTTGGTTAATCATCTAAAAATATGTGCTTGTTTCTATTATACATCAGTAATTTATTTCGGATTAGTTGGAGTAGACTAATATATTACACACCCACAGCTTATCCACAACACCACGCTCCATTTTAGGTTTCTTATGTGGGCACCCTCTCATCATTATGTAGGTGTTGGTTCCTCCAAACCTTTGCTATACTTCAACTAACAACTTCCCCACTATCTATTTCAGCTTTTTTCTTTTTTAAGCTTCTTAAAGGTTTTCACTACTTCATATAGTTTCTTCGGGAATATAACAATTTATTGCTATGTATGAGCAATATTAAAATGACTTTGCATTAATACGGCACAAAATATTAAAATGGACATTCATAGGCAATTTACTATTTTTTAAATATTACAATGCTAGAGGATCAAAATATGTGGAAAGCTAAGGATGATAGAAGAGTTGGTGTAGTCTAAATGCTACGTGCTTGTGCACAGGTGCGCATGGATGCAATGAGCTAGAAAATTAGATTAACACGTGGGCTTCTATTGCATTTAGAGCTGGGTTTATGTGTTCGTGGATTGAAGTAGTAGGTGGAGGATAGTGGTCTTGGTCCAACACTTAGGGTGGCTCATCTCATCTTGCAAAGATTTTTGCTTTTGTGGGTTTTAATAATATTTTTCCTCCAAACAGAGAATCAGATGGAACACATGCACAGAGTGATCAACAACTCATGGGCACATTCTATTTGAGCATCAGAGCTTCTTTGGTGGGCAGACAAGATACTTGGTGAAATGTTTTCACCTGGAGATACAAATTTGAGCATTGTGAAACAGAGAATCAGATGGAACACATGCGCAGAGTGAGCAACAACAACTCATGGGCACATTCTATTTGAGCATCAGAACTTCTTTGGTGGGCAGACAAGATACTTGGTCAAATGTTTTCACCTGGACATACGAATTTGAGCATTGTGAAACAGAGAATCAGATGGAACACATGCACAGAGTGAGCAACAACTCATGGGCACATTCTATTTGAGCATCAGAGCTTCTTTGGTGGGTAGACAAGATACTTGGTGAAATGTTTTCACCTGGACATACGAATTTGCGTTTAAAACTGTGAAAGAAAAATAATTTCTGGTTTTCTTTTAATTCAGTTTTAAAAATGGGTGTTTTGCATTTTCTTTTCTATAAAAAAGTTGTTTTGTAGTTTTTTACTTGGTCTGTTGGAATTTTCTTGAGTGAATTTGTGAATTTTCACGAAGAAAATTAAACAAACTGGAAAATATTCTCTTTAATATTAGCTGAATCTTGAGTCCGTATCAATGCAAGACGATTAAATGAATCTCAATTGTTCATATTTTTTTGCCATTTTTTCAGCTGCTTTTCACCGGTTTTTTATTGCTTTCCCCAACCCTCTTTTTCGCCATACTTAACTACGTAGGATAAAGGGTGCCCTAATGTTACAGTCAAGCAACTCATTCCTGTTCATCCTCAAGTGAGGCTCATTGATTACTGGCAACAGAAGAGATCTCACTCTGGTGCCGAATATGGGATCTTGGCCGTAATTTTCATTTTAATAAACATACTCTAAAGCCCTCCTTGAAACCTTATTTTCAGGCTGCAGCTCACCAAATTGGAGAAGTGAAAGGTCAATGAACCAATAGAGGGGGAAAGCAATAAAAAACCAGTGAAAAGATCACTCACAAAGGCATAAAGTGATGAAAAACCAGAAAGCAGTTAGTTCGTTGAGCAAGGAATGGTGCAGCAATCAAAATAACAGTGTAGAATCGATCTTAATGATTGCCCGAAATACTTGTGACTAGCAATGAAAAATTAACTAAAGAGTATAATTTTGCTGAGAAATAATGGCAGAAAGTAAAGTACCATGGATTGTTCTTATGCTTTTTGCTGGATACAAATCTTTGCTGCAGCGTCCTCAGTTTGGAAGACTGCTTGCTTAGCAATCTATGTGGAAAGATTATTTTTTTATTAACTGATTCATTATTTTTGTAGGCATACTGGGCGGTGGCATACTGAACGCTGAGATAGTTACTACTGAAGGGACGTTTTAACACAGCTGGAGATAAAAGATATTTTTGACCTCCTTAACTCCCTTCAAACAGCTGTCTCATCCAGCTGTATCATCGATTGTTCACCTCAGTAAAATCGATGCGACTCATCCACCAAATTCAATAGCATTTAATGCATTTAAGATACCTCGGTGGTTGCCTGCAAACTGGGAGTTGTTTATTCAAAACCTCTAGCAGTACACGGCGTGAAACAGGTTTCAGGCCGAAACCTCACACCATATATAGCCTATCGGCTAAAAATATTAATTATAACTTTTTAACAATACAACAAAAAATAATAACTATCTTTAAGCACTCAATTTCAACAATTATTATAGTGGTATATTTATACTTGTGAAAGTTTTTTTGGTGTGTCCAGTGGCACTCTCTAAAAATACCTTTCACTCTCCTGCAAAGTCCTGTTGCACTATACAAGTTGAGAAAATACCAGATCTCAAATTTATGACTTTTCAATCTGCATATGTCAGGAGAAAGCCTTGAATTTCAGTTTTACTATGTATGTCAACCCAACGTTTAGTGATGGTAATTGCCTTTCTTTAACTGTAAACTACAATAACCATTTTGTATGCAAGCAATTGCAACTTGTATCAAGTCAACCTAAGGTGAAATGCATTGGGCATAGTCTCAAGCAGACGGTTTAGTGTTTGGTCGCAGTCAAAGTTTATGCACTGCGGTTTAATCCACCCACCAGTACAAGAGGTAAAAGTGCCCTTGGGAGAGGTCGATGCGCTAGTAAGCAATGAGGGAGAGGGCTTGATTTAAGTGTCACTTGTGATGAAAGGTCAGCATGATGTCCATGACTTTATTTCAAATGTGAAATGTAATTCACCCATATAAATATGGCCTTCGAAGATAAAGTCTTAGGGCCCAAATATGTTTTGGGATGAGTTAACCAAAACAAATAAAAGATGATTCTTCATACAGAGATAAAGTAAGGAAGACTTGGAGAAAACATGACATTAGGAGTCTTTGGAATAATTTACAAATGTCACCAACCAACAAATAGGATTGATGTCTAATTATGGCACAGGGTCAAAGCATGCTGGCAAATGTGGACTTAATGGGTTCGAGACTTGTTTGTTTACTATATTTTGGCATGAGTTTTGAAGAATGATATCACAAAAAATAGACATCGATAACTGAAAAAAGAGAGGAAATATGACGAGGAACCAATAACTACAGAAGCATGGGAAACAATATTTTTTGTATTGTAACGCAGAAAACTCAAATTTTCATAAGCTACAAGAAAACTATTAAGAGCAAAAGTTGTAGCACACAATCCCAAATGAAAATCAAACTTACACAAAGGTTCATAGATTGATTAAAATAATTTACATACACTTTGTAAAACATTTCCTCCTTATCTTTCAAGGAGACACTGTCAAGATAAATAAGATACAAGATAATATAAGGAACTCTATAAACTCGACAAACATTTTTTTTCAATAGCTCGACACTCAACAATTCTCATAATCTCTTGACACCTGGGTCAGATGCATTTTGAGATCTAATTTGAGTATGATTTGAACTATTAACATACCTATGTTAAATTTGAAGCTTGAGGGTGATAGTACAGCATTTCATTCCAGATCATTTCTCTCAATGCTTCTTCACTCAAGTCTTCATCATCATCATACAAATTTACAGGAGCTGCTGCAGAAGGCTCTAGGTTAGGATCATGCAACATGGACAAGTATGGATGCTCAAGAGCCTCCGTTACTGTAATCCTCTTATGCGGATCAAAACAAAGCATTCTATCAAGAAGATTGATTGCAGCAGGATTTGCACAAGTATATAGCCGTTGTAGGGAGGCTCGAGGCTTAAACGGAAGTGATTTTATGTAGGTGTATGCTTTCTCACTCCTAATGAATTCAAGATCACTCTCATCTGGGCTTCCAAGGACATCAATAATCCGCATGAGCTGATTGAGATAGTCCCTGCCAGGAAAGATAGGCTTTCTACCCAGAAGCTCTGCAAAGATACAACCAACAGACCAAATGTCTATGGATGTGTCATACTCATCACAAGATAGAAGCAATTCAGGAGCTCTGTACCAACGAGTAACAACATACTCAGTCATGAACTGTCCTTTCTCACTGCCTGTCCGCGCAAGACCAAAGTCACATATTTTAAGGTCACAATTGGCGTTCAACAGGAGATTGTTGGGCTTGAGATCTCTATGCAAAATGTTTGCAGAATGCAAATACTTTAGGCCTCTAAGCAACTGCAAAAACAATAAAACAAAAGGATGTTAGTCAAGCTTACTGATAACAACATATCAATCACTAGATACACCAGATTAAGAAATATAGAAATGCACTCTTTTGACATTAACAAATAAAATTGCATCTTAGTATGGTGCCAAATTAGAGACAAACCATGTATTTCCATTAGATTTTAATTTTTTGTAGGATTTGACCCATATGTATTTTTAGTCATCTCAAGATGACCTCAACAAATAGTCATTACACTATCGACATTTTTCCCCATTTATGTTATTACCAAATAAAGGGGACCCAACTTAGAAAACAAGCACCTTGAGCATCTGTTAGAAGGGGGAGGAATTTATGAGCAACAAGATAGTCTTTATTCAATGATAAAGGAGGATGGGCTTTATCTTGATTTTTAGTTCATGTTTATTCCCATATTTGAACTGTTTCAATTTTAAAATATCTATATATTTAGATCAAAAATAAAATTAGGGTTTACATACTATTTAGGATAACCTTCAAACACCCAGATCTGAGAACCACTACACTCATAACAACATTTCCAGTGGATTGAAAATCCAAATATCAACTATCTTGCCCTTGGAGATATACAATGCACAGCCAAATATCATCTGGAAAGAGTAAACATGATGCTATCAAATATTCAGTACTGATTTAAATAGGTCCATTAAAGATAATCATTATTTATGAGGACCTGAATCCTGCATGCATTTCAAAAAACTTTTGATTGATGGTGTTGTTACAGACTCTTAGAATGTTTTTTAATTTGAAATAGTATAAATCTATCTAAAATGTGGAAGAAAATAGCATTGTAGTTGTCAATAGAATTGAGAAGGTTTATCTTCCCAAAGTAAAAAGGTGTTATGATTGAAGGACATGCTAAAGAACAACTAAGACACCTGAAAATCCCTAGTGACCAAAACTTGCTGGAGGCCAAACAATTCATTCAACACAAAGTCTTAGAAGTATAAGATTCACCAAAATTGCAGCTCAAGGAGGCAGGCATAATGTTTTACTAAAAGTAAACTAGTAGCTAACTATTTTGACAAATTTTCAATTAGATATCCTCCAAAACATAGTTCTAAAACTTGGTGTGTTCTGGTCAGACTTAGGTTTTTTGGCGGGCAACAACTCCTGAGACAAATCTGCCAAAAAACTCACTAGTTTTTTGGCAACTAACTCAATGCCAAAACTCGCTTGGACTAAGTGGGTTTTTAAACGAGACTAGTGAAAAAAATCTGTAAGTCTTGGTTAAAACCCTCATTTTTGTCTTCAGCAATTTGAATTAGAATCTCAGCAGCATGAATTGATTGTTGATCAAATGAAAGGATTTATCAACAGTTGTTTAAAAGCGATAAAATTATAAAAATTGGCATGTGCCATGAATGTCCCTGTGGCCACAAAGGCCTTAATTTTGGTCTAGTGGTGGGAGGCCCATCCTTGACCCTGCACCATATCGTGGCAGGGAACACCCAAGGGCCACTATCTCCAAACCCCACAAAGGGCGCCACCACTCAACCCCACTAGGGACTGCTGCCCCCAGATCCCTGCTCTGGTTTTGAAAAGCAAAAAATAAAAATAATTTCGGGCTGTACAGGATGGAAAAGCAGAGCTTTTTTTCTCTTTATTTGGCTTGAAATAACAAAAACAACATTTTTTCCCTCTATTTATGAATTTTTCAGCAGTTCATTGTTTCCCAATTAAATCTCGAGTAATTGAGTTCCACTTAATACTTTTGGTTTCCCAGGTCAATCATGATTCTAAGTAAATGCTCCTATGACAAAAATAGACTTATGTGTTTTCTAAATTCATTCACGAGTCTCATACATTGTTTATGTTTATTTTGTGTAATTATATAAAAAAATTATTCACAGTCCCAAGTCTGAGTCAAAAAATTTGGCTGTCAGAGTCCGAGTTTTCAAACTATGGAACCGTGAAACACTTAAAGATTGCTCTTATAATTATAAAATTTTATGCTTAATGAATTCGATAATTGAATAACTTATCAAGATCTTCTGAAAGCCCTAGAACTATTGCAGCCTAGACTCTTAGTTCTGGTTCAATATGCTGAAATTACATTCAATTATTCTTCAACTAAAAGAGAAAAGATAATGCTAAGCTCAAAATTTTAAAACAGACAAATGTCTTGACTCTTGACAACTTGCAAATGCCTCTTAATCATAGATGTTTGAAATCAGAATCAAATTTATACCAATGTATGCACATGTCCAGGGTGGGTTAATGAGGCTGCAACAGAGCCAGGATTAACAGCTGGTAGTAGCGAAAAAAATGGGACAACTCAAAAAGACAAAGAAATAAGGGAATTACAGGTACAGCACATCAAAAGGTACGACATGGAAATGTGTAAATGAAATACAACCACGAAAAGGGTACATATATGCACCAAACGAAAGTGAATCTTAAAACTGAAATCCAGATCAATACTAATCCACTCCAATATCTGTGCTTCTACAAATTAATACCCTAATTAACCAATCTCATTTCAAAATTAACTTACAGTAAATACTTTAGAAGTTAATCCCACAAGGAAAGAAGAAGACTAGTGGTAGTGTGAGGTTAGGTACAATTGCAAGAATGTTCAATATGCAATCACGGGAAGTGGCAGAGTCTTCCATTGCCAATATTTTCTTTGCCCATACCACCCATTGCAGATGGCATGTTCTCCCTATTTCAAATAAATGTTCAAAGATGAAATTTTTGTTGGTTCCTCATTTCCCCCCCTTGGAGAACATGAACTATACCATAGCCTCCTTGATAAAGAGTACTCTAAAGTGAATATGGTGATAGAGGTCATGAGGTAGACTTGGTTGAAGATAGGCTGCTCTATTATCATGGATGGGTGGACCAATATTAGACATCGACCACTTCTCAACATCATAGTCACATGTGCAATTGGCTCTTATTTTCTTTGAGTCGTTGATTGTTCAAGGAAGTGCAAGGATGCAAGCTATAGAGAAGGTTGGGGCCTCAAATGTTGTACAAGTGGTCATCAATTTAGCACATGTGTGCAAATTAGTTGACATGATGTTGAAGGGTGCTTACAAGAACATTTTTTTGACCCCATGTTGTGTTCATGTATTGGAGAACATTGGAAAGACGGATTGGGTGAAGATAGTGGTGGCAGAAGTGATACAAATGTTCATTTGCAACCACCACATCTTACTCTCTTTAAAACGTTTTTAGAGGAATTCCTCAAACATGTGGAGACTAGATATGTTAATTACTTCTTTTTGTTAGAGAGGATGTTTGTGATGCAAGAGCCTCTACAATTTATGATGATTAACCAAAATGGGGTGGATGACCTAATGCAAACACTACGGAGGGCAAAATTGTGATGAAAAAGGTCCTTCATGATGATTGGTAGTCCACCATGAGATAAGAGAAATCTAATTTTATTATTAAATTATAAATGTGTGAACAATGTAAATTATTTTCATTTTTTCTATTAGCATTCACTTGTTGTCATTCGAGTCTTATAATCTTATTCCTTGTTTATTTTTTGTTTGCAAACATGTTTCCTCCTTCATCTAACCTATTGTGCTAGTCATTCAATATGCTAATATGGGGTCTCCTAGTCTTGGAGAGATTTATAAGACAATTGACAACATGTTTGGGCAAATGAAGCATATAATTCATAACAAAGATCTAGGATTGTATGGGGAGCATATCAGGCCCATTGTGATGCAGCGCAAAACACTATTAGCACCCAGCTTCATATGGCAGACTATGCTATAAATCCCAAATGGTTTGCACACACTAACAACTAAGAGATTGCATCCTTGTGATGATGAAGAGGTGAAAGAAAGGTTAAGGTGCTTCAAAAGATGCATTCAACTAAGGAGTTGAATTTACTTTGCACACAATGGATTGCTTTTTGTTAATCATTGCAGTCCAACATTCAGCAAACAAGAAGCGAGGACAAATAGAGCTACATTAGCTCAAACAAACCCTATTAGATAGTGGATATGACATGGCAAGGATGCACCAAAGTTGCAGATGCTTCTCACTTGCCTCCTTTTGCAGGTTGTCAGTTCCTATACTACAAAGAGGAATTAGTCCATATACAACTTCATCTAGTTGATCAAGAGGAGCAAGCTTACCTCTTGATGAGCAAAAAAGTTGGTGACCATGCATAGCACATTGCGACTTCAAGATTGGCAAACTCCTACTTCATGATTGGATATTGATCCCAAAGACACCACATTCGCCTAATTCTTGCTATTGTTGCAACTCATGGTTAGGTTGTACATAAAATGGATGTGAAGAGTGCATTTTTTCACAAGAATCTATCTATAGGAGGAGATATATGGAACAGCTACAAGGATTCATTCAGGATTCTTCACCAGCTTGTAGACTGAGGAAGTCTCTCTATGGACTCAAGCAAGCCCCATGAGCTTGGTATGCCAAGATGGACTCCTTTCTTCTCTCAGTTGGGTTCTCCAAATGCCACTCAAATCCGAATGTCTACATCTTGAGACAAAAGGATGTTCTTCTTTTCTTAGTTCTTTATGTTGATTATTTGATTGTCACAGGAAGCGCCTCATCCATCATCACTAAAGTCAAGACTCCTTTGCATTAGACGTTTGACACAACCAACTTGGGTCTCTTGCACTACTTTCTCAATTTCAAGATCACTCAAACCTCTTCTAGGATCTCTCTTGCCCAGCCCAAGTATGCTCTTGATCTTCTAGCTCATTTTCACATGGCTGATTATAAGCCTACACCAACTCCCTTTTCGCCTAGTGCCAAGCTTGAGGCAGAGTGTTCCACACCACTTTTGATGCCACGTTATATTGTCAACTTGTCGGTAGCCTCATCTATTTGACTCCAACTCCCTCTGCCATTTCCTTTGCAATTGGCATAGTTTTGCACTTCATGATGGAACCACATGAACTTCATTGAAAAGCCGCCAAACGCATTCTACACTACATATCGGGCACTCATAGTTACGGGATTCATTATGCAGCAAACATAGGTTTAAATTTGATGGAATACAGAAACTCTAATCTTCGTGATCACAAGTCCATATCTAGCTACAATTTTCACCTTGTTTATAGTCCTATTTGTTGGCAAAGCAAGAAGCAACATGCCATTGCTCTCTCTTCAACTAAGGCCAAGTATCAAGGGGTTGACAATGCTGCCACTAAACTATTTGGCTTCAAAATATCCTCGCTAAACTTAGCATCACATTTCAAAAGCCATCAATCATCTACAACGACAACTGGAGCACCATTCAAATCTCAAAGAACTCGATCCATAATTAGCTAATCAAACACATTGAGATCCATACGCATTTTCTTAGGGAGTTAATCCAAGAGGTCATTAATTTGGACTATCATCTAATAGTAGAGAAAAATGCATATATATTCAGCAAACCCTTCATTGAGAGCGAGTACATCCATCTTCGAGTTCTCTTGGGGCTATGAGACATTTCTTCAAGAGGGGTCATTAAACCCATCTTGCCCTTTCCTCTCATGGGGGGTAGTTTTTCTCACTAGGTTTTCTCCTTCTCTTTTGTTTTGAGGGGATCTTTGTACATGGGCACCTCATTAGACCTTGTTGTCAAGATCCATCTTTGAGTGTTTTGCTCTGTTCTTCCAAGTTGCACTCAAGGGGGGGTGTTAGTGTGAATGGAGTATATTTCCTAACTAGTCTATTTCCTAGCTAAATTATCCACTTAGGTCCTTTTCACACCAGGTTAAATTTATTTGAAGACTTTTTACACATTATCCCACATTGTGTAATGATCTAGGGCTGCTCCTAGATAATTCACAAAATTATGCCCTAATTTGCTACACTCAACACAGTAGAATTTAAAGAAGAGAACATAACATTCAAATTCAGATTTAAACAGTTAATCCACCCCAATTACTCTATTCAGATTGCAGTCATACATGAGTAAACAGATCTGTCTTTTCTCATTAAGGAAATCAGTTACAAACAGTTACATAGGCCTGTCTCCTACAGATATGAGTGGGGCCCAACAACTCACTGAGTTCTTTTGTCCACGAATGCCCAGATCGCACCTATCTGACCCTGCTTGGCTCCTTGACACATGGATTTGTCTCCCAATGGACTGTTACAATCGCTGATCTGCTGATGTTAAGGCTGAAACTGAATAGAAATCCTCTCCTAAGGCTAGGAAGTGTGTTGGGCACTTGCGCCAACAGCACCTTATATGCTTGCAGGGATTAATCTTAGCATTTCACTCACCTGGTAACATAAGGTGGCTTCAAGCCCTAGCAGCCACGAATTTCTCCTCACCTCATGCGCCCTTCATTCCAAGCCAAAATACCTGCAAACTAACCAATGGTGAGAATTATAAGCTCAGTCGCAAACCATAACTTGGATCTACTCACATAAGAGAGACAGGGTTTCCGTCCTGACTCACTTGTGCGGTGAGGGGTTTCGTCCTTGCTGCACTAAATTCAATTATTGGGATTTGTCCAAAAATTGCGCCAAAAATTCCTTGCCTTTGTCTCCCAACAAAAGACTTGAATATATAACTGCCAAGGGAGGGCCACTTGGCCCCAAAGAGGGCACCAAAACCAAAACTTGAAATTCAAAATTAAATTCAATTTATTATTGTTTTATTTTTTTTTATTTTTTTTTTTAAATTTAATACTTCTATTTACATTGATGGGTGGTGTTTAAAAATGCCCTTATTAATCTATTTTTGGGGGGACATGGCAGTCCTCCCTTTCCCAAATTGCTTGACCTCGAGCAATCTCAAATTTGGATCCTCAAAAATCTTCACTCCTTCCCATGTAGCATCTTCTAAGGGTAGATTCTTCCATTTTACCAAATACTCAACGATGACCTTATTCTTTAACTTATTTTCCCCCATTTCAATGATGGCCTCGAATTCAAGCATGACACATGAAAAAAACTGTGAATTCTACTATCCACATGAAGTTCCAACTCATACGCAACCTCACCAATCTTATGATTTTTTAAGGCCCGTAATATCGTGGTTTTAACTTTTCTGCACCACTTCCTTTGAGTGAAGACTTTCAATAGGGCTGCAACCTCAGAAATGCCATGTCACTCACCTCGAAAACCCTCTTTGTTCGGTAGCGATCAGCATACAACTTTTGGTGGTTTTTAGACCGGTTGTAGGTTTTCCTTGAGTGCTTTCACAATATCCAAGCTTTGTTGAATCAAGTCTTCAATTAAATCCATGAATGAAAGAGCATCATAGCCATAAAGTGCCTTGAAAGGAGTCATATCTATAACTATGTGGTGAGTAGAATTGTAGCAATACTCCCCATGGTACAACCATTTGATCCATGTTGTTTGTTGTCCTATAACATAGTTCCTCAAGTAACCCTCGATCCATTTGTTCACAATTTTCGTCTACCCACCGTTTTGCAAATGATAGATAGTGTTGGGGTTTAATTATGTGCCTTTCAACCGAAAGAGCTCTTGCCAAAACAAACTGATAAATCTGCTATCCCTGTCACTTACAATGTTCCTTAGTAGCCCATGAAATTTAAAAACCTCTCTAAAGAACAAACCAGCAACTTGTGGAGCCTTATACTGTAAAGAAATAGCAAGAAAATGAGCATATTTAGTGAGCCTATCAACAACCACATAGATACAATCCTTACATTGACCTTTGGTAGGCCCTAATAAAATCCATGGAGATACTCTCCCATTACTAATTTGGAATGGGTAGGGGCTGCAGCAACCCAGCTAGAAAAACATGCTCTGTTTTGTTTTGTTGGCACACCATACACTCCCTAAAATGCTTCAACACATCATTTTTTAGCCCTTTCCATGAAAAATGTTCCTATACTAACCCAAATGACCAGCAAGTGGTGTGTCATGACATGCCCTCAAGATTCTTTCCTTCACCTTAGACTCCAATACAAGATACACCAGGTCTTTGTAGAGGATTAGCTCATCAACCACCTTGAACCTGTCATCTTGCAATTTACCATCTAGAATGTCACTACCAATTGTGTTCTTAGCATATTCAGCCATTATGGAAGCCTTCCAATTGGCTGATATATCGGTAATAGAGCAGAAATGAGGTTTGCCTAGACAGTGCATCAGCCACCACATTATTTTTTCCCCTAACATGCTCAATGTCAAAATCATAGGCTTGAAGTTTGCTTACCCATTTCTGCTGCCTATCATTCAAATCTTTCTGATTGAGGAAGAATTTCAACTTTCAAGCTATTCTGATCTGTTTTAACCACAAACTTCCCACAAACCAAATATCGCCCGAATTTAGCCAATGCATGCATGATGGCTAACATCTCTTTGTCATAAATAGAGAAGCTCTTTTCTATCTCCTTAAGCTTCCTACTCTCAAATGCTATGGGGTGTTTATTTTGCATCAAGATGGCTCCAATCCCCTCTCCTGAAGCATCACATTCTAGAACAAAAGGAAGTGAGAAGTCGGGAATAGCCAAGACAGGACATGAGCTCATTGCCTCTTTGAGCTTGTCAAAAGCCCTCTATGCTGAAGGGGTCCAAGAGAAAGCTCCTTTCCTTATCAAATCTGTCAATGGAGCTGCAAGTTGTGAGAATCCCTTAAAAAACCTCTTGTAGCGACTGCAAAGTTCCACAAAACCTCTCAAGTGTGTCAAATTCCTTGGTCTAGGCCAATCTTGTATTGTCTTGATCTTTTCCTCATCCACACTAACCCCTTGGGCACTAATCTTAAATCCCAAATATAATATTTCAGTCAAACCAAACTCACATTTGGATGCCTTGGTCATAGAATGAATGTTGCTCAAGTATTCTCAAGTGATCCTCCCATGTTTTATTGAAAATCAAGGTATCATCAAAGAAGACCAACACAAATTTCCTCAATTGCAAAATAAATACATGATTCATGCATGACTGAAAGGTGGCAAGTGCATTGGTCAGCCCAAATGGCATGACCAAGAACTCGTAGTGCCCATGGTGACATCTGAAAGTTGTCTTGTGCATATCCTCATCTTGATCCCTTATCTGATGATACCCCAATCATAAGTCAATTTTGGAGAAGTACCTCGCACCATGAAGCTCAGCTATCAACTCATCAACCCTAAGTATGAGGTAGCAGTTTTTGATTGTATTTTTGTTGAGGGCTCTATAATCAATACACATCCTCATAGTACCATCTTTCTTCTTGACCAATACAACCTAAGAGGTGAACGGGTTGGAGCTTGGTCGAATGTGTCCCATGTCCGATAGCTTCTTAATTGCCTTCTCAATCTCATTGTATCTCTGAGGATGACGATAAGGCATAGTGATGACTAGCTTTGCTCCCTCCTCTAAATCACATGCTGGAACCCTCTATCTGGTGGTAACCTTAGATGAATTTCACTAAACATCGCTTGTTTAGGATGGATTGGGTGTCAATATGATAGGACCTCCCATCCTTCAATGTGTTGAAGATCGCAGCCGCAGGATGATACTTCCAAGCACGATTTTTTAAGGATAAATTTAAATATAGCCATAGGCTATTTAAATTTATATATTATATTAATATGAAAAGGCGCTTTCATTTGGAGAAATTAATATTAATTATTGATAAATAATTTAAGTGAAAAGTCACGATTTTGTTCGAGTCTGACCTTCTAAGAAGAGGCACGAATTTCAAGTGTCACGTCTTTCTCTAACAAGGCTGACTTTATTTTTGAAGGGGTGCGAACCCTAATAGAAACATTATATATTCAAGATCACTTCAAGCATTTGATCATCAAGTTTATTCAGCATTCAAGGAGAAGTTCAATCTAAGCAACAGATCAAAATTTGTAGCAGCAGGTCGATTTAAGAAGAAACATTTTGTTTGTATATTCGCATCTAGGAGAGGTGTTGTTCATTGTTCTAAGAAACCTTGTGTTAGGTCTGAATTGTAAGCAGATTTCTGCTCTCATTATTATCAATATATAAGAGATATATTGGCTAGGTTTTTCTCCCTCGGGTTGGAGGGTTTTCCCAGGGTACTTGTTATGTTGTGAGTCAATTTGAATTAAATTTATGTACATTTCATCTGATCATTAAAATCTAACATGATGGACTAGTATCAGTAACCAAGCACTCTACTACCCAAGCCACTTCATCCCTACAAAAAGATCTATCCATCCTCTTAGCTGAAACCACCACGGGACCTCCATTGGATAAGCCTCAAAGAATTACCTCCTTCCCATTAGATTTGAACTTCAACTCCATGGTCTAATAGTTCTGTGTATTCTCCAAGCGAGTGCAACCATTGCACTCCCAAAACCAACTATGTCTCATCAATGCCAATCATGTAAAAGTCATCATGCATCTTGTGTCCCCCTAGAATCAACTCCAACTATTGAATCCTTCGGTTTCATGGTATCGTTGTAATGTTCCCTTTTTGAAATAGGATTTAATAATAAATAATAATAAAATTAAAATAAAATAAGTAAAAATAAAATATAATATAATTAAAATTTAATTAAGTTTAATGAATGGTCAAAAGGCATGAAATGAAGAGTTGTAACTCCCTCAAACATGAGATATAAAAGGGAGAAGAGTTCATCCGAAAAAGGAGAAAAGAAGGGATCATAGGAATCAAGGAATAAGGAAGTGACTCTTTCAAAGGGCAGAAATTATGAAAGGTTGTACTCTTTCAAAGGGTGGTAATTGTGAAACGTTGTGACTCTTGCAAAGGGTAGACCTGATGTAGAGGTGTGACTTCTCCCTTACATTGGAAGATATAAAGGGGAGAAGGTTTCATTTGGGGAGGACATGCAAGAGAGATCAATTTGGAAAATTAATTTATTATTCTCAAAAAGGCAGCAATGAAGGGTGGTGACTCAATTCTTATGAAAAGTGGTCTCTTATTAAGTATAAAGGAGAAATCATTCCAAGCATTCAAAGATCACTTATCAATCATCACTCACCAATGCATCAAATCAGCACTCATTCAATCATCACTCATGTATCCATCAAATCAATCATCAATTATCGAGTCAAGCAAACAGTCAATCAGCAAATCATCATCATAAATTATCAATTCATTCAATCAATCAAACATGCAAACATCCATCATTCAAACATCAACTATTCAAGCATCAACCATTCTAGCCTCGAATCATTCAAATATTAATCATTAAGATAATCATTCAAATATCAATCACTAACACATCAATCATCCAAGACATAAATAAGCAATTGAAAGAATTCAAAAATCAAATTGAAGAAAAAATTTAGAATATAGATTAAAAACAACCATATATATATTGTAGAAATTAAGTTATTGCAACCATGTTTGGAATCAATATGAAATGTTTGATAGGGAGATGCAGCAATACTGGTCCCCTCATCAAGTACGCCAACCCCAAGGTGGATGTACCATGATTGTGGGCCAAGGGGCCAAATGACTGGGAGGCTCATTCCGTGCCCTTGGGCTTGATTAAGGAGGACAGGCTCTCGGTGTCCTATCATGCTTTCCCATTGAATTCCTAATATGGTTGGTTGTTGGAAATAAGCTATGAAATGGATCCAAATGTAATTGGGATATTGTGTTTTCAATAGGGATTATCTATGATCATAATACTTGATGTTAATTAATTACAATTTTCTCTAAGTTCTATTGTAATTGTGGAATTTATTTATAAAATACTCTTTGTAAATAAATTGTATGGTTGGAATTCTTATTTTTGGGCAAAAATCAGGTATATCCCCAAAAGGGGACATTACAATAGTATACCCCCTACCACTCTGACATTAAAGCCTTCAAACCCTTGTGTCTTCAGACCTATCTTAGCCACCAAACCTTCACAGATGAAATTGTGGGCTGCCCCACTATCAATCAAAACTGTATCCCTTTGTCCTTACAAGACTCTTTTAATGCGAAAAGGGTGATATCTAGGTGCTCCTGAAAGTGTTGCAAGTGTGCCACCTGGATGCTCTCCTCCTTGGTCCTCATGCTCAACCTCATCCACCACAATCTCTAGTTCTGCTTCTTCTGCCTCAAGCTCCTCATCGGAAACCACCTCTATATAATGTATTTGCCCCTTTCCTAAAACCTGTGATCTAGTTGCCATGACTCTCTCCATGTGAAACATAGCTTTTTCCTACAGAGTTCATTCTTAGACACCTCAATTTGGTTTGGCTTGGGGGGTGATATTTTTGGAGGCATGCTCTTTTGAGATCTTTTTTGTAGAAATGGGGGTGCCTTCCTGGAGTAGAATCTATCCTTAGCAACCGAATCCTCCAAATTTAGAGCTCTCCTAATGGCTTCTTGCAAAGAACTCGAATCCTCCAAATTTAGAGCTCTCCTAATGGCTTCTTGCAAAGAACTCGAATCAAATGCTCTTACCAACCCTTTGAGGGGTTCAGATAGGACCTCTACAAAAAGGACTATGAGCCTCCTTTTTTTCACATCTAGAACCATCACCGAAAGCCTCTGGAATTCTGCTACATAGTGTTCCAATGTGCCCTCTTGCTTCAACTGTGCTAGCGCTCTCTAAAATGAATCTCTGGATCCTTCCTGTCAAACCTTTCCATTAATTTTTGGCTGAATTCTTCTAAGGTAGTGATTGAATCGTGTCCTTGGGTCACCATGCCATGATACCACCATTCGTGAGCCGCTCCCTCTAGATGCAAGGTAGCAAACTTGCTGGCCTCATCTTCATTGGATTCAAAGAGAAATACATGTCCAATTTTTGCAACCAAGCTCTTGCTAAACAACATCCAAACCCATCAAAAATGGGGATGGTGATCTTTCCCAAACGGTGTTGTATATCCTTTCGGGGCTGCTCCTCGTACCTTCTCCTCCTATGCCCATTCCTTGTTTTCATCTCATGGTACTCCATGAAAGACATGTATTGTCGTATGGCACTGCTTAGGGCATCGTATTCATCATGACATCTTATCATTTCATCTCCTTGAATGGGTTGCTCGTCTTCCCTAGGTGTTGCTCCTTCCTTTTCCAAGAATCTGGCTCTACAAGTTCTTGGGATTGGGTTAGCTGAAACCCTGTCACCCCCGAAACTGCTTCCTTCGTTACCATTTTGAATAGGCCTACCAGCACTCAGTTGCAGATTCAGACCTCTTAGAAGTTGGATCATCTCCACCATAGTAGCCCTCATATTGGTCTGAAACTCCTTGCTTTCCTTGATGAATTCTTGAGAGTTGTCTTCATCTCTATCACCCATGGCTAACTATTTCTTCTTCTCTCTTTGTTGATATCTTAATTCTGTGTCACTCAAGCTCATCAATCTGCATGACAAACACAAGCTGGCAAGATACAAAGGCTCTGATACCAATGTAATGATCTAGGGTTGCTCCTAGATTATTCACAGAATTACACCCTAATTTGCTACACTCAACACAGTAGAATTTAAAGAAGAGAACATAACATTGAAATTCAGATTTAAACAGTTAATCCACCCCAATTTCTCAATTCAGATTGCAGTAATACATGAATAAACAGATCTGTCTTTTCTCATTAAGGAAATCAGTTACAAACAGTTACATAGGCCTGTCTCCTACAGATATGAATGTGCCTTGACAACTCACTGAGTTCTTGCAATCCATGGATGCCTAAATCGCACCTATCTGACCCTGGCTAGCTCCTTGACACGGGGATTTGTCTCCCAATGGACTGTTACAGTCACTGATCTGCTGATGTTAAGCTTGGAACTGAACAGAGATCCTCTCCTACCACTAGGAAGTGTGTTGGGCGCTTGCACCAACAGCACCTTATATGCTTGCAAGGATTAATCTTAGCATTTCACTCACCTCGTAATGTAAGGTGGCTTCAAGCCCTAGCAGCCACGAATTTCTCCTCACCTCATGCACCCTTCATTCCAAGCCAAAATACCTACAAATTAACCAATGATGGTAATTATAAGCTCAGTCGCAAACCATAACTTGGATCTACTGAGATAAAAGAGACAAGGTTTTTCATCTTGACTCACTTGTGCGGTGAGGGATTTTGTCCTTGCTGCATTGAATTTAATTACTAGGAATTCATCCAAAATTTGCGCCAAAAAATCTTTGCCTCTGTCAACCAGCAAAATACTTGAATATCTACCTGCCAAGGGGAGGCTGCTTGGCCCCAAAGAGGGTGACAAAACCAGATTTTGAAATTCAAAATTAAATTCAATTTATTATTGTTTTATTTTTATTTTTATTTTTAAATTTAATACTTATATTTACATTAATGGGTGGTGTTTAAAAACACCCTTATTAAACTATTTTGAGGGCCGACTTATTTTTGGGGGGACATGACACATTGGTTGTGTTTTAGTCTCCAAGATGGTATACCCATAAAAAATCTCAAAAATCCCGATTTGTAAAAAATCTTCGACCGAAACGATTTTTCCCAAAAAATCCTGATTTAATCAATCGTGATTTTCAACGATTTCTAAGGGTTTAAATCGCAAAAAAATTACCCAACCAACCCATCACAAAACCCTAACCGCACAAAATCACTATTTAATCAGGTGTTTTCGTTGATTTTTAGAATAGTGGGTGTTGGCCGCTAGGATGTGGTTTACCATCAAAGATTCGCTAGATTCCATCAAGTTGCTGAGCCAAATCACAGGTAGGTGACCTTGAATGGATGTATATTTCTAATAGATGTTAATGACAATAAAATACAGACATGTTATTTGGTATGCCTCTATGTTTGATGTTAAGGACATTTACATGGAATGGTTAAGAGATGTGCTGCTTTTTTCTCTATATTCCACACAATTGTCATTTGCCTTAGGCTCGTAGTAATGCTTTCCATGTATATAAATCCAAAGACAAAATTTAGTGGGAAATAGTAGACAATATCATAAATACTAAAAAAGGCTTTTATCTTCTTCTTTTTTAACATATCTGAACCTTTTAAGAGTACTTGCCAAAAGTAATTATAGAAAGTCAGAATAAAACTGAAACGAAACTCTATTGGCTTGATATCAACCTAAAGAGGTTTGTTTTCTTTGAATTCTTGTGATCCTAACTATTCAAAAGAATTTGAACATTTCAATTGTCAACAATAATACCGAGGTGGTTGTTTAGATTATCAAGGTTAGGTTGGGACAAATTTCCTTTTCAAATGCTAACAAAGTTTGATAATTTGGAGTTCCAATTCAACACTGGCCATCAAGTTTTATTGACAAGCGGGTAGGGTAGTGACAATTGCATAATCAAGTGGGAAGCATAAGCATATACGTAATAGTATATAGACATTGTGGAACCAGAAGCAAAATTGTTCCTATCAAAAAGATAAAAAATCAGCTTGTAGTGCTTAAAAGAATGAACTGTAGCAATATTTTATACCAAAATGAAGGATTGTTTTGGTTATATTTAAATTTCCTATATATTTTGCAAGCTTAATGCTTTGTTAATTGGTGAATCTCACTGCTTAAATGCATGCCCTACGCTTATTCGGGAACTACATTCCATTTAGAATCATCATATACATGGAGGTTTGGAAGGCCTACAAGGAGTACAGTAGCAGTACATTAATGCCTTAGACATATATAGTGTAGCATTACATGCATGTTAAATAGGTATCAGGCAAACTAATACATGCCTTGAGAGAAGTCAATCTTGTGAGTTTATCTTAATCCCTCCCATAGCAAACCTCATATATTTTCTCTTTAACAATCTAGATAGATTTCAAAAGCAACTATCCCATTGAAAGGGAATGTTCCTCGTGCTTTAATTTTTCATTGAAACTTGTACTTATAATTTCTCAAATTCTCAACTCAAAGTCCATCAATGTTTTTAACTCCATCATCCACTTACACGCAAAATCAAGGAAAATTTACTTGAATAATATTACCTAAAATTGTGGCTCAAATAGTTGCTCTCTTCTTTTGTACTAGCAAGTCTTTATTATCTAAAGGAAAAATATTTTAATTTAACACTCCCATTACTCTTTAGTCTGTTACAAATTTGCTAAAATAGTTATCAATGAGAACATTTCAATATCATTTATGGTCTTTTGAGATTTAAGATTTTGTTTCAAAAGCATTTTCTATTACTCTATCTTAAGCTATTTTATTCAAAACCTATCAAGTTGAACTTTGCAATTGCTTCCTTTGTCATATAATTTCCCTTTCACACTCTTCATAAAGAGAATTGTTCTATAAATTCCTAGTACTATTAAATCACAAATATGAATGTAATGTCCCCAATTTAACCCTATGCTCTTTTTGAGATTTTAGCCTATTTCCGAAAACTCGTAGGCTAAGCAGAATGGAAAATATGGGTTTCCTATTTTATAGGAGGTTTCAAATGCATTTTTTAAGGCTTGCATGCAAGAGTTTGGAAGTGTGTTTCTGGGAGTTTTTTGGGTTTTCAGAAAGTTTCAGAATGGTGTAACATGCATCTCCATCTGATAACCTTTCCAGACACTTACTATTTATAGTAAGTCATGTTGGCTTCCCGGTTTGTGCTCAGAAAGCGTTTGGAAACACTTACTATTTATAGTAAGTCTTGTTTACTGCTCAGTTGGTATTCAATTGATGTTTCGCAAACTTACCATTTATAGCAGTTGCTATTTTTGGTAAGTCAATTTATAGCAATATCATTCTAGCAACAATTTCAACCTTTTGCAGTTCAGTGTGGCTGTTCAGTTTGGCTTTCTATGGTGTTTGTAGTGAACTTACTATTTTTGGCATTTGCTTTTTTTAGTAAGTCCATTTGTGGCAATGGCATCTTTATCAGCTTGGTTCAGCTTGACTAATGTCAGTTTGCTATTTTTAGCAGTAATCAGTTGCAGTTTGAGCATTGCTCTCCATTACCTCCTTGGACTAAGTTCCATACTTAGTTAAAATTGTGTTTTGAAGTTGTACCCCACGCCTAGCTTAATGACTTCAAGTTGTTTTTACATTGGGGCCATAAAGTGGATACATTTAATATTTTATTAAATGTTTTATTTCTTTTTAAAAAGTGGGACGATTTGGAGAGGAGAATGAAGAGTTTAAATATTAAATATTTAAAAGTGCATTTTGTGGTGTTTGGCATCCCATTAAGGAATTGAAGAGTTTTCTTTGTGGGAGTTACAGTTGATTCATTTGCCCAACTAAAACTTATATATTGATGCTTTGTGAAGAGCTGATTATCTTGGAAATTTGAAAGTAAAGTTATGCTGCTGGTTTGAAATCCATAACCTAGCTAAGGGGAAGCTTAGCATTTTGCAATCCATCCTTCGGGCCTAAAACTATGACTTCCTAGGTGGGTCTTTGAGACTGTACTTCACACAGGAGTGCAGATGGAGCTTTATTTCTGATGTTATTTGACAGGTTGCTACTATATAACCTGTTATTGAGTTGCTGGTTTGTTCATGGCTGAAGCGAATTTCTGTGCGTAGCTTCGACAACGAATTTTCTATCGTTCTGGGTACTGGCCCATGTTGTTCCACTGTGGAGGCTGCCCCTTTCTGCAAGTTTGCAGATTTTATCATTGAGTTTCTGATTTTTGGGAGAAGGTCGACCCTTCCTGGAGGCCGTACCTTTCTTCTTGACTGTCTTGGGAATCATGCCAATTGTTTCTCTCTGTTTTGGGCTCGTTTTCTCAATGGAGGTTGTACGCCTAGCTCTTAGCTGTTGATTGGTTGTGGTTTGAGAGCTTTCCGAGTTGAATTGAAAAAGATACATCCATTATGGTGAATTCTCACCTTGCTGATCTGATTTTCTGTATTTCATGTTTCTGATCAGATTAGTTAGAAATTGTTATAATGCTGTTCTGAGTTTTTTTCTATATCATTTTGGCATTGGAAATGTTAGAGGAAGTGTTACTCTAACCATTGGGTGTTTTTGGAAGCATATCATTCTTATTTGCAGCTGTATGTTATTTGTTTGTAAGCTGATTAGTAGTACTAACAGCAATTGTTTACTTTGCTGCAATTTAGTTTACTGTATTCCTCCCACAAAAAATAAGTGGTTGTGTGGATTGTACACCCCCCACAATTTAAGTGGATTGTATACCCCCCACAGTTTAAGTGCAAGTGAGGTTAAATGGCTGGCTTGCCGCCTTCAAATAAATGTAATAATCACACCCACTAAATAAGTGGAGTATTCCCACCGCTTGTGGATGCCTACATCAGCAGAAGAAGCGTTATTTTTAGTTTTATAACTAGCACTCCACCATATGTTAGCACCTCGCCTCGCAAAAGGATCTTGCATGCACATTCTTGGTGTCGAGTTTAGCTCTCTATCTCAAGTCTTATCAAGTTATTAGATCCTAGGGATCCTCTGACCATATGCCCGCCCCTCCTCCTTAAGTAGTTTTAGGGCGCATTCTTGGTTAGAGTTGTTTCAACAGTGTTTTGATTTCGAGCTAATTCTTAACGGGTGCATGATTGCATTGATGTGAATTGAAAAACAAGGAAAAACATTAAGGGGAACATTTCAATGAACCAATTGATTCCCATTTTGTAATTTATGATGTCTGCTAAGCAAAGGAAAACTATCTTTTTAATGACTTTCTTGAGCAAAGGAAAACTATGTAATTTATGATGTTTGCTCAACAAAGGAAAAATATCTTTTTAATGACTTTCTTGAGCCTGAGGATTTTGAGATCCTACAGGCCAACTTGGATAGTCATGAGGTTGAACGGCTTAGGAGAGGGTTTGAACCAAGAACTTTATCATCAAGATCTGCAGCCCTCTAGCATAGCTCTATTTGTAGTAGCAAGATTCATTGGCTACATTTGATTTTTTGGAACTTTGTAATTAATTTATAAGTTGAATTTGCACAAACTATATTGTAATTGAAATTTTATCACCTATAACCATCTAGTTATTTTTTATGCACTATGAAGTATGCTTTGTGCAATGCAATGTAATCATCGATATGAATATAAACAACAAAATCCTATTTTCTAAAATTCATGGGTTAACTCTATTTTATTTTCTCTCTATATCTCTATGCTATGGATATGCCCATAAATTTCAAAAAAAAAAAAAGTTACTCTTTTTCTACATTTTTTTTAAATCCGATTTTTTCAAAAAATCTTATACTTTTGGTTTGCCGATTTTTCCCCCGAACAATTTTTGCTGCTATGGTATATCCTATATATACTCACCTGTACATCATATTGTAATTACACTCAAGCTTGTATGCTTTGCATTCTTGTTGAATATAATACAATTTATTCTATCATTCTAAATTTTTGTTTTTGCTTTCCTTCAGTCATTTGCATTTTGGGTGGCTTCACAGCCAAATCTTACAAAAGTTGAAAGATAACATAGTACTACTCGAATAGGATGGATTTGATATAGTATTATATAGACAAAATATTCAATATGAACGCTCACTGAATGGTGTCAATCCTCTGCAAAATGGATTTATACGATCGTCAAACAGATTGCAGACATCTTGTTCTGCCATGTAGTCCTAGTATACACAGGTCATAACACTATCAGTAGAAATTTTCGTGACATATTCAATGACTTACCTCTCGAGAAAAAGGCATCAGGTATTCATCTATATCATGCTTACAAAACTTCCAACCTACTCTTTAGATTGAAACATTTTCTTAAAAAAAAATTGGTTATGCCCAGAGTCATAATGCAGTTGGTTTGTGAGCAGTCTTATACAAGCAAATCCCAAGTCCAACTCTTTGGATGCCTGAAAAAGCTCATTTCACAAACTTTCAGAGATCAGTATAGCACTGAGTTTCCTTCCAATTTTTAAAAAAAAAAAATTGGACCAATCAACATGCTTCTAACATATCATATTTTGTTGCAAAGAAGGAAGAGCTTCTTCATCAGACTTTATCGACTTTAAGATAACCAAATTCAACTGCACTTTTCTCACTTATTACATGAATTGAAATCCAACACCTTACCATTGAAATATAATGTGACCTAAGGTCCCTTTGTCAATGACTCAATATATTGCATTGAATCACTGATTTGTTGCTCAAAAAGTTTTCAACTATATAACTGTTTGTTGTGTGCCTTTGTGGATGTGCACACATGAGAAAGAGTGGAAGGGGAAGGCAGGGAAGAACTAGTTCAAATAACATATAGAAAGGTAACAAAGACAACTGAGATTACCATGTATATTCTGCTCACTCATTTTCAAAGCTTTGTTTGTGAGCACATGGAGCAATATCAGACCCCTAAAACTTCCCCAATAACAATGCAAGTAAAGAAATAATGCAAGCAGACAAGCATAATAAACTTCAATGCAACATACTCCCTCTGTGTGACCGAAAAAATTAAAGGGGGGTAGTGGAAGATTTGTATGGAGACCGTAGTAAAGGGAAATTTCCTAAATAAAAGGCTGGCCTATAAACAAAGACATCTCTCAGCCCACAACATTTCCTCTCAAATAGAGATAAAAGCTCAACTTAAAAATTTAATAAATGACCATAGTAAAACAGCTAACACTTAAATATATAAAGAGTAAATTAGCATTTTTACAAGGAAAATATCATTAAACAAATAATAAGCTTCTCTAACAGAAAGATCCAATAAGCAAACTGAAACCATAAGTGACCAATACACAAATAAGCATGAATTTATTATCTAAGCATGTCAAATTACATATATTTATATTTTCTCCTTCAACAAGACCAGCAGGTCAACATAGGATATCAATTAGCGAGTATGGTGCAATAGCCTTAACGCTGAGCGAGGAAAGAAATAAGGCAAGACTAATAAATGCAAAGGGTGTTGCACTTGACAGTACCCATGGACCTAATGCCCCTACGATTATCCTAAATCTGAGATGCTCTTTAACCATATCACCCAAGCTCTAAACATTAAAGGTGAAATATGTCAAATCATAGAGATTCATCCTCATATCAAAAGATTAAAACAGAGGAACCAGAAATTGAGAAAGGGGTGACAACTGAATGCTGCCACAAGGCAACTTCCTGATCATGGTTCAGATTTATGATAATAGGAAGCAGGTCTTCAAGCAAAGGCTATGGATGAGACACCATTTTGTATTCTTCATTAAACTTCTATATTAGAAAAATTCTCAGAGAACCTACATCATGACACAAGAGGCAACTTTCAAGCTATCCATGCCTAAATGATTAAATCTATGTAGACAGGGACTTTGCTATGAGCCCAAACTGTTACAACTGCAAACCAGCTAAATATGCTAACCTAGTAACTAAGTATGGCTCAGAATTGGAAAAATATGGCTAAAGCAAAAAAATCTGCAATTTCTATGAAATCAGAAATCAGATGGTCTGAAAAAAAGATACCCTTTTGCTATTGATTTAGATGGTATATTTAATATTAAATAAAGTAAGCTTTCCTGCAAAGATATGCATAGCAACTCAAGCCTAAAGTCTACAAGGCAATACAGGTGCTGCACTTAACTAAGAAATCAGTCCTTCATAGATTACCTGTTTAATAGATTATTTAAACTTCTTCCCTCTCAACCCCAGTGCTAGCATGTTTAAATAATCTCTTTCCCCTCCAAATAGGGAATATCAATATAACAAGACAAGATATGACAAATATTGATTTGCAATGGATGTGTATACAAGTTTAGAAAAGATGTGTAAGAAGATATGAATATCAATTTAGAAAAACACAAGAATAGTATCTTAAACGAAGATTATGAATTAAGTTTCATCACAGCTGCTCAGATTTTCCCCTTAAAATAGGGAATATCAATATAGCAACAAGACAAGACATGAACAATTTTACAATAGTTCTAGAGAAGAGAAGATATGAAAAACATTAATTTGAAATAGATGTGAATACAAATTTAGAAAAGATAAGTAAAGAAGATATGAATATCAATTTAGACAAGATAAGAATACTATCTTAAAAGAAGATTAGGACTTAGTTTTCATCATATCTGCTCGGACTCATTTAAGAATGAAATAGTTTATTGTTAGCTACTCAGGCTTATTTAAGCATGTGCTGATGGAAGTATCTTCTAAGCTAATTAATTCATCTTTCCTTAGGTATCACAACAGATCTCAACCTCCTCTCAATGCAGCATTACCTGTAAGTTGCTTGACTAGACTTAGAGCACCAACTGAAATAATAGAATCTACCTTTCAAAAGCAGGCAATATGGCCATCGGAAAATATCTTTCCCATCTCAATTAGTTCAAAGCACGAATTGTTTATGGAACTAGAAAAGAATGGAAATGGAACAGATACAAATTTGTTAATCTATATGAAAGATAGAAAGCTAGTGGAGGAAAGGCAATACAGCTGCAAACTGCATTAAGAGTAAACCTCCTCTTACAAACAAAAGAAGAGAATGGACTTCGGTATCATTATAAATCCATACCATCCATTCAATCAAGATAAATGTAAGAACCTCAACTAAAGGAACAAATGATAAACCCAAAACACTCCAGCAATAAAAAAAACTGTATTTTTTATATTTTCTTCAAACAAGACACGTAAATTAAAATTTACCAGTCTGATACAAATTACCAGGCACACCCTACATGCAAATCAGATAACACCTATGACTACCATGATGACATTCTGCAATGCAATCTACTCCTTGAGCATTTCCATCCCCAAGATAGTCTAATTGCCATGCTTGCAGGTTTTCATCTTTCAAACACCACAAGCTGCTGTACACACACTGCTGAGAATAAAATTGCTTTTTGTTTTTCATCTGAGGATTTGTTCTCTTTTCCCCCAACACTTCTTATATTCCATGCTTTCCTTTTTTCTCCATTCCTCAATCATAGGCAATCACAATCAGTTGACTAATGAGTCTGAGATAACTAAATCTGATTCATTCCTTAATCATTGGCAATCCAGTTAACTGATAAGTCTGAGATAACTAAATCTGACCCAGATAACTAGCAATTCTAGCAAGGAATGCCCACTCCAATTCAACCACCTTATTCCATTAGTTAGCTTACTCCTAACTAACGTAACTACAACCTATCTATCTGCTATTCCTATGCTGTCAGACCCTCAACGCTATGGATTGGACGAGTGGACCCCATGTTCCATTAATGTCAAAAGGGGACATTATAAGTCCTCCCTCCTGAATTTGCTTGCCCTCAAGCAAAACAAGGCTAGGCGATCTAAAATGTTGCCAACTCCCAAGTACCATCCTCGCGAGTTAGAACCCTCCACTCTACAAGATACTACGTCAGCACATGGTTCCTCAAGCACTTCTCCCATGTGTCAATAATGACATCTAGGACCAATACAGTTCTCCATTCTTGACAACAACACATTCCTCTGTCATGAAGAACAAAACTCCTTACACAAAATCATTGTCAATCCGTTCAAGGTCCACAGCAGAATTAAGGCTTCTCCCAAGGTCAGAAATGATATCTGTCTTAAGTATTGTGGTTGCTCCTAAAAGGTGGTCAGCCTCAAACCTCACTTGCTGCTGCACCATAATTGAGATATTTTGAACAGCCAAAAGAGGGATCAGGCTCTGTAAAAGAATTAATCATTCTTCCAAATCCTTAGGATCTTGATGAGATTTTCCTGTAAGTTTTTTTTCTACTTGCTGTGCATGTTTGTAGGAATAGCTTGATGCCTTCATAAACAATGATTGGAGAGCTTAAAATTTTATCTGTCTGGGGAGTGACTTCAAATTTAAATGCAGTATTCACTCTTCTTAGAGCAACCTTCTGCCTTGGAAAATGAGAATTAACAGGTAAGGCTGGAATGTATCTTTGTTATCACCTTCCCATCCATTCCATGCTAGAAAATTGCTTAAGATTAACAAATTCAGGCAATCCTTTGCAGTAAGCAGAACATATTTTCATTCTTGTTTTGGTAACCATCATAATGGTTGCAATGTTTGAAGCATAATCTGGATGTTCATGCGCCATCATCAAATTCTATCAACACTTCCAATATTGCATACTTGAGAAGAAGCAACACATGCAAGGGGCTGCCACATGGGCCATAGCTAGAGGAAAGGTCTCTATGCACCTTCAGCTGTAGCACAACATCCAAAATTGAAACTCCTTCTCCAATAGAGTCCTTTATTGCTAGCATTGGTCTTTAAGAAAGCTGGTACTTGAGATATGTGAACAAAAACATCACGAAAGTATTTGGGATAAACCTCAGACGATGTATTTCCTCTTACCATTCTCATTGTTCCTTGATTTCTATAAGCTGTTTTAACAAAATCCATATCTTGCAAAGGAAGCATCCTTATCCAAGTAGCCCCTCCTTTTGAGAGAAAAAAACTTTTTACTAGATTTCTGGGAATGCTCTTATCACATCCTTCATGTCAAACTCTAACTTCAGACAACTGCTTCATTTATCTTCTTGGTTGCAGTTTCTATCATTTCCACATGCAATTGTCTTAAAAAACACCCAATAGGGCACAAGAACCAATACACCTATTCAAGTTGTCATCAATCTGGTCTTCAACTTCTTAGGATGAAAGATTTGGATTCTTCTCTAGCAAAGCATACATACTAATTATCTTGATGCATGGGATAGTGAAACCTTCAACAACAGTCATATTGAACCCCAAGAAATCCTCCGCCTTCAATCTCCTCTGGATAACTTCAATGGGCATATAATCCAACGTTTGGATAACTTCCCACAAACCCTAAGTGGATGATATCATGGTGCTCCTAAAAGAACTACAAGCGTAGACTTGCTAATTCTGATATCATCCTCCAACAAACACTCAGGCTCATGCTCAGCAATCTACTCCTTTGCTGCCTGTTGCTGTTCTAATTCATTAGTTTCATAATCAATCCTCTCCTCATCCTTCTACTCAAAGAAGCCCAAAAACCTTTGGCTGAAATCATCAAATGTCTACACAAAGTTGTACCCCTGTGTAATCAAACTGTGGCACCACCACTCATGAGCAACTCCTTCCAAGTTAATGGTAGCAACTTTAATCACCTCCTCAAGGAGAAGTAGGTATTTAGCTTCTAAATCCAAGCAGAAGCTAAAGTTTTGTTGGACCCATCAAATGAGAGAACAGTGAGCTTCCCCAATCTACTTTGCATATCTTTTTGAGGTCAGCTCAAAGTGGGTCTCCTTTCATTCCTGGTTTTGGTTTTTTACTTCCATTTACAAAAATTCATAAAGGAGATGTCTGCTTGAATCTCAACACTCTTTGCACTATATTCAACATGGAGAGAGTTCAAGTCATCATCCTCTTGCTAGTTGTCCATATCCTCTTCCTGTGGCATGGCTTCTCTCTACAAGAAAGTGAATCTCAATAGTCCGATACCAGTAACTGATTTCAATGGGAAGTTTTGGTTCATCATTAAAGATAAGGAGTCTCCTTGAGCACCATTACCCGAAGGCATGGTGTCATGGTTTTGTCTAGGCATATGCATACTCTGAGCAAAGAGATCAATGAGTTGTCGCAGCAAATCCTTCAAGGTGTTGAACACCCGGAATACTAAGAGCGAGGAGGGAGGAGGGAGGAGGGGGTGGAGGCGGCGGCGAATCGGTATTCACTGAAATTCATTAACTTCATCAACTTAAACATGCATTCAAAGCATCTCATCAAACTTGCAGAAATGGAAAAGAACAATTGAAGCTTGCACCACAACAACAAACACAAGAACACTGGATTTACGTGGAAAACCCTTGGAAGGGAAAAACCACAATGAGGATTAGCTCACAATATATTATAACCAGTTACAATGGATTACAGATTGGAGGACTCACTGTCTAGAAAGAAAGGCTCACTACCCAAAATAGAAAAGAGAATAGAAGAATGGCTCACTGCTAGATTTTGAACTGCTAACAATGTATTTGCAACATGTTGAAGATACAATTCCAATTAAGCTCAAAAAACTGACTTTTCACACTTCATACTTCACTGTCACCTTCCACGCTTCACTCTACATCACATCTCACACACAATCTCTACATCACACCTTCTATATGTACATACATCTTCCACAAACAAACATATCATCAATTAGGTCGGCCTAATTAGATGAAATGTGTAACACCATAACCTATGGGCTCAAAACTCCAACCCACATACCTTGCGGATGAAACCAAAACATGTTCTTCACCAAAATAGGTTGGCATGACCTATAATTACTCCCATGATTCCGCTCCTTTCATAATTCAACTCTACACGACCCCAAAACCCTTAGGTTAGCACCGCACAAAAAAACTGGTGAAGCAACAACTGAATGAACCAACTATTCATCCATAAACTCGACACGCAGACCACCAAATCACTTGCCACTTGGAGTGCATACACTTTTGACATCCTCAAACACTTCCTCAAAACCGCACAACATAATAATCATCCGCAGTGGAATGCGGAGCATTCCAATATGCACTTTGCACCTATAACTCTACTTCTACTAAACCTGATACTCTGTCATTGATATCTTCAGCTACGAAAGACATGCAACCCTAAAACTTTGAATTTAGACTCTTTCAATACATACCATTATTACCTCAGAACCGCATGACAAGATTCTGCAATGCGGACCACAAAAACTATTGCTCTATTACTTACTATTCCAGTCTGGGACTTAGGCAATTTTCACCAAAACACTTGGTCTTCTCCAGACTTCTCCAGACTATGTACATACAAATGCACCATCACTTCTACAATGGGTTGCCATCAATGACAACACCATATACCATCATGCTCATGCTGCCAACTCAAGGATCTCATCATACTAAAAATCCAAGCTCTTTATTTTTATGTGACATCTTTTGTTTATTTCTTTCCCTTGGTTAATAACCGATTTCTCTATCACACATTGGCATGTGGTCACTTTTTTCCTATACGTCCCTCAAGCTGGCCAGGTTTCGGCTTTAATACCACCTTAAGAACCTCAACTAAATGCATAAATGATAAACCCAAAATTACTCCAGCAATAAAAAAAGAAAATTGTATCTTTTATATTTTCTTCAAACAACACACCCTACCTGATAGAAATTACTAGTCACACCCTACCTGAAAATCTAATAACACCTCTGATATCCTTGATGATACACTGAAACTCGATCTGCTCCTTGAGGGTTTATGTTCCTAAGACAGTCTGAATGCCACAAGCTGCTGTATGCAGCCATCACACTCCCGAAAATAAAATCATGTTTTTTCGTTTTTCATCTGAGAATTCCTCCTCTTTTCCCCCCAACACTTCTTATATTCCTCTTTTCCCCCCAACACTTCTTATATTCCATGCTTACCTTTTTTTCCATTCCACAATTATAGGCAATCTGGTTAACCAACAAGTCTGAGATAACTAAATCTGACCCAGCTACTGGCAGTTCTAGCAAGGAATGTCCACTCCAATTCCAACAACTTATTCCATTAGTTAACTTACTCCTCACTGAAGCAACTACAACCTATCTATCTACTACTGCCAGCCATTCACTCAATGCTACAGATTAGAGGAGTGGGTTCCACATTCCCTTAATGTCAAAAGAGGTCATTACAATAAATATGGGAAGAGCTTCATACAATTTAGCAGCCACTAAAGAAGGTGCAGAATTGACCCCAACCTTGAGAGAGTTCATCTTAAAATAAGATGAGCAAGGAAGGATAAGAAAAGCTGGAAACAAAGAAAACTAACGACAAAGTTCGAGAATAACTGGAGTTAAAACTGAAAGTCCAGAAAAAGTCCCTCCAAAAATGGAATGGAACCAATATTATGAAATCTAACTCATGGTCAATATCTGGTTCAATCTGACAGCCAGCCTAAAATACTGAAAATTTGAGGAAGTTGCCAGTTAATATTGTACTACTCTTTTTTGACTTGCTGCATCTGCTTCAGCATAATTGAAATATTTTAATGTTATATTGGATTGCAAGTTTGATTTTCTCTTAGCCTCTTACTTTTTTGCCAAATGGGGAGTCTATAAATCGAAAAAGCAGCGCTGATCAATTTGTCAGGTGACACTGCTACTGAAGAGCCAGAAGAACCTAGTGGGTAGAGCACAACACATAGGAGCAGAGTGCCCATATGGACCAAGTAATCAAAATCATCATCAATTCAAGCTTTTTATAGGAATCAATAGCCAATTGGAAATTACTGAAATATTGGAGACTGTTTCTAATCATATCTCTCCTACCAATAGGCAAGTCCAACAATCAGAGGGGGAACCAATCGGATTGCTAGGTAATGATCCTAACGAAGGGACTCAAGAGCCTAAACAATGGTATCAACTAAACCCAAGGAAAGAAGCTGCAGGTATCCATAGAACCCATCACCATGAAAACAAAGATATTTCGAGTATCACATATCAGAAAAAATATGATATAAGGGTTCATATTAGTGTGTGCTAGTTACGGTATTCTTAAAGAAAAGTCAGGCAACACAGGATAATAAAAGGAAAACAGTAAGAATTTATACAAGTAAATTTAGATTCAAATAAGGATGCTACTTTTGAAAAAACATGTGCAAAAATTAGAATGCTTAAGTACGGTATACAAATAGAACAGACATAAGCTAGCTAATGAATGCCAATTAGATCTTGATGAGCCACAACCACTAACATACCCAATTTTTAGTAGTCACTCCAAAAAATTAGCTTGAATTACAACTCTTATTTTAAGAGACAAACAAAAAATCACAGTTCAAACCTGGTAGATGAAATATTGGCAATGGTCATCCGTGAGCGGTTGAGAAGACCTAATAATCTGATGCAAATCTGTATCCATGAGCTCAAACACAACATAAACATCATTGAAATTAAACCTCTCTGAAGGTTTCATGATATCCTTTACAGCAATAATATTGTCATGCCTCATCTGGCGAAGCAACCTGATCTCCCTAAGGGTCCTCTGTGCATCAGTTTTGTTCTCGAAAACATTGATAATCTTCTTAATTGCAATCTTCTCGTTGATCTCTTTATTTTGAGCAGAGCAAACAATCCCATATGCACCCTTACCAATGGGCTTTATTGGTACATATTTGGTATCAATCTCAAATATGTTCTGCCATATGGAGTAATAATGTTTTCCTTCTGCTGCAATTCCCTTCGGCGAATCCACTTTACTCGCCATTCTTGTAATTTATCTCAATCTTTGTGAAATTTTCTGTCAGATATCTGCCAATATGTCTGTCAAATAACAAAAATAAGAATACAAAAATCCCAAAATGAGGTTAGTTCAGACACAGAACATAGGAAAAAAAAAACTTTACCATTGAAGAACTGAAAATTTCTGTTAACATTTACGTTAAATTACTAAAATAATAAAATCTCAAAAAACGAAGTTTGAAAAAACTGAGAGATTTATGAGATGTGAAGTTCTGGGTATGCAGAAATCCATCATAATAAATAGCGTATCAAATATACACAATTTGACAGATATTTACAACCATAATCCAGTACATGAATCATGAATGACGATAATAAAACACAAAGACTAATTTTGGGCAAGCTTAAATTCAGAGATTGAGCTTTTGGGTATGCGTAAATTCAAAGATAGAGTTAATGGGTATGTACAAATTCAAAGATTACGCTTCAGAGGGCACAATTCAAAGATTGAGCTAATGGGTATGTACAAATGCATCATAGCATACAATATGCCCGATCTCCAAACTTACAGAGATATTTTGCAGCCATTTATTGCAACATTAAATTTTAAATCAAGACAATCTAACAAACCTTAACTAAACAATGTTCTGACCAAGTACACACACTTCGATGAGCCCTACAGTATAACATTTTAGCCTAAAGCACGTCAACAAGTCATCTCAGCAAGCAATATGCACATGTTGTTGAAAAACCCACCTGAAATAATCAAATTCAAGTGGATTGGGTTGACGAATGCAATTGAAAAATTGACCCTCAGAATAAGCGAATTGTTTTCAGATTGTCTTTAAAAAAGAGGGATGTGACACAGTGAAGAGTCCGCCTCATATGGATAGCAGAAAAACACATGTTACATATGAATGGCATGTATCCAACAAACCTGATGCCCAAAAATGGAAATTATTCGCTAGGGTATGCCGTGCTGTGCTGTACTGTAATGGAAGTGGCAGGAAATGAAAGGAGTTGAGATAACCCATCCATATCCTTTGGGGGTTTTGTTTTAGCTTTTTACTTGAAGCAATGTTTGTAAACTCCTCTGCTCTTTCCTCGTGTATGGCATTTTTTTCTTGGATGTATATGTTGTTTCGGGGGGAGGGTCTTATGGAGGTGCCATCATTTTTTTTGAAGTACTGTATCTAAGGAAGGGGTCTAATGAATGAGGTTAACTCCTCAAAGGAAAAAAAAGTACCTTTACATAAACACCTTGAATCAGAATTAATAACGAGCTCAAAATTTTAGATAAATTTATATAAAAGATTTAAGAGATATTTTTTCAAACATTTTGTTCAATTAATTTAACATTTATAAATGAAATAAAATAAGTAATTGGGAGGAAGGATATATGTGCCTTTTACATAGTATGTTAATTTAATTTTCATAAATATATTAAAATTACAAAATTAACAAATTATAAATAATGAAAACAAAAATATTGTTTAAATTTATTTTTTTCTATATAAAATTAAGTAGTATTATTTAATTAGGATTTTGGAATTGGGGATCTTTAGATGGCGAAAGGGTGTAGCAAGCATTGGAGCGCTATTTTGAGGGGGTTTTGGGTTGCATAAGGCCGCACTTGTTGTTGCATGCAAGGTCACAAACCTCTTTAGCAATGCCTCTGCTCTCCTTTCCCTTATTCTTTCCTTTAAGTTGCTATCTTGGGTTTTCCACCTGGCTTTATATATTTTTGTGTGTTGTTTTAGTGTTAAAGGGCTTTGATTGTCCCTTTTGATACATTTGTTTATGTCATTTTCAAGGTTATTTCTTTTTCTTTGTTGTGGATGTCAACATGGCGACTTGTGGGGGTCCAGGAGACCCCTTAATGTTATCATTTAAAGATGTAATTCATGAGGAGGAGTCATCTTCAAGTCATGCAAATGCAATTCAGCTTTTAATGCATGCAACACAATAAAATAAAAAATGATCAACATATGGGGAATCAATTGAAGCCAAATAGATGTCTCAAGAAAACAAATGAGCGTTCAGTTTTAGTTATAAACCCTAAAACCATTACAGAAGATGTGTTATACTTAGTTGAGCATACTTTAACTCGTAACTTCATGGGTATTTGAATCTCCTTCTCTTCCTTGGAGAAGTGGGCAAGGAAAATTTGAAATCTAGAAGATGATATGGACATAACTTTGGCAGAAAATGATTACTTCTTTATAGTATTTTCATGCAAGGTAGATTGAAATGTAGTTTTTGAAGGGGGGCCTATTTCTATAATCAAGTGGGATTATTTAAATCAAACCCTGGCATGTAAGGTTTGATCTAGTAGATGAGCACCCTTCCAAAATTCTTGTCTAGATTAACCTCCCAATAGAATTTTTAGAGATTGGATATTCTATAATTCATAGCAACGATCATTGGTAATCCTTTGGGTCCATCTCGTTAGACACTTGACAAAAAGGTAGCTACTTATGCCCGTCTCTGTGTGTAAATTAACTTAAATAACCCTCTTCTTAAATCAATGGAGGTTAGAATTGGTAACTTGAATTCGATCCAAAAAATTGATTATGAAGCTTTACCCTTTAAATGTCTTACTTATCATGAATATGGCCATTTGTAGAGAAACTATCCAAAATTTAGTACTTGAACCCCTCAATTACATGATGAGTCACAAGCTGCAAGTATAAAAGTAAGGGATAAAGCCCCAATTCAAGCTAAGATATTAGATTCAAATGGTTTTATTCTAGTAAAATTTTGATCAAGATGCCCCCAAATACTTTTTGTCCAACAGATTTGATACTCTTGAACATTTTGAAGATAGGTTTACGATGGATCATGATGCCAATCTTCCAAATCATGAGATTTATTTTCCTGAATCAGAATCGATCCCTAAACCTCCTACGAATCCTCTTTTAGAACTATAGGTGATTTCATACAATAGGAATTTCTTGATTCTAAAGAATACTCAAAAAATTGATAAGCAAGAAGAAAATCCAGAGCTATAACTTGAAGAAGTTAGATTTGTTCCCATGATAGAATGCAAAGAGGAGCCTCAAGCAATGATAAATCCTTTAGAGCCTTTACATGGATAAGAGGAGAAAGAAGAGGGTAAAAGTAAAGTGTTTATGCATCTTGGTCTTCAACAAAAAAGCATCAAGAAAGGAGGGAATAACAAAGGGGAAAAGTAGGGAGGAAAAAGGACTTAGAAAAGGTCAAGTTGATCAAACAATCATTGGTCAAGTTTGGTGTTATCAAGACATTAGGTTCCCCCTTTTATTACTCCTAGAAATGATTGTGATTTCGTGGAATGCAAGGGATTTGAGTAGCATCCCTCAAAAAAAGGTTGTTCGAGAACTTATTCATGTTCATAAACTAAACACAATTTGTATTTAGGAAACAAATCTTTCATTCAAAGATGGAGAATATTTTTGCTAAGATTTGGAGAGGAGGGTAATGTCTATGTATTAGTGTATAAGGATCTACTAGGGGCTAGCATTTTTCTGGACCCTCCCATGATAATTTATTCTTGGTGGTATGGAGGTAGGAACTCTATCTATTTAGTTGTTTCTTGCTTCGATTATGGGGATAAGATAATTCTTACCAATGTATATGCTTTAATTAAGCTTTTGAGATTTCAGGGAAGGTCTCTCTTTGGAACCATGTAAGATTTGTTTGTTCTTTAGTTCCCTCTTTACCTTGGGTTATGGCTAGGGATTTTAATGCAATTGTTAGCCTTTTAGAGAAAAGAGGAGGTAATGATTGTGATTGTCTAGGTCCTTACATCTACCTTACTGGAAGATAACATTGCTTTCATCAATTTGGTGGATGTGATGTCAAAAATGGGACTTTTACTTTGAATAATAGAAGATATGGTAGTGATGGTATTTTAGAGAGGTAGAACAAATTTCTTGTCTCATACTTTTAGGTTGGGAACAATTGGAACTCTTCATCAGAGATCCTTAGATGGAAAGGCTTTGAGCATTGGTGGATTAAATTTTCCTCTTGAGTATTCTCTCTTCCAAAGAATTGTTGTTTTAAATTGCAACTAATGTGGTTGTGGGATCCTACTTTCTTGAGCTAATGGAGGAATGGTGGTCTCAAGGGAGGCCCGGTTTTAGTACAACTACATACTCTTTCTTCAAGAAACTCCAATTTGTAAAATTCCAACAAAAAAATGGAATAAGACTTGTTTTGGAAATATTTTTCGAATTAAGTATTATCTTCAGAAAAAGTAAGAGAGAATTACCTTCCAAATTAAATATGAAGGCATGACTGAAGAACTTTCAAGGGAAGAATTGAGTTGTACTAAGGAACTTTTAAAATGGGAGCTTTGATAAGAGATTTTTTGGAAACAAAAATCTCAAATTGATTGGCTTTAAGATGGAGACAAGAACACTTCTTTCTTTCATAATTCTATGAAGGATTGTAAGAGTGGAAACAATAGCTTCTCTCACCTCAGCTCATGGAAATTTACTAACCTCCTTCCAAGATATTTCTAAAGAGGGTTTCTATCATTTATTTTCTTTATTTGTTGAACAATAGCCACATGTTATTGAAGAAGAAAGGCTTATTTTGGAGTGTATTCCCTCCCTTGTTTCAATTGAAATTAATAATTTCCTCTCAAATCATATTTCAATGGAAGAACTTAGGTTGATTGTTTTCCAAGTGAAGAAAGGAAAATCTCCAAAACCTACTATTTTTCCTATTGAATTCTTCTAGGAATTGTGGGATATTATAAAAAGAGACTTGTTGGAAGTTGTTCAAGAATATCAATCTAATCAAAGGATGCTCAAGGCTATCAACTACACTTTTCTTGCTCTGATTTCCAAAAAATATCTATGACAAGCCCACTAATGGGATACTAATAGATCTTGCCTGTGGAGAGAATGTGATCACTAAGGAATTCCTACTTTTGCATGAGCTCTATCAAGACATATATGATAAACCGAAAGAATGGATCAAGACACACAATGGTTTTTCTTTCCCTACAATGGGATCAAGACTCTTCCTTAACAAATAGGACTGAAAACATTAGATACTTCATTCTCCATCATCCTAAAGTCGGACCAATTTCATGTGAAGCTAGGCTACCCATGACTTTGCTCCATGAAATTTTTCCCTTCATTTGTGCATAAATTCTTAAAGTTAAACATTGAAAATAAAATATTCACCGTCCATCATAGTGGCTTTAACCCTTTTTCCTCCAAATGAAATTTTTCATTAGATTCATTCTGTCTTGAGCCTATGGAACCTATAAAACCATGAGAAGACTTATTTTTCTTGTCCTATCAAAAGTTCAAGGAAAAAAAGATAGCATAACTATCCCTCCCAAACATGTCCCCACCCACCATCGAGCCTACTATCCTTGACTAAACCATGCTTTAACCTAAAGAAATTCCAAACAACCAAGACCAACCTAAGATTGAACCTTCACCTACATCCTACAAATGACCAAGAGACAATGAAAATAACCCTGTCACACCTCCTAGAATAAAACAGGTTTACAAAGTCAAAGAGAAAGCAATTGAACAATCTCTCGTGGTTCCTTTCCTCCCCTTAGGGAAGAAAAGAAACCTATGGTTGATAAACCTGCTCCTACAAAAATTCATTTTGAAATCAAAACTAAAAGAAACAGAGGTGCTAGAGAGAATAGGTGTAGACGTCATGCCCTTGCTCGCAAGTTACATGAAGAATTAAACAATGAAAATCAAAACCCAAACTTGACTAAAGAAATGCATGATGAGTCTACCCCTTCTCCAAAACAAAACAACTCAATACAACAACCAAAACAAGATTTTAACTCTTCAATGGACATTATCATTTGGCCTCCTATTGTGATTAACTTGGATGGCAATGATGAGGTTGCTAAAATTGATGAAGAGGTACATAATGAATTCAATACACTATTTTCCTCTTACATGACCTTAGATGAAAAATCTCCTACAAAGAGTGTTGAACCAGGTGTTGGCCCTATTTTGACACTTTCTATTTCCCCTTTGACTAGTTTCCCACCTTCGGTATACAATCAACATGATTGGGATGCAACCGACCTACTCATAGGTTGATTCGCATATGCCTTACTATCATTTTGTATTATTTCTCTTTCATTTCCTTTTGTGTGATTGCATGTGTGTGATGTGATCCCCCATGACATTTTGTTTGATGTATCTCTCTCTTCATGCATTCTTCTCTATGTTGTAATCATTTTTCATATTTCTTGTTTTTTCCTTTTTGGGATGATGCAAGGCGTTGAGGCATTCATGGCTCTTCCATGTTGACCCAAAGCATTTTTCTTTTCTTTTATGTCTTTTTTGTCTTGTTTTTTTCCTTTTGGGTATGGCGCAAGGCATCAAGACATTCATGTCTCTTCCATATTGATGCAAAATTCTTTTAGTTTATTTTCGCTCTCTTTGTGTCATTCTTCTAGTTCTATGTGTATTCATGGAATGATGATAGTTTTGAGTTGTCTAAAAAAATTGCAGTAGGAACATATTTACCCCAAATCCATAGATCCCTTATGTGTGTGTTGCTTTGATTTTGGGGGCATCCCCTCTCTTATATTTTCTCTTACATGATGTGGCTTTATTTGGAAACATATTACTTGGCATAGGGCTTTCCAAGTTATCTCTCATGTCTTCTTTGTTGTTAGCATTTATCATTTGTTACTTTAAAGTAATTGCTCACAACATGGTGTTTAGCAAAAATTTTGAAGTGGGTGCATACATTGGCATTATTCTTTTGCATCTTCCTTTTTCATGGTTCATGGTGTATTTTTCTTACTTTATACAATGTGTTTTTTTCTTTTTGGATGACATTGGGTGTGATTTCCTTCAAGAGTGTGATCTCTCTTAGCATATTAAATTCCTCTTAGTGGCTTGAGGTGACACATTACATCCCCTAAGTCACAAATTTTCTATTCTTTGATTGGTCCTCTCTTGGAGACATTAGGCACAATGTTCCTTAGTTTAAAGACCTTGCATGAACTAAGAAAGACTCCTTTGAACATTCCTCATTTTTCACTTTTAGTTATATGTCTACCTTTCATAACATAGCTTGCATGCCTACAGAGCCATCTTATTTGTTCATGAGCTCCAAGCATACAAAGTTTTTCTTGTCTCATCAATCTCAAAAATTATTTATTTTGTTTAGCACCTTATTAAAGTTATTGGGAGGTATAACTTTGGTATGGTTTGAGCGGGAATCCTGACCAAGGCATGACTTTCCCCATAGCCACTTGTGTGTGTGTGTGAGCACATACCAGCCATGAGTGTATGTGTCTCACCTTCTAGGACTTCTCACCTAGTGAACAACTAGGAGTTTCATTGCCTCAGAGAGAGTACACATTTTTTTAGATAAATAGCCTAGATCTGATTCACATCATGATGGAAAAATGGTCGAAGCTTGATTCAACTCTTTAATCTTTAATCTTTTCTATTTTTTTGTCTTTCACAATGTATGCTTTTTCTTTGTTGTTTCTCTTTATATCATTTGCATGTGTGTTATTTTGTGCCCATGTTGATTTGTCTTGGGATCTTGATCCTGGGGGCTTGATCACCCCTCTTGATAGTTATTGTCTCATCTTATTGGAAAATTGGTACATTTGAACTCCTCTTGTTTGCATGGTTTGCTACTTTAGTGTGAGTTTGAAGCAAATTCATCCTATCACTAAAGTGGGGGATAAATGTAGTGTCAAAAAATGTCATCGAGACATTTTCACAATTGTTTGGGCCCTCATTGCTGAATGACGATTAATGTTGCCTTGATTTAGTGTCGTAATGTGGTCGACACATTCAATTTAGGTCTTGTGCCCTTGTGAACTAATGGATTTAAATGATACCTTGATAAAGTGACGTAAAGTGTTGTAACTCACTTTCACACTTTTCTAAGGTTTTATTAATTAATCGAATAGATAATAAATCACTTTTAACCTTAATCTTACCTTATTTGAGGTGTTGTAAAGTTTTGTAACACACTTTCCCACTTCTCTAGGCTTCTCATTAATAATTGGGCTTTCTCATTGTTTAATTGGTCCCATTTTGCATCCACAAGCCTCATTTATTGCATCTTTTCGATGATAATCCTAACACCAATCAATACCCAATCATAATTTAGGTGTTTTAGGTTTAAATGGCCCATATTTAGTGATCTGGGACTCATTCACCACCTTGGGAAAATGAGTCCCACCTGGATCTTTTGGCCCCAAACCTAGATTCACACATTTCTAAGCATTTGTAAAATTGGTCCCAAAAGTTAAGTCAGGTGGGACTCATTCACCACCTTGGGCCAATGAGTCCCATGTGGCACAAAATCAAAATTAATTCAAATTCTTGGTAGGATTTTATTCTCCTGGATCTGGTGTCAGCTTGTAGTGTTGTAATTTTAGGAATTCTTGTATAATTAGTATAAATACAAGTTTATTTCTCTCATTTTACACCTAGCAAGTTAAAGGAGCATCCTTACAGAAAAATTGAGTTCACAAGAGCATTCAAGGGTAGATTATCAAGAATTCTAGAGTATTCTTCAAGAATCCATCATCATGTCAAAGATTACATGCATTATGTTTGGTTTTGAGCTAACAATTGTGATGTAGGATTTTATGATTCAAGAAAGTGTTCAATTCAAGATCTAACTCATTCAAGCAAGAGTTAAGATCTACATCTATTGGAGCCATCTCAAGAATATTTACAACACTTTATTGCTAGGGTTTGGTGAGTTGCAACATTGTCATTTGTTCATTCATAATTCTCCATTCATATTTGATTTCATTTCAAGGTTTAATTACCAACAAGGGGTTTGACCAAGGAAAACCCCTATCCACTAACCCAACAAAATTTTCCCCTCTCCTTTGTGTGTGATTTGTAGGTCTAGGCTGTAGATTTACTAAGGAGGAATATTGGAGAAAAGTTGTCAAGAGCTCAAAATTGTCAAAGTTTTCAACAAGCCTTGGAGAACCTTGGAGAAGACTTATAGGTTTCAAATCAAAGATTCAAATCTAGAAACTTGCAAAGGCAGATTGTGCAAACTAGGAAGAGTAGATCCAGACTTTGAAACTTCAGAAAAGCCTAACTCAACTAATTCACCACTTATGGAAAATGAATCCCATTTTCATTCATTTTTTTAGGTTTTTTGCATATTCGGATACCCATTTGGAAAATTCTTGTTCTCGCATAGTTTTCCAAAATTTGGACTGATTCGCCCAACTTGGTGAATGATCCCCAATCAACCTTGAAGTCAAATTTTCTAGTGTTCTAGATCTCCATCCAACCATCTCCATATTTCCAAGTGCACACATTTTGTTTTGTAGTTTCATGTGTTGTTTTAGTCACTTTTCTAAGTTATTTTGTGTTACTTTGCATTCAAAAAGGGTTTTGCATTTCATTATCTTTTCCATGTCTACACTTGGTGGTGAATCCCTTATTAGATCATATTTATCCCCTAGAACAACCCTCTTGCAAGATATATTTATCTTTTGCATTGAGATCTCAAGGGTTTGTTCTTGAGTGAAAGTTAGTGAATATTGTCATTCTAGGTCCTAAACCCTAGAAAAGAAAACAATTTTCTTCCTTTCAATTCCTTTAACCATAACACATCTTAACCCGATGCTTTGTGAATTTTCTATAAGATATGTATTTAGGAACCCTACCAAGAATCTCTTTTCAAGTAGTTTAACTTGGGTCAAAGGAGGCATCTATTTGATTTCTAGTTGAGGAGAAGTGTCAACAAATAATTTCAATCTATCGGTGAAAAATTTCTCATATTGTTTCAATTTGTCTTTTGTTTTCTTGTCTCTACTTGTTCTTTCTAGAAGTTTAATATATGTTATCTAAAATTTGTAGACATGTCCATATTTGGTGAAAGGTCCCAAATTAATCGTGGTGACATTAAAATCCTTTACATTAACCTAGCTCACATCCTTTTTCATAGAGGGGTGTGCTACTTCAACTTGCATGTTCCATGTCTTGTTTTCCTTTGATAGTTTGGATACGGTCTCTAGTTTCTTCACTTCTAGGGCCCTTTGAATAAATTCATCAACACCATCCTTAACAGGGAAGCTCAATTGAACCATTTTCCTCTCTCTAGAAAGAATATTTTCTAACTAACACAGGGAGGTAGGAGTTGGAATTAACTTGGTACAAAAGGAAACAAGATGAAGAGCTCCCTTAAGAGGAGGAGAATTAGAGATTTTCATTTTGGGAGAAGAAGGAGAAGTTGGGATAGCTTTGGCTAGTGGGCTTTGTGGAACATCTTGTGGAGGATAATTAGGAGAGGCATGAGTATAGGAAGGCTCACTTTCTTGAGATGGAGACAAAGGAACAACCATGGTTTCCCCTTTTTCATGTCCTCCTTTTCCTTCCCTTTCTAATTTTTCCTCTGGGTAGTACCTTCACATGTTTTCTCAAGGATTATTTTCTTTCAAGTCATTATCACTATCCCCTTCCACTCCTTGAGACACTTCTTGAGTAGAATAAGATGTATGAGGAGTAGAAGAAGATTATTGTTGACTCCTCTCTACCTATCTTGGAGTATCTCAAGACCTCTAATGCACTACAATATATTTTTATTATCTACCCATTCTTTAGATCTTTTAAGCACCACTATAATTTTATCCTCAATATCTTCAGTTTATTGAATACTCCAATTAATTGACACAATTGGATGTGTCTCCACATGATTAATAAAGATAACATCTACCAAATTGGATTAATCATCCTCAATACTTGAGATACCACAATTCAATTTAAAAATGTGCAATATTTATCAAACATAGTCTCATCCAAATCCTTTTGACTTAATAATCATTAGCTAATATGCCCAATAGCCTTAAAAATGTGGAATATGATGGAAGATTGGTCCTTGTTCTAGATTTTTTTATAAAATATTTTCCTCGAAAGAAAAATATTCTTTCATAAAATTGCATAATTTTTTTTACCAAATATTTCTCAATGTTAATGGAATCAATCATAGACTTACATGAGTAATAACCAACACCATTAGGAAACAAGATTCCTACCTTTCTCCTTTCTTCACACCTTTTTTCAATTCAACTATTTGTCTGAACACTTAGATAAGAATATGTCTATCTTCAACATACTTGGAAAAACTGTACGGAAGCCCATAAATCCTCCAATCCTAATATAACTAAATATATAGAATTGTATGAAATAAATACCATATGCATCAATTAGTTGGATGGATTGTAGAGACATATACAAACCTATATCTCTATGAATTTCTCTCCCCATTCTCATAATAAATGAATTATTTACACTATTACAACTCCTATAACTCCTTTACAACTGAAGCAGAGTATAGTAATAATAAATCTAAATTTTTCATCATGAATATCTATTGGATGCAAGATTTTCCATTCTTTAGTACATGCAATTACATATCAGTAAATAAGAATACAAATTAAAGAACTTATTTGATGAAAATCAGACCATCATTGTATTCATTTGGTTTGTAATGTGTTTACCCTAATCAAAGAATTGTTAACCATGGATAATTATGTGTACAAAGAAGTACATCCAGTCCTTAAAATCATGGGTATTTTCATTACCCTTTAGTTACTGTAAGAGGACTATTATGTTTGAAATTTTCTATGAAAGAAAAATATTCTTTCATAAAATTGCATAATTTTTTTACCAAATATTTATCAATGTTAATCGAATCAATCATAGACTTACATGAGTAATAACCAACACCATTATGAAAAAATATTCCTGCCTTTCTCCTTTCTTCACACTTTTTTTCAATTCAACTATTTGTCTGCACACTTAGATAAGAATATGTCTATCTTCAAAAAACTTGGAAAACTTGTAGGGAAGCCTATAAATCCTCCAATCCTAATTTAACTAAATTTATAGAATTGTATGAAATAAATACCATATGTATCAATTAGTTGGATGGCTTGTAGATAGACATACAAACCTATATCTCTATGGATTTCTCTCCCCATTCTCATAATAAATGAATCATTTACTCTATTGAAACTCCTATAACTCATTTATAGCTGAAGTAGAGTATAGTAATAATAAATCTAAATTTTTCATCAAGAATATCTATTGGATGGAAGATTTTTCATGCTCTAGTAAATGAAATTGCTTAGATTAAATAAGAATACATATTAAAGAACTTGTTCAGTGAAAATTGGACCAACATTATGTTTTTTTGGTTTGTAATGTGTTTAGCCTAATCAGAGAATTGTTCACCATGGAAAATTATTTGTACAAAGAAGTATATCTACTCCTTAAAATCATGGGTATTTTCATTACCCTTCAGTTAGTGTAAGAGGACTATTATGTTTGAAATTTCCTCTACAAAATGAGAACTAATAAGCTTCTTAGGAAACTAATATTTTTCTTTCTTTCGAGTAGCAAACCATTCTCAAGCAACTGTATTCCTTCACAAGTTCTTCTCATGGAAATACTGATGAGAAAGGATGAAGTTGAAGTTTGTATATGCTTATCTCCCAATTAATCATAGGAATGAGCTAAAAGTTTATTTTCTCACCTTGATAATCAAGCTATTACCATTCATTCTTATCCCTTTTATTTCATAATCATAATGGTTTATGCACTCAACTACCAAGTTTGTACATTCAACTGTTGTTGGAAAGCTTACAACATGTAATAACTCACTTTCCACTAATTGTTGTGCCATTGGGGATAGACAAAGTATTTACCAATCCTTTCCAAAAAATTATTCAAATATACATCCCCTAGCTTTATGTGTCTATTTTTTGGCAGAGTGCTAGATAGACCAAAGATACTCATAGCTCAAATACTTGTACTTCATGGTGATTAAAATTAAGTAGACATGGATGTAGATTTTAAATAAGGAATTTTTTCAATTAAAACTTTGAAAATATTTAAGTTTAAGAAAATAATTATAAAACTGTATTCTTATTCCTTGATCTTATTACCTTACAATACATAACAAGTTGAGAGAATGTAGAATTCACTAAACCTTCGAGTAAAATAAGGTTTTTATGGTCACAATTCATCTTTGTCAATTCTCTGCAACCTTGCTTCATGTCTATGAATTTGATTTTGGACACCTATTAAAATGAGTCTCATAATAGTTTAATCCCACAATTCTAATCATATTAAATTTTATCATGTCCCAAAGGAACATTAATGAAATGTATTAATTGTTGGTGTATTTAATCTTTCCTTTGAATGACACTTTCAACTATTGAATTTTAAAATAATGGCTCCATATAGCCAATAAAATATTTCAATGGATCTAAAATAGTTGTTATACTCTGAAAGTTGTTTCAAAACCTCCTAATGAAACTCTAAGTCAACTTTTGAGTCTTTGAAAATTTTCTCTTTGCAAAGGATCAAAGTCATCTCATGGTTGTGTGTTCTTTTTTGGATGTCGACGTGGTTGTGAAAACCTTTTTCAAACATTGAATATTTTTCAACACAAGAGTTTTGTTGAAACTAAGAAAGGTTGTGAGAGCCTTATGAGACCGACATGGGTTGAGGAAGTAACGAAAATAGAGCTCACATGAAGAAATGATGCTTAATTTTAACATAAAAAAATCAATTTGTTGCATTTCAGAAGGGTTTTGAAAACTTTATTGGACTTTGAAAGTGGTTTTGAAACCTTTGGACTCCTCAACTAGCATAACTTAGGAAAAGCTTAAAAAATAGGGCCAAAAAAGTAAAGGAAACACTATTGTAGAAATAGAAAAAAACAAATCACACAAATGAAGGAACAATCAAGAAAATCATATGCATGAGATAAATTTACTAATGACGTCACCATATAGGGTTGTTGGGTGTATGGACTATTCCCTAGGGTTTTAGCTCAATGCATTTTGAGCAAGAAGGTTCCATGCAAAATGCTCAAGCCCTTTTATTTTTTCAATTTTATATTTCATGGTTTCAAGTAAAATTTATTCACTCGAATAACTTTTTCCCAATTTTTTTTTGATAGATTGGTTTATGCCACATAGGTTCCATGTCATTGCCACTTCATTTTGATTGAAATTCCTTTGATTGAGTAGGTTTTCACAAAAATACTTTCAATATAAACTATTTAGTTGGCAAAAAATATGAAACAAGTTTGTGCTTTCACCCTCAAATATAAGAAAATTAGGTTCATCTTTATCTGGTTATGCTTGGACAAGTTTTACCCCTATCTTATGTATGGTGGGGGTGGATAAAAATGGTGCTATAATAAGGAAGCATAGTATTATATTACATACAAATAATATTCATATTAAATATCCTAAAGTAACCTAAACATTAGATTGAGTCTATACTAAACTAGACTATATAAAGGAGAGAACATGTCTCCATAAATATTTAGAGGGAGAAGATATTATGTACAAGACCCTATAATTAAGTATTGTAATGTCACATAATTGCACCTAGGGCCAATTCCATATTTTTGCATCTTGCCTAGCATTTATGACACCTTAGAACCATTAATGACAAAATGCATTGAGACAAAATTTTGTGATTCTGACTCCATGCAGACACATGGTGAAACAACAAAAGCCTAACAATGCATTTCCTAAAAATGTAGGCCTCAGAGGCCTACATGGCGCGCAGATGTCTGAGTGATGCGCTAGCGTCCTGATGGTTTTCTGAGTTTGAAATGACGAATCTAAAACCTTGAACCTTGTGAAATGTGTCCTGGTGGTTAGGTCTCAAGTGAAACGGCTTTGTCTCACCCTTGCATGCATTAAAACCCCCTTTTGGCTCTCATTTTGGGGTTGTAATCCATCAATTCAAGCATTGTCACCACTTTCTCTAGTCTTGGGTAAGCTTTATTCTTGAATAGCAACACTTTTACTGGTGAATCCATGCCGAACTAAGGTCCCTTCAGTAGCTACCATCTCTCAAGCAGGCATATCACGGTGCGCCCATGTGCTCTGGAAGAGGGTCTTGACCCGTGGGTAACACTCTCTCTCCCTATCACTCTTCCTTACTAGTTCATTTAATACTTTGTGGTGTGGGCTCTACTTCGAAGTGGGTTTTGTTTTCACCACACACTTTGTTTATTTCCTTTACACTATTTTCTAAACTTGGTTTTCCGTAGAGGTGGGAACACCAATATGAGGGTCTGACTAAGGCAGACCCCTATATAGCCCCAACCTTTTCCCCTTAATATTTTGTGTGTAGGTTACGAAGTGAAACTTGGAGTAGAGATTTAGACGCATGAAGGTAATCTTGTTTCAAGTTCTCTCATATTTCCCTCTAATCTCTAGCTTTGTGTCAATTAATTGATTCTTCACTCTTTTTGACCCGAGTTGAGAAGTATGATTCAGTTCCATCCATCTGAGCTCCTCAATTCTTCATGGCTCAAGACGCTAGCACATCTTGTGGATGACAGCATGCCACACTGACGTCCTGAAACAATGTTGACATCTTTTGGCCGAGAGCTCCTCAGCCAAGGATAGAAATCTTGAAGTCTTTCTCTTTTGGGACCTAAAATTACTTCTTCGCTTCTCTTCACAGTTTTATTGATTTGTTCAATTTGAGGTGTATAAGGGCAGTTCATTCCCTAGTGATCTCTTGAGAATAAAGAGACCCATGTGCAGCGAATCCCTCTTATATCACATTTTGGTGAACTTGACGTGAACCGTCATATCCATTTTCATAATGTTGACTAGTCATAATGAGTCCTTTTACGAACCAGATTTTGATATGTTGGAATATGCTCTAGATGATTTCTTAGAAGCACTCTCCCCTATCTGTAAATATCCAAAAAAACTCCTTCCTTCGCAACTAAAGAGTCAGTAAATATGGTAGTAGTTTTTGTGACTCCTCCAAGCACCAAGAAACCCATCATTTATATGACCCCGACAGAGACATTCCCTAGAAAGGACTATTTTGTCTACAGGATTTTAGGTCATAGCACTCCATCAGACTTATATTCAAGATTTGTGAAGGCTACTAACTCTACTTCTTATAATGTTGTCAGGCATACGTACCCTACAAGATGAAACAAACAAAACCTAGAACAACAAGTTGTTGTTCCTGTATCGCAACCAAATTGAACTCCTACTTCTTTACCCCCATCTCAACCTAACCTTCCTCAGGATTCTAAGCCTGCAATCAAAGCACCCAATGATTACGATCTTCTCGAGCAACTTTGTGTTACTCCGGCTAAGATCTCGCATTGGGATTTTCTTTAGACCGCTTTGGTTTATCAAGAGATGTTGTAGGAAGCCTTACAAAATATTCTCTTGTCTACCTCTACTAGGCCCACAGATGTTGATGCGTTGATGGCACATATTCAAGTGGATTCTCTGAATATTACGCTCTACCCATAAGAACTCCCCCCTCTAGATGTGCATAAACAAGTAGAACCTTTGATGATTATAGTAAACGTTAACAACATTGGTATTAGATGTACCCACGTTGACACCGGTTCAACTCTCAATTTTTGTAGTATAGATCTACTATCTAAAATTAAAGTCAATTCAAACTCTTTAGCAGATTCCTCCTTATATATTTGTGGGTTTGATAATGCTTCCAACCAAGCTCTAGGTACAATAATGCTACCTTTGCAGTTGGGCCCGATTACCTTACCTACACTGGTCTATGTAATGCTTGGCTCGTTACCATACGATCTTCTTTTAGGAAGACCTTGGATTCACGATATGGGTGTAGTAACTTCCACCCTACATCATTCATTAAAGTTCATTGCTAACAATCAAGTGGTTATAGTTAAAGCAGATCCAGAGGCTGTGAACCTTTTCTTACTAGTCGTTGTTGGTCGTAATTCAACCGCATCCACTCTCAATAATTGCATTCCTTCCTTAACCACTGATGTTATGGCATGTTCCTCATTGATACTCTCTATGGAAGTTATCCCTCGAGCAAGTATCGATCGAGATGAACTGCCTAAAGCAGAAGATTTTAAGTCTCCCCATCCTCTCCTTCATCCCCTGAATCAAATGCTCTTTTAGGTGATGATTGGGGTTCCTTGAACTTCTTTGAATTCTTCATAGCGGAGTATAAATCAAACCCTTGTAATATATAATTTCCAGATTCTACTAACATGAGGATGAGTGACCCTCCCATTGAGGAAGAGAAGTGTGTTCCTATCCAAGAGACCGCTCCTCCCTGAGAGAGTGACTCCGCTTCCATAAAGGAGGTTAATTCTTTTGAACTGAGTAAGGGAAGTAGGACCACTCCCATAGAAACTTTTGACATCCACTAGTGGAACGAGACACTCTATGTAGAGTCGTCCCCTCCCAAAACTCTACAAGCTCACTATGGGTTTGGTTACAAACTTGATTCTCAATATCATTATTGGTAGAATGGCCTAGGATGTATCAAGCAAGGAATACAAATCCTTATTCTATTTAAGCAACAACAATGCTATTTGGGTTTTGGATGCCCTATTGAATAGTCTAAACAAAAGCCTTGATGGAATGTTAACATGATTTTGTCTAAACCATTAAATTTGGTTCATCCTGAGTTGATAAAAGAAAGGGCACACGTCAAGAAAGTTCCTGTAGATTTCTTCTGTTCCGACGAATTAGGGGAGTTTATGGGTGCTTACTCTTCGTTACCTCCTTATCATCACAAGAAACAATTCTTGTATCTGTTGATGTTCTTTACAGCGTCGGTCTGCACTTCCCAAGAGAATACATTAAATGAATATTATCTAAATGTCAAAGGGCCGACCCTTAAAGGATTCACTCTTACTATGGCCGACCCTAAATTGTATTTATTATTTATTATTTATGTTTTCCCAAAAGGGGGCCGACCTAACTTGAAGAGGCGCCTCTCTTGCATAAATACAAGGTCTTCTTGTCATTGTTATTCATTCATTCCAATAAGAAGTTCGCACCTATTATCAGCAGATAAAGTTCGCATCATACAAGGAAAGTTCGCCATATATTCAAGAGCAGAAATTCTCATGAAGAGGAAGAACAGAAATCCAGATTCGCATTCCTAGAAGAAGTTCATACTTGAACAACAGATCATCATTAATATAGCAACAGACATAGTTCAAGGAAGAGCAGATATATTTGCATCTAAGTATAAAGGAAGAGTGCAAATTCATTAGCCATTGTTGGGCTGTGCTGTAAGCAGAATTCTGTCACTTATTATCATATATATAAGAGATATATTTGCTGGGTTTTTCTCCCTCAAGAGGAGGGTTTTCCCAGGGTATCTTGTTGTGTTCATTGTCTTATGTGTTGCATTTCTTTTGTTCAATTGATTATCTAATCTGATCTAAGAAACACTAACATGGTATCAGAGCGGGTGTGAAAAAGATCGTGATCAGATTTAGTTCGCAACACTCACCTTATTCCTTTTTCAGTCTATCTTCTAAATTTCTCAAGATGGTGAACGGTCTGAAAATCGAGGATAGACTCGAAGGGATCTCGAACTACATATCATGGAGGTTCAGGTTCATGCTAACTTTGGAAGAAAATGATTTGGTTGAGTTTGTGAAAACAAAAGTTCCCGAACCTGAGGGGGAAGAAGAGAAGCTGCAATGGAGGAAGAAAGACACTAGGGCAAAGAAAGCATTGGTTGATTCCGTCAAGGATCATATTGTACCAATTATCTTCAAATTGGATACAGCAAGAGAGATGTTTACAACCTTGGAAGAGATGTACGAAATCAACAACACCAGTCGAGCCCTTGCTCTAAAGCAACAACTTCATCATGTGAAAATGGCGAAAGGAGAATTTGTTATTACATACTTCATGAGGATTTTAGAGATAAAAGATCAGCTCTCCACTATTGGTCACATGATTGATGATAAAGAACTGACTATGCTTGCTCTCAATGGTCTTCCGCTTTCATGGGAGGCGTTCATCCAAGGAATCAGTGCAAGATCCGAACTTCCCAAGTTTGATCGATTGAGGATTGATTGCATTCAAGAAGAGTCAAGACTAACAGCAAGGGGGATTGGTCAAAGCTCAAAGAATGAAGAATTACAAGTTCTTACCTCTCATTCATCAAACAAAGGAAAAGGCTTTAAGAGAGGTTTCTTCAAAAGGAATCGAGAAGATGGAAATGAAGATGCTCCTACCTTCAAAAGGAAACGAGACATGTCCAAGATTCAATGTTTTCGTTGTGATAAGTATGGTCACTTTGCGAGGGTTTGCCCCCAACGACCTAAGCTCCAAGTTGCCACTGCAGATGTTGAAGAAGTTGCTCTACAAAAGGACTCCAGTGATTATCTATTTTATTCAGCCTTGTCTAGCAATGTTTCTACTGACTCTAATACTTGGTTGATTGACAGTGGTGCTTCTAGGCACATCACCGGATTCAGAAGTCACCTTTCAAACTTAATGGAAAGCAACTCCAGTGATCAAGTTGTTATTGGAGATGATGCTAGATATTCTGTAAAAGGGATTGGAAACTCCACTCTTCACTTGGATTCTGGAATTTCTTTGGAGTTGAATGATGTACTGTTCGTACCAGGGATAAAGAGGAACCTTGTTTCAATTTCAGCATTAGAAGACAAGGGTTATCAAGTTGCCTTCTCTAAAGGGAAAGTTCTTATATGGGCAAAGAACTCCAGCTTCAAAACTGCTCAAGTGATTGGAGTTAGACATGAATGTCTCTACACGCTGTGCACTCGTCCTCTTCAAGCACTTGTGCATAACAGTACCAGCATGTGTGATCTTTGGCATCGAAGATTGGCTCACATTCACTTTCGTGCTCTACCTATCATGGAGAAGATGGTCACCGGTCTTCCGAAATTCGATCAAGAACATGAAGGTACATGCAAGGGATGTGCCCTAGGCAAGAACACAAAAGGTATGTTTCATTCCAGTGAAAGTAGATCTAAATGTATTCTTGATCTCATTCATTCTGATTTGTGTGGTCCAATGTCTATTGCATCATCTAGTGGTTTCTTGTATTATATTATTTTCATTGATGATTACTCTAGAAAGACTTGGATCTATTTCTTGAGATCTAAAGAATCAGAAGAAGTATTAGAAAGATTCAGAGAATTCAAAGCACAGATTGAAAATCTGTCTGGGAAGAGGATCAAAGTATTGAGATCTGATAATGGTGGAGAATACACTTCTGGCACTTTTCGAGACTTTTGTATTGAAGCAGGGATTAAGAGGGAGTTCAGTGTTCCCTATAATCCACAACAAAATGGTATTGCTGAAAGGAAGAATAGGTCTATTGTGGAAGCAGTGAAAGCTATGATCCATGATCAAGACTTACAAATCTCTCTTTGGGCTGAAGCATCAAGAACAGCCGTCTATGTTCAAAACAGGAGTCCCCACAGGATCTTAGAGAATAAAACTCCTGAAGAAGCATTCTCAGGCGTGAAGCCTGAAGTTAGTCATTTGAGGATCTTTGGCTGTCCAGTCTATGTTCATATTCCAAAGGAAAAGAGAACAAAGCTAGAACCTTCTGGGAAGAAAGGAATTCTTGTAGGCTATAGTGAGACATCAAAAGCTTACAGGATTTACATTCCAGGACAGAAGTCTATTGAGATCAGTAGAGACGTCACATTTGAGGAAGATGTTGCTTATAGAAGGTCCAAAGGCACTCCTATGGAGGTCGATGAAGAAGATCCTCCTCAAGATATGGAAATTGACCATATTCCAGAGAATCTAAAGGAGGATACAGAACCTAAAGAAGATATTGATCCAGCTGAGCCTTTGGATCCTACTGATGGGCCTCTAGACATTGTGATTGGAAAGAAAAGACCTCTTTGGGCTCGCAGAACAATGCAGGAAGCAGAAAGGTTTGCAGCTCCAAGAGGAGCCTTCAGAGAAAGCAAGAGACCTCACAAGTTCTCTAGTTATGTTGCTTTGATGAGTCAAATTATTGAGTCAGAGCCCTCAAATGTTGAAGAAGCGTCTAGTCAACAAGTATGGAAAGATGCCATGATTGAGGAGTATCAGTCTATACTTAAGAACGATGTTTGGGATATAGTTCCTAGACCCAAAGACAAATATGTGGTGTCTTCTAAGTGGCTCTTCAAGATCAAGCATGCAGCTGATGGGAGCATTGAGAAACACAAGGCTAGATTTGTGGCTAGAGGGTTCTCACAAAAAGAGGGAGTTGACTATGAAGAAACCTTTGCTCCTGTGGCTCGTTACACGTCTGTTAGAACCATCATTGCTATTGCTGCATCTAGAGGATGGAAGATTCACCAAATGGATGTAAAGACAGCTTTTCTGAATGGCATAATAGAAGAAGAGGTGTACATTGAGCAACCAGAAGGATTTGAGGTGCATGGGAAAGAGTCTCATGTCTGCAAGCTGAAGAAGGCCTTGTATGGTCTTAAACAAGCTCCTCGTGCATGGTATGAAAGAATTGATCAGTATCTTTCAAGTCTGGGTTTCTCAAAGAATGATGCAGATTCTAACCTCTACTTCAAAGTAGTAAATGGTGAAGCATTAATTTTGGTTTTATATGTTGATGACTTGATCATTACTGGTGAAGAACATCTAATTCTAAAATGCAAGAAGGAATTAGCTTCAGAATTTGAGATGAAGAATCTAGGTCTCATGCATTACTTTCTTGGCTTAGAAGTTTGGCAAAAGCCAGATGAGATGATTCTAAGTCAAGGGAAGTACACTGTTGACATTCTCAAAAGGTTTGGTATGATTGACTGCAAACCCATGTCTACTCCCATGGAAACTAATTTAGATAAGCTGAAAGAAGCTGCAACTAGTTCAGAACCAGTGGATTCTACGATGTATAGACAGTTGATTGATTCATTGATGTATCTAGTTAACACTAGACTTGATATTTGCTATGCAGTGAATGCACTTAGCCAGTTTATGTGTGAACCAAAGAAAATACATCTTGTAGCAGCTAAACATATCCTGAGATACTTATGCGGCACAATCGGATATGGGTTGAGATATTCTTCAAACGTGGATTTGGAGCTGCATGGTTTTACTGATTCTGATTGGGCAGGATGTGTCTCAGATCGGAAGAGTACTTCTGGTTGTTGCTTCAGTTTGGGGACTGCTATGATCTCCTGGTGTAGCAGGAAACAGTCTTTGGCCTTGAGTACAACTGAAGCAGAGTATATTGCAGCTTGTGTGTCAGCTCGTGAGGCAGTGTGGCTTCGTCTCCTTGCAGGATTGTTTGGACAATCAATGGAGCCTACTATCATACACTGTGATAATCAAAGCTGTGTGAAGCTTTCTGTCAATCCTGTGTTTCATGACAGAACAAAACATGTTGAGATCAAGTATCACTATATTAGAGATATGGTGCAAAGGAAAGCTATACAGTTGAGGTATATCAGCACTGAAGAGCAAACGACAGACATTCTCACCAAGCCTCTCGCCAGGATTAAGTTTGTATACTTCCGAGAGAAACTTGGTATGGTGGAGAATGCAGCCATGAGAAAGAGTCTCAGTAATCAATGATCCTTGTTGAGAATGCAACTCTTTGCTGAGAAAGAGTTGAGGTGCAAGCCCTTGTTAATACAATTCTCTGCTGAGAGAGAGTTGAGGTGAAAGTCCTTGATAATGCAATTCTCTGATGAGAGAGAGTTGAGGTGAAAGCCCTTGTTTCCACCCTCTGGGAGAAGCTATGGTGGATGTCATGTGTGAGACTCCATGACAATATCACGTGAGAGAATTCGTGATGAGTTTTTACCATCTATGGGAGTAGCCATAATGGTTAATATCACGTTGAGGTGATATTTTATTTTGTTTTCATTCTAATATAATGTGTCTTGTGCAGATGGAAGTTCATCCCTAGCTGAGAGGGAGTGTTGATGTTCTTTACAGCGTCGGTCTGCACTTCCCAAGAGAATACATTAAATGAATATTATCTAAATGTCAAAGGGCCGACCCTTAAAGGATTCACTCTTACTATGGCCGACCCTAAATTGTATTTATTATTTATTATTTATGTTTTCCCAAAAGGGGGCCGACCTAACTTGAAGAGGCACCTCTCTTGCATAAATACAAGGTCTTCTTGTCATTTTTATTCATTCATTCCAATAAGAAGTTCACACCTATTATCAGCAGATAAAGTTTGCATCATACAAGGAAAGTTCGCCATATATTCAAGAGCAGAAATTCGCATGAAGAGGAAGAACATAAATCTAGATTCGCATTCCTAGAAGAAGTTCATACTTGAATAGCAGATCATCATTAATATAGCAGCAGACATAGTTCAAGGAAGAGCAGATATATTTGCATCTAAGTATAAAGGAAGAGTGCAAATTCATTAGCCATTGTTGGGCTGTGCTGTAAGCAGAATTCTGTCACTTATTATCATATATATAAGAGATATATTTGCTGGGTTTTTCTCCCTCAAGAGGAGGGTTTTCCCAGGGTATCTTGTTGTGTTCATTGTCTTATGTGTTGCATTTCTTTTGTTCAATTAATTATCTAATCTGATCTAAGAAACACTAACAATATCGCTTACATAAACAAGCATACTTTGGAGAATCCGTCTTGAGTATTGATGAAGAAAACCCTCTATCTAACGTCAGTGATGATGTTCTGATATCTCATCTTGAGGACCACAACTCTCTCCTTAAATGAGAGACTGTCGAGGTCCTCATGGATGCTAAATCTTTGGAAAAGGGAATCAAGATTGGGAAGTGTCTCTCTTCTGAGGAAGTAGATGAGCACTTTGCCCTCTTGCGTGCCTACCCCGATATCTTCACTTGGACATATGAGGATATGCCTGGTATTGATGTATCCATAGTGGTCCATAATGTCATTCTATATTCCGATGCCAAGTCCATTAATTAGAAAATTCGAAAGATCAATCCTAAGGTAGCTTTAGTGGTCAAGACTGAGATAGAGAAGTTGTTGAAAGCAGGCTTTATCAATCATATTGACTAGTCCCCTTGGATTTTGAATACAGTCGTTGTTAGCAAACCCGATGGCCGTATTCGTATATGCATTTACTTTTGAGACCTTAACAAGGCTTCTCTTAAGGATGATTTTCCATTGCCTAATATAGATATGATTGTAGACTCGATCATAGGCCATGCATTGTTATCTTTTATGGATGGCTTCTCGGGTTATAATCAGATCTGTATTAACTTAGATGATCAGTATAAGATAGCCTTTATTACCCCTTGGGGAAATTTTTGCTACGAGGTCATGCCCTTTAGTTTGAAGAATGTAGGAGCAACTTACCAACGAGTGATGACCCTGATATTTCATGATTTCATTCACAAAATCTTAGAAGATTATGTTGATGGCATCTTGGAAAAATCCTTGAATCATCAATATCATGTGAAGAATCTTTGTCTTATCTTTGAAGACTACGATTTTACAAGATGAGACTCAATCCCCATAAGTGTGTCTTCAACGTAGATGTGGGCAAGCTTCTTGGGTTTATAGTCTCTTACCATGGAATCGAAGTTCACACGAATAAGATTGATGCTATTGTTAACATGTATCCACCAAGGAACATCACCAAGTTGCAAAGTTTACAGGGGAAGATTTAGGCAATTCACAGATTCATATCTTAGTTGGTTGATTGTACCCTTCCTTTCACTTGTCTACTAAAGAAGGATGTTCACTTTATATGGGATGAAGAATGTCAAAGAGATTTTGAATCCATCAAAGCCTATTTGACCAATCCTCCTGTATTGATGTTGGCTATGCAAGATAGAACTTTCCTACTTTACCTCGCTACATCACCATACGCTTTGACAACTCTGCTAGCTTAGTATGATGACACAAGAAGAGAGAGAGCGGTCTACTACATTTGCCACACTCTCGTCGATTACAAAACCCGTTATTCATCCATGGAGAAGAAATTCCTAGCTCTTGTATTCGCTACACAGAAGTTGAGGCACTATCTCCTCCATGCTAAAACTCACGTCATAGTAAAAATAGATCTTTTGAAACATTTTTTCTCTAGTGCTGACCTTGCTAGGAGATTGGCGAAGTGGGTTATGTTTCTTTTTGAGTTTGGTATAAATTTTGTCACTCAAAAATTGATAAAGGGACAAGCGGTCGCCGATCATTTGGCAGACACTCCCTCATCTCGCTCCTTCCCTAGGTTGGACCTATTCCCTGATGATAATATCTTCACAATCAACTATGACCTTGAATGGAAGATGTACTTCAACAGATCAAGGTGTCAGATTGGTTCTGGAGCGGGTGTGGTCCTGATATCTCTTGAAGGCAAACCGGTCCCCCTATCCTTTCAATTAGATTTTCCTTTCACTAATAATACCGTAGAGTATGAAGCTCTTATTGCCAGCTTACGTGTCACGATTGCATTGAAGATTAAACACCTTCATATACAAGGTGACTCTGAACTTATCATGAATCAGATCACAGGAACTTATCAAGCTAAACAAAGCAAGTTGTCTCTCTATCGGGACCTCGCTTTGTCCCTACTCAATTAGTTTTCCTCTGTCACGATAAAAAATATTCCTAAGCGAGAAAATAGAAATGTGGATGCCATGGCAAGTGCTACTTCCTTGGTACCTTCAGAAGAGGATACAAAGGAATATCACTTTGTGGTTCAGGTCGTGCGAACCCCAGTGGTTCCCGATCAACCTAAGCCCGAGTCTCTAGTTTGTTTTTAGGAAAACTCGGGAGAGGGGTTCTCTAGCATCTACAACTACTTAAAGACTGTAAGTTTTCCTAATGAGGTGATGAAAAGAGATCGTACTCATATACAAAATATTTTGGCACGTTACATTGTCTTATCAGACGTACTCTATCAAAAAGGTTATAACGACTTGTTGTTAAGATGCCTCACTAAAGCGGAAATACCCCTTGCCCTTAAAGAAGCCCATGCAGGCTCTGCTGGTGGACATTTCGGTGGTAGATCCCTAGTGAGGAAACTGGTACACATGGGTTACTATTGGAAGATGATGGAACAAGATTCCTTCAGTTTTGTCAAAAAGTGCCTTCAATGTCAATAACATAGCCACCTTATCCATGCTCCTGCTTAGGAGTTGCAAAATCAAACTTCTCCTTGGCCTTCCACAAAATGGGGGTTGGATATTATTGGAAAAATATCATCTCCTTCTTCCAAAGGACATACCTTTATCATTACCGCTACAGACTATTTCACAAAATGGGTTGAGGCTATTCCGCTCTGATCCATGAATTTTGAAACTATCTGTAGCTTCCTCTTGAACAACATAATTTCTCGTTTTGGGATGCTTGCTACGCTTGTTTCAAATAATGGTACGCCATTTAAAAAAAAGAAGTAAAGAAGTTCTTGGAGAAATTTTGTATTCAACATAGGTTTTCTACACCGTATTATCCGCAATCCAATGGCCAAAAAGAAGCTTCTAACAAGACACTTGAACTCATTCTTCATAAAATAGTTAATAAACAAGAAAAAGATTGGCATATCCAACTGACATATGGTTTGTGGGATTATCACACGAGTGTTCGCACAACAACAGGAACGATGCCTTATAACCTCATGTATGGCACAAAAGCTATCATGTCGTTGGAGTTGGAAATTCCATCCTTGTGGGTTTCCCTTAATGGGTTTATTGACGATGAAACCTATCGAGTTAACTGTTTGCATTAGCTAGAGATGCTCGAAGAGCACCGTTTACACGCCCTCAATCATCTTAAATCTTATCAGTGTTCTTTATCGAGACAATATAATCAAGGTGTGCTTCCTAGAACCTTCAAACTAGGAGACCTGGTTCTATGCAAAAATTAACTGAATGTAAACGTGCCACCTGACCAAAAAGGGAAATTTAGTCCTAACTAGTTAGGAACTTACATCGTGGTTTCTGTATGGTTCGGGTGCTTATGGATTATCGTTTATGGATGGAACACCTTTAAAAGAACCCGTTAATGCGATGCATATTCGTTGATACTATGCATAGTGTTCTAATGTGCCATGTATGTGGAGTTATCCCTAAAGGGTAGTAATACTGCATATATTAACATTTACTCATCTTCGCATCATGATTTTATTTTTGTTTATGAAATGACCATGTGTGTATGCATGTACTAAAAGCATACATGCGTGTGTCTGACTATGCTAAATATCCATATATCACATCACATCATTAGATCATCATAGCACTCAATTAACATGTAAACAAACGTTTTTAAATAAATCATGATTACCATCTAATGAAAGTATACATCCATATAAGAAAGTAACATCCATAGCATGAGCATACCTTCAAATGGAAAGCATACACATGAGCAAAGCCATGATATTGAAACCAATGTATATATTTCCAATGTATGAATCAAATGTCATATATATGTACCGTGCCACTCCTATAAAAAATGGAGTGGTTTTTGAATATATGTCTATACAAAATATCCACAAGTATACGTATATCTACATCTAGCTAAAAAAGTGATGTACAAAAAAGGAGGTCCTATCCCCGTGGCATGTGGCTCCCTGAGCCCTCTAGCTCTGGCGGCCGCTCTAGTGCTCTAGGAGGAGGTTGTACGGTAGTCTGTGACCAAGATCAGTGTGAACATGATGTAGATAGGCCTGCCCATATCCCTCTAAGCTTCCCTTGCAGTGAACAGATGTCCATCTTTGCCCGGATGAGCTCCTACTATAGCCACTGAACATCTATTAGGATCACAAACGTCGGCTACCCGTCGAGCTCATCGATGCAGCTCTAAAGAGCGTCAAGTGTCACTTGTACCGCATTAGCCCTCCTCACTGTCATGTCTCACTCGGCGAGTGTCATCTACAACTCCCTCGATAGCTAATCTCATTGTCCACTGGTGGTTATCAGCTATGCATTCAGCTACATCACCTCCACACCCTGCTCCTTGTATGCAGTCCATAGATGTGCTATCGGCTCAAAATTTGGGGCATGCCTCCCTGCTAAAATAGGCTAATAAGCCTCTAGGATTGTCCCCTGGATCAAAACAGTAGGGGTCACCTCTAAAATACACTGAGCTATAAGACCAGTCCATCCCTGTCCATCCTCTGCAATCACAAAGAGAGAGACAAGGATTAGTATCACATGGCATGTGTATGTATATAAGCATCAAACAAAATATAGAAATCATGACAATAACAACAATGCACCATGTATACATGGATCCTTTGGCTGCCATGTGGGATCAGGGTGTGGATCAACATTGGGGCCTGCACCACCAGTATCAGTAGTCGACATAGGCGATGCTAGTGTTGTTGCTACCGGGATAGTGGAGATTGGTGGCGCTAATGAAACAGGAGTAGCTGGTAGGGGAGATGATCTCCTCCATCATCACGGCCTCACACACAGTGCCTCCTCTTCCTATGCACTGCTCTATTGGAAGCCTCTCCTCCTATCCTATGGAGTTTGGTGGGGCTCATCCTCCTATGGGCCAGGGTTCCCTCTTGTAGTACCCTCATAAAAAACTAGAGCAGGGCAATGCCTCTCCAACCACCGCATTTAATCAACTTCCATCCCAACATTATCCACCACCGCCATGGCCAATAGATCATGATCGAGCTCATCATCGTTTGAAAAGATGATGCATATAATGGAGGGGTGAGGGAGATCACCTACCCTCGCTGCACTATGGTGTGCCCTAGTGTATGTGGGAACGTTGAGTGGTATAGTTTGTACACAACCTTGCTGCCGCATGACCCGACTCTAGTAATAAGGTACAATAATATAATCACGACGACCCACTAAAAAAATGCCCCGTTGTAGGTTCCTAAGGAACCTATTATCATCAACTCACCTAAAATAGTGGTGGAGTCTCCAGTGAACCTCTTTGACGATGATAGTATCGAACTGTAGCCTCCAAAACTGTAAATATTTGAAACGCCATTGGTCTGTCATGTCATACCAATGGGCCATCGAGATCTCATATGGTCATCGGTGGGGGAAAAAAACCAGTCGGGTGCACATGATGTGGGTGAATTCCCACACCTGCAAAAGTGTGCACGCAATAAGACTACGGTACTCATAATGAATGTATCATCCAAGCTCCTAGTAGAGGTGCGCTAGCATGCTATGCCCCAGGAAAAAATAGTCCCGTGCTCAACCATCTCTCTGATAATTGGGATGAGTCCCCTGTGCAGATGTGAGCCTCACCCATCTATGGTAATCCAAAAGTCAATTGTCACTACCATCACTCGGCGTAGCAATGATGATATAGTCCTTGCCTGATCATACCCATGGGTGTAGATATGACCATTTTTGTTGCCACCGTCAGGCCGCCCTGTGTATAGTACTCAACACCCTCGCTGCGCTCCCGCATTGATTGGGTGTTGTCTAGGGCCACCCACCATCCGCGGATGGGGAGCCTGAGGATCCAATAGACGTCCTCAAGGGTGATGGTCATCTCTTTGCATGGCAAATGAAAAGATGACGTGGTAGCATCCCACCGCTCCATCAGATTGGTGAGCATCCCATCGTGGTATCGCATCTCTGGCATATTAAATATGTGCCAGAGACCAACCCACTCCAAGTGTGTGACCTCATCTAGTGATAGGCGATCCCTCTGCTCGTGGATGAGGCAGAATGCTCACCCTCTAGGATGCTCCTAGATCTCTGGATACTCCTACAAAAATTAAAAAAGTTCTAAGTTGGAAACATGGTCATGCTAAGCAAACATAGAAAAGGATATTTGTGTGCCACGTAGATGTCTGCGCGACGTGCCTACATCCCGGATTGCCATGGTCACCCCGAAGGATGATAGCATGTCCTTGGGATGACAATATGGATTTGGGACCCTAGTGTGTGTCCCAGATGATAGTATAGAAAAGGGATGCATGCGCACATTTAGGATGCCTACGTAACTCGAAGCATAAAAAAATCCAAAAAATGAGCTAAAATACACAAAGATCAAGACTAAGAAGCCTATCTGGTCAACCTCGTGACCCATGGTGATGTCCTCGCATAGTTGCTCTAGCCTCAGTGCCTTGTACTCTCTCCTGCTTGACACTTTTCTGACTTTTCTCTCACAAAATTCAACAATTTGCTCACAGTGAATAGTGAAAATGACCCTTCTGGGGGCCCACCTAGGTATATATAGGCCCCCTGAGGCTCATTTTTCTTGGAGCTTGTGGCCCCCTGGTTTCTCCTAAATTTACCCCACCATGTTGGGGGAAAACTTAGGAGGGGGCATATAGTCACCTCTTGATCATATTTTCCTCTTAATCGACAAATTTTTTCTTGATCATTCTTCTCTCCGTGGTAGTTTCCTTCGATTTTTTGAAATTGACTCAAAATTTTAGTTTTCCACAATACAGTTTTGAATAATTTTTTTAAACCATTGTGTTGCTGATTGTTGAGCTCGGGAGATGGGGGTATCCTCGGTACTGGTTGGATCAACTTGGGTGACCTCTGTGGTCCCTCTTTCTGGCATGCATTTTTGTAAAATTCAGAATTTGGGTGAAATTTTTCTTCTTTACTTTAGTGAGGCTGATTTTTATTTCCAAAATTGAGCCCACTAAAGTGGGGGCAAAATGTAATGTCGCAGAATTGCACCTAGGGGAGATTCCACATTTTTGCATCCTTCCTAGCGTTTATGACACCTTAGAAGCATTAATGAAAAAATCTCATGAGACATAATTTCATGATTCTGACTCCATGCAAACACATGGAAAAATGACAAAAGCCTGATAAGGCATTTCCTAAAAACATAGTCCTCGGATGCCTACGCGGCACGCAGACGTTCATGTAGCATGTTAACATCTTGAGGGTTTTCTAAGTCTGAAACAATGAATCTAGAACCCTGACCCTTGTGACACATGTCCTAGCGGTTAGGTTTCAAGTGAAATGACTTTGTGTCGCCCTTGCATGCATTAAAACCCCTTTTTGGCTCTCATTTTGGGGTTGGAAGCCATTAATTCAAGCATTGTCACCACTTTCTCTAGTCTTGGGTAAGCTTTATCCTTGAATAGCAACACTTTTACTGGCGAAGCCATGCCAAACTGAGGTCCCTCCAACAGCTACCAGCTCTCCAATAGCTACCAACTCTCAAGCAGGCACATTGTGGTGTGCCCGTGTGCTCCAGAAGAGGTTCTTGACCTGTGGGTAACGCTCTCTCTCCCTATCAGTCCTCCTTACTAGTTCATTTACTACTTTGTGGTGAGGGCTCTACTCCAAAGTGGGTTTTGTTTTCACCACACACTTTGTTTATTTCCTTTACACTCTTTTCCAAACTTGGTTGTCCATGGAGGTGGGAACACCAGTACCGGGGCCTGACTGAGGCATAACCCTATATAGCCCCAACCTTTTCCCCTTAATATTTTTTGTGTAGGTTACGAAGGGACACTTGGAGTAAATATTCAGATGCACGAAGGTAATCTTGTTTCAAGTTCTCTCTTATTTCCCTCCAATCTCTAGCTTTATGTCGATTATTTGATTCTTCACTCTTTTTGACCCAAGTTGAGAAGTAAGATTTAGTTCCATCCATCTAAGCTCCTGAATTCTTCATGGCTCAGGATGCTAGCACATCTTGTGGAGGACAAAATACCACACTGGTGTCCTAAAGTTGTGCTGACGTCTTTTGGCCAAGAGCTCCTCAATCGGGGATAGAAATCTTGAAGTCTTGCTCTTTTGAGACCTCAAATTACTTCTTCACTTCTCTTCATAGTTTTATCAATTCATTCAATTTGAGGTGTATAAGGGTAGTTCATTCCCTGGTGATCTCTTGAGAATAAAGGGACCCATGTGCTATGAATCCCTCTTATATCACAAGTATAAAGCACTATTAAGAAAACTAGGTCATGTTGGATTTGATGGGTTCACCAAAATTTAAACATCTAGTCATATGCTAATCTCATGAAATGAAAAAATATAATAATAATTTAAGGTAGATTAGTTCAATGAAAATTGTGGCCTTAGGTAAACTTTAAGAAGTTATAATTTAGGAAGTGAATACAAAGAAGATACTAGTATGGATCTCTATTCCTAAGGGGGTAGAATAATCATTACATGGTATTAAATTCTAGATGTCTTAGTACTCAATTATATGTATCCATACTTTATCAAAAAACTTGAATAGTCTATGAGATTTACAATGGATCAAAAGCATGCATTCAATTCACATCCATATCCGTAGATTTATCATTTTTCCTAAAAATAGTACTATGCTAAATGTACACATGTGATCTCTAGTTTTTCTTCATTTTCTTCCCTTTTTCTATTGGTGTCAACCACCTCCCAAGAGAACAACCTACAAATATATCTTCATAGACGAAAGAAACAACACAAGGCTATTTCATCAAAGATGAAAATATTGAGATGATATGATGAATTACATAGTATATAATCCTTTTTAAAGTCATAAAAAAGTGATTGGTGAACAACTACCCAACATGGGAAAAAACCTCCCAGATAATTAACCCTATGTTAAACTTAACACATTAACACTCCCCTTAAGTGAAAATTTAGAGAGATTATTGTGGAAAATGAAATGCAAGATGCAGTATGGGTCCCAACTACACAACCATGTTAGGTACCCATTTACAATGCAATTCAATCTCTCACAACCAGAGAAAAGGAGAAAAAACCTCTAGGAGAAAAATCCTCTCCAAAAGAGAGAAAAAGAAAAACAAGATGCATGGATGAAGGACTTAATAACACTCCCCAAGGAATACATACATCATGTATATACAATGAATGGCACCCCCATAAGAGGGAAAGAGAGAGACTATGTAGCCCCTCCACAATGTGTAATTGCCTACAAAATGGTAAGTTACTGAAGACAAAACATGATCCAATGTCAAAAAACAACTTGGCTCCCTTTTGGAAGAAACAAAACCAGGTACCAATGCAAGTATGCTTCTCATTCTGGATAGAAATTAGCAAGTGAAATCTAAATGTAAGATGATAATGTCTTTGAAATATGCTCATGTGTCGCCAAGACCTTGGAAGATGATGCCACGAACCAATCAAGAACTTGCCCAATCATAATAGAAGGTGACAAACAAGGTACCACTAGAAACTGATTTTGAACATTCTCCAAAGATAGAGATGGAGTGGAAATAGTTGTACCACAACTATCATCAAATAGGGAAATTAATCCTTCAAATGTGTCTTCCAAGTCTAAAATGTGAGATTCCATGAACAATGAACCGATTTCTGAAAAATACGAATCCCAATTAGGAAAACAATGACAATCCTATTGCTCAAGAATGATGGAAGTACTTAATGAAGGTGGATCAACTATATCTAACAAAGAATCAAGATCATCTGAAGCAACTACAACCTTATCTGAAGTCTCAAAAACCTCCAAAGGATCACAAGCATAGTTTATCTTCTCTCAAGAATAACAAGGTACACTGGTATTAGAAAGTGGAGCATCGAGAGTTGGCGGAGTATTAGGATCTTCATATGATTCTCGAATATAAGTCCAAAGATCATAAGGGCACTCAAAATAATGAGTGAATCCAGAAGGTCATCATTATTTATGTGCTCACAAGTAACTTTAAAGACTTGAGCCCTATATCCTTTCCAAATCATATACCCACCACGTGTGCCTAGAATATGAACTTCACTATACAAATATGGAAATAGATTTTTCTCACTAAGATGAGTGAGGATAAAATCACTCCATTTCCTAAAGTTCCCTTTCTCCAAAGAAACTATTATAAATTAATTCTTCAAAATTTTCAAAGATAGTGTTTTCACAAGTATAAAAACTTCCAAAAAAGAATTATAAGCTTTAAAAGCCTAATTTGATGCAAAAGTTGGTGGGGCCAAAAATTCAATGTTGCAACCTTCAATTCCCAAATCACCAACGGAAAGGACCAAATAGATATCTAATGTAGGTAATTTTATATGATTGCATATCATGCCCTAGAGTAAAGTCCTTTTACAGTGATGAGGATGGATGTCGATTTAACTGCCTCCTAAGAATTTTGTTCGTAGAACAATAAACACTAGCGGGGTGATGTATAAACCATTCGGCATAAACTTCAAAGGGGCCAATGAGAGCAAAACAAAGAACGTGGAAGATAGAGGGCTCAACACAAAAAGCCAACAAAATCCACCCCAGAAGGTGATGTATAACGAAAACAAATCAAGAATATGATCAGACTTGACTGCGAGTTGATTATTCTGAAGAAGCCACCAACAACGATGTATTTAGTAGGAAGCGAAACCAAAACACCCCCCAAAAAATAGTGAGATTGGGCAAAGAAAGGGTCGGCACAAAACTGACTCATCCTCCTTTTCGATTTAAACACCTTCTTCAACATAAAATCACAGCTTTTGGGTTTGAAACATTCCCTTAAAAATAGATTAATAGGCTTACCACTCAAATTTAGTGAATGTGGATCAAATACACGGCCTACAAAACATAAAATTGTGACCTCTTTGCTCAATAAAATTGGTCTTTCATCAACAAAAAATTGTGCCTCCAATACTCCTATGATGAAAATTGGTCAAGCAAATATTTATGTCCTCTAGCAAAGAAAATGCACCTCCAATTGCAAAATAGCACAAATGATATTCAATTGCATTCACCAACAACATGAAAATGTAAAATAATCGGAAATAAATAAGGCAACTTTTAAATTTAACAAATTTCAAATGCCAAAATTGTTTTTAGTAAATAAATGATCTCAAAACAACTTGGATAAAAACTCTCACTGGTAGAAGAAGGTGAGGTTGAATGCTCTGATACCATGTTAGTGTCAACCACCTCCAAGGAGCACAACCTGCAAATAAATATTCACAGACGAGAGAAGTAACACAAGGCTATTTCACTAGAGATGAAAATATTGAGATGAGATGATAAATTACATAGTATACAGGCCTTTTTAAATCCGTGAAAAAAGTGATGGGTGAACAACTACTCAACATGGGAAGAAACCACCGGATAATTAACCATATGTTAAACTTAACACACTAGCATTTTTCTACTATAAAGAATTGCAATACATAGAAATACCTTCAGATGGTTTTCAATATGTCCTAAGCAAAAGTTGTTTAATATTTGAATTTAATAATTTAATAATTTAAGGGTCAAATTATTCATCCTATTATTAATACCATGTCTATGGAAATCACTGAAGACAAGTAAAGTTAATCAAATTAAGTTGATACCATAACATATAAGGATAGGCACATGTAGAACATAACAAATGCATGATTTAGATGAATATATTGAAATGTTGACTATGTGGATAATGTTGTGGGAATAGACACATAAGAAGGAAGTGCTTAAACAAACAGTGTGTTGGGATTTCAACTCAATTCAACATAAAGTTGAGTAATAGTTGAAACACTTCATGTATACATACACATATCGATTTTTTAAATCATTGCGCTTTAAGATTGAGATCAATAATTCAAATAAACTATATTATTTTGTAACTTCTTGTTATATCAACTACTAATTATTTGCATAAAATACAAAAAATTCTATAAAAATTAAATCATGTGATAATATATAAATATAATAAATTATTGTCTTAAAATTTACAAAAAATTAATAAACATTAATATAAATATAAAAGATTCACCATGACATTGTTATTATATTTATCGTTATATTTATGTATGATAATCATAACTAAAAGTTAGTATACATAACACATTTCTATTTTCTAGTTACGTTATACTTTTACTCCATATACTGAAGTCACAGTTGCATGTGAGTGACTAGACAAAAAATATTAACTTTGAAAAAAAGAAAACTAAATGACAAATCTTGTGTGTTTTCCTCGACTTTCACCTTTTCAAATCCCACTTGCATTATATAACAATAGTTATAAAATTAGCCGGTAGGCTATTTTGTTTGAAGTTTTCGTCGGCATTTTCATGAGCCCAGCCATGAATTTGATTTGTCGGCGTTGAAGATGTCCCGACCGGCAGCAACTTGACCGGGGTTTTTTGTGGCAACATCGAACTTGGAAATTACGTGGGTTAGCAGTGGGTATGTGCAGGATCATCATGGAAAAAATAGGCCCTTAAGTGGCAATAAAATTCAGAAAATCAGAGTTAGGCAACTTGACGTAAAAGTTTGAATAAGTTATCTATATTATTTCAAAAATATGTAAGAATATAATTTGTAGAAAATTGCATGTAGTTTCTAAACTACTAGGCTTATTTTTAAAAAAATCTATTTGGTGAAAATTTGAATTTTCAACGCAGTAGTACTTAAATTTCAGGGAGCGTATGTCTGACCACCCTAACCACAATAAAATGATAATATTTTTTATAATATTTTAGATATAAGTATGGGACTCATGTCTCGATGTGATGCATATTTTTTTGTAATTTTTTTCAAGTAAATAATTAATTATGAATTTTTTGTTACAATTTTTAAAAAATCTAAAAACTCGTATGTCTAACCACATTAACTTGGTCAAAACTTCATGAAATTAATTTTATTTTTTAAAATCCTATAGTATGTGAAGCATAGAATGTGATGCATGTTTCAGATTCAAAAAATGTGATACCGTTTGAAAGCTATAGATGTTTTTCAATCAGCCTATTAATTAGGAATTTAGTCATAATTGAAATAGAAAGTGAATAATAATTCTTTATTAAATTCAAAGTAAAGCATAATTTATATTGGGGGAAATATGAGAATCTCCTTTAAAAACCCTTTTCGTTTCATCAATTTTGGGTAAGAAAAAATTTGTCAGCCACATGGGCCATCATATCACTTAGATATCGCCACTTTTTGGCCCATCATGATCCTGCACATACCTCGGTGGTGGAGTTGGTTGCCTTGATATGTGGAAGTTGAATGACAAGTGTTTGCTCATGGGAGTGTTAATGCATTTTTTCATTGTTGTATGATGGGGGAAGATGAAGTAAATGCGAGCGGACATATTAAATGCAATATTGAGTGTTGCAATGTGGGAAAGTATACTTTGATTAAGTTGTATTGTCAAAACAACCATTGTGGTTTTGATTTCATAGCAGATTGGAGGGTTTCAAAACTGTTGTTCTCCATAATCTATAAGTCGTTTTACATGGGTGTTTTGCATAAATGATTTATTTATTGTTTATGTTAAAACTATTGTTCTTCGGAATCTATAAGTCATTTTACATGGGCCTTGTAGTGTGGGAAAGTATAGTCTGAAATGTGCCAGAAAATATATTGATTAAGTTACATTCTCGAAAGAGCTATTGTGGTGTTGGTTTGATAGAAGACTATTGTGAAAATCATCGGCTTTGGCTCCATGGTTCGTTTGATAGGAGGCTATTGTAAAAATCGATGGCTTTGGCTTCGTTTTATAGCAGATTAGAGGGTTTTAAAACTATTGTTCTCCACAATATGTAAGTCATTTTACATGGGTGTTTTGCATAAATGATTTATTTATTATCTATGTTAAAACTGTTGTTGTCTGGAATTTGTAAGTCATTTTACATAGGTGTTTGGCATTATGGTTTTGTATGGATGGAGAAATTGCAGTTAAATCTTCTTTCTTTCATCAAAAAATATACTTAAGGGTAGTAATTTTTTCGTTCATTATTTATTGTTTTTAGTTATCTTTGTGCATCTTTGGCCTTATACCCATTACCATAGCAAAAATTGTAGTTAAATCTTGTTTCTTTCATCAAAAAATATGATTAGGATTAGTAATTTTATCGCCCTTCGTTTATTGTTTTAGTTATCTTTGTGCATCTTTGTTGTTACACCCATTAACATAGGACCAATTACAGATTAACATAGGAGTGATTGCATATTTATATATATATATATATATATATGCAGAGGGTTAGTATGAAAGCATAAACATGTTGGAGATAAAATTAGTTTGGTGGGTGTTAAGTTTTCTTCTTTCTAATATCTCTTTTATCTATTCAATTTTTTTTTTTGAAGTTTTCGATGGGAATTTTGTTAAGCGAGCCATGAATATGATTTGTTGTGTCATAGCTCTTTTACAATTTCTCTATTTGTCTTGAATATTTAGTGCTAGTCAACGTAGCTTGAATTTTATCAATTAAGTTTGTGGCGTTATAGGCATTTTGTATAGGTTATTGCTACTTATTGGCTTTACGAGTTCTATTTAATGTGGGTTTGGTGTCAAAGAATGTAGCTCAAATTTTGAATTGACAATCCAACTCTTGCACAAAATGCTTGTATGAATATGTTTAGTGTGGGTTTTCAATCATTTGTGATATACTATGTGCATCTTTGTTGTTATACACATTTTGTACAACTAGTTCCTTGGTATCTTTCTAATTAATTTAACTTAAAATCCTTACAAAGAGCATGGTGTAGATTGTGAATGGTATATGGAAATCAATGCTTTGAAACATACACAAATACATATACTCCTATATATATATTAAGACAAATAGAGTAATTATATAACACAAATGATTGATTCTTAAGTGTTTTTCTAATAGTTGTTTTACAATTTCCATATTTTGTTTATAATATTTAGTGGTAAATTATGTAGCTTGAATTTTGAATTGAGAAGCCAACTGTTCAATAGAATTTATTGTTACACGTTGTCTAGATAGTGATAGAATTTCAGGTAAGTAGGAATATGATCCAAACTCAAATCTATACATGCATTTGACTTGAACTGGGTTCTTCATTTTGAATATTCTTTGTAAGTAATTTCACATACATAGATGTCCATATCTAAAAAATTTTGGTCAAGGAAAATTAGAAAATACCTATTAGAAAAACACTTAATAGTCACAAGAAAATGATAAATACTGGAAAACCCACATTAAATAGAACTTTAAAAGATGGAGAATAGAACAAGAAAACTACGATAATGAACATTTTGGTATGGGGAATTGGAAAAAATAATATCATGAAGAATAGTTTGTTATGGGGATGTTCAAACAGTTGAATTTTTTTTTATAATGAAACATATTGGTACATGACAAAAAGTGAAATTGGAAAAGAGCTATTAGGAAAACACTTAAGAATCACAAGAAAATGATAGATGTTCTAAAACCCACATTAAATAGAACTTTAAAATATGGATAATAGAAGAGGCAAAATATAATAATGAACAGTTTGTTATGGAGAACTAAAAAAAACAATATCATGAAGAACAATTTGTTGTGGGGATGTTGAAACAGATGAGGAAGAAAGAATATAATGAAACATACTGATATATGACACTACCATCCCACATAATTAGCAAGTTGCACCCCTTATATAAACATACTTGGGTAGTTTGTTCCAAGGAGCTTCAAGTAGATAAGGAAAAAAAGAATATCATGAAACATATTGATGCAAGATTCGAGCTATGTTCTTTTTTAATAAATATTGAAGACAAATAGAGAAATTGTATAAGAGGTGTTAGAATAAAAATTATTTGCACAAGTCATCTTACATGGGTATTTTGCATAAATGATTTGTGTAAAATATTTAATGCTAATCAATGTAGCTCGAATTTACAATTAAGCTTGTGGTGTTATACACATTTCCTAGAGATTGTTGCATCATATAATTGTTCTCATAGCCTAAAGAAAATAGGTATTGTCATAAAGAATTGGATTTACATAATTGATTTAGCAAGTTGAAAAGATATTTATTTAAGTGTGGTGAAAAAAATAGTTTGGTGGCTTTTAAGTGTTATTGTAATAGCTCTTTTATCTGTTCAACTTTATATTTTTAATTTGAGGAAAAAGAATATCATGAAACATATTGGTACAAGACAACAAGCGAAATTGGAAAAGAGCTATTAGGAAAACACTTAAGAACCATAGGAAAATGACAGATGTTCTAAAACCTAGATTAAATAGAATTTTAAAATATGGATAACAGAAGAGGTAAAATATGATAATGAATGGTTTCTTATGGGGAACTGAAAAAAAGAATATGATGAAGAACATTTTGTTGTGGGTATGTTGAAATAGATGAGGAACAAAGAGTAGAATGAAACATATTGATATAAGACACTACCATCCCACATAATTAGGAAGCTCCAACCCTTACATAAACAAACCCAGGCAGTTTGTTCAAGCAAGCTTCAAGCAAATCAGGGAAAAAATAATATTATGAAACATATTGATACATGATTCGAGCTATGTTCCTTGTTAATGAATATTGAAGACAAATATAGAAATTGTATAAGAGTTGTTAGAATAACAATTATTTGCTACAAGTCATTTTACATGGGTATTTTGCATAAATGATTTATCTATAATATTTAATGCTAAGCAATGTAGTGTGAATTTACAATTTTGTAGAGGCGTTATAAGTATTTTGTAGAGATTTTTGCATCATATAATTGTTGTCATGGCCTAAAGAAAATAGGTATCATCACAAAGAACTGGGTTTAAGTAATTGATTTGGCAAGTTGAAAAGATATATGTATTAGCGTGGAGAAATAAATAGTTTGGTGGCTTTTAAGTGTTATTCTAATAGCTCTTTTATCTATTCAACTTTATATTTCTAGCCGATAGGCTATTTGTTTGAAGTTTCCACTAGGATTTTCATCAGCCCAACTGTGAATAGGATTTTTTGTATAATAGCTCTTTTACAATTTCTTTGTTTGTTTATAATATTTAGTGCCAGATAATGTAGATCAATAGACAAATAGCTAAATTGTAAAATAACTATTAGGAATATACGTAAGAACCACAGGAAAATAATAGATGGTAAAAAAATCAACTTTAAAATATGGAGTATAAAAAAGGAAAACTATGATAATGAACAGATTGCTATGGGGAACTAAGAAAAATAGTATCATGAAGAAGACTTTGTTATCAAAAACTTCAAATAGTTGAGTAAAAAATAACATCATGAAACATATTGATACAAGATACGTAACATGTTTTATATTTTTAAAAATACATAAATGAAGAAATATATATCCATATATACAGACCAAGACCACTATGGCTCATTTGAGAATGCAACATCAATTTATATATGCACATGTATATCTAGACAGATGTGTATGCTATCTTTATTTGTATTTAGGTAGACTTTCATTTAAAAAGAGTTAAAAATAACATATGTAAGTAGTATTTAGCTTCTGAGAAAATTTCTACAATACAACCATAGCATTAAATGATATAGCACTGAGATATTGTTAATAACATAGAATTTAATGGTGCAGTATGTTCAACATGTTTATAAGAAATATATAAAGTTGATTGCACTTTGGCTGTGAATGTTCCTATTGAAATTGAATACATTGAAAAACATCGAAAACAGTGTTGATTACATTTGCTTGGACCCACCATCTTGATTGCCATTGTCCAACATTGCGAGCAACAATTTCCCATTCCACTTATTGTTACCCTTTACCATAGGATCATATGTAGGTAGTATTCAGATTCTAAGAAAATTGCTACAATACACCCATACAATTAAATGATATACCATTGAGATGTTGTTAGTAACAGAGCATTTAATGGTGTAGTATGTTAAACATGTTAATAATAAATATGTAAAATTGATTGTACTTTGGTAGTGAATGTTCCTATTGAAACTTGTGTCACCAAAAAGTGTAGTCTTTTGGAAAATTTTCACTCATTTTGGCCTTTTCCCTTGGATTTTGGCCTTGTTTTACCTTGATTCTGTCTTGTAAGCTTGCAATTCAATAATAACCTAATGGTGTTTTACTAAGGTTTTGTGAAGTGTTGTAACACATTTCCTCACTTTTCTAAGACCCTTTCAACATAATTCACCTAAATAACACCCTTTTACCCCTTTCCAAGCCTTGTGCCAAGGTGTTGTAAAGCATTGTAAGGCATTTTCACCCTTTCCTAGGCTTATCATCACTAATTAACCATTTTCTTATGATAATTTTTCCTCTTAATGTACTTTTAGTCTCAACTCAAGTGTGTTTTAGGAGGAAAAGCTAATAAACTTCATTAAACATTATTTATTTCTTAACCACCACTTGAAATTTCCCAAGTTGACTAGGCCACCACCTTGGGCGACCTAGTCCCTTTTGGCATAAATTTAAAATTTAAAATAAAACCTAATGGGAATCTTGCCTCCTAAACCCTAGTGTTCGCCTATCATGTTGCATTTCAGGAAAATTAGGGTTTTACATGTACAAATAAGGGTTTTCACCTTCATTTTTCTCTCTCCCAAGCTCATTTTTACATCTCTTCACAAGCACTCTTGCACTCTTATCTTCCAAAGAAAGCAATCAAGCACAAGGATTTCACAAGCAACCTCCATTGGAGTTTTCCTTGCATTTTGCAAACCATCAACAACAAAGGTTTGGTAAGTTTTTCCATTAAGTTCATCATTCAATCTTACTCTCCTTTGTTTTATTTCTCATTTGGGTTTAGGTACCATCAAAGGGGTTTGACTTACGTAAACCTCTATTCGCTAACCCCAACATTTTCTTGGTCTTTGCATGTGTTTTTAGGTTTGTACTCAGATTTGGTGAAGTACGAAGTGTTGAAGAAAGTACAAACATTCCACTCAAGTCACATCAAAGCATCAAACCCTAGAAGGAGCAACAACACAAGTTACAGGTCATTTTTCGGGAGTTTCAAACACGGATTGCTGTAGAAAAGGGAAACATCAATCGGGAACCACATAATCAAAACTTGAATCCTCAAAAAGAATCAAGAGGAGTACATTACTACTATTGGTGACCTTGTCCTTGTGTTGAGCCTGGAAAAAGGGTTTTGCATTTTCAGGTACCCTTTTCCCCGAAACCTGGTCTGACGAATTTTCCCGATAGGAGGACCAGGTTGCCCAACTTGGCATAAATGTCCCTCTGTTAATTTCATGCATTTTCTAGAATATTCTAGAGCCTTTCATCTACAACATTCTATTTCTAGGTGCACAAGTTATGATCCTTCCCATTTACTTTTTGTTTTGCATACACTTAGGGCATATAGTTTAGTTAGTTTGCATTAGTTTAGATTTACTTTGTTTACATTACATACATTAGATTAGTATCACTTTATTTCTGTTTCAGCCACACAACACACACACACATATCACAACCTTCATCAATCAACCCTCCCCTTTGAATGCAACTGCCAAACATCCCATAACCACCAAGCGGAAAGAGTGTCATTCCCACATACCAACTGCTCCTAGGGTGAAAAACCCTAGGGGCCTAGTAAAGGGAATCCATTTTCCCTAGGTCTAGTGTTATATTTTTGGTGGTTCATTTTGGTGAACCCGACCGTAGACCATTTCCTAGCTTCCTGAGTTTTCATTTCATCTTAGAGATAGCTTGCATTACATTGAAACATTTGCATTGTTTGCATCCTAGGGTTATTAGAAATAATGCATTAGTGAAATTTCATGCTAGAATTGCACATTGCATTACAATTTCAGCCAGAAAATACAAAAAAAATTGCATTTCCAATTTTGGTTTGTATCAGAAAATCAGAAAAAAGCATACAAAGTAGTTAAAATTTTTGAAATTTTTCAAAAATAACACTACTAGGACTAAGTCGCCACACTGTGTGACCTAGTACTTTGGCACTATTCACTGTGAAATTTTTTGAAATTTTCTAGTATTTCCTGCATTACAATCCCCTAGTTTTGCATTTCTGTGTTTTGTTTCAGAATTTTAATTACAAGCACTTTTGTCACTTTTTCTTGCATTGCCTTAGCCTTAGAGAACCTTGTCTGAGCATTGGTCATTCCTTTGCTGATAGAGTTGTGAGACAAAGTTCTAGGACCATGGCATCTAACAACAACACTCTTGTTGTAGATCTTGGGATCCATCTGACTTCAAATCCAAGTATTGGCGATGGTACACTAGGCTTAGATACCATCCTTGGAAATTCCTTACACCTAGGAGACACAATCAATGATAATGATGAACTCCCACATGATAAGGTATTCCATATCCATGTTGATCTAATTGATTATCAACATGAACTCAGCCTTGAACCCATATCTAGAACTGCTATCCCCACCATCGAGAACCTTCACCGCCTACTTGACCGTGATGATTGCTTACGTGTTATGAAGAGGATTGTAGAAATCTATAAAAAACATGCACCTAAGGAATCTAACTCACCCACCCCTATATTTGGCCAAGGAGGACCTTCTACTCCTCCCCCCTCAACTGTTGCTTATATTCCCACGTATACACCTCCTACTGTGACAACCACTATGCAACAGGTTAGTAATGTGGTACCTCCCCTCAACATCCCTACTAGTGTCTCTACTTCTCTTGTGGAATCCCACCCCTCCACCTCTTCCATTGTCCCTACCCTTACTATCCATACTACTTACCCTTCCACCGCCTTCACCCCTTAACCTCTCTCCCTCCCACCTAATAGCACTTACACTGACCCTCTTATTACACAATGTTTTCACACTATAAACTACATGCAACAACAGATATCCACCATAAACCAAAGCCAATATGGATCCCCTACCCACTATGTTCGTAGTAATCTATTATCCCTTGACATCCTACGCACTCCCTAGCCACAAGTAATAGAGATCCCTAGATTCGAGAAGTACAGAGGGAGGGGTGACCCTTCTAACCATGTCAATGCCTATACTACCCTATGCAGTGACTTTGCTCTTGACGACAATTTTCTTGCTCAGTTATTTCTAAGGACTCTCAAAGATGCCACCTTGGATTGGTTCTCCTCCCTAATAATTCCATTAGTTCATTCAATAAACTAGTGGATTCCTTCATTAATCACTTCCAAGTTCATATCGCCCCAAAGAAAACCTTGGCGGACCTCATGAGATGCAAACAAGACAATAATGAGAAGATAACTGATTTTATCTCTCGTTATCAAGCTCTTTATTACTTAATTGATGTTAAAATTCCTGACACCCATCTGCAAAATATGTTCACCAAAAACCTTGTGATACCCCTACAAGATAAACTTACCCTCATGAAGTTCCCCTCTTTTATGTACCTATGCCAAGCCCTTTGTGACTATCATAACTCAACTAGTAGTCATGATTCATGCTCCACTTCTAGTGAAGTTGAGAATTCTGAAGCTTCTTCCCAATCCAACCCCCAACCATTCCGTAAACCAAACAAAGGGTTTCTCCAGTTTAACCCTTCATCCCAAATCCCTCTACCTATTAATAACCAAGTGGCCACTGTTTGAGCTGCAATGCCCTTTAATTATGGAGATCCTAAGCATACCTTCACACCCTTTCCCAACACCCTTCATAAAACCATGACCCAATTACTCCAACAACAAATTATCTCTTTACCTCCTATCCATACACCTGATCCCAATAAGCCATTACCTCCATCTTATAATGCCACTACTTATTGTTACTTTCATCGCCAAAATGGAAATGACACTGAACAATGCAAGCATCTAAAGCACCTTGTGCAAGACCTAATTGATTTAGGTCGTTTATCTATTGTTGGCATTAATGATAAAAGCAATAAATCTGTTGCACCCCCTAACCAAAACTTGTAAATCTTCACCAACCCCATGCCCAAACATAATGTGTTGTGTCAAACCAAGTGAAACTTCACCACCCGATGTCATGAATGTGGACTCACAAGATCTAAATTTTGTTTCTCTTCCCATGGTGACCCATGCCACACCTATTGCTAAAATGGTGGGAGCAATAGACGTTATCCATCGTAAGGGCCCAACAAAAGGACCTCTTGAGATCACCTTTTCTACATAAGATATACTAAGAAATATTTATGATGGCTCTCTCTACATAGCTGGTCGAATTTATGATAAGCCCACTAATGGGATACTCATGGATCCCTCCTGTGGTGAGAATGTGATCACATAAGAATTCCTAGTATTACACAATATTGCTCAAGATGTCTATAATCGACCTACTGCTTGGGTCAAAACACATAATGGTTTTGTGTGCCCAACAATTAGATTGATTTCCCTCCCATTCCAAATAGGTCCCAAAATATTAGACATTACCTTCTCCATTATCCCACAATCAGACCAATTTTGTTTGCGACTTGGCCACCCATGGCTTCATTTTATGAAAGCGGTCCCATCCGTCATCCACAAGTGTGTGAAGTTTCCCATTGACAACAAAATATTCACTATCCACCATAGTGGCTTTAATCCTTTATCCTCCAAGGGTAAATTTAACCTAGAAGCCTTCTGGCCTGAGCCCATGGAACTCATCACCTCCCGACGAGACTTTTTCTTCATTGCCTATCAAAAGTTCAAAGCCAAGAAGATCTTCGAACTCTCTCTGTATAACATACCTCCTTCTACCTCAGACTCACTCATCCTTAATGAAGCCATGTTGCCACCTAACTTGGATATACCTAGTCAACCCACTCCTGAAACCTCTTCCACATCATCCAAGAGGCCTAGGGATCATGGTAGCAATTTCATCCTCCCTACCCACACTAAATAGGTCTATAAAGCTAAGGAGAAAGTGGATGATCCACCCATAGTTCCTCCCATCCCTCCTCTTAGGGATGATACATAACCTATGGTGGACCATCCCGCCCCTTCTCCCATGCACCTTGACAAAAGAGCGAAAAGGAATAAAGAGGCTAGAGAACGTAGGTGTCACCGTCGTGCTCTTGCTTGCCAATCTCATGAGGAAGAAAAAACTAAAGATCACAATCCACCTGTGCTCGAAGCTATTCCTATTGATCCACATCCTCCACCCCCGCAGCCTTATCCTATACCTCCCGCACCACCCATTTTACATGCCACCAGTGATATTGTCATATGACCCACCGCTGTCATCAATTTAGATGATGATGATGATGAGAATGCTTGAATTGATGAAGAGGTACAACAAACATTGAATTCACTATTCTCCTCTTCCATGAGCATTCACAAAAATTCTCCTAGGACAAGCATTGATATTGATGCTAGTTCAAAAATTTATGTCGTTCCTCTAGCTAGTCACCCTCTTGAGTTTTATACTAAGCAAGATTGGGAGGCGGATGACTTGCTCGCAGAGTAACGCACATGTGCCTTACTAGTACTTCTTTTTCTTTTCCTTTTTTGCATTCATGTATCGTGTATTCCCCGTATTATGTGATGTTTTCTTATTCTTTGTGACATTCTTCTATATGTATCTACCCTTCTTCTATGTGTCATGGATGCCTTTTTACTTTTCACTTTTCCTTTTCATTTTTCCCTTCATTTGGGGATGATGCAAGGCATTGAGACCACAATGTCTGCTTCATGTTGAACCAAATGAACCTCTTTTTCTTTTTGTTTCCTTTTTTCCTCTCTTTTGGGGATGACACAAGGCATTGAGACTACAATGTCTCCTTCATGTTGACCCAAATGAAGCTCTTTTCCTTTCATTTGAGGATGATGCAAGGCATTGAGACCGCAATATCTCCTTCATGTTGAATCAAAAACATGACTCTTTTTCATTTGTCCTTTTCTTTTTCTTTTTATTGTCCTTTTGGGGATGATGCAAAGCATCGAGACATCCCATGTCTCTTCCATGTTGACCCAAATTGACTCTCCTTTTTCATTTTCTTTCACTCTGTGTGTGTCTTCTTCCAATTTTATGTATTTGGGGGAATGATGATAGTTCTGCACTTTCTAAACAAAAATTGCAGCAACGAACAAACTGAACCTAGATCCATAGATCCATTATGTGTTTGGTATTTTTCATTTTGGGGGTAACCCCCTTTTCATTTGATTTCTTCCTTTTTGCATGACACAGATTTTCTTGGAAACCTATCACTTGACGTTGGAATTTTCACGTAAGGCTCTCATGTCCCTTTTGCATTTTTCCTTTCTCTACTTTAAAGAAACTGACCACAAAATGGTTGTAGAAATTCCTTTAAAGTGGGTGCATACATTGGCACTATTTTATTTTTTCATTTGCATTTTCTTTTTCTTTGTCCGTGCTTCCTAGTGCAGCCTTGTCACTTCACATGATACATTTCTCACTTTGTGGATGACATTCGGTGTAATGTCCTTCATAAGTTTGAATTATCTTAGCATATTAAATTCCTCTTAGTGGCTTGATGCGACACACTGCATCCCCTAAGTTGTGAATCTCCTATCCTTTGATAAGTCCTCTTTGGAGACATTAAACACAATGTTCCCTAAGTCAAATACCTCTTATGAACTATACAAGACTCCTTGGAATACTCTTTTTGCATTTTAAACTTTTGCATCGTACATTTTTCACTTTTGCATTTGTGCATACATGGCCACCTTGCATAACGCAACTTGCATGCCTGTGGTGACATCTTGCACTTATTCATGGGTTCTAAGCATCCAAGGCTTTTCTTGTCTCATGAGCCACACTCTTTTCTTTTGTGGTTCCTTATCAAAGTTATCAGGAGGTATAACTTTGGTATGGTTGAGCGGCAAGCCCAACTATCGGCACGAATTTCCCCATAGCCACCTTTTTGTGTGTGAGTGCATACCAACCGTGTGAATATATCTCACCACCTTTTGGCATTCTCACCCGACGGACAACCGAAAGTCTCATTGGCCCAGAGTGAGTACATCCTTTTTTCTTTCGGACAAACAACCTAGATCTTATCCACAACAAGTTGGAAAAATGGTCGAAGATTGATCTATCATACTTATGATTAGTTTTCCATGGGATCTTGATCCTGGGGGCTTGATCATCCCTCTTGATTGATGTCATCTCATCTTTCTAGCATGAATACATTCGATCCCACTTGACACACATGATTTAGCTAGTTTAGTGTGAGTTTGAAGTAAGTTCATACTCTCACTAAAGTGGGGGCTAAATTTGTCACCAAAAAGTAGTCTTTTGGCACTTTTTCACTCATTTTGGCCTTTTCCCTTTGATTTTGCCCTTGTTTTACCTTGAATCAGTCTTATACGCTTGCAATTCAACAATAACCTAATGATGTTTTAATAAGGTGTTGTGAAGTGTTGTAACACATTTCCTCACTTTTCTAAGACCCTTTCAACATAATTCACCTAAACAACACCCTTTTACCCCTTTCCAAGCCTTGTGCCAAGGTGTTGTAAAGTGTTGTAAGGCATTTTCACCCTTTCCTAGGCTTATCATCACTAATTAACCCTTTTCTTATGCTAATTTTTCCTCTTAATATACTTTTAGTCCTGACTCAAGTCTGTTTTGGGAGGAAAAGCTGATAAACTTCATTAAACATTATTTAATTTCCAACTGCCACTTGAAATTGCCCAAGTGGACTAGGTTGTCACCTTGGGCGACCTAGTCCCTTTTGGCATAAATTTAAAATTTAAAACAAAACCTATTGGGAATCTTGCCTCCTAAACCCTACCAACTTGTCGGCCTATCATGTTGCATTTCGAGAAAATTAGGGTTTTCCACTTCATTTTTCTCTCTCCCAAGCTCATTTTTACATCTCTTCACAAGCACTCTTACACTCCTATCTTCCAAAGAAAGCTATCAAGCACAAGAGTTTCACAAGGAACCTCCATTGGAGTTGTCCTTGCATGTTGTAGACCATCAACAACAAAGGTTTGGTAAGTGTTTCCATTAAGTTCATCATTCAATCTTACTCTCCTTTGATTTATTTCTCATTTGGGTTTAGCTACCATCAAAGGGGTTTGACTTAGGCAAACCCCTATTCCCTAACCCCAACATTCTCGTGTGTCTTTGCATGTGTTTGCAGGTTTGTACTCAGATTTGGTGAAGTACAAAGTGTTGAAGAAATTAAAAACATTCCACTCAAGTCACATCAAAGAATCAAACCCTAGAAGGAGCAACATGACAAGTTACATGTCGTTTTCAGGAGTTTGAGACACACATTGCTGCAAAAAAGGGAAACATCGATCGGGATCCACAAAGTCAAAAATTGAATCCTCGGAAAGCATCAAGAGGACTAAGTCATCACTATTGGTGACCTTGTCTCTATGTTGAGGCTAGAAAAAGGGTTTTTCATTTTTGGGTACGCTTTTCCCCGAAACCTGGTCCTACAGATTTTCTCGACACGAGGACTAGGTCGCCCAACTTGGCATAAATCTCCCTCTACTGATTTCAGGTATTTTCCAGAATATTCTAGAGACTTTCATCTGCAACATTCCATTTCAAGGTGCACAAGGTTTGATCCTTCCCGTTTACTTTCTGTTTTGCATACATTTAGGGCATATAGTTTAGTTAGTTTGCATTAGTTTAGATTTACTTTGTTTACATTTCATACATTAGATTAGTATCACTTTATTTCAGTTTCAGCCACACAACACACACACATATCACAACCTTCATCAATCAGCCCTCCCCTTTGAATGCAACCGCCAAAAATCCCATAACCACCAAAAGGAAAGAGTGTCATTCCCACACACCAACTGCTCCTAGGGTGAAAAACACTAAGGGCCTAGTAAAGGGAATTCTTTTTCCCTAGGTCTAGTGTTATATTTTTGGTGGTTCAAAATTGAATACATTGGAAAACATCGAAAACAGTCTTGATTGCATTTGCTTGCACTGACCATCTTGATTGCCATTGTCTAGCACTGCGAGCAACCATTTCCCATTTTGATTTTGTTCTTGAAGGTGGCCACAAGTCCCCCTTTGGTATATATATTTTAATAAGCCGTGAATTTAAAAACATGTTGTTGGTTTGTATAACTTTTTCCCTTTGCTTGTTGTTCATTTTGCACCCTATGCAGCTCTCACATAATGCCCATTATGTGCAACTTTGGCATTATAGCCATTAACATAGGAGTTGTAACTAAGGATTTTTCTGCAAGATTAGATTGTTAGCACACACATATGCATATTATATAAAACCCACAATAATCAATGGAATGCATAGGAAATAAATAAAGAACAAAGATGAAACTATCTCACCCAGTCCTTCATCTTCCATGGCTTACTTCCATTGTACCTTCTAGCTTGCTGAAATGTAAAGCGTGCCATCAGATTTTGATGAGAAACTTTATATTATAGACTAGACCTAAGCAAAGTGTTGAAGAATTTCCTAAATGCCTATGCAAAAGAAACTAAATCCTATATGCAATTAGCTAAATGATAAAAACAAGAAAATATTAAAACTTAAAGAGATTCAAAGATTATTCAAGATATTCAAGATTAAATTAAGAGATTTTGAAATGAGGACAAAATTGACATTTTATAGAAAATGCAATTTTGGATGGACAGATGAGATTGAAGATTGAGAAAGGCCCTAGAATCAATGGTCAAGATTCAAAATGACAACTCTCAATTAGGGTTAGGGTAAGATTTCAAAATGAGTGGACAAGATTTAATTTAAGAAATTAAATCAAGGATGGAGAATAAATGTGACAGTGAGATTAAAATTAGTAAAAATCAAGAAGATGAGATTTGTAAAATCAATATTTTTAGTAATTACTTGATTTATAGAAGAATATTACCATTTTGAATTAAAATTTAATTCAAAATATGGATTTAGTGTGATAGTAAATAATTGATTTTAAGATTATTTACTAAAAGAAGTGACAGTTAACCATGTGAGGCCATTTTAAATAAATTGTTTTATTTAAAATGAGGGAAATGTCAAATAAGGAAATTAAATAATTAAAGATAATTATTTAATTTAGATAAGGTGATTGATTAACTAAATAAATTACTAAATCTATTTAATTATAAGAAGACTTGAGAATTAGTGACATATTAAATAAATAAATAAAATATGTTTATTTAATAATCAGGAGGACACAAGTGGCAAAGATTAATTAAATAAATTGAGAAATTTATTTAATTATGAGAAGACTTTAGATAGTTAGTGACGCATTAAATAAATAAGTAAGACCTATTTATTTAATAATCATAAAGAATAAAAAGACATGAATTAATTAAATAATTATGAATTATTTAATTAATAGTCGAAGGTGGACAAAAGACATAATTAAAATGTAATAATTATGTTAGGACGAAAGTGGTAAAATGGAGCTTGTAGGCCTAGGTCATTTTTATGTGTCTACATTTACCCCTCTTTGTCATAATGCAGTTTATCGCATTATGGCAAAGAAAACAAGTCAAGAATATGCCCCAGCAAAGGTACGGAGTGCCTATGCCCCCTCGGGAATTTTTTTCAATTTTGGCCCGGGGTCAGAAAAATTTGGAAAGTGTCCCTATTAGTCAATTTGATGATGAGAAAAACAATGACATGATTGGTTTCGAAAACGGAGGACGTTGAGCCAGCAAAAATGCCAGTCAAAGGCGGTCAAATGAGCCTCCACTACAAACCTATAAAGTCAAACCCTAATTTTCAACCTATAAATAATTTGAAAAAGCCAAACCAAGTGTCATTTTCATATTTTCTATTCAAAAATTCGGAGATCAGAGCGTGAGGAGAAGATGATGATTCCCGTGACAAACCACTATGGCTACCGCGTGCAGAAATTCTGACAACCCGATGGCGTAGAGGCACCGATAGGTACCCTATCCGACTTTTAATTTTTCGATTTTCATGCATTTATTAGTGTTTTAGTGGGGGGGAACAAATGCATTGCAATGCAAATGTCTTCGCGTAAACCGCAAATGCCTTTGCGTTCAATGCATTTGATTGCATCGTGACGCAAGTGCAATGGGTGGGCAGGACAAAGATTAAAAACACACAATTAAAAGAGCAAATGACACATGTGTCAAAATGCAACGCAAATGTGGTAATCTGCAACAGAATTATGATATTGTGATGCAATCGTTATACAATGACACAATTTCCATACCAAAAGATGCAATCATTGTAAAGGTGCGCAATTGTCAGCTGAAATGATGCATTTGATAAAGTGTGACACAACTACGAAATGCAGAGCCGCATGTGACAGGGTTGACTAGAGTTGACTTAGTGTAGACTCTTTTTTCAGATGCATTTTTTGCTTCCCAGATAGTAGTAATGTGCTGAATTGCTAATCCATCTATGCTAACCCTTGTTTATGCGGGTGCAAAGACGATTAGTGCACATTTATACCCGAGAGTTCAGGCCTACTACCTATGCTTTCGGAGATCAGCTAAGTGACAGGGAGAGACAACGGTTGATGAGATTGGGTTTATATTATGTCACGTACATGCCCATTATTCGAGCAAACAGGAGATTACTGACAACGCTCTGCGAGAGATGGCACTCAGAGATCTGCTCCTTTCATTTACCTACAGGAGAGGCTACCATTACCTTGGAGGATGTGTCTCATATTTTTTGCATCCTGATCAGTGGGGAGAGAGTAGTTTACGATCCCCACAGAGGGTGACATGCCCTAAGAGAGATGTATGATGATGTATGTGGTGTCGGTCTAGGCATTCACGGGTATGAGATCGGGTGGGATTTTGTGGCCGACAACTATTGACGATGGGATGCCATGCTTATGACGTTGATTGTCAAAGTGTTGATTTCAGATTGTCGTGGTCATGGGTTTCTGATTGGATGGGGGGATGTACTAGTTTGTATGCGTGTTCAAAGGATAGTTTTTGCTTGGGGGCCCTACTTGTTGGCTATGTTGTATCATCAACTTAATGAGGTTGTTTACCAGGAGGGACAAAGTATTAGTTGTGGGACCACTTTACTTATGATTTGGGCATGGGAGCACATTCTCGTCTTCCACCCGCGAGTATAGATTCAGTAGCTGGGTGACGACATGCTCTATGTTTACTTATATGCCGGTTCAGTTAGCCAGACCCGCGTAGGAGATACCGGTTATTGGCGACATCAGATTCACACATTGGTTAGATTTATCTGGAGGTCGTACAGAGATTGCATCTAGTGGCCAGATGAGGATGGCCATCTTTTATTTATCTGATAGTTTAGATACCTGATTGGTCGTATAGTGCAGAGGTAGCATATTATTGAGATGTATCTTCCCCAACAGGTACTACAACAATTTGGTGAGTAGCGGGTTGTGCCAGTTGGGACGACCGACTATGCACTATCATCTAGGGAGACTGTATGGGGGCCACCAATAGCAATGGCAGTAGTAGAGAAACAAATAGATGACCTGGTTGTGAAGCAGTGGTTATGGAGAGGAGGTCCAGCAAATGCAGGGACATCTGTTGATTTTGACACTTGGTGGAAAATTCACAGGCCCATTCCATTGATAGATCCAGATGGTTTTGACTCCTATAGATTGTAGATCAGTTATCCCATAGGTACGGAGGGGAGGTTGGGGTGGCAGAGATGGAGGGAGAGACGACAGGGGGGCTGGAGGGAGACATAGTGGTCAGGGAGATGGAGGGAGAGGTGAGGGAGATGACGAGGGTGGCTTGGGTGGAGATGATGGCAGAGACATGAGGGGTGTGAGAAGGAGGAGGGATGATGGAGGGAGGAGGCAGCCCAGGATAGTTAGGTGGAGAGTGGGTGGCAGACCATTGTCACCCATCCAGGAGGAGGGTGAGGAGGTAGAGCAGCCAGGAAGCATAGGTCCAAGGAGAGGAGGTTAGAGGGGAGAATGAGGTGGAGGTCTGAGGCAGGAGGAGGTGGAGGTCAGAGCAGAGGGAGAGATGCCGGTAGAGGAGGATCCTTTTGTAGAGCACCATCCTCTTGACGTTGATGTGGAGGAGATCATTAGAGAGGAGGCGAGGGAGGACGAGAGTGAGGAGGAGGATGAGGGGGAGGATGAGGCCGAGAGGAGGTTACGAGAGCAGATGATTGATGGGGATGAGGAGGGGGATAGGCCACCCATTTTCCCAACGGATGCCACTATTGATCAGAGGATTTTCGATCTTCATAGAAGATTAGATGTGGCCTTGTCTCATAACAAGGCCCAGGCAACTGAGTTGGAGGTTGCGAGAGTAGAGCGAGACCAAGCTATTATTCAACAACAACAGTTAGATAGATGGGTGACTGAGTTTGCACAGTTGTGCACAAATCGTTAGGGGATATGGCTAGAGAGTTGGCCAGGATGGCCGAGAGTAGGGGCTGATACAAGTTACTATATGAGTAAGTTGTTCCACCAGAGAGATGGGACCTAGGATTATCCTGATCATAGAGAAGGACTAGCAATGGCACTTGGACCCACAACAGCAACAGATCATATAAAAATAGTTATACGAGTGCTGGGGGTCCACCTCATCAGGGCATTTATTGGGCCACAGGTCACATAGTTCACATAGACATTCATCAGGCCATAGCCACAGGTCAGGGCATAGTCAAAGATCAATGTCATCAAGACACCAGGAAGAGCAGAGACATCCTCTGGTTACTGAGCCCTCTAGATCTTAGAGTCAAACTCAAAACACTATGCCTATCTAGGTTACTTTTCATGTGATGAGTTAGTCATACCCGCCTCATGAGTCACCTCCATGAGACGAAGGGGGCACAACATAGGACTTGCACTTTGTTATTTGTATTTCATATATTGACATTCAAACGTACGAGCTCCATTTTTGGGACATCTCATGACTATATGCTATGACATAATATTTTTTGAGGTTATACATATATGTGATGCATTTTTTATGTGGTCTATATGATTTTATGTGTTATGGTGCTCTATGCCTTATTTTATGCTATGTGATGTGATGCATTTATGATGTTATGAGATGTATGGATATCGTGTTTTATGTTTATGAATGCAATTATGGATATAGTTATGTATGTATGCATTATGCAATGTATGATGATATGAATCCTTTATGTTAATGCAAATGATGTTTATATCTTAATGAAAATGATGGTTTTATCTATGCCAGAGGGATGGATGTAAATGATAGTGTCATCCAGTGTGAATTATGGTATTTGATTTATGCAAATGTGAAATGTGAATATGTAATGCTTGTATGATCATGTATGCAGCTCTATTTTTGTATGTCATAGGATATCATCAGAGGATGGGAGAATAGAAGAAAAATATGGATGTTAGTGTGGAGAAATATATGCATGTTAGTGTGGAGAAGATATGCATGTTAATCCTTCAACACTTTCCATAGTACTCATCCTAGTTGTTACTCTTTAATCATCATTGGGCGAAAATGTCATGGTGGTCAACAAACACTATGATATGACATAGATCAATAGTGTGCAAGGTCGAACCATCATGTAGATCAACAGTCGCAGACAAGGATGATCATGACTCATACGAGGAACACAATTTTCCCCTAGTCATTTTGTCATAACCAACTGTAGACAGATAAGACTAGTCATGGGACGTCGCTGCTTCTCTAAATCTTGATGTCAGGACATCCTCAAGAAACTAGCCACATGACAATCAATAAAAGACAAGATGATCATTGTACTACATCATTGCTCCTCTAAATCCTAAAGTCAGGACATTTTCAAGAAACTAGCAGCAGGATGATCAAATGACAAGGATGATCATCATGATATGCCATGGTTCTTTTGACGTAAAGAACTAATATCATGATAATCATCAAAAAGACAGAATAGTGTTTTCCAAGTGAACAAATGTCAAGTGTTTAAAATGCCAAGTATCTTAATTTTGAAATGCCAAGGTTGACGAGGTCAAAGTTTTCAAATGTTGAGTGATACCAGATTCAAGAAGGACACATCCTGAATGACGTTGATATCAAGAGGATCGATTGTCATAGTCAGGAGAATCTATCAAAATGCCAAGTGATGATGATGATGCTTAGGAAGGACATATCCAAAAGCATAAATAAATGAAGAGAGTTTCTTCTCAGAAGGACACATCTGAAGAACCCAAATTTTGACAAGTTGATTTGTCTTGATAGAATTTGACTAGATGATAGAGTTTATGACATGCCATCGCTTGAGATGCAAACTTGATTGAAATGTTGATGAAATGGATTTTTTGGTAGATTTCTCATTTAGGATTGAGAGATGATTTGATTTGAAGATTTTTGACATGTGTGAAAGTGTAGTGCCATGAACCCTAATGGACTGACCTAGTGCGGCCTTAGGGGCTCATTGATTGATGGTCTTGCCTACGTCGTGCACTCAAAGACCTTGTAGTTTGACATGACCAATGACTTTGTCCGAAGGACAAAAGATTGAACCATGAATTTATTTTGACAAACCTAGAAGGATTGACCTAATGTCTCAGGGATTCAAATATGAATCTTGCCTATGTAGCAAATGCACAGAAACAACGTAGTTCGGACTAGGACAAAGATTGACTGGCATGACTATCTTGAATGACAGGACAAGCATTGACTTTGTTTTGAGATTTTTGATACTTTTTGAATGTTTTTGTATTTTCTCAGGACATTTTTCAAATTTTTTTAAGGTCTTTTTTTCATGACTTTTTCAGATTTTTAGGACTTTTTTCAAGTCTTTTTATGAATGTCAGATCATATGCGACACCCACTGTAGTTATATGATAAAGGTCCTGCCCCCAGATAGGTCGAGGATTATCTGGGCCGAATGATATTTAAAAGGGAAAACATGATACAAAAGGCAAGGATATGCAAGGGGTGATGTCAACCAATGCTAGCCATGGACAAAATTGATAGGACTTATGACGAATGTCATGAATGTGTCAGGTTGCCATGATTATGCAAAGTGGATCAAGGTCGATTAGAGTAGTAGTAGATGGCGGAGCAATGATCGACTACGCATGACTCCTATTTGCTAGGTTTTCACCATGGTACTTATCCAAAGTGCCTTTTTGCTAGGTTTTCACTATTGGACGAATTTATTTCTTTTTACTATTTTTTAATTTTTTTTTGGTGTCACCGAACGCCTGTTTGCTAGGTTTTCATCAAGGGATGATTTTTTTTCTATTTTTAGGTTTTAAGCCAAGAGCTCTTTGATGCTATGTGTAAAAATTTTGCAGATGTAGGTTGTTGATGGGTTTTGTCAACTGTTCTCCATCAAGTGTGGCCAACTGATAAGCTCTAGAACCAAATGCTGCAATAATAATATAAGGACTGAGTCGATTAGGATCAAACTTTCCAAGCTTTTCACGTTCAACCTGATTTCATGGATTATGCATGAGGACCAAGTCACCAATTTCAAATTTTCTCACCATCACTCTTTTATTATAGCTCCTGCAGAGACAATTTTGATATGCCTGCAAGTGATTCAAGGCATTTTGTCATCTTTCTTGTAACATTTCTAGCTCATGCAGGCGAGATTGTCTGTACTCTTCATCATCGATCATTCCCTTCAAGGAGACTCAAAGAGAAGGAATTTCAACCTCTATGGGAAATATGGCCTCAGATCCGTAGACAAGGGAGAATGGAGTGGCTCCAATGGGTGTACGAATACTGGTTTGGTAGGCCCATAAGGTAGGATTGAGTTATAAATGCCAATCTCGGCCAACGTCATCGACGATCTTCTTAAGAATGCGAATAATTGTTTTATTTGATGCCTCAGCTTGACTATTGCCTTGTGGATAATATGGGGTGGAGAAATGATGTTGGATGTGGAATCACTCACAGAGTTCACGAATGTCCTAATTTTTGGATGGACGACCATTATCTATGATGATGGAATGCGAAACACCATACCGATAGATGATGTAATTTAGGATAAACTTGGATATCTACTTACCGGTGATGTAAGTGAGGGGGAAGACTTCAATCAACTTAGTAAAGTACTTAGTGGTGGTGATTATGAATTTATGGTTTTTAGAGGAGGATGGATGGATCTTGCCCACGAGGTCGAGTCCCCATTGTGTGAAGGGCCATGGAGAAGTGATCGGTCTCAGCTCCTGTGCAGGTGCATGGATTAGGTCACTATGCACCTGGCATTTCCGACATGTTTTGACAAACTAAAGAGCATATTTTTCTAGTGTCGGCCAATAGTATCCAGGTCTAGTGACTTTCCTAGCTAAAGTTGGGCTACTCGAATGTGATCCGCATATATCCTCATGTACTTCTCGTAAAGTTTTTTGGGCTTCATCAGTGTCAAGATAGTGAAGAAGGGTGTTATCAAAGCCATGGCAGTATAGGGTATCACTGATGGTGGTGTGTCGGGCAACATTTTGGATGAAGGCTTTTCTCTAGTTATTGGATAGGTTGGGTGGTAGGGTTTGGGACTTAAGATAATCATAGATGTCTTGGTACCAAGGCGAGCTGGGACCAATAATCTCACAAACCATTTCTAACTCTGGGATGTCATATGCAGGCATCAACAGCTTTTCCACTAAGAACTCAAATTATGACACATTTTTGGGGATGTCTAAGAGAGATCCAATAGTTGCCATGGCATCGACTGCTTTATTTTGTGTCCTTGGGATTTGTTCAAAATAAATCATTGTGAAATATGTTAGGAAGCTATCCACCATTCACTTTTAGGGGAGAAACTTTTCATCTTTTGTTTCATAATCATCATTCACTTGGTTGATAACTAATGGAGAATCCTAAAATACTAGCAATGTCTGAATTTTCCATTTAATTGCAATTTTGAGTCTTGTGACCAATGCTTCATATTTTGAAATGTTATTAGTACAAGGGAAGGTGATCCAGAAAGCCTTAGGAATGGAATCCCCTTGTTGTGTGATGAACAAGATACTAGCCCCTGAGCCATGAGCAGTATGAGACCCGCCAAAATACAGTTTCCATGGTTATGTAGGCTCTGCATGAAAGATAGACTCATCGGAAAAATTAGTTATCAGTGGATGAGTGCCTTGGATGGGTGCATTGGCAAGTTGATCTGCTATTACCTACCCTTTTATTGCATTACACTCAACATATTGTATGTCATATTCACTTAAAATAATGACCCACTTTGCTAACCGGCCTGTCAATGCTACCTGACTTAGAAGATACTTTAGTGGATCAATCTTAGCTACCAGGTGTGTTTGGTGACTCAATAGGTAATGTCTTATTTTTGTGCTGCAAAGACAACTGCAAGGCATGCACATTCAATGGTTGTATAGTTCAACTTATATCTTATCAGTGTGCGACTGATATAGTATATGGCTCTTTCTTTTTCCTCATAGTAATTTTGTGCCAATAATGCCCCCAATACATTTGTAGTTGTAGAGATATACAGGATCAACGACTTTCCTTCAATGGGTGGCATTAGGATAGGTGGTGTCAATAGATATTCTTTGATTTTTTCAAAGGGTGTGTGGCATTTGTCTATCCATACAAAGGGGATTATTTTGTGTAAAAGGTACTTAAATGGTTGACACTTATCTGCCAACTGTGCGATGAAGCGTCAGATGGACTACAGTCTTCCTTGAAGTGTTCTCAACTCGCTGATTCATTTTGGTGGAGGCATGTCTAGAATTGCTTTCACTTTAGCAGGATCAACTTCTATGCCTTGTCGTGAAACTATGTAGCCCAATAGTTTGCCCAAAGTAGCCCCAAAGACATATTTTTTTGGGTTCAAACGAACCTTGTAATCATCTAGCCGTCTAAAAAAATTGTCGAGAAACCTGAGATGATCATTTTGTGTCAAAGATCTGGCAAAAAGTTCATCAACATAATCTTCCATTAGGATATGCACCATGTCAATAAATATTGTTGTCATAGTTCTTTTGTATGTCGCACCTGCATTCTTTAAGCCAAAAGTCATGAGATTCCAACAGTATGTTCCCCACGGGCATGTGAATGCCATTTTGTGTTGATCCTCAGGTGCAATGCGGATTTGGTTATAGCCTGAGAAACCATCCATGAAAGACATCTCGTACCCTGCTATGAGATCAACAATCATGTATATATTTGGCAATGGGAAATCATCTTTTGGACAAGCCTTATTTAAATCTCTGAAATTCGTACAAATGCAAATTTGTCCATTTGGCTTTGTGATAGGGACAATGTTGGATATCCAGTCAACATAGTCTATTGATCTTATGAATCCAACATCTAGTAACTTCTTTAGTTCAACCTTTACAAGTAGTGCAATCTGTGGATGCATTTTCCTTAAAACAAATTGATTGGTTTGATACTCGGGATTAGAGGAAGATGATACAATACCAATTCTGGATCTAGGCCTGGCATGTCAACAAATGACCATGTGAAGTTAACTTTCCTTTCTGTGCAGAATTATTGAAATTTGGGTTTTTCTTCTTTTGATAATGATGCGGCCAAGAGAACCATTTTGGGATTATCTGGTGTAGCTATGTTAACTTCTATGGTGTCTTCGATAAGCATAACTTATTTTTCATGTGTTACTGGAAGAAAGTTCAATCCTCCATCCTTAGGTGCCTCAGAGAGGTTTTCTCCTTCGGATACGTCCTTTATTTTTACTATTTTATTGTCAGAAGGCGCCTTGCAGTTTTCACCTAAAGACATTTATTTTTTTATTTGATTCCTTGTATTTTTGCGACTTGAGGATTGCACGGTCTCCTCGAAGTAAGCTGCACAATCTAGTTCAATGGAAAATCCTACTTTGTGATCACCCCACGGTATGCCCTCTTGGAGTCCAATGAAATTTGCAATGGCCTCATCATTCTGAAAGATTTCCATAGCAGGTGGCTCTTGTTGATCCCAGTCAATCAGTTGCAGGTAAACAAGGGAAATCCCATCGTTAGTGCCGCTAAAAGATGGGGAATATGCGGAAAGAATGCAAATTGAAGCCTCAAGTGTGAAGGAAAAGTTGTCAATTTCAACTTTTGTGTCAGATTCAATGGATGGACCATATTCAGATTCAGATGAGTTGTATTCATAGTCATAATAGGGGATAAAAGTATCAGCATCATGACTAGTGGCTGGTAGTTCAGAGGCATGGACAATAGTTTCAGGCATGATAGGCTCATGGGTGGGCTTAGGAATGGGGTGAGATAATTTAGATGTGGTCGACGATAATTTATGTTCTTCTAGATCCCAAGGAATGCTTACCCATTCCTTATTTTTAGAATGATGGTCAATAGGATCAATGTTGTATTCTTGTCAGAATCTTTCTTCAAAAGGGGGTTGGCCAGGTTCCAAGAATAGTTTGTCAATATCATAGTTGCTCAGGGTTTTCTCAGATCCCCATTCCCATTCATTAGAGTCAGTTTCGATAAGGGATTCTTCACTTGTCTCGAAACTTTTTGTAGCCGTTACGTCCTTACTTGAAAGTTCATAGGTATGTCGATCGACAGTTCCAAGTTGGTCAAACCCAAGCCCCATGTACCTTGGTCTTGTAGAAATAATAATAGGTTCTCTCCTTCCATTTTTGTCCTTTCCAAGGCCACTTGTTTCGTCAAACCCTAGTCCCTTGCATATGTCATAGCCTTTTCCATAGAGATGCACTGGTAGTGGAGGTAATCCTTCTAGGTCTTTGTAGATCCAGTTAGCTATGTCGATAATGACTTCATTACTCATATCTCCCCATAGTGTGAATACTATTTTTGGTGGAACATTGAAAGTTGTTTTAGGCTCGACTGTGAAACATGGTCTACCATAGACTTTAGGTGGCTTAGGTATTGTGGTCATACAGTAAGCCGTATTCTGTTTGAATTCTCCACAGCCAAGGTCCTGGATTTGAAGGTCATTACTTGGTATAGAGGTCAAGGAGGATGGTGCAACGAAAGTCGATGTAATGGATTATTTGGTGAGTGCAAATGGGTCAATATATTTTGAAGGGGTGGAACCTAAGGCTTCTCGATTGATGGGTACCTGGTGTTCAACAGTGGCTCTTAGATTGGTATAGTATTGAAATGGATCAGTATCTCTTGGGATAGTAATTTCAGTACCATCAAAAGGGAACTTTAGGCATTGGTGGTATGTGGAAGGAATGGCCTTTAAGGCATGAATCCATGGGCGACCAAGTAAGATATTGTAATGGATGTCACGATCTAGGACCTCACATGTTGTATCTATAATAACTGGTCCCACATGAATTGGAATTGTGATGACGCCTTTAGAATCACGTTCTTCATCATCATACGCCTTGATGACAATGCTCTTGGTAGCATACACACATGCATCAAAGAAGCCAAGAGCTTTAACCAATTTTAAAGAGAAAATGTTCAATCTTGCTCCGCCATCTACTAGGACTCGTCTAACCTTATGCTTATGGACAAAAACCTCGATATGAAGGGCATCATTATGAGATGGTTTGGGTAAGGAATAGTCAATGTCCGAAAAGGTAATGTGGTGAGACAAAGTCAAATAGCCGACCATAGTTTCAAAATGGTTGACATCAATGTTGGTTGGGATGGAAGACTCTTGTAGGACTTTATCCAAGATGGCCTTATGTGCAGGTGAGATGCAGAGCAATTCAAGGATGGAGATTTGAGTGGGTGTTTTTTTCAATTGCTCAATAAGGTTGAACTCTGGCTTAAGTTTTGGCGGCTTCGTAGATGGACCAGGTATGGTAATTTTAGGCTAACGAGTAGAGAGACCTGGGAGGTGACCTTGCCTTTACGTGTGGTGACATTGCATTCTGGGGCCTTTTTTATGGTAATGGTATTAACACATTGATATTCATCAGTAGCACAAAGATTGTCAATGATGGTACCACCAGAATAATTGAAGGCAGGATGAACATGATTGGCTTGATTATTGTTATTCTTTGTGCCAGATGAGGAGGGGTTACCAGAACCATGATCCTGCAGTGGGTTCTTGTGGATTGTATGATCTGAATTTGACGTAAATGGTTGACCTCCCAACTCAATGGTGTGGTTTTCAATAAGGTCTTGCACAAGATTTCATAACTGACAGTAAGAGGAAGTTTTGTTCCCTTTGACATGGTGGTAATCAAAAAATGCATTATCATCCCACCATGATGGCTTGAACTGACCAGGGTCATACAATTTAGGTTCTTCCAAAGTTATGACACCATTTTGGATAAGTTGCTTTAAGACAATTTAGATAGGCTCACCCAAGGGGGTGTATGTGCATTTTTGAAATTTTCATGGTTGACGTGGCTGCCTTTGATTAGATTGAGTAGGATTATTTTGAATAGCATTGGTAGTTGGTATGGGTGTGGTCATAGGTGCATTTTGATTTTGAACTCCTTTGATGGTGAGTACATGACCTGTCACATTAACGGTTTTTGCATCGAACACATCGTCATTGGTGATGTGTTTATTCTTAACCTAGTATTTGGTTTTGTCATTGGAATTACTTGGGTTAGTGTTCATGATGGTGTTGATTGTTTTTCCACCATATGTTAATTCACCTTTGGCAATCAAGGCTTTTTCAACAAGGTCAACAAAGGTGGTACAACAATGGACTTGTAAGCCATATCTGAGTGGTCCTAGGAGATTTTGTACAAACATGGTGACTTTCTCCTTTTCAGGTATTTCTATGGGACATCTGCTTGCTAAGGTTCTCCATCTTTGAAAGAATGGGATAAAAATCTCTCTTGCATCCTCTTGAGTATGTTTGAATAAGGAGGCAATGTCAATATCCGTGTCAATGTTATAGGCGTAGTTTTCAACAAACTTGTTTGCCAATTCATCCCATGTTTTGATTCCTTTAGGCAATAGCGAGAACCATTCCAGTGCATGGCCTAGTCTTCTAGAGAAGAGTCTCATGAGATAGCTTTGTTCATATGCAATGTCCATGCAACTGGTGGTGAATTCTCTTATGTGTTCAATGGGGTTTGTATTTCCTTTGTATTTAGGGAAATGCAACACCACATATCCATGAGGAAATAGTGGCATAAACAAGGTTGTTTCAAACGGATATGGACATAAGTCATGTGAGATGTAAGACTTTTTGTTTGATTGTTGCAAGGTCTCGACTTGCGTTTGAAGAGAAAAATGTTTGAGTGTGAGTGCCTCCACAATTGGGTTGTTTGTAGCATCACACATGTTGGTGATAGGTATGGATTGAGTGCCCACCTGTTGTGATGAGATGTGTGGATTGGGATTTGTTGTTGGTGAGAAAAATGAGTGTTTTGATGAGGGATGTGTTGCTGTGTATGGAATTGAGACGCATAAGTTGCGATGTGGGATCCCGCCATGTTGGATTGAATTTTGGGGCCTTTTTGGCCTTGAGTATGTTGATGCCCAAATGGAATGTAAGATTGGGTGCCTTGATTGCCTTGCCCAAATAGATAATTATGGCCTTGAGGAATGTTGGTATTTTGCCTCAAGGGGATGTTGGTATTGACTTGTGAGGAATTAAGTTGGGTGCCTTGAATGACAACTCTTCGTTTATTCCTCCGAAAGGTTTTGATGAGTTGGTTTCCATAGCATTTGAAGAACCTAATAAGAGGTTTGTTGATGTACTCATGGAACTAGATGAAGTCCCAAAGAGGTTTGAGGTGGTTGCACCCATTGTTGATCCAAACGTTTGTGAAGGAATAGTGGATGTTTGTTGGGGGATGGATTGTGATGTGGTGTTGGTTTGGGTAGATGATCCCACAATAGATGTTTTGTTGATCATGGTGGATGAATTGGTTGTGGTGGTAGCATGACCAAAGGAGGTAGCATTAATGGTGTTAATGAAATTTTGTGAAGTGGCTCCCATGGAAGTATTGTGCGATTAGGGATCATGAGATGTTGCTCTAATAGTGTTGATATTAAATCCTTTTGGAAATTTAGCCCCTTGGTCAAGGAGCATGGCTAGATATCTAGCTGAGTCGTTTAGAATGTGTTCTTCCACAAAAGAGGTCACTTCTGGGTTTTGGGTAGCAGCTTGTATGTCTTCTTCAAAGACTTCCCCATTTTGGTCTTTTTCAGACAAATTATTCAAAAGGATTGCGTGAAGAGGATGGAATGGACATCTCACTGAAAGGATTAATGAATGAATTCCCCATGTTGGTATTTGTATTCATGTCATTCATGTTATTAGGGAAATTGTTGGTATTGAAATTCATGTCATTTGAGAAGTTGCAAAGGTTGGTGTCTTGACCAAAAGAATCCATGAATCTTCTTTTTCTTTGTTATCTAGTTTCAACGATAAAATGTTTTGCTCAACTTTGGAAAATGGCGAAGGATGACCTAAATATGCAAATGTTATGGCACTATATGTTTTTGGGTTTTTTTGGAATAAAATAATGCTATGCAATGATGGTGAGTGGTAATGAAAATGAGACTAAAAGGAAACTAAAGGAAAACTAAAAGGAAACTAAAAGGATACAAAAAGTGAAAAGACTAATGGTATGGAAAGGATTCTAAGATGCACTCACTAATGATAAATCTAAGTAGATGTAAACTTGACCACTCAAAGGTTTGGCAATGCTTCAGGTTTGGAATATCAATGGACTGTAAAAGGACAAAGGAGGACAAAGTGAAATTTCCACACTAGACTAATGAGTGGGAAATAATTAAAAAAAGGTATTGACTAAAGAAAAAAGGTTAATTGAGTCCAATGATAACCTACTTTTGAATGAAAAGATTTGACAAATCCTAAAATCTACAAAAAATGAGTGTCCAAGAGGATGGTAAAGTCTAGCAATGCAACTAATGAAATGCAATGGAATCCTATGGAGACTTGAGAATGTTACCTATAGTGCAATAATGAGGGAAGTTGAGAAATTCAATATCTGGTTTGACAGAAACAAAGAAAAAATGACTAGAATATTTTTATGGAGATAATGGAGTCTCAGTTTTCTGACAATGAAATGATTTTTTTTGGAAACTGGCAAATACGTTGCATCAATTGCATCGCAGAAAATCCAATCTATTATAGTAAAGGTGATTGCGGTGTTTGGGAAAGTAGATGTGGTTCTGAATGGCGATTGCAGTGTTTTATCAGGAAAATGCAATGAAAGACAGTCAATTGCGGTGTTTGAAGTTGCACATGTATTGCAACAGAGTGATTGCAGCTCAAAATTTAGCAATTGTGGTCTAAAATATAAAATACGGTTCAGAATGGCGAATGCGGCATCTAATAAAGCAATTGTGGTGAAAGACAATCAAATATGGTGAAAGATAGTCAGTTAAAGTGTTTCAAGTTGCACATGTGTTGCAATAGAGAGATTGCGGCTCAAAAATTAGTAATTGCAATCTAAAATAGCAATTGCATCGTAGGAAGGTGATTTTGAAAAAAAATCAGCAAATTGCAAGGATTTTGTTTCAGTTTGGTAGTGTTGCTTCAGATTTTGGGGTTGATGTTCATTTGTTCAAGTTGTCTGAATACACTTGGAAAACACATGATGTAGTATGAAATGAAAAATGACCACATAGAAAACATTTACAAAATCCTATGGCTGCAAAGACAGTATTCTTTTGGATCCCACGTGGATTTTACTCCAATTGCATATTCTTAGCAGATGAATTCAGAAGCTTGGTCCCATGGTCTCCCCCTTACAGTGCACTCACTTCTCAGGGAAACCAAGCTTCCAACCTCCATAAAACTCCCATGGTAGATTTATCATCTCTACTAAAAACTACGCAGGTGTGAGTGCCTTGGTAACGACCGTTGTTGCACCAAAGAATAAAAGGTTTTTGGTCACTAAAAACAAGGGTTTTAATTCAGGCACCCGTTCGAGTGGTCATACATGGGGCACAAGATTAAGCTCCATTAAGGAGGCACTCCAGCCTGAAGAGGTTAAGCTCAATAGGGTTTTGGGGAGTACTACTTGGTCTGTATAACATATCTGCACTCATAATCCTAGGCTTTCCCTTAGGATTCACATTTATATATCGGTCGGGAGTAGCTCGGCTAAAGAGCTTCGTTGTCGGTTTGAGTCACTTTCAGGTGAGTACTTTTCCCCACCAAAGAAGGCCCGGTTTCTAAAGTTAACAAAAATGAGCAAACATATTCGTAGTTCAATCAATCTTTGTTGAAAAACAAAGAGATAACATACCAATATGTTTGACTCACACTCGCATGGTTGTTCTTTTTAAAACCCAAATTGAAATATGAAGATGTGACAACTAAATAAATCACAAAACACAACAGACACGCATTCATTTTAATTGTTTGTAGTGTTATCAAGCAAAGGGTTCATTTAAATCGTTTGTAGTGCGAGATATCTAACAATTCATTTTAAACCCATGAAAGCGTGATTGTTCTTTTTAAACTCATGCATATGCATGATTGTTCATTTTAACTATGAGTGAAATGTATGATTGAGTAAATTATTGAAAAAAAAATAATAACCAAGGGTTAGATTCCACCTTCACACACGCTGCAACAGATAGATTAGTAACTCAAAAAAATCTTTAATCTAAAAAAAATAACAAAAAACAAAAATTTGAAAGAAAAAATAAAAAATAAAAATTTGCTTTACCAATCGCTTGCATCACAACAGAGCAAATGTGTCATTCGAGATTCCATATGCGGCTTGGTATGTCGAATGCGGCTCCCTATCTATCAGATGCGGCTCGATTTGTCAATTGCGTCGTGAGAAATGTCAAGTACGTCACGCCAGAGTAGTTGCATCACTTGAGGTATCAAATGCGGTGCAATAGATCGGTTGCATCGCTATGCAGCGCAACAAAGCAGTTGCAAAAATTTGAAAGAAAAAATAAAAAATAAAAATTTGCTTTACCAATCGCTTGCATCACAACAGAGCAAATGTGTCATTCGAGATTCCATATGCGGCTTGGTATGTCGAATGCGGCTCCCTATCTATCAGATGCGGCTCGATTTGTCAATTGCGTCGTGAGAAATGTCAAGTACGTCACGCCAGAGTAGTTGCATCACTTGAGGTATCAAATGCGGTGCAATAGATCGGTTGCATCGCTATGCAGCGCAACAAAGCAGTTGCGTCGTAGGAACTATCGAATGTGTCATTTCATACCTATACCTACAAAAAAGAAAGAAAAAAATGTACGACAACTTGCAAAAATGTGTCAAAAAGCGTCGGGTTCACCAATGTAACTGAGGATTTTTCTGCAAGATTATATTGTTAGCACACACATATGCATATTATATAAAACCCACAATAATCAATGGAATGGATAGGAAATAAATAAGGAACAAAGATGAAACAAGCTCAGCCAGTCCTTCATCCTCCATGGCTGACTTCCATTGTACCTTCTAGCTTGCTGAAATGTAAAGTGTGCCCTCAAATTTTGATGAGCAACTTTATACTATAGACTAGACCTATGCAAAAGAAACTAAATCATATATGCAATTAGCTAAATGATAAAAACAAGACAATCTTAAAACTCAAAGAGATTCATAAATTATTCAAGATATTCAAGATTAAATTAAGAGGTTTTGAAATGAGGACAAAATTGGCATTTTATAGAAAATACAATTTTGGATGGACGAATGAGATTGAAGATTGAGAAATTCCCTAGAATCAACATGGTCAAGATTCAAAATGACAAGTCTCAATTAGGGTTAAGGTAAGATTTCAAAATGAGTGGACAAGATTTAATTTAAGAAATTAAATCAAGGATGGAGAATAAATGTGACAGTGAGATTAAAATTAGTAAAAATCAAGAAGATAAAGATTGAACAAGAAGATGAGATTTGAAAAATCAAGAATTTGAGTAATTACTTGATTTATAGAAGAATATTACCATTTTGAATTAAAATTAATTCAAAATATGGATTTAGTGTGATAGTAAATAATTGATTTTAAGATTATTTACTAAAAGAAGTGGCAGTTAACCATGTGAGGCCATTTTAAATAATTTTATTTTTTTTAAATGAGAGAAATGTCAAATAAGGCAATTACATAATTAAAGATAATTATTTAATTTAGAGAAGGTGGTTGATTAATTAAATAAATTACTAAATCTATTTAATTATAAGAAGACTTGAGAATTAGTGACATTAAATAAATAAATAAAATATATTTATTTAATAATGAGGAGGACATAAGTGGCAAAGATTAATTAAATAAATTGAGAAATTTATTTAATTATGATAAGACTTTAGATAGTTAGTGACACATTAAATAAATAAGATCTATTTATTTAATAATCATGAAGAATAAAAAGACATGAATTAATTAAGTAATTATGAATTATTTAATTAATAGTTGAAGGTGGACAAAAGACATAATTAAAATGTAATAATTATAGTAAGATGAGAGTGGTAAAATAGAGCTTGCAAGCCTAGGTCATTTTATGTGTCTACAGGAGCAATTGTAGATTAATAACTCCTCCCCTTTAGATTTATGAAGACAACAAACATCCAAACTGGATTTTCCCTCAATTGACTGGCTAAGAAGGCTACAAATTCAAATTTTTTGTTCCCTATAGTAATGCCTTGCATCAGAGTAGACAATATCCTATAGGCAACAAAAGGTTTGAATTCGTACCTTTCCTAACCAATCAATTGATGGAAATTCAATCCGGATGTTTTCTCTCTTCATAAATTTAAAGGGGAGGAATTACATAGTGAGGAAAAAGTATGGTATACACATCTATTTAGATATAGCAATGTGTATATAAATAGATATATACATGTGTGCATATGGATATATATATTTGTTTATATGTGTGTGTTTTTAAATGTGCACACAAAGAGGAAATTCAATGCATATATGTACTTAATCATTTCTATTCTTATTCTTGTATAGCCTATTGTTTTGATAAGAAAGGGTGAAAGCACCAGCTAGAAACATATACAAATATCTGCATATATCTATATGTAGAAATATAGTAAAAAATAAAAAATTGCATCGATAAATATACAAGCAAGGTCCTAAAAAATAAACATATACATATAGCCGTATATACATATGAATTTATCATTTTTATTCTTGTTGATGTATCCCCTAGTGTTTCAACAGTAGTGCATTTCTATCCTTGTTCTTGTATCACGTGTTGTTTGATCAGTATTAGAAGTGGAATGGTTATAGATCAATATTTCTAAGTTATCTACCAATTTCCATTGGGATGTCGCAATACATTAATCTTTTATTTTTATTCTGAAATAGAGCTGTCAATTAGACAACTCAAATTGTAACATTTTGTCCCTACAAAAAGTTCCCAGAACTATGTCTACAAAATTGGGATTTGTGGATGGGTCTCCAGAGCCCCCCAATATTGATTGTTGACATCCCCCACTATTTTTATTATGGAGTTTGGTTGTAAGGGCATGAACCACCGACCCTTAGATCTTGATTTTGTATGTGTATGTGTATGTGTATGTGTATGTATATGTATATGTCCCCATCGATGGTGACTTGCTCGGGTTTTTTAATGGTGGCGAGGAGCTTCGTAATTACATGGGTTGGAAGTGGTGGATTTGGTGGCCTCAATCCACGAAAGCCTAATGGTAAGTGTTTTCCCACGCGAGGGTTAATGCATCCTATCGTTGTTCTTCATGTATATGTATATGTATATGCCTATGTATATGTATATGTATATGCCTATGCATATGTATATATATATGTATGTGTATGTATATGCATATGTATATGTGAAAGCTAAATGGTAAGTGTTTTCTCGTGCAAGGGTTAATACATCATGTCGCTATTGTATAGTGGTGGCGGTTGAAGTAAATGCAATATTCAATGTTGCAATGTGGGAAAGTATACTTTGATTAAGTTGTATTGTCGAAAGAGTATAATATGATAGATTAGATATGAAGACATCAAAGTTCTACCTACTTTGTTATTGTGTGATGTGTGATGCAGCTCCATGAAATTCTACATCGACATTTCATAATGTTCTTGGTCAGAGGTTTTGCAAGAGCCCGCAAACCTCCACATCGCAAGAAAAATGGTTGGGAGGATATCAAGCGTGGGTTGTGTGGTTTTGGTTTTAATTCTATATATTTGTTCTTGTGTAGATAGATGCCTACACAAATGCTTATATACACTTGGATTCCACAAACATAACTTTCAACTAGTTGAGTGCATCCAATATTGTATTTTTCTAAACGGGGGATGTAACAATAGTGAAATAGAAAATGGTTAACACAAAATTCTATAAAAACCTTTTGTATATTTTTTTAAATATTCCAATGTTTAAACTATGTTATTCGTTTTGTGATCATCAATAGATATACACTTATATATACATGGATATACATAAATATTTTGTTACATGTGTATGTGTAATTACTACTTTAAATATATCTTTGGTTATGCATGTATATTCATATATGCTAATGTGGTTGAGCTTGTATGTATACTTGTAGGTTGTGCGAGTACATTCAAGTTCCACAACCCGATCAATTGTTGAATTTAAAAAGGTTGAAAAACAACAACGAAATCATTTGTATTATAGCCAACATAGAGAAATTTTTTGTGAAGCATCGTAAAAAATACATCCAACAAAGGGTAACTTTATCAAGAATAGGTGCAGGTCTACCTGCTGAAAATCTTCCCTCGTAGCACCCATTGCTAATGGTAGATGCCACCCCTTATATACAATCTCATAACAATCCCTCTGCTACACCAGGACAACAATAACACCTCAAATAAATATTCAATGATTGCTACCTTTCTACGGTTAAGTGGATATGGCATCACATAGATGCACTTTAAGACCTTTATGTTTGTCAGATATGTAGTGAAAGCTACATAGGGATGTGCACTCATATGTCAGGGTCAGAAATGACATGTGTAAGATGCTATTGTGAAAAAGGCACCCATCGCTTCAACTCTACGAATGGAATGGACCTAGGCCCACAACCATTGTTGCTAAAAAAGATAACACAGGTTGAAGAAATGCTTATTGCTAGGGTGGCTCCAGTTTTACAAGTATCCCATGGTAGAGGATGTTAATTTAAATATAGTGTTCACACAATAATCTTTCCTTAAGATATCTTGAGCATAGCAAAACTTTTGTTGCACCAACTGTAAGACCTTGACATTGTGATCATACGGTGATCCACCATTGAAGGTGGTAATTACGATTGCTATGTTAATAAACACCATGTCATGGATGCATTGAAATACAAAATTCAATATGAAAAATACTACAATGATGCTGAGATTGATGTTGAGGCTCTTAATATGCTACCTAATGTTGTTTTTGATGTCTCCAATTTCTTGCATACAATAGAACAAGTTTTTGATGAACAACTAATGCCATCAAATAGCTCAACAAATGCTACTCAAGATGAAAATGGCTCTTCAAAATTTTCATCATTTATCCCTTCATTTCCAAATGCTAGACAAGAGCTCCAAGAAATCAAACAAGTATTACAGATTGAAAAAAAGAGCATAATATTTTGTGTTGGCCTAAAATTATCTCTTCTCCTGTTAATGAATACAACACTGAAGGTTTATTTACAATGGCCTTTCCAACAGTGTTTCCCACTGGAGAAGCACTTCCCCTCCAACTGAGGAATGCTCAAATTCACTTGCATGAATATGCCCTCCACTTAATGAGATGCTTTAACCACAGATTTGGCAAATATGTCAGGTTTAGGTATTTCCTCTACAACTTGATAACGAGACATCGTAGCCAACAAATTTTTTTTGTCTTTGTTAGAGTGGATCTAGAAGACAAAATCCCCAAGTCATTGTCTACATTGCATGAATGTCTTCAAACTGCTCCTAATGGCTAGATAGCTGAGAAATTATTGTGTTTTGGTGCATCATTACATGGGACCTATTCTTTTTGGAACTCTTGTCATGCCCAACTATCTGCAATAATTGAACAACTTTGCATACCTATCCTTTTTTCACTTTGAGCTGTGTAGACAAAAAATGGGCTGATCTGCAAAATGTTTTCTCTTTTGTGGCTCATTTGGCGATGGAGCCTTCAAAAAAGACACTAATAGATAGTGTTGTTTAGAATCCACATAAAACGTATTTATACCTGCATCATAGATTCTCAATTTTTTTGAAGAGGTGGTTGAAAAGATTTTGCATGCAAAATATTATTGGTATAGAAATGAATGGTAGCATCGTGGCTCTACACATGTTCATGGTTTTTTATGGCTTCCAAAATCCCCCAACATGGACACTCTTGATTGGTCCAATCACCATGATGTTACCATGGAAATACACTTTTTTGATAGATATGTTTCAACTTGGAATCTATGTTGTCCTGCATAGAGATTGCTCAGAATGTATCATTGTTCTAAAGAAAATTTGTGCTTACTTTCCATGAGCCAAATTATTTCCAGTTATCCAATCATAGATTATGAAGAGTTGCTAAATACAGTTCAAAGGCACACAAAATGCTCTGAATATACTTGTTTAAGGAAAAAAGGAGAGAAATTACAATGTCGGTATAAAGCACCTTGGCAACAACAACTTACCTCTACATTGACTATTGATGTTGAGTCTAACAAATCATACAAGCCAACAAGAAATTATGATCACCTAAATATTCATAGCCCACCCATTCTTTCAATCTAGCGTGCCAATGTTGACTGCCAACCAGTTGTTTCTAGGCACATTGTTTTAAATTATATTTCTAAATATATGGCTAAATCTGAGAAGAAATCTAAAAATTATCTTGATATGTTGAAAAGACTTGCAAATACAAATATAGTTGAGGATAGAGCATTGTTTGCATATCAAAAATTCATGATGAATATTCTTATTGAGCGTGACATCTTTGCATAGGATACGTGTCATATGTTATGAAAAATTGTCTGTTCTCACTTCAAGTTGACGATATGTCCTATTGAATGTTGGAAAAAAATATGGTTTTGTATAAATAAAGATGATGCTAATGAAGACCTACCAACAAATTATATTCACTGCTATATGCAAAGGCCTCCGGAGCTAGGTAGTGTATCCCTAATTGACTCGGTCCTCTTATATACGCATTCAGAGTACACAAAAAGGCCAAATGGAAACCAAGACAATAGTCTACAATTTTCCTTATGTACCCATTGTTCAAGACTGTTCCCATTGAAGATACACAAATATTTGAGACATTTTGTTGAATTGAACTTATGTTATACAAACCTTTCTAAAACATACACACAAATATAGATCTTGCCAAATGAGAGATCATACAAAATTGGAAAGTTTTAAAAATAGCTAGTTATCATCCTTGGCATTTTAATAGACTTCCCCTTGCAACCACGATTGAAGAATAACATGGCAGTGATACTAATGATTTGAGCCATCGACCTTGTATGGATGAATATGAATGGGAAGTTTTCTCTCGGCTTGGTGCAACTACTAACTCCAATTTAAATCATTTCCAACTGTTGGGTAGGCAAGACTTTGATATGAACCATTCATGGAATACAAACCATGTGCCTGAAAAACTTCATAATATTTCTTTGCAGTTCATCCCATTAGATAGGGCACAACGTGAGAAAGCTACGATACAATTTTTTCCTATAAATACATCATCCCATCAACTTTCACCAAAACATCAATTGGCTCTTCAAATCATCAAGTCCTATCGCATGCAACCTTCCCCCAAAGGCCCTCTTTGCATGATCATTCAAGGGACAACTGGCACTGGAAAATCCTTTTTGATAAATTATATTAGACAACAAATAAACATGTCTACTATTGGATGCAATACCTCGTTGCTCACATTGACCGCCACAGGTGTTGTTGTGTACAACATATGTGCCTCCACAATCCATACTACCCTTTGAATTCCCATAAAGGATATATGAATCCATTGCAAGGTTAGACATTGACAATATTCCAAGAACAATTTAAATATATTCAATACATTTTGATAGATGAAATGAGTTTTCTAGGCCCGAAGTTGTTGTTGAAAATAGATAGCAAATTGCGCCAAGCATTCCCCGATAACTAGAGGGAGCCTTTTGGTAGTGTTTCTATCATCCTTGTTGGTGATCTTGCCTAGTTGCCACCTATCATGGATACCCCTATTTATGCTTTACACTCATCCATTGTAGCCTTATGGCATACTTTCATAGTCTCGATCACATTGGACACTATTTTTTGTTAAAAAGGAGATAGCCCTTCCCAACAAAAGTTTTGAGCAATCCTTTTGCATATAAGAAATGGTGAGGCTCTCCATGATGACTGGGAAGATCTTATGAAACAAATAAATAAAATTTTCTCAGCCATAGAAATAGAACAATTTGATGTTGCTACACATTTTTTTGCCACAAATGACTTAGTCGTATTCCACAACAAAAAATGATCAAACAATTAAAACTTTCCATAGCCATTAGCATTACTCGAGTAGCACAACAACATACATCTAATCATGGAGATGATGAATAGCTTCTCCCACAACTGCTACTTTGTGTTGGTGAACAGGTGATGCTAACAACAAATTTGTGGATTCAAACTAGCCTAGTCAATAGATCCCTTGGTCTTGTTACAACTATTGTGTACAATGCACATTTTAAACTGCCAGATCCATATGACTATGTTTTTGTTCACTTCCAAAATTACATTGGTCCACCATGGGACCTAGAAAACCTAAGAGACATCCCCATCCTAGCTATAACTCAGGGTAGTCGAACACAAATTCCACTCACCGTGGAATGGGGAATCACAATACATAAAGAAAAGGATTAAAATTAGATAGAGTAATGATAAAAATAGGTAGCAAAGAGAGGCAAGGGTTAAATTTTACATCTATCTCTTGTGTTAGATCAATTGAAAGACTTTGCATCGATCCAACATTCTCATTTGAGAGATACTCCATACTTAGCAACAACAAATTTATTGCTCGACGTCGCAATGAAGAGAGACGTTTGGAACAACTACAGCCTCTGCCAAATGCTTCCACCCCCAGCTTGTGCTCCGACCTATAAAAAGGCTCCAAAGCAATTATTCTCGCATTTGGTCCAAACTATATACCATCCTCTTTTCAAGGATTTCTAAGTTAAATATTACAGAAGCATACCATGTAATAATCTATGCAAAATGGGTATAATGCCAAAGATGGACAAAGATACTAGGAAACAATAAGCAGAGGAAAAAACTTGTACAATCCAGTGGCATGTTTTCATCATTTGATTCTATTAAATTATATATTCAACTATTCCATAAAATTTTTCTACAATATCCTGTTGTATTTCACTGATTGGTTTTAAATTATGCACCTATGATATGTTTCCCATTTTATCTTCCTATAGACTCTGTGTTTGACTTCCACATTAAATTCCCCCATTTATTCAATGCTTTGCATCCTCTTTAGTTTTAGAAATTAAAGATAATTTTATTCCTATTTACTATCTTTTGTACCTTCAGCAATATAGTTTTTGTTAAATTCAGTATGCAAATATGCACCCATAAATATATTAATCTGTTGATTTCTCATTTCAAAATTTTGTTGTCATACTTTTTCTATATGGCATTCAAAAGAATACAATCTTCTGTATATTCCACCTATCCATGTTTTTCCAAGTTTTTTTAAATTCCATGATGTCAATTCTTTATCGACATACCTACAATTCTCTTTCAACTAATTTTAACATGCAGTACTCTAAACATACAGTTGCAATTGTTACAAATTGATACATATACAAATACAAATAACTTCAAGTATCAAAGATGCATAGAGATTGCAAACAATAATAAGTAGAGCTCAAAATTTCTATAAGTCAATAACCTATTTTAAACATTCCAGTATATAAACTATATATGCACATACTGTAGAAACATGCTAAAAAAAAATTGTGTTCCATTTGACTAATAAATTTAAAATTCTGCAACCATGTTGTGTTTTCTATTTTCTCTGCCTATATACCCTGCGCTTTGACATTTGCCCTTCATGCTTTGTTTCCATAGATTCTTATGTCTTCTTGTTAGCTTTTCTATTAGCTTTATTCGATTCAAATAGCTGCAAATGTTGATCTACAAAATTATCTTTTTCAACATTTCATTGTTTCACTCTTCCTATATATTGCATTCAAAAATATATAGTCTTGTCTACATTGCTTTTTTTTTTTCCTCATATATGGTAAAACTCCATGCTATTTGTGACGATATGCTTGGGCCTGTTTACAATGATGATGGAGTTTGTTGACCATGTGGTTTGGTTTTCGTGGAATTGGTTTCGTTGTTCAACATAAACAAAATGGTGGCTTTTCGCTCTCATGGGGGTTGATACATCCTAGCATTGTTGCTCGATGCCATAGAAGGGAGTACATGTAATATTTGAATTGTTCTAATATGAGGATGTCTATTGTTTTTCTTCCATTGTGAAATGACACACAGTGGTGTTGGTTTCATAGCAAGCTATTGAACAAAGCTAGCATCCACCTCCATTAGATAGTAGATTGCAGAGCCTCCCAACTGCTCCGATCTATAATCTACAGTTTTTTGGCTTCTATTCTTGGTGTAATTCATTTTAAAATTCCCTTTTTTTGTTCCATATGCATCTAACCACATACATATATTTTAATATATTCAAATAAAATGTTGCTTTACAATAATATCATGTTGGGCTCAATACAAACATAGATGAGGAATGAGATATGAAACCCATGTGTCAAACAATTGGTACCTAAAAGATGACCATTGTTGTAAGTGTAAACAAGGTTTATTTTGTAGATTTATATTTTCTTGAGTTATACATTCAACCCTTTTCTTCCTCCATGGCTAGATACCCTCCATATATTTGTTGCTATATATACATTCATGCAAAAAATTCTTACATGCACTTGACTACAATAAATATAGTCTATTGTACACATTACATTTGTCCATGTTCATATAGTTTCCTTTCCAGCCAATCAAAAAATATATCTAGATGCACCAAGAAATTCTAGCCACAACTGCTCTGATGGAAATCCCGGTGGAAATTTCAAACAAATAGTCGATAGGTAAATGCCAACTATTACATAGATTGCTTGATTTGTATTACTATGGTTCATGATATTCTCTTTCTCTCATCTCTTTGAAGCTTCCTATAACAAGGTATTTATTGTCATAGTTTACTTGTTCTATTCTTCATCAAACATAAGATTGACCTCTACCTTTTGACTGGTTTCTATATTTTTTGACCCATGTATGCTCCCTAGCCTTTGGCTATTGTTCGGTGTTATCTCTGTCCATCCTTAGTGCTATATGCATTTTGTACAACAAAAGCTTTGTATAAGAAATTCTCCATATCTATGGTTTACAACTTCTACTCTCCATATGTTTTTGAAAAGTTAAACAGCATTTATGGGCCCTGTACCCCTCACAAGGAGCCACTAGGGCCAAAAAGAGACTAAACAACAATAGGAAAAAACTGAAAAAGCCATAGAGACAGCCTAGGGACAGCACACTGACAGCCGAAAAATAGCCGACAGACCACCAACAAATGCAGCTAACTGGCCTCGTCCCAGTTCTTGATCGGGAGGTCCACTGCCTCATCGCCCACCCAATCCTTGTTTTCCTGGTTGTTATTCCCCTCCAGTTCTTCTTTTATAACATTTGACAGCGCACTAGTGACAAAGTGGCTCAGTTTCATAGTAAAGCGGGTCAAGCCCCTAAATCTTTTGTCCAGGGTGTTTAGCCTCTTCGCCACCATATCCGAACCTTCCCCAGTATCCCTAGTCTCTTGCATCTCACCAGGCTCAGTCACCAATGGAGTGTGCGAGTCAGAGCCATGGCAAGGAGTCTTGCTGTCCATCGGCTTCGGCAGGGGCTTCTCCCCCAAGTCATCAGTCTCATCGTCAGACTCTTCCTCCTTATAACCCTTGCTGTTCGACTGCTCCACCTCCGAGTCCTCAATAATCAGTCTCTTTTTGTTGTTCTTGGCCAACCTCCCCGATCTCCTCCTACCACTTTCCCCACCAGTTAGCTCCATGGTCCCAACAACCGTTTCTACTCTCCATATGTTAAACTTCCATTTAAAATATGTTTTAGATGATTTTCCATTTGAGAGATTCTAAAACAGCTATTACAAAAACACTTGATAATCACAAGTAAATGACAGATGGTCGAAAAACCCACATCAAATACAACCTTAAGAGAGGTAGAAAAACATACACATTCCAAAAAATTGAAAAAACATGAATGGTTCCTGTTGATATCCCATTTACATGTGATTCTAAAGTGTTATTCTAATACATATTCCAATTTTTGCACAAACTGCTTGTCTTGTACCAATATGTTTCATGATACTCTTTTTCCCAACAAAATATTTCTTTATTTAAATTTTGAACTAAATATCACCTTTAATTTATTTAATTATCATAAATTCAATTGTTATTCTAAGAGGCATTCTATAATCACAAAAGGGTGGAAGTGGGCCTCAAAATCCAAAAAATAGAAAAATAAAAAACCAACAAATATTTAGATGATTTTGTTTTAAAATTAGAAAGGATGACTTTTGGAAGCATAAGTTTAAGATAGAATAATTTTTAGAGAGAAAATAAATCAAATAATAAAATTAAAAAGTAAATTTGAATTTTTAAAAAATTTCTAATAGAAACATGTCTCAACTTAAGTGATGCCTACTAAAAAAATATTGAGTTCACATGGTACGTTTTTATTTTAGTATTGAAAAAGTGAATTTTAAATTTTTAAGTGTTTAGTAGAAACATGTCCCCACTTAACCCTTAACCTCTAAATACTATTAAGAGTATGGTAAGTTTTTTATATTCTTTTATTATTTTGAATTGATATTATATAATAATTTTTTGGAGTAATTTAATTTTTTTTAAAATCAATTAGATCCAAACACAAAAATAGACTTCCAAACAACAACATATGCCACAATAACTAAAACATGCAAGATCCATAAATGACATTTGCAAAACAAAATGACAACCTACCTACCAGAATTACAATTCCAACCAAAACAAGTCTTGTCCCTCCTTACTCGACTAAGATCTTTCCAACTATTCATCCTTTGGGATTTACTAGGATCTAAATCTTCCCAACTAGAAACCTTCCAATTTCACCTTCCTCCAGAAGCCCATTTTGCCAAACAACAAGCCACTTTGTTCCATTCTTTGGGAGCATGAACAAAGGAAATAAAATCACAATTCTTGCCCTAATCAAGAATTTGCTTGGCCACTTAGGCCAATCTCCAAGAAGCATCCTGCAAATTATTTTTATTAAGGAGAGAGATTATGATTATATATTTTATTTCATAGATAACCTTTCACCTGCCCATAGCCACACACTTTTATAGAGCTGTAATATTTTCCAAAGATTTCATTAGATTATTAGCGTGATGCCCCATCTAAGTGGAAAAAAAGAAAAGAATGTAACCATTTTTATTCTGTCCAATACTGCCAATCCCTACATCCCCATAATTTCCATAAGAGGACCCATCAATATTAATTTCTAGGAAGCCATTAGAAGGAGGAGATCATCCACCATTTATCATCACCTTTGTTGAGACTTGAGCATAAGAGCTTGATTTGGTGATCAGGTAGGAAGGTATAGAGAGCTTCAAAAGATTAATAACGTGTGCATAAAAGAATGTGAGAGGCTCAAATAAATTTAATTTAGATTTAATTGTCTCCTTGAGAATGTAAATGACCTTGTGCCAAATATGTCATGATCTATGTTTACATTATTGGAAGATTCGACGATTCCGCTTCAAACAAAGCTACCAAAGAATAAAAGAAGTGCCAATTTTACATACCACTAATAGGAAGTCTACTGAAGCAAGGGGATGATATCCATACTATCTTAGAAGTAAAATATGGAAGTGGCATAGACCATATGCCTTTTCCAAATCATCCATCATAACTTCTATATCTCCATTGAAAAGGGATATTGAAAGAAAAGGTGATTAGAGCATTCTTCATTTCCACCACAAAGAACATAGATAATGGGCCCCTAAAAACCTCTTTTCCTAATATTGTCCTAGGTGAGACATTTGTTATGATTGAGAAGCCATAAGAAAAAATTACATTTAGGCCAGCTAATTTTATTCTAAAATCTTTTCCACTAGGGGTACTTAATATGATTCTCTTGCTGTTATTCTAGGACCTTGTACCCAAGAGCAACCAAATAGTTGTGTTTCAAATCATGACCCCAAGGAAGACTATTACAGTCCTCCAAAGAGCTACAAGGTTTGTATTAAAGTATAAAGGCTAAAGTATCTTGATCCTTCATAGAGCCCCCTCTTGGGTAACTTTCTAAGACTCCTTCCATTTTCTAACTGTAGAACTTCCCAAAGAAGAGGAGACTTTAAAATCAACTACCTTATACCATACAAACTCCTAAAAAGCAATAGAAAGAGCATGTAGTTGAGGAAAAGAAGAAAGAATTGGGGGATGATTATCCCATGAATCCTCCCAAAATAAAGCCTTTGTTGATTATCCAAAAAATCCCTTCCTTAAAGCCCCTCTTTTTAGAGTATTCCAAATCATGGATCATCCCTCGGTGATCTTCACTCTGGGAATATATTCACCATCAACCCCTCCCAAATATTTGAAGTTGAGAATATTTTCCCATGGTTGGTTTATATTTTTACACCATCCTTGATAAATTTTGGTGGCTAAGGCCTTGTAATTAGCTCCAATTGTTTAAGGCCAAGCCCTCCATCCTTCTTTTTTCTACACACTAAATTCCAACTCACAAGGCTCCACTTTTTGGTATCCATGTTTTCAACCCATAAGAAATTTCTTGTGAGAGCATCAAATTCCTTATTTTTTTTGGAGCAACTAAAAGAAGAAACCCGTAGAAAGGAAACACCTAGTCAAATGCCTTGTAAAATACATCCATCTAAAAGTCCAATGGCTAACCATTGTGCAAAATATATACAAAATTATCTTCCAGTGAATCCTCTTGAGACTACGAGTTGAGAGAGGGATTCCAAGATAATCCATAGGCAACACTCCAATTTAGAAATGGAAAATTACAACAATCCTATGGTGAATAAGCTTCAAAGTGTTGAAGAAGAAAATATCAGACTTATCCTCATTGACCTTTTGACCATAAGAAAATAAGTATATATCTAACACTTTCCTAAAATTAATAACATCCCTAATCTTGGCCATTCCCAATAATGCAGTATCATCCATGAGCTAGAAATGAGAGTGAGAAGAAATATTTTGATTCCAAGACCAACCTTGAATAAGACATCTTTCTTTGTGAAGTTTCAATAGTCTACCTAAACCTTCCACCAATAAAATAAACAAGTACAAAGATAATAGGTCGCCTACTCTGAGCCCTCTAGAAGTTGCAAAAAGAGTTGAAGGAATTCCATGAATTAACACATAGAAGGAAGTTGAGGTCACACAACTCATCACCCATTTGACTCACTTTGATCTAAAACCAAAAGCCAAAAGGATTTTTCAGAGAAAATACTAATTGACTCTATCATAAGCCTTAGACATGTCAAGCTTAATAAAAATTTCCTTTTCCTTAGAAACTAATATGGAATGAATAGCTTTGGTTTCCATTGCAATGCCATCCAAGATTTTACATCCCTTCACAAGTCCACCTTATTCAGGGGAGATTAAGGAAACCAAGCACTTTTTAGACTTTTCAACAATCAATTTAGTGACAATTTTGTACATGACATTGCATAAAGCGATTGGGGAAAAATAAATAGATTTACCAATATACATAAAATTAAGGCCTTGAAAAGATGAATGACTTTGGATATGTGAATTAATTTTACTTCTCTTTAGTTTATATTTGTGCCTACAAAACTAATTTACACATCTATGGAAGTCAATCGAGTGCATGGAAATGAACTTGTCCTACAAGATTGAACTAGAATAGAATTGACAACTATTAAAGTTATACCTTCAATTTTTGTACATATGTTTGAAGTGGGGTTGAGTTGAGAAACACATTTGGGAACTTACAAAAAAAGGATTTATTCATCAATAAAATCAAGTAAACTACTACAATGAAAGTAATCAAAATTAGTAATAAATATGTAATAATAATTAAAGTATTATTTTATAATCATTAAATTAATTTGAAGAAGCATGGAATCAACAATTAAAATCAATAAACTCATGAAATGAAAACCATAACACCAATTGTACGTGGAGAAAATATTTTGGGAAAGAACTCCACCATCAAAGAGAGCAAAAACTTGTACTAATTTAATAACAATATGTTCCAATAATACATCCAAATTCTCTGCTTAATCTCATAACATTATGATAATGTAATAATACTCAACTTGCAAAGACCCATAATACAACTATCTAAGATATTTAATTATAGAGAACAAATAGAGAAAATCATAAATGGTTTCCTAAAACCAAAACCACCAAAATCCATGGTATAGAAAATACCAACACCACCATGACCAAGTTCATCAATTCCCACGTGAATACTAATCACTAATTGTAACACCTTTGACCAATAATTCTCATAGAAAATATCCCTAAAAGTAGCACTCCATTTTGAAATCACCACAACATGTGGGCCCCTGACACAACAAAGATGATGATGCACTTTCTCTCTTTGCACTTAGAAACAATAAAGTGGTGTAGATGCATTCAAACCACACTACAAATATTGATGTCATAAGTAACCACTCATTATAAGTTTATCCTTCATTTTTTATATCATTACAACTAATATTCAAGTCAACCAAGAGAAAAAAATTAATAAATAATTCACCTAGTCACCCCTAGACATCCATGTACCCATTCCCAACTTGTTGGAGACATATGAATTATATGGGATTTATAGATTTAATATCACCTAAATCCTAATATTCTCCTACTTGATATTATAAATTATAATGACATAAATTGGAAATGTAAAATGAACCAAATATAGAATACAAGGCTCAATGCCTCCCTATATCAAGAGAAATTATATCTGTGTATTGGTTTCTTAAGTGAATATGTAACATTATCTTTAGTGTAAAACTTATAAATTGTGTCCTTATCACTCCACCATATTGCAAACAAATTCATATTGAACATATATGTGTTTAGTACAAGCATGGTACCCTAAATTCCTAGCCAAATAGATAACACTCTAACTATCACATCCAGTTTGTATTAACATATAGTCAATGCTAACTCCTAAACATTACCCATGTAACCAAAATTTTTCTTTACAAGAATGTTTAGTAACCATATACTCTTCTTTGGTAGTGGATAAATCATGATTTTCTTCTTATTCATCCAACTAGTAGCATTGCAAAACAAAAAAAAAAATAGCCCCTAGAGTGGAATTCCAACTATCCAAGTCACCTACCCACTCAAAATAAAAAAAGTCATGTATGTCCAATAACTCGTCCACATCATTGAAACTATGATAACATAAACAATAATCATAAGTCCCTCACAAATTTGCAAGTGTCATCTTAACATAAGGCTAATACTCTCTACTAAGGCTATACACAAACCTCTAATAACTCCAACTACTTGAGCAATATCTAATCTAGTATAAACCATTGCATATTAGAATTATGAAAATCAATGATTTTAAAATAAATATAGCTATCTTCTTCACTTATAAGGAAACCCAATTTCAATGTAAAAATATCAAACTTCTAATACCAAATCCAAGGCAATTGTTCCAACCCATATAATAACTACTTTAACTTACAACCATTTTTTCTTTTCTCTTTAGCACAAATCCATCAGAGTCTCATATGTTATTTTCCTCTTCAAAATTCCCATGCAAGAAATTTGTTAACATTCATTTACTATATTTTAAAATCACAACCAACAACAATATAAAGTATGAATCTAGTGGAAGACAATTTAGCAACAAAAAGAGAAAATGTCACTAAAATAAACTCCCTCTCTAGGAGTATCCCTTAATACCAATTTGGTTGTGTACCTCTCTAACTCACTACCTACTTTGAAATTCTTCTAAAATAACCACTTATAACCAATGGGCTTTCTTCCCTTGGATAAACTCACAAGATCCCAGATGTCACATATATCCAAGGTCATCATCTCCTCTCGCATGGCCCTCCATCCAAGAATAATATTCCTTCAAAGAAAGCCTCCTTAAAATATTCTAATTCATAATTAACACATAACAAAGTAAATACATAATAAGAATTTGGTGGGCTATACTTGTCAATAGGTTTTTTTTCTCATGGGATCATTTTAAGGGTGGAGTAAGGGACATTTACTTTTCCTCAACATGCTCAACTTGCTCAAAAATCTCACCTAAATCCTCTCTTTTCTCTCAATCATATAATCCATCATCAAGTTCTTTAACCTACCCATCTTCTTGATTCTCAACTTTAATCTCACAATACATAGTTTCCCTTCTTTTTCCTTTGGTTGTCCCATATCAATAAATAATTTAAGTAGCTACCTAAAAATCACATGCTTGGAATAAATTTTTTTCAAGGATAGAGAATTCTACAAAGTCTAACCCTTAACATTCTCATCATATCTAATAAAAATGTATTTATGAGATTTAGGATCCAATTTAAATCACTTTTCTCTAAGAAATTCAATAAAAGTCTCACAACCAAATACCCTTGAATATGAAACAAAGGGATTATTACATGTCCCCACCTTGTAGGGAGTTTTATCAACAATAGCCAAACAAGGAGATGTGTTGATCAAGTAGCAAGTGGTACTCACAACCATTACCCAAAGGCAATAATTTGTCTATGTACCACTCATCAAAATTATGGCTCTTACTATTTAGGTTCAATTCATCCTTTTTACTATGGAGTATAAGTAGTATTTTAACATAAAGTACGTGCATGTCTATAGAAATCATTGAATTACTTATAGCAATATTCACCTCCATTAGCATATACCAACACCTTTATTTTCTTGTCTAATTGTTTCTCAACCAAAGCCTAAAAATCTGTAAACGTAGAGAAAACTTCATATTTAGATCCAAGAAAATAAACCCAATTATATTTTGATTAATCATTGATAAATGAAACATAATATGATTTACCAATAGAACCCATATCCATCGAACCAACACATTTAAGTGATTAACTTCTAAAACAAAAAATTCTCTAGTACTTCTAGTAGGAAAATAAACTCTTACTTTCGAAACATATACTGCTCATAAAAATCAAACTCATCAAAATAACCAAAAAAACAATCAACCATATTTTTGTTAATAATGGTATGAAGACCTCACAATTGTGGCCCAAATGTTTATGCCACGATATATATGCATTTTTAGAAGTGTCAACTATATTGGTATAATTACAAAATATAGAGGCATCAATCCTAAATAGAGTCCCACACTGTGAGCCTCTTAATAGAATATCCTTTTACCAACATACAACCAGACTTATCAAATGTTTAATACACTCTAGAATCAATCAAATTGGATACAAAAAGAATTTTCCCAAGTCCTAGAATGTGTAAAACACCATAGAGAGTTTTCACACTTTCATCACTAAAAGACAACTATACCTAAGTTCCCTTACCAACAATTTGATGAAAACCATTGTCACAGAGGAAAACCTCTCCTCCATCATAGACTTGGTAAGATGACAATGAATCCTTGTGATGATTCATATGATAGGAGCAAATTGAATGAATCAACCAAGAATCATCGCTATTGACATTAGCAGAAATAAATAATACAAAATTATCGCCACCATAAGAAGATTTATTTATGGAGGAATCAGTATAGTTCTTATTTTTATATTCATTCTTCACATGTCCCCTCTTTCCATAGTTTGAACACTTTAATTTTATTTTCTTAGGGATTTTAGACTATCTTTTTTTTATTCCTTTTGTTCCTCTTTGAAGTTACCTTTGTTCCTAGGCCTTCCCAAATATTAAAGGCATCCTTTGAACCTTTATCATTGGACTTTCTTCTCATCCATTCATTGAGCAATGTGGAAATAAGGTTGTTCATCTTTAACTTTGTAGCACTGCCACTAATAGCAACAACTAAGTTCTCCCAAGATTAATGAAAAAAGCTACATTATTCTTCTTCATCAATTCTAACATCTAATGAACCTAGTTGACTCAAAATCAAATTAAAGGTATCAATATATTAAGCAATAAAATCACCTTCCTTTATTTTTTGAGAGTAAAAAACATATTTTGAGATATATATTACTAATCAAACTTTTAGTTTGATAAAATATCACCTATCCTCTTCCATGGTAAGAATCTACTAATCTCCTCTAAGACATTCAAGAGAATATAATCTTCACTTAACATAACCAAATGGTTCCCTATACCCTCTTTTCCAACTTACTTCAATCTTCATCAAGTATACCCTCAATTGCTCTCCATTGATCCCTTTCTTCCAAGTCATCCTCTGTCTTTAGCTCCCATAATTCATAACTAGCACCATTAAACTTCTTGATCTTTAAATAGGAAGTACATGTCATGGTTATAATCACTCACATATCTTTGAAACTACTAAGAAAAGATCTCCCACTGTAGCTAAAATATCCATAATACATCAAGAAAGGCATCCCCTTCTCTAAATAGAACCAAAGCTTTGATACCAAATGTTAAATAAATTTGGTAAACTACCACAAACATTATAAATAGTCTAGTTAATATAAAATACTAACTAAAGCATTATGTGAATCATTAAATTAATATGGAGAAGCATGTAATCATCAACTAAAATCAATAGACTCATAAAATGAAAACCATAATAGTTGATATATGTGGAGAAACCATTTAAAAATAAAATCATCATCAAAGAGAGCAAAAGTATGTATTAATCTAATAACAATATGTTATAATAACTCATCCAACTTCTCTTCTTAATTTGGCAACATTCTAGCAATGTAGCAATACTCAATAGACAAAGACAATAATACAATCCATGTAATATCCTCGTTTTCTGAGTAATTGTAGATATTGATATTTAGCTTACTTTATTCCCATGAGTTAAATAATGGAGTTGTAAGGGAATAATAAATTAATTAATTATTTTAAAGATGTATATTTTAAATAAATATCAAAAGGATAACTTTATTTTAATTAATTTAATTGAAGTGACAAATAAAAATGATAAAATATATAAGTCACTTCATTAAATGTCATAAAGTCACTTTATTTAATAAAGTGCTCTTCTAGAAGTTGGAGGTGGTTACATTTAAGGTGGTTACATTTGGATTCTTCTAGAAGACTCAACTGATCCTAAATAAAAGGAGATGAAAGCAAAACATTTGAGCATCCATTATTGACATAATATTTCTCTATGCATTATCTCAAAAGTTAGAATTACAGGTCCATCTGTGGTGGTTCTACTTCAGGATTCACATTGGGCTTATTTGTTTCAGTTTTGAAGCTTCAAGGAGTATTTATTGTGGAGAGCATTTTGAAGAAATTTTGTGAGTCTTCTTGGAAGATAAAATTTCAAAATACATTTGATATCATTTGCCGGCTATATCAGGTGAAATCTATTTACATTCAATGGCAGATATTTCAGCTCATAATTGGAGGGTTATAATGTCAATTGCAACATATGAATATTCAGAATTTGTTTGAGTTATGAATAGAACATTCCCTGGTTTAAGATTGAAAAGAATATTATTACTTGAAATGAGATTACATATACAATTGTACGATCATCCCAATCAATATTAGTTAGATTATGATAAGGGATTGATTATTGTAAAAGGTCAATACAAATTAAATGGTGATTTAGCTTACAGATAAGACTATTGCCATTTTAACATTAACACATCATTTCTTATTGGGTTTCTTTGTGATTTTTGGGCGAATATAATGGTTCCCATTCCATATTTGAAGCAATCGATGACTATTGCATATAACTTATAAGGAGTAACGCTTAACATTCTGGAAGGAAGACTCATACACAGCGCCTACATTCAATTGCTTCCACCTCTTATTTTGTTCACAATGACTTAATTTGTGAGAACTGAGCCCATTCACATTCGTCGCAACAGGGAGGTCGTGTGAGGAGTTGGATACATAATAACTGGTCGTCATATGCATGAAAGTTGTGACTACATAAGCAGCTAATTACTAGAAGTCGTGGGCAGTCTGGAAGGTGGCGATATCTCTATAGTGGCCGAGCAATACTTATTATACAAGCGTTGGACTCTGAAAGGTGCGGCCTCTGTGAAGTTTAGTTCCAGTTCAGAAGTGTAATGTAAAGATTTATAACATCAGACTATAAATGTTAATGTATTACATTATTCCAGTTAGGATTAAATCGTGGTCTTTTGCATATGTTGTATCTGCTCCATTTTGTTATGAATAGAATATATATCTCAATTACATATGCATATCATATTGGGAATATTATATTGTGAAAGAATTACTGAACTAGTTGAAACCAAAGGCATGACAATTGACAATATGTTTACATTGCCAAATCAATCAGAAAAATCAGAAAATTCTATGTGGGATAATACATTGATATTGGAGCTTTGATTTTGCCAACTTGGAGGGTGTAGAGTGTTCATATGCAACCACATGAAGCTGGACCACACATATATTATACCCATAGAAGAGCAGATCAACAAGAGAATCCATTTGTAGGTACACAACAGGAAATGATGGTAGATAGAAGTGGTGGTAGTCCACCAAGGCACGAAGTTAATGATGGTGACCAATTGGTGAGATATTTGATAAGGGGACAAAAACAATGAAAAATACATTATTACAATTCCAACAACAGATGATGGCATCACATCAACAAATGATTACAACTCTTGGGCATATGACCCAAAACATGGGACACTTGAGGGTCAATCAAGGAAACACAGGTGAAGGAAGCAATGCAAGCATGCCTAATGCTAGGAGAATGCATGTTAGTGCAAGTGATAGACCTTTCCAGCCTACATTCCTACCTAGAGAGGAAGAAGAGGAAGAAGCTTCAACGAAAGAAGAGGAGCCACCCAATGAGTTTGTTACCATTCATGATGAGTATCGCTCCCTTCCAAAACATGTTAGAGAGGATCTATCCTTCGACTAATACATAAGATAGAGAAAGGAAAGAAGGAAATCAAGGGTTGATCAAAGACCAAGGAGACAACACAAGGAATTCAAGCAAGCGTTGAGAAAGCTTACTCTACCTAACTTTTATGGAAGCAGAAAGACTAGTGCACAAGCTTGGATTCACAAGCTAGATACATTTTTAAATTTCAAGCCCATGAAGGAAGATGAAGTAATTAAGTTGACAACCATGCACCTTGAGTGTATATCATATGATTGGTGGCATCATGGATTGATGAAGTAGAATCATGCATTGATACACTCTTATGAAGAATTTAGTAGCAAGCTCATTACTTAGTTTGATAGGAAGGATGTGGAGGTCTATTATATAGAGAGGTTGTCCAAATGAAACAAGTGGGGCATGTTGATTCTGTTGCAAGATGGTGTGTCCCTTCTTCTTCCTTGTCCAACATGGCACTTGGGTTTGTGACATGGCTTAACCACCTCCTATGGATCTTACAAAAAATTGGTAGTTGTATCGGGCATTGACAAGTCGATCTTTTGGTGCAACAACAACCACCGATGTAACAATGGGTATCAAAGTCGAGTTCACAAGTTCAAACCCCTCACTTGCATTGGGGGGGATTGTTGCAAGATGGTGTATCCCTTGGTCTTCGTTGTCTAGCAAGACGCTTGGGTTTGTGACATGTCTTAACCACCTCATGTGGATCTTACATAAATCTGGTTGTTGGATTAGGCATTGACAGGTTGATCTTTTGGTGCAACAACAACAGTGCCAATGTAACAGATTCATACATCAACAAATTTTAGGAGGTTTTTGTTATGGTGCCTAATATGATAGAAAGGAGAGTGGCTATGTTGTTTGTAGAGGGATTGAATGACAAGTTGAGGGGTTTGGTTAAGGCTTTCAAGCTTAGACTTTATAGGAGGCTATTCAACTAGCCCTTGATCTTGATACATCTCCACCCACAGGGTAGCCCCAAAAGAATAATTTCAAGGATAATAAATCAAAACACAAGCTAGATGGGAGGACACCCAATCACCCTAAGGCTATGTAACCTATGATGGATTTTAAAACAAGGAATGAGCTACGTAGGAAGAAGTTATGTTTCACTTGCAAGAATTATGGGAACCAGGTCACAGGTGCCTTAGGAAAGGCAAGGCACATTATATAGAAGTCATTTCCAATATTGAAGAAGAGGTTGTAGACACGAGTTTAGATAGTGATCATGGGAAGCAACCCCACGATGATGCTAACGTAGGAGATATGGCGCATGGGACTATTGTTGCACTATCGGGAGTTCCTAAGTATCATTCTTTTTGAGTGAGAGGAGTCCTTGAGGGACAACGAGTCACTTGTTTGATTGATAGCAAAGCTACTCACAACTTCATTGACGAGGGATTGGTTGTGAAGATGGGATTGCAGACTAGGGATTTTTTAGGATTTAGTGTTATGATGGTAGATGGATTTAAAATGAGTTGTACTAAGAAGGTTCCTCGATTGAGCATACAGTTGAATGGCTATGCGGTCACTGATGATTTCTATGTGGTTAGGATTGGTGACTCTGATGTTGTTCTTGGAATCTAGTGATTACAGTCACTTGGGAGATATATCTAGGATTTTTAGTGGATGGAGCTAGAGTTCATATCATATGGGAAGAAGATTGTATTGAGAGATTTGGAAAATGGTGCACCAAGGGTAGCATTAGCGAAGAGGATGGAGGCTTGTTTTGTGCATGACGAGGGAGATGGTTTTACATGTTGCATGATGTTTTCACTTCCAATCATGCCATCATCCTTATGAGGATTTGGGGAGCATGATAATCAAAGTAGCGCAATGATCTTTTGCAAAGATTGAGGAATGTGATGGTGATTTTTTTTATTGCATGTTGATAAAATTTGCACTTCTATCCAAGAGAGATAAGAAGATGTTATTTGTAGATCTCTTGCAGCATAGTGTTTTAGATAACGAAGTTTGCAGATTTATGAGATTGATATGGGATCTTGGAAGTTGGTGTTGGGTATTTAGGTATTGATTACTTGGGACAAGTAATCTTCGAGAAGGGAGGATTTTAATGTACCCATTTTTTGAGTAATTGTAGATATTGATATTTAGCTTATTTTATTCCCATAAACTAAATAATGGAGTTATAGGGAATAATGATTAAATTAATTATTTTAAAGTTGTCTATTTTAAATAAATATAAAAAAGATAACTCTATTTTAATTAATTTAATTAAAGTGATAAAATATATATATATATATTATAAGTCACTTCATTAAATGTTATAAAGTCACTTTATTTAATAAAGTGCTCTTCTAGAAGTTGGAGGTGATTACAATTGGATTCTTCTAGAAGACTTAACCGAGCCTATAAAAGGAGATGAAAGGACATTTGAGCATCCATTATTGACTTAATATTTATCTATGTATTATTGTAAAATCTAGAATTACAAGTTCAACTAATTTTTTGAGGATGAAAACCCTTGGAAAGGTTTGGAGGATTGGATGAAAATCCAATTCCTTTGGTGGGTCTACTTCAAGATTCACATTGGGCTTATTCATTTCGGTTTTGGAGCTTCAAGGAGTATTTTTTGTGTAGAGCATTTTGGAGAAATTTTGTGTCTTCTTCGAAGACAAAATTTCAGAATATATTCGATATCATTTGTAGGGTATATCAAGTGAAATCTATTTACATTCAGTGGCAAATATTTCAGATCATAACTGTAGGGTTATAATGTCAATTGCAACATGTGAATATTCAAAATTTGTTTGAGTTATGAACAAAACAATGATTGGTTTAAGATTGAATAGAATGTTATCACTTGAAATGATATTACATATACAATTATACGGCCAATCCAGTCAATATTAGTCGGATTATGATAAGGGATTGATTACTACAAAAGGTTGATACCAATTAAATGGTGATTATCTTACAAATAAGACTATTGCCATTTTTAACATTAACACATCATTTCTTATCATTCCATATTGGAAGTAATCGATGACTATTGTGTATATAATTGAGACCTTGTAAGGAGCAACGTTTAACATTCTAGAAGGAAGACTCATAGTTAGCGCCTACATTCGGTTGCTACTACCTCTTATTCTATTCAAAACGACTTTATTTATGAGAGTCAATCCCATTCGCATTATTCATGACACAAGGAATACTGGCACCATTGTGGATGGAGATTGGATGTAGCAATAGGGAGGTCGTGTGAGGAGTTAGAGACACAATAATTGGTTGCCATATGTATGAAAGTTGTGACCACATCAACAACTAATTATTGGAAGCCATGGGCAATCTAGAAGGTGGTGATATCTCTATAATGGTCGAGCAACACTCATTATACAAGCATGGGACTTTGAAAGGTGCGACCATTGTAAATTTTAGTTCCAGGTCAGAAGTGTAATGCAAATATTTATAATATCAGGCTATAAATGTTAATGTATGCTATTATTCCAACTAGCATGAAATCGTGGTCTTTTGCATATATTGTATCTGCCCCATTTTATTATGAATACAAAATAAATCTGTATTACATGTGTATATCATATTAGAAATATTATATTGTGAAAGCATTATTGAACTAACTAAAACCAAAGGCATGACAACTATTTGATAATATGTTTACGTTGTCAAATCAATAAAAAAAAAAAAAATCTCTGTGGGATAATACAATCCAAAAAATTTAATTTATAAAGAATCAAAGAGAGAAAACTCTAAATGATTTCCCAAATTCGAAAACCACCAAAAAAAATTATGGTATGAAAAAAATCCAAAACCCTCATATCAAATTTATCAATACAAACAAAAATAATAATCATTAATAATAACACCTTTGACCAATAAATCCCATAGTACACATCCTAAAAATTAACACTTAATTTTCAAGCCACTGCAACACGTGGACCCCACTTATCATAATAAAGATGAGCTCCACTCTTTCTCCTAGTTCCTAGAAATGAGAAAGTGGTGTATATGAATTCAAACCACTTAGTAACTACTATTGTCATAACTCGCCATAAGTATAGCCTCCATAACTCAACACCATTATAACCATTTTCCAAGTGAAGTGAGAGAAAATGATTAATAAATTATTCACCCAATTTGTAATGCCCATATATTGTAATTTCTAACTATGTATCATAGGATGCATAGGTCATGCTTGTTTATGTTTATCAGTGTTTCAACTTCACCATTTTCTTTAATATTTATTATTATGATTGTTGATTATGCATTTTATGCCCCACTAAGGGTAACCTTGGGGTGGTTGGTAGTGGGGGTGTCTTCTGAAATGAGGAGGGTCAACTAGTAGGCTTGTTTGTTGTCAATTGTGGGTTTGCTACTAACAATTTGGCGGAGGCTTGGACATTGATAAAGGGCCTCAAACTGGCTAGAGCAAGGGATGAAATTGGTTATGGATTGAAGGTGACTCCAATATTATCATTGAGGCTTTGCGTGGCAATGTTGTTTTGAACTGGCGAATAGGGGGGATCATGGCTAAGGTTGGTTCTTTATTGCGTACGTTTTTTGATATCAAGTGTTCTCATATTAGGCGGGTTGGTAATAAGGTAGTTGATTAGGCAGCTAATTTTGGCATGAATCTGCTTGGTAGGTCTGGCATCAGCGAAAGAGTTTGGTGGCTGAATTTTCCTTGCAATTTCATTAGCCTTCTGCACAAGGACATAAATTCTCATCCCCTCGATGGTTAATCTACTCATCTTTTGCTTCCTTGGTTGCTTGTGTTTTGGTTGGGTTTTGCCCCAGGCATGATTTGCTATGTCAATGGTTTTTTGGTTCTATGGTTGGATGGATGATCAACTTGTTTCTCTAAGCTTTTGGCCTTTGGCCATGTTCTTTGTTTGGTTCCTGGAGCCTAAACCGGGTTTTTATACAACAACAAAAAATGCATTTTATTTCCCACATCATGCTAATCATAGGTGATTTGTTGGACATGTGATTATTGGATATCGTGATGTTATATTTAGTATTTTTTTCCATATGATATATGTTGTATACTTTATACCATGTGTTTAGATCACTCACATGTTAGAGATAGTGTTCTTCTACATGTTGGTTGTTGGTTTTCTTGTGTTAAGTTTTGTGTAGAGTAGTATGACAAGTTTCACACAAAGGCTTGATAAATTTGACTATGTGTTGGTTGATGCAGTGAAGGTGTGAGAATCCTTTATGTATTGATATTTTGTTTGACATTATAATCATGTTGTTTACTTGGATATGCACATATGATGATTTCTATCACTAGATTATCATGGTATTCTATTATATGGCTATCCCTCTAGACATTTAGTTTATATATATGATTATTAAATGATTGAGCGGTATCTTGTAGTTTAATTGATTATTGTATTTTTATGTTTGGATGATGAATATTGGCATTAAGTTATTTTGATGGGATGATTATATTATTTATGCGATGTTGTACTATGTTGGGTGATTTTACATTGCTTCAACTATTATATATGGTGCAGTAAAGCTTGAAATTTGATTTGAATGCGCAGGTGTAGGGTTATTTCCCTACACAAAAATGTAGGTCTAGGTTATTTCCCCAATGGTGGTTATATCAAAGATGTCACTTTGTGTCAATTGCTTATTAACCTCTATCACACTCAGTTTGAGTGCGAGATGAGCTCTATTTTCCCTCGTATGTTTGGATTTTAATTGGTGGTGATTTTTACTTTATGTGTTTGTAGAATATTTCATGTATGCATCAAAAGATAATATCCATGCCGTAGTAATAAAAGGGTCTTTCAAATTATTACGCTTTGGTAGAAGAAATTAAATATATTGAACTATTTGCTTTAAATTAAGTATTTGGATAAATAAAAAATTGTTAGTTGAAATGTAATTTAACTTAATTGATTTAATTTCCTAGCTAGTGGAAAGGTATCAATTATAATTAAATTAGCATATAGTTTATTTAATCATTCTTGATTATTATTGAAATGTTTTGTCAAGGCCAAGTGAATAATTGAAATAGAGAAAATAGAAAAAAAAAAAAGTGAAAATGAAAATATAAAAAGGTATAAAAGTAAATTAGAAGGCTATTTTCCTCGTATTTTTGGTATTTTCTTGTCTAAACCCTCCCCCCTTTCTCTCTCTTGAAAAATTAAATTGGAAAAAAATAATGAATGGATTGGATTGAAGTTAGGTTTGAATTGCTTGTGCTTGGAATGGCTTGGGAATATTTGCAACTGGGTTGAGACGTATTTGCTTGTGTATATGCTTTCTCAAGAGGAGATTTCCTCCATGGTTGCAAGCTTGAACAAAGGTAAGTTCTTGATTTTAAATGTATTTTATATGATTTTTTTCAATTTTTGTTATTTTGGATTTTCTGGGTTGGTCCCATGTGACATTTGGGGTGTGCCTTTTTACCACCTGCCCCTTTTTTGTGAATTTGTAATTTTATCTTTATATTAATATAGACATCTGCCTATTCATCAAAAAAAAATTGTCACGTCTAGATTAGGTGGGGGCATATGGCCTTCCTATTATAATAATGAAGTAGCTAATTGATAGTTTTAAATTTTTTTAAACGGGAATTTTTAGACCAAGTTATGACAAAATTTCTAAGATATTAGGAAATGGGAATTTTATTATAAAAAGTGTTGTTCACATTTGAACCAAAAGGTGTATTTTATTTTTATTTTTTTAATATTTAAAAAGTTATTTTTTCTTTATCATCCATCAATGGCGGATTGGAAATTTTTTGGTTTTACATTCACAAATAATTTAAAAATTAAATTGGGTTTAATTTTAGATGAATTAGATTGGGATGAAACATGAATCCATCTTATATTTCCATTTATGATCTTTTGGAACTATGTTTAAATTTTGTCATCCCACTTTTGTGCATTGGTTTCCATGCCACACACAAATGGCTATTTGGAGTGTAAGGAACCTAGGATTGAGGTATAGGGATAGGAAGGAGTAGATCTAAACATTATCTTGAGTCTAAAAATGACTTTGATAGCTACAATGGATCAAATTTATGTAATTTAGTGATAATTAAAGAAATTAATTAAGTAATAAATTAACCAAAATTAAGTTGACGACATATTAGAGTGTTTACATAGGATTGATGCACATACATCCAAGACATGCCACACCTAGTATAGGGTGGTGGATGTCACTTAGTTACCCCCCCCCCCCCCCACCTCCCCCCCCACCTTGTGATGGGGATTCATATTCAAATTTGTATTGCCATCCCTTTGCGATGACACTCCTTGCTTTCCTCTAGGATCCTCATCCTTGTTGCCATTCTATTTTACATCCGAAGTGAGAACCTTATCTATCAATGTATGTGATTAGAAGATACTTTAATGATATTCATATTCATACATGTGTTATGTGTGTATTGTTGGTATGTGTATGTTACATGATATGGATTATCTCTTATGCTTCTTGTTGATGATGTTTTCCCCTTGAGCATGCTAGGTTATGGTTAGTTGAATATTTGTTGGCATATGTACCATGATGGCTTATCTTGATTTATGTTTTATGGATAAAATTATGGTTGTTCACATTGATTTCTATGTCAGTGTCATTCTCCCTTATGTTGCATAAGTGTGTATGTTTGTGCCCAAGTGACTATCTTCTAGAATGGTGGGGTGGACCTATGGGTGCCACATAGTTGGATGACATGGAACCACCGTTGAGGACTCGTAGAATCATGGAGGAGTTTTAGATGGTGCATCAGTGGGAGTTCTCTACTCCTTGCCTTCAATTTTCTCATTATCATAATAAATTTGTAAAATTTATATTTTAAAACACTTGAGTTCTCTCATGTGATGGAAATATTATTTTGAAAGATCCTTATTATATGGATTATAAATCACCCAAATAAGTGGTGATTATTGATTATTGTTTTTAGTGTGTTTCAATATTGGTGTTGAACATGCATATCATTTTAATTGATTTCCATCATTTTATTTATGCTAGTTAACATGGGCTTAGAGTAACTTTAGATTTGGGCTTAAAATGAATTCAATGTGATAAAGAATAGTCAATTTTTATACCATTAGATGGTATGTTATATTCATTTTTCCTTGTCTTTGGTTGAGTGTGAGAATTGTTATGGAAAGGTGTCATTTTGGTTCTCCTCATGTTTGGAGGATGAGTGGGGTGTTTTGGGAATATTCACCTTCATCCCTCATGTCATTTGACTTGCTAGGAGTTCCTTGTAGTCCTCCCAATTTATAGGAAACATTTGCTTCATTGTTGCATGTCAACGATCATATTTTTTATGATTTTGAGGCATTATCCTTGGGTATGAGGTCTAGAAAAAGTCATTTTTTCAATCTCTAACCAAGACAATCACATTTCTTTTGGACTATAACACAAATCAACAATGTAATTTTTGAACTCTAGTGCAATTTCTAGATGCCAGTGATTTTTTACAACTAACATATTTTTATAACCCTTAAGTACTCATACACTAGTGTCCTTCTAGCGCAATATAGTCCTTTGATGTGTTGTTATCCTCTTATTCATTAGACAATAAATATTTTTAGGAATTTTCTAGGGAAACATGTATACAAAGTTGTTCTCATTAATTTTGTGAGTCTTCCTATGTTGCTTCTTTATCAATAAGTGTTGTAATTCATTATGCTACATTTTGTATTAGGAAGCATAGTGTTGCATGAAAATGACCTATCATCACTGTTGTTGTTGGAAGGCTTGTACTTCCTAGAGGTGCACCTCTCATGGAGGTTTTCCCTTGTGTTTGGGTGTCCTTGGTTAGAGATTTCCCACCTTTGTATTGGTAAGTGTACTGTTTGTACAGGGAAATAATGGTTATTCTACCTAGTTGAGATAGGTTATCTCCTTGTTTTCCACCTCTTATTTAGGTTTCCCTTGGTGTTGTGAGTGTTGATAAGTGTGTGTGGGAGATTGGTTTGAGGTAAATGGTTCCCTTGTCATATCCTTGTTTTGTTTTTGTAAGATAGCACAATCATGAATTTAGGACCCAATCATCATTGTGATGTAATCCTATCTCTCATAGTTTCATCATGGTGACTTTGTCACATTATTGGTAATTATTTCACTTGTGTCATATTGCTTGGTGCAATGGTGATGTCATTATATTAGTGTCTTTTTAATTGTTCTTGATATGAAACTTGTGTGTTGATTTGTGTGTAGTGTGACATGTTAATATCATATCATGAATGATAAAGTTGTTATTGTGTGACAATTTCAAAAAAAGATTATTTAGCTATTATCTTAAGTGTATGGATTGGGGTATTACGTTTGGTATTAGAGCTCATGTTGCAACATTGTGAGCTCTTATTAATGTGATTTCCCATGTGATTAAGGTGTGTTTGATGTGTGATTGCTTGAGTTCTTGTTGTTGTAATGTAGTCAACATTGTGCTCATTAGCATGGTGTTATAAAGGGTTAGGTGAGTGCTAAACCATGCAATATATTGGTGGAGGAAGGATGACTCCTAGGTCTTACCTTACTTAATGAGGGAGAAATGGTAACCCTGGTAGAGAGTCTCCTAAATTTTAGAGTGACCAATCTCTTATGTTTTTATTATTGTGTATGAGCATGTGTAGGCCCTTAGTGTGGTTGTGTGTGTTGCAAGTAGAATGTGTTTTCCCCAATTCGTCTCCTTGCATGATATGTCTAAGGAGTGACTTTCATGGGGTTAACTGGTCCCTCGTGTGTGCTAAGAAGTTTCTTTTGTGTGAATTTCCTTCTTGGTGTTTTAACTTCTTGCTTTGTGTAAATGTCAAGTGACCCTTGCGGGTTCATAATTGTTCTTATGTATCCACTAGGGATAGTGCAACTATAAAAGTCTTCTTTGAGAAAAAGAATGTTGATGTTCTTGGCCTTTAGAGTAAGCATGGTGTACTCTCATGTGAATGATGTATTTAAATGTGAAAGAGATGATGTTTTACTCATATTCTCAGTTCATGAAGAAGATAGTGTGGTGGTGATGCTTCTTTTAAAGAACCTTACATTATGTACCTTATATGTTATGTCATGTTGCAAGAACGTCACACCTCTCTTGTCATGATTGGAAAATGTTATTTCCCTCTTTTATATGGTGATTTGAAATCTTTTCTAAGTGCATCATGCATTGTCATTTGTTGAATGCAAGCCATATGTGTGGATTGACTATGTAGATGCATGAAAGAATCATTGAACTATTATAATAGCTCATTTGGGTCAATGAAGTAGGTCCCCAAATTGTATTCCATCCTACAATTCTCATGGGAACCTAGGCATGGTATTCTAGTAAAATAATTAAAGGCTACAAAAAGTGGTGTAATTGGATCATGTTCATGGTAATTGAGATAAATATTTGGTGGAAATAATGAATGCACTGCATTGGTTGGCTCTAAAATTATGTTCCCCCATCTTGCATTGTATGCATTTTGGATTGTGAAAGGAATCATGCATTTTAGGAGCATTGTATTGGTGTTGATTAAAACCCCCATTTGTATTATCATTCCTTGTGAAGCATTTTGATGTTATTTTATTATAGTATAAAGTAGAGATGCATGTTCTGTTAAAATACATGTCATGTAGGATTGGTGACTTCTTACATGGTTAAATGCTAATCATTTCTTGTGTGACTGAACATGTTGAATTAGCCTGTCTTTGAATATGTGTTCCATAGATTAGTCTTGGTTGTTGAAAGATTATTGAGGCATGATTTTGTGCGCCATTGTATTGTAATTGTTATTCCCTTGAACATGATGCTTTAGTGAAGTGTTGTATATGTAGTAAGGAAATTCTAGTGGATGCAAAGGATAACTTTGTAATTATCTTCTTTCATAATGATGCGATTGTGATGTGATTGTGTTTTGTTAAAGTTATAATTGCTTAACAATATAGATTATGCTTATAATGATTAAGTGAAATTATGATATATATTGTGTGATGTGTTTGGAATATTAGAAGACTAGATTGCTTGGTGTGCTTGATCATATTCTCTAACTGGCCATATATATTGCATTCTAGGTGTAGAATAGCTTTTTAATCCCTTAATTATGGCTAGAATTAGTAAAATAGTTCATGCAATATGTACCTTATAAATTTGATAGTTTCTTTTAGTTATCAATGAACTCTCTAATTATGTGTAAGGGTTGACATTGAATAATCAATTATTTTGACAATTAGTCTAGTCACCAAATTTTGTTATCTATTTATCATGCTTGATTTATTATTCAAATTGAGCTCATTTCATGCTTATTGTTAGAATTGATAACTCTTCTTCCTTGGAATTATTTTATTATTGTGGTGGCTATAATAGAATGTTTAAATTATCGATTATGTATCATATAATGCTGCTCTCTATCATGTTCATGATGGGCTTATGATGGGTTGTATAAGGGATTCAATTACAAAGAATGTACTAGTTCTTAGTGGTGTGATAATCATAACTATGTTAATCTTGAAATTCCTTATTCTTTGTGAAATATAAGTGGATACTTTGTGAAGTATTTGGAAAATTATGAATTGTAATATTTGCATATGGATCTCTTACTGTGAATAACTTATTATTCAATATGCATGTCATTTATATTTGGAATGAATGAGGTGTATTTGAATCTCTATATGAGTTGTATTTCTATTATTTAAATATAAAATTGAAAATGAATGGTGTTGACTACCTTGTATGGATTGTGCCTTTCTTTATTAGCTAGTGAATGGTTAGGCATTGACTTGGTCCGCCAACTATGCTTAATCTTGCTTGTTTCGTTCTTTATTTTGTCTTGGTCTTGTGACCATGTTTCCTAGTGCTCCAACATTATTTAAGTGTTTTATGAGGTGTTGTAAACACCAAATCCATGTTACTGGATAACATGAAGGCTCACAATGTGTTGTTTAGATGCATTTTTCATAGCTACACTCATGTCTTGACGTACTGAAGGGGTGTGATTGTGTGTTAATAAATGCTTTATTTATATATTATATTATAATTATCTATCTAGTTCTTATTGTGTTGCCATATAGGTGAATTTGGTAGTTTCAAGAGTTTATCCTTGGCAGTTTAGATGTTTTCTTAGCTCAGTGTTAGAAGAGGATGCAAATCTTGTGTGAAGAATTAGCCATATTGTGTGTTCTATTTTAATAATGCTTAGTGTTGAGCCCTATAAAGGCTCCTTGTGGCCTTGTTGATCGTGTTTCATGATCTTGTTTGGGTCATTTAACCCTTAGGTTGATTATAGTTAAACATTATTATGCATAAGATATAGTTATGCTCCCATTCTTTTGTGTTTAGTTGTATCCTTAGATTTTTTACTTGGGATTTTTGGTTGCTAAGCCTCACTTTTTGGGAGTTCTTATTCTTTTAAGATGGTGTTACCTGGATCCTTTCCTCTAAGAACATATAATTTGTCCCTAGTTTTATGTTGAGAAGCTAGAGTGTTGATGAAATCCTCACTTTTCAAGAGTGGAACCTATGGAGGAACCTCATGGAGAACGACCATGAGTAGAACTGAGGCATATTTTAGTGAGAATTGAGATCAGGTAGTGTTTCTTATAACCTTAATTGATAATATCCTTGGCTTTTAAGTTTTATTTTTTAGGATTAAGCCTTCAATCTTAAGAGAGATAGTAGTAAGTTCAACCTTGTGTTAGAAATTCTCATGGAGAGTATGGAGTTGCATGGTTGTGTGCCTTTCCTTGTCTTGGTATGTAGGCTAGATGGATTTTCCTAGTAGTAGTGGTATTTTTTGTTGTTGTCTAGGTTAGGACCTTGTCATAGCAGCTATTGGAGGATATAAAGTTTTGATCTTGGAGGTGGTTGCATACCTAGTGATCGATTTCCACCTAGTTTGTGCACCCTTCAAGATGTGTGTGTCATGGGTTTGATGCCTAGACTTGGTGAGATTCTAGAGGGCCAATCTTGTGAGATCCTTTGTGTTTTAAAGGATTGTGTACTAGTAGTACCTCATCCTTTTTTATTTTCAAACTTCTAGGAGTAAGCCTAATTCTAGTGTGGGAGAACGTAATTCCCACACATTGTTGCCTTGAGAGGTTTGTAGTTGACATTGTATTTGTAACTATGTTTCATTGGATGCATAGATCATTTTATTAAATAAATATTATTACTATTGTTTATTATGCATTTTATGCCCTACATCATGCTAGCCATAGGTGACTTGTAGGACATGTGATGACAAGATATCATGATATTATATTTTATACTTTTGTTGACATGTTTTCCATATGAGATGTATTGTATGATTTATATTGTGTTTTGACCACTCACATGTTAGAGATGGTGCTCTTCTAAATGTTGGTTGTTGATTTTCTTATATTGAGTTGTTTGTAGAGTAGTATGAAAAGTTCCTTGTGAGGAATTAATATATTTGATTATGTTTTGGTTATTTCATTGAAGATATGAGAACCCTTAAGCATTGATGTTGTGTTTGGTATCAAAATCATGTTGTTTACTTGGAGATGTTTATGCGATGATTTTATAACTAGATTATCATAGTTGTAATATAGATAATTTCATACAACCAAAAACAATTAATTTAAATCCACAAATACCTATGGCACCTCGAGATATAAAAAATATACTATTATTACTATATAGAATTGAAAAATGCTTTAAATAGAATTGTTGGAAATATTATATGTTGAAATTAAAATATATTTTTAATTTATAACATAGGAATAAGATACAAATTTTAAGTTAGAAAACTAACATGTTAAAATAAAATTATATTATCAACTAAGAATGGAAAATCAGATAGAAAGGAACTTGGCACCAAATGCAAGAGCTCATTGCCTCAAACGCTAGTGTAGCATGGATGTCCTCATGTAATGTTGTCGTCCTTCCTTAGTCAACTCTGAGCTTCACATAATGCTCATCTCAACTATTAGAATCATCTTGATTGCACATATAGAGACAAGAAAAATATTGGGGGTTGTTTAGGGGTTTGCCTTAGTCAACCCTCCATTTTGGTCTTTTGACATCCATGAACAACAAAATGAAAAGACGATAAAGGAAAACCTTAAAATCTTAACTACATTAAGGATTAAAACTTATTATAAAAATAAAATGTTTGATAGTGGTGTCAATCCTAGTCTGGGAACCTGATCAAATGACTCTAGCTTAGCTGTCTTTCACTTTTTTCCTGTTGTTAACCTTTATCTACCACAACAAGTGTTGGTGTTGGTTGGTGTTTTACTTGTGCATGGTGGGTGGGGTTTTGTTTGTATTACATGGATTTTGGGGTCTTTTTTGGTCGCGATTGTTGTTGGGGTGGTGTTGTTAGGGGTCAGAGGGTTGGTTTTTTCTTTGGTTGTATAGTTTGATATATTTGGAATTGGGTGGAGGTTCGAGTGTGATGGAGAAATTGTCTTTTTCTAAGTTTTTGACGAGGATATATCCTCCCTCGTTCGACCATGCCAAATTTGTCAAATTTTTAAGAATGACTTGAATGGAGAGGGTTCATCTCATAATGGTGGCCCTCGGGGTCTAAAAATGAATGGTTGCTTAGAGAGGAGTCATTCTTGGTCGGTTTTAGTGATTCAACTAGACTCGATAGTGGAAGATGTTAGCTATCTGAGTAATCATGATTTAATTTGTAAGTTTATGGGGATACATGTCTCTCTCCCATTATTGGAATTGTGGGCTCGTTGAACTTGGAACCCTGAGGGAGATATGGAGGTGATGCAAGCAACTAATAATTTATTTTATGGTGGTGTTCTATTGTCTCGTGGATCAAAATAAGACTTATGAGGGGGGGTATTTTTACAATTAGGTGGGGTTATTTATTAAACCTTGACATGTCAGTTTTAATCCTACAGAGGAGCTTTTGTCAAGGTTTTTGGTATGGGTGTGATTCCCTTGGCTCCCACTAGAGTTCTAGAGTAATGATATTTTACATATGATTGCTCTATTGTTGGGCAAGTCAGTGGGACTGTTACAACAAGTGTTGGATAAAAAGGTAATCTCTTATACCCGTATTTATATTGAATTTGATCTAAATTATCATTTTATAGATTTGTTAGAAATTTGGGTTGGATCCACTTCATGGATTTAATAACTTGAGTATGAAGCCCTTCCATTTTAGTGTCAAATATGTCATGAATACAATCATTTATAGAGAAAATATCCTAAATTTAACCCATTAGAGGTGTCAGACAGTGGGACTTCAGCCAAGGAGTCTTCTTGCTCAACACTAGAGAAGGTTAAAGGGAAAGCTCCCATGTCGGAGGGAGTCATAGATAAGGAGGGCTTCATTTTAGTAAAGTATTATAGGAAGGGAAGGTGCTAGAAGAAAACTCTCAAGAATAGATAGGGTGATGAGACTATAACTATTTTGAGGTTTTAGAGAACTTGGATCAACAAAAGGTGAATCCAGATAGGTTGTTGTGTGGAGTAGGTAAGTTGGGGATGGAGCAATCAAACTCCAAAGAAGATGTTAGTCATAATGGTTTGTTGGTTGAGTGCGCCATTTCGCAGATGGATACAAACCAAGTTCAAGGGATCCCATGTGAGATGGGACTACCTAAGGGAAATGAGTCAGTAGAGGGTTTGACCTTGTCTATTTTTGTTTTTTTGTCGGAGGTGGTGGTCTGGATTGTAGAAATGGTCATAAAGTCATGCCCACTTTGGGGATGTAATAAAATAACTTCAAAAGGGGGTGCTCAAAGAAGAATCCCAAGACGGGGGGAAGAAATACCATGATAAAATAAAATTAATAGGGGAGAATTTGGTGGATTCGAGATCAATTAAGACTATTGAATCCCATTTTTTCCAACTCTTTGAGTTGATTACTCATTCTTGGAATGTAAGTGGTTTGAACAACATCCCTATACAAAATTTTGTTCGTGAGTTGATCAAAGTGCATTCTCCAGATGTTATGTTTATTTAGGAGTCTAAGTGATAGGTAACAAGAATGTTCAACACAACTTCCAAGTTGTGGTGGAGAGGTCAATATCAATACATTGGTGCACAGGGCAGTGTCAAAGGGGTTGTTTACATATGGGACCTGCACAAGCTCCCTCCTCCCTAATGGATTTTTAGTAGACATTCTTTGATTATGGTTACCTTGAGTTTCAACTTTGGAGAAGTTTTCTTGCTCACTAATGCCTATGCTATGACTAATCTACCTAACAAATCTCATAACTGGGATCAATATGTACATTCCATAGCTCCTTTATTTTTGTGGATCTTAGCTAGGGATTTTAATGCTATTATTGGTTTGGAGGAAATGATAGGGGAGTGGATAGGTTTGAGCCCTCTTCTTCAGTTTTTAAAGATAACATTAAATTTTTGAACTTTCTAGATATTAAGCCAGGCAATGGTTTGTTTACCTGGAGAAATAGGAGATGTAGGGAGGATTTTATCTCTAAGAGATTAGATAGGTTTTTAGTTTCTATTTTTTGGATTGGAAACACCTAATTTACCAATTCAAAGATCTTGGAGTGTAAGGGCTTTGACTATTGGCCTATCAAATTACCAGTGACTAAGTTTGGTGTCACTAAGAACCCTTTTTTTTAATTTCAAATTATGTGGTTGGGTGAGCAGTCCTTGCAGAATCTTATCAAAGAGTAGTGGATTAAAGGGTTGCCTGTTCATGGTACACCTATGTATTCTTTTTTAAAGAGGCTCCAATTAGTGAAGTATCAGCTTAAGAAGTGGAATAATAAATGCTTTGGAAATATTTTTATGGTAAAATCGGGTGCCTAGAACCACTTGGATGTTATCACCAAATAGAATTAGGGATAATGGACTTACAAAGGAATCCTTTAGATAAGAAGTTGAGGCTCCAAAGGAGTTAGAAAAATGGGAATTGCGAGAAGAGATTTATTGGAAACAAAAGTCCAAGATTGACTAGCTTTAAGGGGGAGATAGGAACACGACTTTCTTTTTAGCTTTGTTAAAGCCAAAAGGCATGGGATTTTGATTTTTTCAATTATGTCTTTTCAAGGAGATTAGTTATCTTTTTTTTGAGATATTTCAAAGGAGGTCATTCATAATTACTCTTCTTTGTTCACAGAGGACTCTCTCCTTATAGTTGTGGAAGATAATCTTATTTTGAATTGTATTCCCTTATTTGTGTTTAATGAGATGAATGAGATGCTTATTAGACCCATCTCTTTGGGAGAGTTAGAGGGGATATTTTTCCAAATGAAGAAAGGGAAGGCCCTTGGACCAAATGACTTTCTAATAGAATCTTTTTAAGAATTATTGAAGATTTTCAAATTTGATCTTTTGGAGGTAGTACAAGAATTGCAAAGTAGCAAATAGATGTTGAGAGAAATGAATTCTACCTTTCTAGTTCTTATTCCCAAGAGAGAAAGGGCTAATTGTCTTGATTTGTTTAGGCTAATTTCCCTTTGCAATATGGTTTATAAGATCATCTCTTAGTTAATTGTAGAGAGACTTAAGTCATGGCTTAACAAAGTCATTTATGAAGAGCAAGGGGATTTTTTGGAAGGCAGGGAAATTTGGATGGGGTAATAATTGTGGCTAAAATTCATTCCATGGAGATCTCCAAAGAGAAGGCTATGTTCATCAATTTGGACATGGACAAAGCTTATGATTGGGTGAAATGGTCATTTCTTCAAAAATTACTCAATGTATTTGGGTTTGGGGATGGCTGGATTAAGTGGGTAATGAGTTGTGTTATGTCTACTTCTTATTTGGTGTTGATTAATAGTGATCCTTCTACTTTGTTTAATGCATCTCGGTCCCTCTATCACCCTATTTATTTATTATAATGGCTAGGGTTTGGGAAGAATCTTAAAATACCATGTGAGACAAGGGCTTATTCAAGGTTGGAGTTGGGATGGTGGGTTGCCTCCTCATTCACACTTACAGTTTGTGGAAGACATTACTTTATTGGGAGTTTCTAGAATCAAAGAAGAGACTAATTTTAGGTGAGCCTTGGATATCTACCTCATTGCTTTGAGGCAAAAGATCAATGAGGCAAAGTTCTCCATATTTTTTCCAATATCCCTCCTTGTATTTAGTCTAGAATTGTGTAAATTCTTAGATTTCAAAGTGGTGCTCTTCCTTTTATGTACTTGGGTATTCCACTCTTTGTTGGCCCCTTGCCTAGGGGGACTTGACAATACATGCTTGATAAGTTTTGGGGAAGAGCCAACCGCTAGAATTTTAGGTGGCCTTCCTTTGTTGGTAGAACAATATTAAAATTTGTGGTTCAAGCACTTCCTATTTACAGGTGCTTGGTGCAAGTTTCTACCTTAAGATTTATTAAGGAACTAAATGCTCTTTCTAGATAATTCTTATGGGTTGGTAATCTAGCCTTGTTGAAGTGAAATTTGGTTAAGTGGGAGACTATTTGTAGACCAAAATAGGATGATGGCTTTGGGCTCTCACAAGTGTTCCTCACTGGTCAAGCCTTGGTTGCCAAGCTTTATTGGCGGTGGTGCACTAATCAGGATCAAGCATGGGTGAAGATCCTTTCTTACAAATATTTGAGGGGAGTGGCAAGTGAAGATGTCCCTAGGATTGTCTTATTAGGTAAGGGGTCTATAATTATGGATACTCTTAAAAATGGTGCTAAATCAATCAAGCATGACTTGTTTTGGATTTGTAACAAGGGCTCAAAGGCCCTATTTTGGTATAATTATTGGTGGGATGTCCATCCCCCGATCATGGTCCTATATCTGCAATTACAATCCCTTTGTCTTAACTTCTTGGAGACTGGTTGGTCTACGGTTTAAGACTTCAAATTTTCTAAGAGGTTGGGACAGTTTGAGGTGTTTAAGTTGAAGGAGCCTCATGAGTGGCCACCTAGGAGCTCTGAGTAGGAGCACAAAGAGTTGTCTTAGATTATAACAGGTAGAGCCTATAATTTTTTGATGAAGAATGATATCCTGGCTTGGAGTCCTAATCCTAGGGGGTGTACTCGATGGTTGTTGGTTATCAAGAATTGAATAAAAAAAAATATGGGGGGATGAAGTCCCTTGGTGGAAGAATGTGTGGAATAAGTTTGCTTGGCCTAAATACAAATTATTCCTTTGGTTGGTTGCCCATAATAGATGTCTCACTTAGGATAATCTATAAAAAGGAGCTTTTGGTGGCCTTCAATTTGTGTACTTTGTGGCAGTAGTGAAGAATCTTTTTCATTTTATTTTTTTTAGTGCTCATTTTCTAGGATTATTTTGACACTTTGTGGTGGGATGTTTAAAAATAGGATCGTGTGTGTGCTTTGTCTCTTATTGATTTTTTGGAGGAGTTTGGGGAGACCACCTACTAAGGCTGTATTCCTTCAAGCTATTGGACCCTCTTGTGTCCTTTGGAAAATCTGGCTAGAGAGGAATTGTAAGACCTTTTAGGGAGGGTTGTTGGCAGCTCAACAGGTAAGGCTGAGAGTTATTGGCATGATTCAGAAGACTATCGAGGCTAAATACAAGGTGAATATCCCCTTAGAGTTTAGAGAGGTGGAGGTGATGTAGAGGGTAGGTTTAGTTGTGAGTGGATTGAGGTATGCTTTATTAAGGGGTAGATAATCCCCAAATAGAAAAATCTAAAGAGAGGGCAAAGGGACATCGCCTCCTACTAGTGTTCTAAAGATTAATACAGATGGATCCTCTAGGGAAAATCTTGGGCATGCTAGGGTTTGTGGTATTAGGAGGGATAGTTTGGGTGTTGAACTATTCTTTTTCTCCATCTATAAGGATCATCAAACTAATAATCTTATGGAGGCTCTTGCTATCCTTATTGCTTTGGAGAGGGGTTGTTCCCTTGGTTGGCACAAGGTCATTTGTGAGTAGGACTCTCAGATCTTGGTTACTATGTTGAACAAGCATATTTGTGATGGTATGAATTGGTAGTTGGCTTTGGTGGTTTAGTAGATTCACCAACCAAGCAATTCTTTATATTTGGTTTCCTTTTGTCCATATACCGAGGGAGTGGAATGGTGCCATTGATTTCTTGGCAAAATGGCCTTCAAAACATATGGATAATTGAAATGTTGATGCTTAGGAGCATCTCCCTCTGGATTGTTCCTAAAGGTTGAAGATGTTGATTCATGAGGATATTCACAAGTAATGGAGTATGTTGGGTGGGTTATATATGGTAGGGTTTTTGTGTGCTTTTACTTTGTATTGTAGGGAGGGCTTTAGACCTTTACTGGTGAAATCTAGTTTATTGCTTGATATATTGGTTTCTACTATTTATAAATAAATTTTTATCCCTTTTCTTTAAAAAAAATCATAGTCTACATGGAAAACCACCATTGAAAATCAATAGATTTGATAATTTATTATAAATAAGTAAATTTCAATTGAAAGATATTATTCTACAACAAAGCATAATGAAGAGTATTACCAATAGCTTGGGACTCTTTATAATAGCTATAATTGATTTATCAATGGAGTGCCAGTTTAGAAGCTTCAATTGTTGCAAGAGATAAAAATTGTGAGAGATAATAGAGCTTGCTTCAAGGCTAGCATAACACACAGATGTTTGTACATAGCGCTATTGTCCAAGAGAATTCTACTAAAGAGTTGGTAATACCTCATGCTTATTAATTGTAGAGTAAAATTTTGTCTTAAAATATAAAACATATATTAGTAACTTTAAAATCTAGGAATGTTCAAGATGTAAGTGTGAAATTGTGCTAGTATGCAATTTTTGACACTATATTTTTCCTCCACTTTAGTGAGCTAATTACACTAAGAAGCTAGCTACACAAAAGTAGATAGTGAAATGCATGGATTTATAATATATTTTGAAAAAGGATATTGTAAAGGATGTAGAAACTCATCAAGCAGATTGATGATGCCCCCATGAATGAGTTCAACAATGCTCCACAATATCTAGCTGAAATCCTGCAAGGTTCTATTGATAATATTTGTAAATATCTTGCAAAATAGAAAGATATTAGTTTCCTAAAATTGGAAGAAACTGCTATGGAGAGAAGAATGCTTTAAAAAAGAAAATTCAAAAGGAATTACAAGAAAGAGGGTGACTAGATGCCCCCTTGTGTTTTTTTACCTATTATAGGGGCAAGAACAAGAAGGTTAGTTTTCCTGTAAGAAAAAATAATAATTTTTGGTAAAAATTTGATTTATATAAGATAAATCAAATTTTAGTAGTCATTGGGACAAATTTCGTAGTTTTTTTATTCTCTAACGAAAATGCCCCACAAACATGATTTTTGATGGCCCTGGTTGGACAAGCTCCACAAGAGATTCAAGCAAGGAATGGCCATGTGAGAGGTGAGTAATTTTTTTATGCTTTATATTATTTTCATAACTTTTTAGCAAGGTGGGCCCCACAACGCATGTTGGCATTCGACGGTCATGCTAACATCTAGTCGACACGTGGGAGTCCAAATTTTGTGCAAGCCCCTAACTTGCATACTAGAATTTGAAGGATGTGATTTCACTCGTCTAGGGTGTTGGCATCCAAGGGCACACTAGCGTCTGATAAAAAGAATAATTTTTATCTTTTTAAATAGTTTTGAATTTTAGAAGCATATATATGTAAGGTAAATAAAATGTTTAATTATTTTCAGTTTTTACCCATGATGCAAAATAGTGCTCTCCTTACTTCAAAGTTGATTGCTGAATTTTTCAACAAAGGAGTGGGAACTACTACGCTCGATGGGACTCTATTGGATATTCATTTTTTAGAGACAAGATTTCACCCTACCATACTCATGGCCCTCATAGAGCAATGAGATGTAGATACATCTACCTTTCATCTGCCAATTGGAGAGATGACTATGATATTAGTAGATGTTTATTATATCTTGAGAATTCTTATCCATGATCAGTGGCCGATGATTGAGGAGTAGAGGTTGTTGGTCATAGTTCAACAAGGCTAGAATTACACTCAGGGTTGATTCATCCTAAGTGACACGACATGATATATTTATGTTAGATGGCATGAGAAGGGACTTGTACCATACCATTGGTTAGATGGATATTGATTGTGAGAGTGACAATGAGTGGCTATCAATGGAAAGCACTCACCTTCATGTGACATTGTTCATACTATCTAAACCACAGAGGAGTGACAAATTGTTTTTACGTGGGATCGAAGCATGCTCTCCCATGTGTACTATGACCTTGGTCTATTTATACATCATGAGGTGTAGAGCCTCATGACATGCACACTACTACAAGTGTGTAAATTTGAGCACATCTTGTGCATGAGACCTGTAGGATATCTTGGAAAAATCTTGTTGGATGCACCATGTGCTGGGGCATATCCACTACAAAGAGATTTGAGGTTTGAAGACCTTTTGGTTTAGTGGTAGAGTTTTCACTAGTTTTGCAACACAAAGATAGTATAGTAGTCATATAGATTCATGAGGACTTCGCCCTATTTTTTGAGATAAACAACCCATATGTAGAGAGATTAACTTTTTACAAGATGGTACAGTTATATTGTTATGTCATTTTATTACCGAGTAGTGAGGAGGCAATTTAGATAGGTACAATAGGTGCCCCCAACAATATCGACTTACATGTGATCTCACTGTAGCACAATTAGAGATGGGGACCTTCCTTGCCCTACTATCACAAAGTTCGCTTTGAGTGACTCAGGCTGCAAGGATGAGGATGATCACCTAGTTTTGGATGTAGATGATGTCAATGTTTCTTAGGGATTCATCAATTGGTGATATCTTGCATGACCAACACTCATTTTTCCCACAAATTCCCCTAAAGGGGATCCTAGTGTTGAAGGTTTTAACAATGGACAAGGAGCTAGCAAAGGTGAGATCCCAGAGGAGAGAGAGGAGGAGGAGATACCTCAATCATGACAGAGGGAGATACCAATAGTAAATGATGCACCAAGGTAGATAAAAGGGGTGTATCAAGTAGGGGTACTTCTATTGTGACCCAATTCCATTCCTCTTGTCAAGCCTAACATAACTTTTGTAAGCGATCTTGCTCCTCAAGGTCCACATTCGCATATTGGGGACCCAGGTAATGATATGTTTATTTTTTATATGTATAGTATTGTTTTATAATATAAAATTCATATGATGTTTCATTCAATTCTTATCATCAACCATTGATGTATATTTTGTTTTGGTTTTGTAGTGTGGACATGAGAGTGGCTCAACTTTATTGATTGAGTCATAGTTGATATGCTCTTAGTAGTATAACTAGAGAGTGTAATACATACCTCATACAAGCCACATCGAACTACTAGTTGCCACCTAGAGATTTTTAAACCCATTTCACAACTTAGAGTTTCTTATGAGGAGTCTTAGATGAGGAAGAGTTAGAGGGAGACTAAGCTTGCCATAGCTATAACACAAAGAGACAAAAGAGTGGTAGAGGTCTCATTATTGAGAGGAGAGAAAGACCAAGTTGTGATGAGAGCAAAGAGTTCCAAGAGGGAATGTGATGCTCCACAAAGCTAGGTCAAGTAGCTTTGAGGAGATCTACAAAGAGCATAGGTGACAACTCCAACACATTTGGATCATCCTAGGGTTCAACAACTCATGGATGATGTCACAACTATACCGAGAGTGTGAGTTTACCTTGAGGGATAAGATAGTTGGATTAAGAGGTGAGCTTAGAGGCATCTAAATTATAAAGTGGAGTGCATCTAAGATGCACTTGTAATTTGGAGCTTCTATCAAGTAGCCATTGTCACATCCAAACGATCTACCAACACCTAAGGGATTTATGTCTCATGTCCCTTGATCTAGATGTTTGTATTTTATTATTAGTTTAGTATATATACACCACATTTTATTATATTAGTGATGACATTTGTACATGGAAATTATATATAAGACATTATTTTTATTTTCATGTGCATGTTTTGATGTTTGATGGGTTTATCTGTGCATATGGTGTTATAGAAATGTTTAATTAAATGCTATCATGATTCAATCAAACAAACTTATATAAGTTTATTTAATTAAATGGAATGATGATCTAATGAAACATGTTCTTTAAGTAAAATAAATAATAATAATTTAATCATGGTAGTAGTCGATAAATTAAAATATAACCATATGTGCAATTAAATATCTAAAGAAAAGATAATTGTAACTAATATGAGACAATTAGATAAAGTAACTATTGAATTAAAAGAAATGATTCCATGTGTATACTGCAGGAATTTATAAGATTGTTTGAACAAGAAATAATTGATACTCTTGCAAAATAATAACTAAATTTACATTCTTTATAAAACTATGTGAAATTAAAATAGTTAGCAATTATTTTATTTGTTACATGTAGATCATATATTCTGATGGAGTATATAATACATGCATGAATCATAACACAAGTGATCTGTGTTAATGATTGAATGACATAAGATAATAATATAAAATCATCAATGGTTGATTGTTATTCAAATATCACATATGACTTTTATAAATGACATCGTTGAAGATGCATTGTATTTATAGGTTCTTTAAGGGGCTTACCATCCATTGTAGATATACTATAAGCATCAGAACCATAAACAATGACGATATAAGGACCCAACCAATTAGGGCTAAATTTCTCTTTTGTGCCTAGGGATGTATACATTTCATTATTTATCATAAAGAACCAAATCACCTATTTTGAAAGAACAAGAAAGAAAAAAATGATTGTATTGAAGAGATAATTTTTTTTGAAAAGCCAGAGGTGTTCAAGTATTCAATCGATGCTCATCAAGCAACTCCAATTGATGAAAACATTGTTCAGGATAAGCATCATCATCAATTAGACCTTTAAGGGAAACTCTCAAGGATAGGATTTCCAACTCCAAAGGCATGATAACATCAACACCATACACAAAGTTCTATGGGGTAGTACCTATAGCTGTACAAAAACTTGTACTATACGCCCATAATGTATATGTTAGTTGAGTATGTCAATATTTACCATGTTTGTTTACATTTTTTCAAGTAATTTGTTCTATTATTTTATTAGAAGCCTTTGCTTGACCATTAGACCAAGGATGACAAGGTGTAGATAAATGATCTTGAATATGGAATTTATTTAAGAATTGCTTCACTTCCTTATTCTTAAATGAAGTACCATTGCCTAAAACAAAGGTGGAAGGAAATCCAAAATGAGAAGTTACATTTTCCAAGAGGAATTTATAAATTACTTTAGCAGTAGTGGAATGAAGTGAAATAGCTTCCACCCACTTCATAAAGTAATCTATAGCTATAATAATGAATGTATGTCCTTTAGATGAAGGTGTATATTTTTTATGATATCCAAACCCCGTGTAGAAAATGGCCAAGGAGAAGCTTGGGCACAAAGTTCTTGGGTGAGAGCTTGGATTAAATTACTATGTTGTCAACATTGAGGACATTTCTCAACAAAGATAAAGGAATCGTGTTCCATTGTTTTCCAATAATATCCCATGCATAGTAGTTTTTTAACTAAGGTTCTCCCACCAAAATTCCCACCTCTAGAACTTAAATGAGCTTCTTGGAGGGCCAAGGGTATCTCTGAATTAGTTAAACAATGAAGTAAAAGACCATTGTAAGCTCTTTAATGAGGAATTTTAGAAAGTATAATATAACACACTGCAATATTTTGAATATGAGTGTGAGCACTTCTAGAACATTGTTAGGAAAAGTTCCATCATTTAAGTAATTATAAATGTGTGAATACCATTCTCTAGATTCTATATTGGCACAATGTAGACTACTAGGGTCTGAGCTATCAAGAATAGCAAGTGAAAAGAGCAAGTAGATCACAAAGTAATACTCATTTGCTACATGGTCAAAGATCACAAGGGAAGAAACACTTACCATTGCATCCACATGATGATTATCTTTATGTGAGATTGTATCAATTGTAAATGATGATTTTTTATCAAGGATAAGGATAAATCGTGATATTTAGATAATTTACCCTATTTAACTTGACAAGACCTTGTGATTTAGTTTTTTACTAACAAAAATAAAAAAAAGTTTTATGTTTAAAGATAATGTGACACATAATCTAGCAATATGAGCTTCATACTCAAAAATATTATTTGTACATGGGAACTGTAAATGAAAGGATAGCAAAATTGGCTTACTAGAGGGTGGAAGTATAATTACACCTGCTTCTAATCTGGTTCCACACCTTGATCCATGAAAATAAATTTTCCATGTAGAATCTTTTTGTATAGAAAGAATGTGTTCATCAAGAAAACATCTAGATTAGGAAAATAATATGGTGAAGGTGCCTCAACTAACTGGTTAGCAACAACTTGTCCTTTTATCACTTTTTGAGAGACAAGTTTAAGGTCAAACTCAGATATTAATATCACCAATTTAGTTAATCTTCTTAAAAGATTATTCTTTGAAAATACATACTTAAGGAGATCGAACTTTATGATGATGTGATTTCTTGCATGAAGAAGGTAATGTCATGGATTTTTTGTTGCATAAATAAGAATGAGACATTGTTTATCCAATATATAATATATGGTTTCAAAATCAAGTGAGATACGGTTTATATAATATATTACTCTTTCCTTACCATCATCATCATGTTGAGCCAATAAGGCTGCTAAAGCGTGAGATGATGCTAAAGTATAGAGCATAAAATGTCACCTTTATATAACTAGCTTCAAAATTGGTGGATTAGCCAAATAGTTCTTAATTGAATAAAAAGTGCTTTGGAAATTTGTATCCCATTGAAAGCATACATTCTTCTTTAGAATATGTGTGAAAGGGAGGGTATGATCAACCAATTGAGAAATGAATTTTCTAATTGCTTGAATTTTACCCCAAAGACTTTGAAGTTGAGAATTTTTTTTAGGTGGAGATATTCTTACGATTGCATCTATCTTATGAGTATCAACTTCGATTCTACAATGAGAAATAAGAAATCCCAAAAAATTTCCACTTTATATACTAAAGACACAATTAAGAGGATTTATTCACATCTTATAGAGTTAGATTCATTCAAAGATAAGACATATTATTAACATAATCTTGGCGAGTTAGTCACTTAGCTAATATATTATCAACATAATATTTTAGAATTTGATGTATAAAGTCATGAAAGATAAGAGTCATTGCTTGTTGGTAAGTTGTGCCAACATTCTTTAATCCAACAGTATGACTACATAGCAAAACATATCCCAAAGGGTAGTAAAGGTTGCCTTGAATTGATCTTTCAAATTAATAAGGATCTAATTATATCCTCATAAGCCATCCATAAAAGATAATAATGCATTACTTGTTGTCAAGTCTACAATCATATCTTTATTAGGAATCAAAAAATTATCTCTAATATAAGCTTTATTTAAATCACGAAAGTCAATGCATACATGAATATGGCCATCAAGTTCGGTGATATTCACTATCTTCGATATCTAAGGAAAATAGTCAACGAGATAGATAAAATCTGATTTTAAAAGCTTTTCTATCTCAATCTTGACCATTAAGGAAACCTTAGGATGCATATTTCTATATTTTTTATTATCTTAGCATTGGGATATAACACAATACTATGGACCAAAATAAATGGGTATTTACCATGTATATCCTCATGTGACCAAGCAAAGATATCTAGATAAGAATGTAAAACATCATAATGTGATTTATGTTCTTCGAAAGAAAGGCATTTGCCTATTTTGGTTGCTTTTTCCAGAGAATAAGGTTCCACAGGGACATATCAATAGTTTCTCCAACAAGGAGAGTACTACTTTCCAAAGGATTTGGAATGTTAAATTCTTTATTAATGTTAGAAAGAGAATTATCTCATTTGAGGCCATGATGGATTCCCCAAAATATTCTTGAGGATTAAATCAATATGAGCTTCGATGATCATGATGATAAGAAGATAACTTTGAATAAACCCCAAGAAAATCTACTAGAGCTTCATCAAAAGAAAAAAACATCTAGAGGGGGTATAGAGGAATCTACAATTTATGCAATAAACTTTGGATGAAAAAGAAAAAGTGACAAAGAATCTAAAGAGATCATGTTCATATTTAACCAAGGTTTTGATTTAGATATGGAAGGGTGGTATCCAAGACCCGCATTAGAGTTGTGAGCATTTGGCTCTATCAAGATCTTGATACCCTACTCCTTACGACCACAACCATTACCTTTATATCTTGTTTTAGAAAGGACATTAAAACCTAAGCCATAATATGATTTCAATTCCTCAAAGGAGGGAGGATCACCATTAGTGGCCTATTCAATATGAGAGGTATAATCATAGTTATCATTTTTATCTTTCCTTAAAGTAGATGGAATTTCATCTGCTATAGAATATGTTAATGATATTTTTGGAATTTCAAAGTGAGTTGGGTTGAATTAATACTCTCTAAAAAATGAAGGCGTAAACTAAAATGAACCCCAATTGTCACTAGAACATGCATTAGCAATTGATGAAGAAGGACTAGTACAACTGCCATTAGAAGTGGGAGTTAAAGATGGTGTATTAGTTTTTAGAGTAAGTGAAGGAATTAAATTTTTGAAAGTAAGAGTATTTGAAGATCAACTAGCTTCAACTTGTTGATCAACCTTTATTTTAAATAGTTTATTATTATGAATGAATTTAATAGATTGATGCAAGGTAGATGGGACATCACCTTAGCATGAATCCATGGTCTATCAAGAAGAATATTGTTGAACACCCAAGATACTGAGAGGGGGGGTGAATCAGTATCTTCTTAAAATTATTGAACATACACCGTCCAAATAATCCAATGCATATAACAGTAAGAATGAGCAAGAGCATTAGCAAAACATAAAACCACACAACACATGAACACCAAGATTTTTATGTGGAAAACCCATAATGGGAAAAACCACGGTGAGGATTAGCTCACAATATAATATAACCGGTTATAAGATATTACAAAGGGTGGCTCACTTCTAGGACTCACTGTCCAAAATGGAAGGCTCACTGCCTTTCAAAGATATAATGGATTACAACCAGAATATGAACTGATAAAGTTACACCTAACAAGTGATGATTCAGTTCCTTTGATGCTCAGTAAACTTGCATACCAACAGATGCATATTTTCCTTGATTCATCTTCACATCCATGTCTATCTCTTTCAATCTCAAAACTATCCAATATGTATATCTAACTCATCTGCAAGCATCAATTAGGTCAGCCTAATTAGATACAACCTTCATTCAACAAAAAGATTAGCTGTCGGCTTAAAGATTGTACAAAACTTCTCCAAAACCAATTCAAGCATGGAGTACACTACAATATGTCGGTATGGACCTAAGATAGGTCACACATACATCCACAATGCAAAATTAATTCATTATAACATCAATTGTTTATTAGGTCGGCCAGAGATAGACCTAATAACAAAATACAACAACAGAGTGATGCCAACTCACCATACAAGCACTTGTACACATGGAATTCTGAATTTACAAGCTTTTAGCAACCAAGAGCCATCTCCCAAAACCAAAATGAAAGATATTCATTAGCAGAGGATTGCAGACCAAAATACCGAAGGACATTTCTACATACCAGTTCAGAATACCAGATCAAGCTTGAACTTAAGGTGATGTAATAACATGGTGACATCAATGACAACACAAAATTTGCATAATGAGATGTTCTTCATTCTTCCAATAATCTCCCCCTTTGTCATTGATGGCAACATGTGCAAAAAGAATACAACACACTCTCCCCTTTTCTCTTCATGACATTCTCTACCCCTTTGACATCAAGGACAAAGGACGGTCCAAAAATATGAATATATATATATATATACAAGGGTGGTCCGGAGTAATTCTGAACTCCCCTTAGGAGTTTGTCTCAACAAAGTGTAAACTTGAAAAATTATTACCCAGAGGAAGGTGAGCTTTGAAGCTCCTTAAGAATACCTTGCCATGTTGACTTGCCATTCTCCCAACCCTTCTTAGCAGAAGTCAACATTCTGCTCAAAGATTCTAACTCTACCAGGCTCTCTTCAACATCATCCAGTGTGCAAGGAGTTAGATTGATCTTGCCTAGTTTTTTTGCATTTGCCGAGGCATTGGCCATAAGAGTGTATTCCATTCTCACAAGATCACCAAGCAGACTGAATTTTCTGATGATTTCTTCCTTTTGCTTCTGTAGAACAAATAATTTCTCTTTGTGAGTCATGATAGCATTCCAAGTTGACCTACATCTGTCTCTAGTTGCACTGTATGAACTGGAAACAACTGTCAATTGGGATTCAATGGAGTCCATGGTATCTTTGATATCCTGTGTGGCATCCGACCACCTTACATGTAAGCAAATACAATATTTGCTTCAGACTCACAAGCCTGCACAACTTCCAGGCTCTTTTCCACATTGGTGTGTACTAGAGCACACTTGTCATGAAGTTACAAAAGCCTTTTCTCTACTATATTGTCCTCAATTTCTTGTTTGGTCTTCTCACCAAGTTCGGAGGCATATTCCTTAAAAGAATCCAATAGAAGTTTCAAGTTTTCTACTAGAGTGAGAGATGTATCTATTGATGTATCGGGTGTGGCCTCCTACAAATTTTTGAGGGCATTATCAATGAATTTTGTCCCCTTTTGGCATGTATCCAAAAATTATTTTCTTCTAGATGCATGCAATGCATCTCCTAACACCAATTTATGAATTGGAGATTTTTTTTCCAAATCCACACTGCCTTGAACCATGGGGAGTTGTAGCAGTTCTAGAGGAATTACCGGCTAGAACCATGTCTTATTGGTGAGGCTTTTTGTTCTTCTTGGTTTGGAGATGCCTCTTCTGACTTCTTTGCCTTCTTTGAGTCTGATTTGGTGTGCACATAAACACCAAAATCCTGTTCTACTTCCTCTTTGGAGGATGATACATAATGATATCTTTTGGTTCCAAAACTTGCTTCATGTGAAGCACTTTCACTAGAGGGCATGTTCCCTCTCTTCTTCCTTACCAATTTGGCTTCAGGATCTTCCTCCTCTTCTCCTTGTTCTTCAGTGATGCTGAGGTTTTTCTCCCTTGTTGCTTTTTATTTTCTACCTCTTTTAAATGGTGCCACTGGAGGAGTCTCTTTCCTTTTCCTAGATCTAGTAGCAGGTTCTGAAGGATTCAGGCCTTTTCCTTTACCAAGAGCACTAGGATCTAACTTTACTGATGTAGGAGCAAAAGCCGATTTTGAAGGAGCAGTCCTACCGGATCTCCTTAGTCTTGATGATTCTCCAGTCATCTGCTCTCCCAAGGCTCTTCCCTATGCAATCTGTTCATCAGTGAAGCCAACCTTTTAAAGAATTTTATCTACATTCCTTCTTATCATAGTCATCTTATGCTTCGTGTGAATTTCCATAGATTTTTTTGCATATGTGCCAACTCTTGCTTCACTAGAGTCTTTTGGAATTTTCAATAGGACTTGCACATAGCCTTCTGCTTCATCCTCTGTAACTTCATAACCAACAGTTGGATCCAGACAATCCGAGGTTCAACTGCTTCAATCATGCACTCATCTAAGGAGACATGAAATATGATGTCATCCTTGTATTTCTCAACATTTTTCTTGGAATTATTTCTCATTCATTCATGTTGTTTTTGAATGCAACAAATAATGTTGTTAAAGCATTATCTCGATTCTTCAGATCACCCAAGCTATGCATATAATCAAAAAATTGATGTGCAACAGGTCTTGATGTATCCCATATTACCACATCATCTCTTCCAAGAAGCCATCTAAGAAAGTAGAACAACAGGCAAACAATTAGGGAACCAAACTTAAATGTATATTTCTTCTCCTTTGTCATCTTCAGATTTTCAAACAATTGATGTCGGGGAAGTTCACACAGATCATATTCTACTCCATTTGTTGCCATGTCATATCCGGTGTATATAGTAGTAGCAGACACAAAGTTTTCTCTATTTGTGAAGTAGATATTGTGACCGATCATTATGGCTGCATACTTCACAACAAAATTGGCAATAGGTTTTTTTGCAAGGGCTCTTCTGTCAAATGTTGCTCCAGTGAGTTCCATTACCACATCATTTTTCACAGAATTCAACACTGGTATGGGTCCGATATCACAGAGTCCGGTAACAACCTTGATCACTTCTTTGGTTATTAGGTGAGGTCTATCAGTCCACAAAAACTTATCATGCATTATGCTAAGAGTAGGTTTAACATACTTGTCATCAAGAGTGGAGCTAAAGTTGGGAAAATAATTCCATCGGTCCAACTTCTTTGCAACAATATTTGCATACTCTAGTTTTATCAAGAAATCATCGCTGATGAGCTCATTGTGCCACATATCTATCAATTTTTTGTGATTACACTCCTCAGTTTTAACACAAATGTACATTCTAGTGTCTTAAGTGGGCATGACACCATGAGGAATCGATGAGAAGGCGCCCAGAGGTTTGTCTTCAAATACCTTCATGGAATACTTCTGGTAGGAAGGTCTTGGCCTTTCTAATGCTTTTACAACTACAGGGGTTGCCATCTTTTCACACACCGAGCTCTAATGATTTTAGAAAGAAGATTTACACAAACCCACAACAACATAAAAGAGTAAAATACCTTTTTCTTTTGCGAGAACCAAAACTAGGGTTTTGCTCGACTCACTCTTCATATCACCTCAAGATTGCTCCAAATCGCTCTCCACTATCTTCAATTGCACAAGTGATCAAACCATCTTACAAATTCGCTTTATAGAGAAACGAGTTGCCCTAATTCGCATTAAATGCGGTAAAATTCAAAAAGCTGATAAAAACCCTAATTTCTTTCACAAATGATCATGCTTGCAACTTTTCTTCTGGTTTCTTTTACATAAGCTCTCTTTATTCATTCTTTACAACATATCTTCATGCCAACATTTGACACGCTCGATATCTAGGGGGTTAAACAATTTTTTGTTAATGCTCCCCCTAAGACCATGCTGGGTCTAATTGCTAGAGGGATTGTCTACACCAGATGAGGGAACAGACTCACTTGATGTTATTGGCTCTTCTTTCTTCTTCCATATCTTGTTCATTTCTTACTTAACCTCATTCTTGTCGATTTTCTTCACTGGTTCATTCTTCTTTATCGGATCAGATTTCTTTCCTCCTTTACTCCTGCATACTTTTGAAATGTGTCCGGGCTTGTTGCAATTGTAGCAAACAACATTTTCTTGCTTTGTTTGACCTCCATTAACCCTTGATCTGCATTGATTTGCTTTGTGTCCAAACTTATTACATGCATAACAGTAGCCAACAAAAGATTGATTCATTCTACCTCCAGAGAAGTATCTAGCATACTAGTTTATTCTACTTCTGCACTCCATTCCCTTGTGACCAAATTTATTGCATGAAAAATAAACACCATTGAAAGATGGATACCTTTAAGCATTTGGTTGTCTGATAGGTGGTCTTCTAGAAAAGCTTCTTGGGTTTCTTGTATGTTTTCCTTTATCTTGAGTCTTTTGATTATCCACTTTGTTTGGGATTTGAATAGCCTTTGAGCTTTCACCTGCTTCCAGTCCCAAATCACCTTTGTCTTTAGTTGGTTTTTGTCCTGCAATCAACTACTCAAGCTTTGTGGAGCTTGTTTTGAACTTATCTTCATAGATTTTTGTTTTTTTCCAGATCTTCTCTCAGGTTTACTACTTCTTGTTCAAGCCTTGAGCATTCATCAGACTTTCTTTGCACCACTGTATTTAGAAAATATTTAATTCTCTTCTTTTCCTCCACTTGCACCTTCAATCCGGTGATCTCTTCATTTGCTTGTTTTAATTGCTCACTTACTTCTTTGTGTCTTTCTTTGAATTTATTCAATTGTTCTTTCAATTTCTTGATGCATTCATTTGCCTCATCAAGATTTTCTTTTAGATCCCTGTTTTCATTTTCAGCTTTGTCAAGATCATCAAGAGCTGTCCAGAGTTCTTCTTTATCATCCATTTGTCCCATCTTCAAGATCCCCCTCAAGCTGTTAGGATTTTTTGGAGGAACCAGGCTTTGATACCAATTGTTGAACACCTAAGATATTGAGAGGGGGGGTGAATCAATATCTTTTTAAACTTATAGAACATACACCATCCAAATACTCCAATGCATATAACAATAAGAATGAGAAAAAGCACTAGAAGAACATACAACCACACAACACATGAACACAAAGATTTTTACATGGAAAACCCAGAATGGGAAAAACCACAGTGAGGATTAAATCATAATATAATATAACTGGTTATAAGATATTACAAAGGGTGGTTCATTGCCAGGACACACTATCCAAAATAGAAGGCTCACTTCCTTACAAAGATAGAATGTCTTACAACCAGAATTTGAACTGATAAAGTTACACCTAACAAGTGTTGATTCAGTTCCTTTGATGCTTAGTAAACTCGCATACCAATAGGTGCATATTCACCTTGATTCATCTTTTCATCCATATCTATCTCTTTCAATCTCAAAACTATTCAATATATATATCTAACTCATTCACAAGAATCAATTAGGTCGGCCTAATTAGATGCAACATTCATTCACCAATAAGATTAACTATTAGCTTCAAGATTGTACAAAACTTCTCCAAAACTAATTCAAGTGTATAGTACGCTACAATATGCCATCATGGACCTAAGATAGGTCACACATACATCCACAATATAAAATTAATTCATTATAACATCAACTGTTTATTAGGTCGGCCAAAGATAGACCTAATAACAAAATACAACAACAGAGTGATGTCAACTCGCCATACAAGCACTTGTACACATGGAATTATGAATTTATAAGCTTCTAGCAACCAAGAGTTATCAATTCTATAATTATCATAGAGAAATTTAGCATTGATAACTAGGGGTGGCTCATCAAGAGCCAATACATATCCCACATCTACCAAATTGAATAAGAGAAAACTAAACGATTCAAGCGGGGAATCAAAATATATCATTTTCATATGATGCTTATGGAATTGAAAAATCCTTGTACAATAAAAGATATAGGTGCACACTCCCTCTTTCTAAGTGAATTCATCATGCTCCATTGGAATCTTATTTCTTAGTCCAAGCCTTTGCTCGAGAGTTCATTAGACTAGACACTCCTCATTCTAATTTTTCCCATCCTTAGGAGATTTCTTTCTTGTCTCTCTTTGAATTCACGAAGCTCTAGAAAAGAGAACACACAATAGCCCTAAAAAAATCATGACACCATTATAATTAACTTCTAAGTATGTTAACAAAAGACTAAACTCTTTGAATAGACTATTTATCTAAGTATAAATTACTATAAGCTTGTGGTCTCCTTTTATAATCAAAATTAAGGTCAATCATACCTTTGGTTAAGCTCTTAATCTAGATAAATTCATCTTAAGCACCCTTACCCATAAAGTGTATTATTTTTTATCATCTATTGCACCTTGAAATGTTTGCATGTGTATTTTGAAGATTTCAACAGAGTTCAAGTCACATGAAAAATCAATGTCACAAAAGCTTTATAGATATTTCTCCACCCATGTAGAAAATTATTCTTTTGACAATCATTTGTGCTCAAATACTTTTTCCAATTTATACATGTGGCTCATGTACCTCACATTAGGGAGTATTTTAGTTTCCTTAATGAAGTTATCCAATCTAGACTCCAATTTTAGCAACTTGTCCAATTTAGCATTGCATGGGATTGAATCCACTTTATCCTTTCGGGTGATGAATGTAACTAAAGCTAGAGTAATGATGTAGAATTCAAATTTCTAATCATCTAATGATTTCATCTCATTACCACCATCAAGTATTGGATGTAATAAACATTCTTTGAGGGTCTTAAAATTATTCAATTTATCTTTAAGCATCAAATCAAATCTACTTTAGAATGCAAAGATGTCATTTAGGAGCCCACTGGCCTTATAAGTACTTGATATTTTATTTGAGAATTGGGATTGAGCCTTGCATTCCCATGTATATTTCCCATTTTTAATATATATAGAATCCACATACTCAATATTTGTCTCAAGGTTAGTTCATTCTAACTTGACTAATTTTGGCTTTTCTTAAACTATCATAACAAGCCTAGATATCATCTACCTTATACAAAATGCAAGACGTCATGTGGTTTAAAGGATTATCAACCAAGACAACAATATATTTGCTTCCTTTCTCTTTCACTTTATCCTCTATATTTTGAATCTACATTAGCTTCTCCTTTAAATCTATAACCCTCAACATGAGTGTATCCCTATCTTATTGGGATATATTTCCTCTAGTAGTAGGAGGTGTTGTAGACTCTGATGCAACACACTTAGGAGGAGTGACCACTGATTTGATCTATTATATTCTTGCAACAATTAATGTGATTTCTATAATTTTTTTAAAATATTATTGCAACTTCTTTGCTACTGCTTCACTAAATAGGACAATGTTGACTACCAAGGATATTGCATAAGGAGCCATAGTATCACATAGTCTTCTTATAATTATGTTCCTTGTGAGTTCATTTATATCTCTAGCTACTTGAGGCTTATTATATTTAGGAGCTACTACCCATATGCTATGTTTTCATACTTTGTGCTAAAGCTTTAACCAAAGTATAATTATTTTGCTTACTTCTTAAATATCAAGATGTGTTTATCATTGTATTGTCGCCTTATAGTGTCCAAAGCTATGGAAGAAGCTATGTCGCATCCTAGTAAGAGTAAACATCCACTTTCTCTAACCAATCTTTTTCCCTCTTTTGGAGTTATCTTGCTCACATCAAAATCAACATCCTTTAGGACACTTTGAGATACATCCTCATTATCACCTTCTTTAGCTTGCTTCCTGTCATCTTCCATCCTTTGTGGAAGCACCTTAGACTTCTTTGTCAAAATTAGGGTTTTGAACTTAGTGGATTGATGAACTCATCATCAAACAAGAAATTTTCACAGGCTATAGCTCTCACATCATGTATTGATTTTCTCCTTCCTATAGATTTAACAATGTCTTTTTTAGAGGAATATCAATCATATCAAATCTTTGGGTGAGACAATGCTTTTCTAGATTCCTTGAACACCAACTTCATTTTCTCCAACTATCTATGTGATTGGATAATCAACCAATGGTTGAGCTCCCTCTTGTTGCATTGCCCCTGCTTAAGGAGAACCATATTTTGTTTTTGTAGTAGGTGTCTCTAGAGGCTAGTAAACAAATTGCTCTATTTCTTGTATCTCTTGATGTTGAACCTCCATGATAGGGTCTTGAATGGTTGACCTTATTACATTCCTTACAAGTTTGATTCACAAACTCCCCACATAATCTAACATCATCTACATTCTAAAAATATGATCCTTAATATCATTAATGACACCTTATATCCAACATTGAGGACCTTCCTCTTTCTTTATCCAAGGTGAATCTTCATCCATTTTTCTCTCATACTATCAATTTTTTCCTTAGTGGAGCAATTTATAATCAGATCTTCATCTTCGCTAAATTGATGTTCATAGAATGATTTTCCTACTCCTCTTCTAACCTTATCAATTTAATTCTTTGAATCACATCTTCTCCTCTAAACTATTCTCTTCATATAATCCTTTAGTTCATAACTTATGAGTTCTAATCCTTCTCTTTAAGTAATTTCAAAGTTAGAGAATTTCACTGTAGGTGGAATAAGGGACCCCTTTTTTATGGTGTCTCAAATGAGTCTTATCTACCTCATTTAGATGCCACATAATTTCAAAAAATCCACCCTACTAGACACCCACATAGGTAAAGCATGTGGCTCAAATATTGCTCCATAAACCTTGATAATTGTTCTATTTTTGTGAAAGAACTAATCACCTCAATTGTAGTCACATATTACACTAGGCTGAAGATCCTTAGGACTTTAAAACCTACAAAAATTCTTAGATAATCTCTCTCTTTTATGACCTATTAACATCAACATCTCTTGCATAAAATACATCTCAAACAAGCCTTAGATTGACATTTGACATTATGAATCCCAAATACAAATTTTCCTTTGGATAAGCATATGATTTCCTTTTGGGGTCTCATATTTTATTTGGAGGGCAGAGTCCCATATAGCACCTCTCTAACGTAATAAAATTTGAAGAGGGTATCATATCATAAAATTTCATAAACACCATTTTTTTGTGGATTGCATTAGCAAGATGTAAAATAAAACCCTCTATCAAGATAATAATGTTAGATATTTGTATCCATCATATTAGGTTAATTTGTATTTTTGGTTTATAATCAATTCTCAAAACTTGGTATAGTGCAAAGTATGTCATTATGAAATATTTTTTCAAATGTGTCTATATTAAAGGGCTCAATATCTGGTGCAGGGCACCTGGGTCTTCATGATGTAAAAGGGGTCAAATGTTAGTTTTTGTGTGTTTCAATCACTTTTGTTTGTAATTAGGTCTTTTAAGACCATGTTTCATGTTTTGGTCCAGTTTGGGTTATGTGGGGTCAGTTTTGTAGGAAGATGTCAATTTTGCAAAAAGTTGCACTAGCAACTTTTGTATTTTTGCAGTTTTAGGGAAGGTCAACGGTTGGGATTTGAAAGTCAGTTGTGAATGGTTGGGTTTTGATTTGTAAATGCTTAAATAAGCCTTGTGAAGGTTGAGGCAAGGATCCGGTGTGAGTTTTGGTGATAAGCAATAAAGATATACTCTATTTCTGCATTTTGGAGGCTTAATTTGCTACTAAAGCTATTCTGTACGGCTTCGTACAGCTTGGGAGTGAGTAAAATTTGATTGGAATTCATGGTGTATTGAATCCTTTTTCTTCTGCATTTGGTTTCATTTGATTTCATCAAGTTTGAAGCAAGTTAGGGCAGATTTACTGAAAGTTGCTTGAAACCCTCATTAGGGTGTGCTTTGACTATAAATCATGAATTTATTCCCATTCCATCGGTGAACAGGCCTTAAACTCAGTGGAATGGGTGTAGATATGTTGTGTTTTGTTCTCTTAGCCCTAGTTAGAAAACCTCATGTATTTGGCATAGGAGTTAGGGTTTGAAGAACTCTTAGGTGTTGATTGAAATTGCTTGGAAAGGGTTTGATAGTCACCATACGATGTGTCTGAGCCATTGGCATGGTTATTTGAATCTTGGAATGTGAAAACCTTGTTGTGACTTAGTGAAACAAGCCTAATTAGGCCTAATTGGAATGGTAGCAGTCAAATTTAGAAGGTTTTGTTCCAAATAAACCTTATCTGCAAAATTGATATGTTTTCAAATGATGTAAAGGGTATCAAGAATGGTGTTCAGATTTTGGGTTTTAGGTCTGCTCAGGAAATTATGTGGAAAAGCCCCTATTTGAAGTGCTACAAGGGGAACTAAAGAGTTGTAAAGGAAACCCACCAAGTTAGGGTTCTAAGTTTGAAAAGTTTGATTTGTTGAGTTAGTTTTGAGTTAGTTTGTAATAATCCACCCCTGCTCTGCATCAAATTGGTATCAGAGCTTAGGTTGGTCTATAAAAAGGTTAAGTGTGAAGCAAAAGAGAACAAGATGCCTCCAAAAGGTAACACTATGGCTATAAAAATGAATTAAATGGAAGAGAAGATTGAAAAACAGATTAGGAGATTGAAGGAAATCCAAGATAGGATGGTAGCCAGGCTTGAGGCTGTTGAAACAGGTCAGAGAAGAGGTATGGTCATGGGTGATGTGAGTGACCATGAAGAAGAAGGGGAAGAGGAGAATCCCCAAGAAGAAGTGGAAGAGTTGGATCTTGATGAGCAGAGGATGGCCAAGTTAATGAAGGAAGTCAAGGAAGATAAACATAAGGTAAAGATGGATGTACCTATGTATGGAGGGAACTTGAATGAAAAAGAGATTTTGGATTGGATTGCAACATTTGATAATTACTTTGAATGTGAAGACATACCAGAGGAAAAAAGGGTAAAGTTGGCAAAAATAAAATTGAAGGGTCATGCCCTACTTTGATGGGATTATGAGTAGACTGAAGGGAGGAAGAAAGGCAAGTCAAAAATTGTCTCTTGGGATAGAACGGTGGCCAAGCTTAAGGGTAAGTTCTTACCGGCTGATTATGCAATTCATTTGTACAAGAAACTTTAAAATCTGAAACAAAGAGATATGGATGTCAAGGCTTATACTAATGAGTTTAATAGGCTGAGTATAAGAGCAGGTCACATGGAGGATGATGTGGAGAAGGTGGCTAGATATCTCAGTGGGTTAAGGTTTAACATTCAAGATGAGTTAAGTTTGACAAACCCAAGGACGGTAGAGGAATGCTATCAATTGGCAATTAGGGTTGAAGAAGAGCTAAAAACAAGGCAAGACAAACAAAATAGGGGAAGAGGCAGTAATTCTAGAGGAAGAGGGTCATTTTCTAATCCAAGGCAGTCATATGAGAGCCAAGAAGATACAAGAAAAGTGCAAGAACAAGTTGCAGATGCAAGAGGTGGATTTAGAGGAGGTAGATCAAGCTTTAGAGGTAGATTTAGAGGTCAAGGAAGAGGATCTAGTGGGTTCACAACAAGGTGTTACCAATGCAACAAGTTTGGACATCAAGCATGGCAATGCAATGAAAGTTAGGCCACTACTTCAACTAGAGGAGAAAGAAGGACTCAATTGGTACACGAAGAGGACAATGAGAGTGTAAACTCTCCATCACAACATGCTGCTCCAGAAGTTGGTGAATCACTCATGGTAAGGAGAACCCTCGTCAAAGCACTAGTAGAGAAGGAGCCACCACAAAGGGAGACTCTCCTCAGGACAACTTGTAAGTGCTTGGGTAAGGTTTGTAAAGTTGTAATTGATTTAGGTAGTACAAATAATATGGTTGCAGTTGAGATGGTTGAAAATCTTAAGTTGCAAAGGATACCACGCAGTACTCCTTACAAAGTCTCTTGGTTAAATGAGGGTCACCATTTTTTGGTGAAAGAACAAATTTGGGTGGATTTTCATATAGGAGGATACAAAGACAAAATTATATGTAAAATAATACCCATGGATGTGTGCCATTTGTTGCTGGGGAGGCCTTGGCAATTTGATATACATGCTATGTATGATGGGAGGAGGAATACTTATGTGATAGAAAAAGATGGGTCTCTTATACCTTGACACCATTGAAGGAGGAGGACAAAGGACAAACCTTGGGATCTAATGTGATGATGGTAGGTAGGAAGGAGTTCATAAAAGTAGGAGAAAGGGAGGACATGGACCTTGCAACCACTTCTAAACTTGGAGACATTATGACAACATACATGAAGAATGACTTGATTTTGGAGGGAAATTATATTGGGTTGGTGTCAAGATCTACTACGTTGAAGGTCAAGGATGAATTGATTTTGGGGATTCAAGATTGGCTTAAGAAGTATGTTGCTATGATAACAAGAGGATTTCTCCATTCATTGCTTTCAAAAGGGGATATTGGTCATTCTATTTCTCATACCAGAGGTTAATATACCTGCTCAAACAATAGTTACAGGGACACAACAATAGATGGAAGAGATGGGAAGCAAAGGTGAAGAGGTCAAGGATAAGTTGCTAAGGAATGTGGACAAGTCTGAGCACACACCTAAAGTGCAAAAGAAGGAAGTTCATTACAAGCAAGGAGTATATGTGGTTGTAAGTGATGATGCAGGTTCAACAAAATTCTTAGATGAAGAAGGATTCAAATATCATCCATCAAACAAGTCTCTGAAGTTGGAGCATAGCCTAGCTGCCAAGGAACTCGAAAAGACAAGGGATAATGCCTATTTCCAGTATTTGGTCCATTGGAAGGGTTTACCAAGTGAGGATGTCACTTGGGGGTCAGAGAATGGCATGATCAAACATGAATCTATTGTTGCAGTACTGTCCTCAATGGGACTTGAGTTCATTTTTCCCGGGGAGTATGGTGTAGGGCACCTAGGTCTTCATGATGTAAAAGGGGTCAAATGTTATTTTTTGTGTGTTTCAGTCAATTTTTTTGTAATAAGGTATTTTAAGACCATGTTTCATGCTTTGGGTCGGTTTGGGTTATGTGGGGTCAATTTTCTAGGAAGATGTCAATTTTGCAAAAAGTTGCACTATCAACTTTTGCATTTTTGCAGTTTTAGGGAAGGTGAACGGTTGGGATTTGAAAGTCAGTTGTGAACGGTTGGGTTTTGATTTTTAAATGCTTAAATAAGCCTTTTGAAGGCCGAGGCAAGGTTCTAGTATGAGTTTTGGTGATAAGAAATAAAGATATACTTTGTTTCTGCATTTTGGAAGCTTAATTTGTTGTTAAAACTATTTTGTACGGCTCCGTAGAGCCTAGGAGTGAGAAAAATTTGATTGGAATTCATCATGTATTGAATCTTTGTTCTTCTACATTTGGTTTCATTTAATTTCATCAAGTTTGAAGCAAGTTAGGGCAGATTTACTAAAAGTTGCTTGAAACCCTCATTAGGGTGTGCTTTGATTGTAAATCATGAATTTCTTCCCATTCCACCAGTGAACAAGCCTTAAACTCGGTGGAATGGGTGTAGATATGTTTTTTTTTGTGTTCTTAATGTTGCAGGAGTAGGGGATGGAGGTTGGTGCAAATTTGTTGATGCCCTAGTCAGAAAACCTCATCTATCTGGCATAAGAGATGCATAGGAGTTAGGGTTTGAAGAAGAACTCTTAGGTATTGATTGAAATTTCTTGGAAAAGGTTTGATAGTCACCATAGATGTGTCTGAGCCATTGGCATGGGGATTTAAATCTTGGAGTGTGAAAACCTTGTTGTGACCTAGTGAAACAAGCCTAATTAGGCCTAATTAAAACGGTAGCAGTCAAATTTAGAAGGTTTTGTTCCAAAGTAATACTATCTGCAAAACTGATATGTTTTCAAATGGCATAAAGGGTATTAGGAATGGTGTTCAAATTTTGGGTTTTAGGTCTACTCAAGAAATTACGTGGAAAAGCCCTTGTTTGAAGTGCTACAAGGGGAATTGAAGAGTTGTAAAGGAAACCCACCAAGTTAGGTTTCTAAGTTTGAAAAGTTTGATTTGTTGAGTTAGTTTTGAGTTATTTTGTAATCATCCACCCCTGCTTTGCATCAATATCTTCCTTTGCAATGTGCCTTAATCCATTAGGGTCTTTTTGCGTATGGATGGACAACCATCTAACTCTGTAATTTTGTTTACTTTCCTATATTCTCTCCACAATGCATCAAAGCCAATTTTAACATTTTCTTGGGGGTCAAGGTTAAAAACTTGCCTAATTAATTCCTTATTCATAACAAGAACTGTCTTTCCCTCATGATTCAACAATATTCTGGTAGCAGTACTATTTTTGCTACAAATAACTTGTATCAAATATATGCTCATAAATACATTAGGGACAAACGATTTCCTTAAGTTATCTCCATATGTTAGATACATGAATGGATTTTGTGCTATGATAATAACAAGATTGAAATAAGTCCCAACCTTGGATAAGAATAACTACATCTCTAATTAGATCTGCTTTTTTTTAATTCTATTAGAGAGGATTCTTGTGCCATAGTATGTTTTGATTTCTTGGCTAAACTAGGAAATTAGTTTAGAAGATCTCACTATAGGTTTCATTTTTCCATACCACCTTGGGATACACTTCAACTCGTTTTGAAATGCAATAATCATATTGTTACGATAATACCTTAGGAATTGGAGAGGTAATATGTGATAATTCAAATAGTATAACAAATGCCCTTATGACTATAATGAGAATATAACCCTAACCAATGAAAACCTTTTTCATCAAATAGTGAATTTTTAGAACATGCCCATTTTACCAACATTTTAATGTCTTAAAATTGAACCAGTAGTAGAGAACTAGCTAAATACATTATTTCCTTCACAATAGACTCTCAATTTCCCTTCTTCATTATTTAAAAACAATACCCTAGACATTTGGTGTCATGCTCAAAACTTCTATGTTGTTTGGCACATTTTGTATTGAATGCTCATACGAGTTGGAGTCTACATGATGCACTAAAGATTGTTTTTCTATCTTTGAATATTAGTCATCAAATTTTTATGAAGAGTCAAATGAACAACCATTGCAAATCACATCCCCATCACAAAGAATTTCAAATACATTCTTGTCAAGTTGCACTATGAAGGATCGTGCTTTATAATAATACAATGATACCTATCTTGGTTTCTTTTGTCCAATACTAAATAGCCATCAAATTTTTTTTGGACTAATAAGAATAATCCTTGTCACTCATGCCTAGTCCATATTAGAGACATGTGTTAGAAAATTGCTCTTTGCAACTTTAAAAGAGGATTACCAATATGAAACTACATTATGAAAGCTTATGTGTTATAAAGAAGCATTGGCACTTGGCTAAATGAGTTAAGACTGATACCACCCACATCCTCAAGATAAGATACAAATCAAATATTCAAGGCCAATGAGGGTGCACCAAGTAACTGATGATGACATTCGCTTTGAGGGGTCCACTTGGTATGAATTGGTCCCTTGAGGACACATGTTGTAATAGTGCAAGAGCACACTTTAGACTTAGATTGATAAAATGAAACTGTGTTACACTAACCTACATGTGATGCAATTAAATTTTTACATGTATGCAACAAGTGGGGACCACACAACCTCTTAAAGGAACATAACCTAAGTCATACAACTTAATTGATAAAAAGAAGGCAATAGTTGGTAGCTTAGATGAAGGGGTTGGTCAGGTAACGAGACACTAGACATTTAATGCATGATTTAAATGACTATGCATTGGTTCAATGAGTCACCAACAAATTAGAAACTCATATCACAATATTTGAGATACAAAAGCTATAAGGGTTTTAGATTTTAGATAAACCCTATGGGATACAAACCTTAAAACACTAGAAAATTTTACATAATTCAACACTTGTGTTGATAAAGATAAACAAGATTATAATGACAACGATGAAAATGATGGATGAGATCCTCCCATGAACACTTTGGACCTTGTTGATGTCTGGAGTAAACCGAATGATCAAGACCCTCCTTGTTTTCCTTTTTCTCTTGCATTCACTGCTTAATGACTATTTGTAATTGTGTTTGTGTTTTGTTACAGACTTAGCCCCATTTGAACTCTTAGGGTTTGACCTCTTCCACTCACCTTTTTTTATGTGAATATGCTTAACACTATTTTATATAAATGCTATTTGATTTCCACAATCTATATTTCCATCAATTTTATTGTTTTTAAATTTGATTGTGTTAGTTTTTGTGTCAACGTTTTGGATCACACTTCGTGATTGATCATCGAAATAAAAAACTCAGATGTAAAATCATTTAAATATTAATATAAATACTACTTAATATTTTATAAATAATAATATAAATACTATTAGTAAAAAATATAATCGAAGGAGATTCTTTGAATTGAAGATAGCGGTGCATGAGCTCTGCTAGGGTTTTGTGCTTTCTGAGGTCATTCGTGGCCCCTCCTGCATCATACTGCACTTCTTGCGCAGGAAATTTTTTCCTTCATTGTGTATGGCTGCATTTACTACGGTTTTAGGGGTTTATTATGCCTTCAACCGGCTCTAACCTGATAATTTTTGCTGGTGTTAGCGGTTTGTTGGCACAGCTTAATGGCTCCCCTACCAAATAAACGCCCTCAAAAATTTGTTCTGAAAGTCTTTCACGAGGTAAGCATTCTGATGCCCTTGCTGATGTAGTTCTACCTTTACCTGATTTTGATTCTGCATGCCAATGGCTTGAACAACACACCCTTGTGGGGTATTTTGTTGGGAGGACTCCCCCTGAAAGTGTGCTAAAAGACTGGGTTAACAAGGCCTGGGTCCCTCATGGGGTCCGCCTTGATATGGTCCAAAACCTGACCAAGGGTTTTTTTTTGTTCCGCTTTGCGGAAGTCAATCATGTCCAAGCTATTCTGGGTCATGGACCTTGGTATGTTCGTTCTTCCTTGTTGGTTTTCCAGTCTTGGACCCAAGATTTTGCTGTCTCAGAGGACACCAAAATGCGTGTTCCGACTTGGATTGAGTTTCCCGGGTTGCCCTTGCATTGTGTGCCCTTCTTACACCATATTGCTTCCTCTCTGGGGAAGGTTGTTTGCATTGAACCTGATAAGTTTTTTCAAGCCCATCCTCAAAAGAGGGTTTGTGTGGAAGTTGATTTATCCAAGGATTTGAAAGAGTCTGTAGACATTCAAATCGGGGACTGCCCTTTGTCAGTTCCCCGTACTGTCTCTCAGCCACGGGGTGCTAAAAAGCCTCGTCCGATAGAGCCTTCAGCTAAGGTGGACACAAAGTGGACTATGGTCACAAATCGAAAAAATAAGTCGTCTGGTTCTGGGTTGGCTCCCAAAGCCCCAGAACCGACCCAACAGGTTTCAAACCCTTCAGAGAAGGGGACTGCTACTCCCTTAGGAGTGGCTTCTGCTGTTCTACAGCCCGACCGCGCCCCAGCCTACTACTGTTTTATGTGCTCAACCGACTTTGTCCGCTGCTGTGGGGACCCAACAGTGTTCTCGCAGCTGGTCTCCTCCATCGGAAGAAAGTGAATATGTGCCAGAAAAGCAGAGATTTTCTCCCTCTATTCAATTGGGTTCGGTTCCACAAGAGTTTTTGAAGAATAGCTTCTCTTCCTTGGGTGAAGAAGACCGGGATTTTGCAAGCATGGAAGATTTTCCATGAATTTTCTCTCATGGAATGTTCGAGGTCTCACAAACCTCTCAAGGAAGTATTCTGTTAGGAATACTTTGAAGAATTATCCATAAATTGAAGTGCTTTGTCTCCAGGAAGTTAAAATTTTAGGCTTTTTGCTTGCTTCGGCTTGTCGCTCTATTTGGCCAGCCAGTACTATGTTTTGTACTCTACATGAGGCTAATCATGGTGGAGCTGCTACTCTTTTGGCTCCACAGTTGCTTCCTTATATGGTTGACCATGGGGTGGACCCCTCCCAGCGGGCTATCTGGATTCTTCTCAATATTGAGAACCATTCCTTCGGGATTATTAATATTTATGCCTCTAATGATGCTGTGGAACGTTGTTTGCTTTGGCGCTGGATTGCTGACTCTTTGCCAGTTGCCACTTGGTTGCTCTGTGGGGATTTCAACATGGTTGAAATGGCATACAATAAGAATGGCACTGTGCCTTTTCGTTGGGCTGCGAGCGAAAGAGAGGCGTGGTTTTATATGCGCAATAAATTGGGACTTTTTGATCCCAATCTGGGTTACCGCCATTCTCATTCCCTCTGGCACATTTGGTGTAATTACAGGGCTGGTTCTGACAGAGTCTTTAAGCGCCTTGATCATGCCATGATCTCGGCACAATCCTTTTTTTCTTTCAAGAGCTCTGCCTTTCCTGTGAAGCCGTTAGTGGATGTGACCCTTTCGGATCACTTCCCAATTCAATTTCACATTGAGTGCGCGTCTTGTCAACCTCGCACGTGTAAGACTCAATTCTTCTTGAACACGTCTCTGCTCTGGCACAAGCCCACCCTGGCCCACATTCTTCGAGTGTGGAATTTAGAGTGCCGTCCTTCTGGCAGTACGGGCTGGATTGTTTGGTGGAATGATGCTATTATTTGTACTGCGCGCTTCCTGCGCATTTATGGGCGACAACTTGCTATCTTCCGCCGGTGCTCTTACGAGGCCACCACTGCTGACTTGCATGCTGTTATGGAGGCCTTAGTGGCTTGTCCTTTCTCCCTGTCACATCAAGTCCAGGTGGCGGACTTAAGACACCAGAAGCAAGTGGCTGATAGCTATTCCGCCAGGGGCGCTCAAATCAAGGCTTGGCTCCATTGGCTCAAAATTAGCGACTATGTTTCCAAAGAGTTTTTTTTGGCTCTTCGTGCTAGACACTCTTCCCTAGGCATTAAAGCTATCAAAGATGGTAATCAAGTGCTCTCTGAGCTACCTGACATTCTCCAGGCTTTTGTGCATCACTATGAGCGTGTTTTCATGGCTCAGATACCCACGCCTGCGCGCCAGCAAGCCCTTCAGAGTTGCCTTGCTGTTGTGCAACATAGGTTTTCTTCAACCTAGATTAATTTCTGTGATCAATTATTAACAATTGATGATCTCAAGGAAGTTGTTTCCTTCATGGCCGATGACAAGGCTCCTGGGATTGATGATTTTCCTTGTGAATTTTATAAAGCGCTCTGGGACTGTATTAGGAGTGACCTACATCATTTTTATCTTGAAGCCTTTCACAACACTTCTCTAGGTAATTTAATAAATAAAGACAATATTAAATTCATACCTAAGCCTGGAGATCTGGAGGATATTTGTAACTGGTGGCCCATCACGCTTCTTAATGTTTCTTATAAAATCATTGCCAAAGCTTTGGCTCTGAAAATTCGCCACCTCTTACCTCAGATTGTGTGTCCCGAACAAATTGGATTCTTTAAATCCAAGTTCATTCTTGATAACATTATTGCTGTTTAGGAAGACATAGAGTGGGCCCAACGTTCGAACCAGAAAGCTGTGTTCAAAAAAATTGATTTTGCCAAAGCATATGACCGTATTGAATGGCCTTTCATTCTTGCGATGTTATAGGCATTGGGTTTTGGGCCCCATTTTGGGCATTCAGACTTTGCACCAGCTCTTCCACCAGCCTACCATGAGTATTTTACAGTGGGATGCTTTTAAAACCCATTACAACCTTCAAAACCAGGATTGCCCTACTTTTGACGGGCTGGTGAATGCCATTTCGACGGAAATTCTTCACAAAGTTGGCATTCGTGGGCACAAACCTTGGTGGAAAGACTGGAAATGGTTTCCAGATACTCCTCTAAGGAGCTACAAGCCGCGACTTGGATACAGGTGGCTTTCACCCCATTTCCCTATACTCAGTTCTTTGAACCAGCGGTGGTTTCTTGACTCCTCGACCTTTACTTGGCGTAGGAGGTTTGATGCCATTTGGTCTGCAATTGTTAATCCGAAGCTGACCCACTTTGCTTGGTGTATTCTTTTCCAAGGCTTGCCTGTGGGCTCTCGGCTAGTTCATTTGGGGGTCTTCGACCCTCGCTGCCTGTTTTGTGGGTAGCCTGAAAGCTTCAAACACCTTTTTGGTTTTGTCCTAAAGCTTAGCAGTTCTGGACTTAGATTCATGATTTCTTTTGGCCTTTTAGGCTTGAACCCTTTTCGTGGCATATGGTTCTGCTGGGGGACCCACCTGGAACCCTAGCTAAGTTCACCCAGCTTTGACACACTTTTAGAGTGGAAATCCTCTTCAATATTTGGAAAGACAGAAATGCTTGTATTTTTGCTCATTCATATTTAGATATTAATGTGTCTCTTTATGCTAAAACAATTATATGTTCTAATGTAATGTTACTGATTCAAGTGCAAGCCAACAAGGTTGCATTGGAAGTGGCTCACCTGCAGGTTCTCCTGGACCATTGGTGCAATGCCCCTTGTACTGTGGCTCGAATTCCTGACTCGCCCTCCTCCTCCTACGGTCGGTCGTCCTCTCGGGGCCGGAAGCAGAGTGATTCCACGCGGGCTCGCTCCCAACCTTCTGCTCGGAGGGATTCTCGGCCTCCCAGGCGGACTCGTTCTTCTTCGCCGCGTCCTGGTCAGGGCTAATACTCTAGTGGTGCACCAAGGAATAGTGGTGGCGGTTCTGGGTGGCCTTTAGATGCTCCTCTTGTTTCTGGCTCTGGTTGGCCCTCCACTAGCAAAAGCTTTCTGCGGCTTGCTCTCGCAATCTCGCCTCGACACGAGGATAAAGATAAAGAAGAAGAAAAGACTGATAATGGTTGGGGTGCTCCTCCTAACGTCACTCCTAACCCCGCTGATGTATGGGGGAAACATCTGGATGACCAGAATCCCCTAGGATCTATTGGCACTGCTTTAGCTACTTAGTTTTCATTCTGTTGTTTAATTTCTGGGCTAGACCTATGTGACATTTGATATTTTGGTTTTTGTGGGTTGAGTCCATGTGACTTTCGGGGTGTGCTTTCTTACCACCCGCCCCTTTTTTGTGAATTTGTAATTTTATCTCTTTTAATATAAATAACTGAAAAATTCATCAAAAAAAATAAATATAATTATTTAAATTAACTTAAGATAAAAAAACTCATATATTTTAGAATAAGATTTTCGGTTTAAAATTAAAAATTAAAAATGAGATAAGTAAATAAAAAATAATTCCCATTTAAAATATAAAAATACTTTTAGGAAGGGGTGTCACTTCCATACAGCGAGTGGGTACCTTGTTTAGCAATGAAGTGGGGGCTTTCATGTTCTTCACTCAAATTCAAACTCCCTCACATGGCCACGCTAAAGAAAACTAGATATTGCCTAACGAGAAGGATTTAAGAATAAAATATGAAAGAGACCTTAAACTTAGAAGGTGGTCAATGTAATAAAATAATTGAACTTTTCTGTTAGTACCACATAAATGACTGAAACATCTGAACCATATTTTTTCCTCAACCTTCTGCTGTCGGTTCGGCTTCTACAGTACATCATTTTCCATGTCTACAATAAAATAAATTTAAGTTTCCACCATATTTTGCTTCTAATTATTCACACCATAAAATCCAGGTCTGCCTCCGTTCTTTTGACCGCGGCCCAGATCAATTGCATATCCTATTGCAATTTTCTTTTCATGTGGGTTTTCCGCAGATCCAATGTCCCCACAAGTGAGTGAATTTTTTTCGACCTGAGGCAATCTGAGCGTAAGTGTGTTTCAAGACCATGAGAAGGTACGCCATTAAACAATTTCCCATTATGTGCATACAACAGTACTGCATATATATTGATTACAGTAATGGATTGCGCTGTATTGATTTCCAGGGGAGTAAGTGGTCACAACCCTGAGATTCCACCAAGGAGAGGGCAGCTGGGGAGCAGACATTTGAAGCAATTTAGTGCAGGCGTGAAAGGAATAGCAGGGAGGTTATCAGTAGCTCTGTTGGTATTGCTGATATGCACCGTATCTCTGTTTTCTCGCATCCGAGACGACAGGCTTATTGCTCAATCACAGGTCAGTCGCCTTCGTTGTTTTGAATCCCATTATTTGTCATAAAATATATTTGTATCTTGAAGATATTAATAAGCATATCAATTTGATTGCTTGAAACCCCAACGCCATTCTCAGCGCATCTTAATTTTTAATTGTTTTTTTTCAGTATCCATGTCAATTTGATTCCTTGAAATCCCACCACATGTCATGATTTGCCTTTTTGTCTTAACAACTGTAGTACCCATGTCAATTTTATTTGTAGGCATTTGAAATACATTGTAACGATGCACTTTAGGCACTTGAGCTAAATTGTTAGGACGAGCAGGCATTGGGTTACTCTCTAACCTTGGCATTGATCTACACTTGAGTTACTCCCTAATACTTGTCTATCATTCTTGAATGTGTATCTGAGTTCCATTGACCTATTTTGGTCGCTCACACAAGGACTTCTTGGGAGTCAAATCAACAGATTTTGGTTATTCGGGTATATTAATATAATTTCATTCTTTCTTTCATTGCTCAAGGAACTACCATTTGTCATTAATTCCTTTTGCATCTCAAAATATTAAGCACCCATGTTAGTCTTCTTATGGCTTCTAGTAAATTTGCAATACAGATAGAAAAAAATATCCTGAGGCAATAGTTGGCATCTAGCAACTACTCCTTCTAAATCTGCACCACTTGTATGAATTCTTTTCAAATCTTTACAACGGCAGTACCCATCTCGCTCATTTGTAGGCGTGTGAGCTACAGTGCATACCAATGTTGGGTTACCCTCTCTGGCTTTGGTAGTAATCTAGTGTCAGATTTTTGGGTTAGGATACGTCTTGTTTCTGACACTTGTCTATCATACTTGTACCTATTACTGAGTTCCATTGACCTACAAGGTTGTATCCCTGAATTCCAATTCACATGCTCTGGTCACTCATGGACATGGGTATGATTTCTTTCTTGATTGCTCAAAATTACATCACTTGTCGTGAATTCATTCTGCATCTTACTGATTTTTGTCCCCATTTCAAATTTTGTATAGCTTCATATAAATTCTTTTTAATGATAGGAAAAAACTTTTGGGATAATGTTGGGTATAAAGCAATTAAATTAGTCCTAATCTTATGTCCCATATATTCTAATTATAGAGTTTAGATGTTTTACTTTTCACTGCCACATACTTTCCTTATTAGGTTAGTGCGAGGGGCTGATGTCAGTTTTAATTTAGTATTGAAATCTGCTAAAATATAACTTGCTTTGTGGACCCATCAATGCATCTAAGCTTTTGAGTTATTACCTTGCTTTCCAGACTGTTGGATCCAGTGGCACTGAAGATGCTTTCACACTACAGGTTGGAAACTTGCATTTTCAAGTAGCTTTTGCTGAGTTTGACTGTAGAATTGATATGCACTATATCTCTCTAGATGGTTCATTTTACATAACAATACCCATAGCTGATTTGTTTGCATGCTTTGCCAAGGATTCACTTGGAATATATGGTGATGACTTAAATTTAATTATGTATTATATAAATCATAACCAGGTCGTAAATGTATGCACAACACATAGACATATTGAATGTCTATCTATTGCGTAGTAATAGAGAAACTGAAGTAAGGTGTAGATACAAAAAGAGTTATCTAATGTAAGGTTACATATTGTAGAAACCCCTCGGCAAAATAGAATAAGTCAGATGACTTTAAGTTTAGATTAACTTTACTGTCCAGATTTATTCAATGAATTGACAACATTGTTTTCATGTACCTTGTCTGTATTCCAATGGATTTAAGTAATTTTATAGCATCAGGGAGATGGATAAAGTACATGAAAACAAGTGGATGATTAATGTTCATTAGAGATGGGTTCTTGTGAACAACTACTTAAGAAATATGGGTCAAAGTGGATTCACCCAAAACTATGTAGATGAATCCTGAGAAGTTATATCATATATTCTGATGCACTGTGAAAAGACCACTTGTATAAAAAATTATAGCATTAATAATTCTGCATCAATAACAGAACCTCAACTAAGAAATAAAACTAATAGACAATAACCTCCTAGGGTTAGACCTTTTTTTTTATTGAATATTTTAACATCCTGTTGGTATCATGTGCATGGATGACAGACCTTCGTCAGTTGGGAGTCAAGGATTGAGAATTATACATTTTGCTAAATTTGTCTGGGACTATTTTCATTAATGAGCCTTGTCAATTTTAGGTTATAGCTTATTTTTTAGTATTTAGATTGACAGTAAAAGGTACATGTTCAGGAAGCTAGGTCATTTAAATCAATTCAAATCATTATAAAAATCATAGTGGGAAGACTGACATAGACTTGGCGCCACTTGTGAGTTGGATGAAACCATACTGATCCTCCAAGGTTGCTTGCTGGCACTGTGCTGTATAGTTGCCGTGACTTGCCCAAGTTTCATAATAACATGCGATTTTTACAGTCTGATTTGTGTTTTTCATATTCTGCAAATTGCAAAGGTTTTTTTGCAGTTTGCAAACAGTCACGAGGGTTTTTAAAGTTGCATGGGGTGTCTGTATATCCCTTCACGGCTGCAATTGAAGCTTTTACTGTCCCAAATGAAAGAACAGAGCTGAAAGTTTATTACAATACAGGCAGAAGGGCATCATTTCTCAGTCACAGGCAGAAGGAAGTTCAGTGGACAGAGTAAGAAGGGGCTTCAAAGATAACTCAATATTCACACAGCTATATCAACACCAGAATATACTCTGAATGCATTACAATATTCCAATCATCAATTTACACTATGCAAACAAAAAATGAACCTAGAGCTTTTTTTTTAGGGTAATTATGTTTTTCTTTTTCTTTTTTGGCGAGTCTTGAGTCCAATTCAAAATTTTGCGAGTCTGTGTCAAGTCCGAGTTTTCCAACTACGATAAAAATGACTCTGGATTTTTTTAGTAACGTGATGATATTAGTTATCTCTTTACAAACTGCGGTGAATTATGAGTATGACTTAACTGTCAATGTAAGAATTTTTCATAAAATCTCTTAGATGAAGGTCATTTATTCCATAGTTCTACTTCTACCAAGGTCACCAGCGACTGGTAAGGTCAACAAGTGGTTGATGAAATTGATATATTTTCTGGTGAATATGTTCAAAATTAATTTGTATGAAGTGTATAGACTGGCATTTTATCAAAATGTATCTGGTATCAGATTAGATCAATAACTGGATGATGAAAATTAATAGTTTTTTAGTTCATATCATCAAGATTTCTGACTAGTTAATGTTCAAGGCATTTAAATGTACAGTCACCTAATAATTGTATATTATTAGATGTTTCTATTTTTTGGGATTATTATATTCGATAAATTTCTATTTTTTTTTCAACTACCTAAAAACTGGAAGATATTTTATAAGAATGAAAAGAATAGTCTAAAGCTATAGGATCTTGAAGCAGGAAATCATATATCTGTAGTCTAGAAATCATAAAATTTGAATTGTAATTCTGAAAACTTAAAATCAGGTTTTAATTTGCAAGGTGAGTGTATCCTTAACATTCTTAATGCACAGGTCTCTTTTAACTTTTTCCCTTAACTGTAAACTTATATCAACTCTACATGTAAACCTAGTCACTCTTGAGAGATGGAGACTTTGAGGGAATTTCACAACCTCTCAAATGGCCTTAAAATCACTTTCAACTGCCTTTTCAATCTCCCTGGAGAAAGGGAATTTGGACATTTGCCTTTCCAAGGACTCTTAGTTCTAAGATGACCTTCTATTTTGAAAATTTTCTCTAGATTTCTGATAGCCTTGTTATCCAGCCAGACTATTTAGAGCCATTTGTCACATTGGCTTTAGTCCCCTCTTGGTCGGCTCCAAACATGCTCTCATCACTATGGGTAGAGATTGATCACTGTATTCGTAGAGGAAAGGATTTGCTCTTTGTATGAGACAGAGACCGGTGAATTCTTTATCTCTAGATGCCTTATCTAATGTGAGGACAGAGGGATGTATTACTTTCTTCAGGATCCTGGAGGTTTTTTTTTCTGTTGTTAGATATGCCAATTTGAGATATCTCTCTTTGTTCTTGAGAGAGGTTGATACTTTCAGGTACAGGTCACTTCAGAGGATTCTTAGTACAGTTACCTTAATTATCTCTTCCTTCCATCCAATCATGAGCAATGGTGATGCTAACTAGGCAAATGTCTAGTGATATTCTTTCTATACCTACTTGGCATTGCCCTTGACCTTTTCTACCTTGTAGCTTGAATGTGTCACACCCAATGGAGATACTCATTAGTAGCCTCCTTACTTAATATAGATATCACTAGTTGTTTTTAATTTTACCTGTTTCAGAAGTTCTTAAGCCTTGATACTAGGAGTGCTTCATTTTCAACCTCCTTGTTGGTGATTGATAGGAAAATTTCAGTGCCGTCAAGGAGTACTCCCATGGCTGCATCATGCAACACCATTGTCTAGATGACATTCTCCATTAGGAACTTCCTCAAAACTTTTACAAGGACGAGGATGGCTAGCTCTATTCACTATGGTTGAGGGATATATAGCATCCCTTTTGTACTTGGTGCAGCTCATTATTTTTTTCTTTTGCTAAAGTTGCCCCCTTCTTTGGTGCTCCTATGGTGTTCATTTGTGATAATGTAAGTTGTAGATCAGCCCCATTTAGCTAAAATTGTCATTTGTCTACATTAATATATTTCAATTTCTTAGAGGTCTTTGGAACTATTTGCTTATGTCTTTGTAGGGCCAAATGTGAGATGGCCCCTGTTTTTCCTTATCATGCTTGTGAAGGGTTGCCTTTGTTGATCTCTTGTGCATTATCTTGAAGGCTTTTGAAGGGTGTTTTCTTTTGTCTATATTATGTACCCAATACAGGCTATCTTTTCACAAAGGCCAAGTTCACATTCAGTCTCTCATTTATATTATGAAGTATGATATACTATGTCACATAATTCACATTGAGGCCTAGAGAGAATTTCATCTGGTTTTGATTGGGAATCTGGTGGACAGCACGCTAAATTGGTTGAACTTAGATGCATTGCAGACAGAAGTGATTAATAACAACAATTGTTGCATAGAGATAATCAAAGAACTGTGACTAAACAAACTATTAACGAATGGAGGAAAATAAAAGAAATAGAACAATATTTGTATCAAAGAAACTAATTATATCATTAATTTGAGAGGTATGTAAGACCATCTCTAGGAAGAGAATTGAAGCTACCGCTCCCTGATCAATGCAAAAGAGGTAATTTTTTGAGAAGAGATGTGAATCTACCAACTTCTCCGATAAGTACAAAAAGAGTTAGCAGTATTTGAGAAGAGATATGAATTTATGACAGTCTGCTTTTGGCTCTCTCTATGCTGCTACAACACTTTGATCTTTACATTTGTGTGGCATTTCCTTTATATCTGTTTTTAGCAGGAAACGAAAATTCTAAAAACAGGAAGTCAAGTGATCTGCCTTGGAATTTGAAAAGCCACATGATAAGCATTTCCCCAAGAAGTTGAGGTAACTTGTTGAGACCTGAAATTCATCAAAACACTTTTTCAGTTACTGAAAATTTAAGAAATTTTGATATTTTTTTGTATTTAAGAGCCCTTGAGAATTTTCCTCTGAAATTTTGGCATCCAAAAGAGAAGGGGAGTGACTTATATAGAAAATTAAGCAATCTGCCTTGGAATTTGAAAAGTCATGAGATGAGTGTTTCCCCAACAAGTTGAGGTAACTTGTGGAGACATGACAGTCATCGAAACACATTTTCAGTTCCAAAAATTCTCAGGATTTTTGATACATTTTTGTACTTATATTTTAGGAGCACATAACCCCTTCACAAGCATCTGCAGTTTTGAATATTCTCGCAACAAGAGCAAGCACAATCTCAGGTGTGAAGCATTTAGAACAAGAAATGAATTACCTTTCTGAAATACTCATTTGAGGAACATTACATCATCCTACCATTGGCAGATTATAAGCATTTTAGATAGACCTACTTATAAACAAGCTAAACAACAGGGAATCCAGTTCACCCTACTAACATTTAAAGCACAATGTAGAACATTGCAAGAATATCAAGGAGAAGACACATTGAATATGCTATGCTAAAAGCTATGAAGGACTTACTTTCTATTGTACGACTTTGTACTTGTTTTTCTGTTTTTGTCGAAGACCTTACAGATGGGAAACATACCACTCTAGTCAGGTCAAAATCAATGAAAGTTTTGCTTGTATCTGGAACAATCACACTCATAGTTAACATCATATATGCCCTTGAAGACATGAAAATAATAGCCAAAATTGATCACTATTCCAAGAAGTGAAACTATTGAAATCAAGGACACAAATAAGCTAAGGATAAAAAATGAACAATGCAGGCAAAATCCATTACTCTTTGTCTCACAGATTAACAAAAAGTTAAATGAAAGGAGTCAATTTGACATCTCATAGATATATATGTCAATCCAACTATCTATAGTGTTTTGACAATCATAGTCTTGAAAATGGGTCCAGAAATGCAGGCTCCAAATATTGATATTGGAAATATGAACACAGATCATCTTGAAGCAACCAAATATAAACAAATCAAATCTTACAGAACACTCTTATTTGCTTTATGCTTCCAGGTGAAAACATCTTAAGGGAGAGGCTTGCTATATGCCTACTTATGAATCAAACAGTGAAACTAAATACTAAATATATATTTACTAAGAAAATTTTGGCATTGCCAATAGGCTATAATTATTTTGAAACATGCGCTCATGCATGTGTGTGTATTTTTAAATATGAGCAGTTATGTCATTAGACATTTGTTGAAAACATTTGTTCTTGAATTTGAAATTTTTCAAAAAAATTAGTTGCAACTTCATAGTCTCTTTGATGTCTTGTCATTTGATTCTTTTTAAGTGTCGCATTTTTTAATTCCATCAATAGACTTGACAAAAATGAAATGTAAATCACATGCTGATGTTGATGGTAATTGAATTTTTCTGAGTTGTTTTCAATCTTTTTTACTAGTTGTATGATGTTGATTTGACCATACTTTTCAATAATTGAGGGTTTTTTATTGATCATAACAACTCTGGTAGCAATGATTATCTTCTCCTTGCAGATTGATGTGGGAATACTTTGGACTGGTGCTCCTTCTAATGGTTGGAGGCCATCCTCGGCACCGAGATCTTACTGGCCTCGTATACTATTCTCATGAACTTGCTATGACTGTTTAATTTCTTTTCTATAAAAGCCATTGCTGAATAAATATGGTATATACAAGTGTTTCTAAAATGTGTTCTATCTCATCGTTGCAGCACCACCCAAGGAAAGCAATGGATATTTAGTGGTTCGTTGCAATGGAGGTTTAAATCAGCAACGCAGTGCGGTATGTAAATCTGCTGATTTGTTTTCAAATATAGATACTTTCCTAGTTAAACTTTGTTGCTTCTCATGACTCTAGGATGTTTTTGAGATTGAACTGGAAAATGTTCTCAGCTAACATTGCTTTAGATGGTGGCAGTTGGCTCAGATATGGCTGAAAGGTTGTAGTGTAAATAATGCCTTTAGGATCATTCAATTATGCATTATGGTTCAAAATTTCATAGTTGAAAAACTCGGACTCGGCAATAACTCGGCAGACCCAAAAAATTTAAAAACTCGGGACTCGGCAAAAACTCGGGGAAAAACTCGGCAATAACTCGGCAAATTTATCGAACATTTGAAAATACATAATTTTTTAAGATATTATTTAAAAACACACATATAAACTGAATTTTTAGAACATATTACTGATTTCATCATATATAAATCAAGATTAGAGTCTAATGCATATCAATCATCAATGTATCTACTATCAATTGATTTCATCATATATAAATCAAAATTAGAGTTTAAAATCTTAATACATATCAATCATCAATGTATCATAGACCAAAAAACAAGTTCGACTTCTCAATACATATCAACTTCAAGTTTCAATATCAATAAAAATTATCTATCCTAAATTTCTTCTCCGATTGAAACTCAAAAGCTTTTGTCGTTGTTGTGTGGGTGGTGCTGATGTAGATGGTATAGTTGTAGTGTTCTCAATAGGAGCCTCAACAGGTGCGTCGACAGGTGCCTCATCCATAGGGATAGGATCAAGCTGTGTGTGTGAAGAAACCTCTGCTGACTGACCAAGCTCGCCTACTTCCTCCTCATATGCTGCCACCTCTGCTTCCCATTCAGCTGCCTCTACCTCCCTCTCCATCTCAGCGAACTCCTCATCACTTATCCATGGTTCCACATCGACCTCATCAGGCTCAGCAGTCCAATCTGAGAATGGATCAATGTCATCAAGGTCAAGTGCTTCATGTGAACTCAGCCCTTGTACCTTCTTCTCATGCAACCGAAGGTTGTACCGAACGTAGACAAGGTCATTCAAGCGCTTTTGAGTCAACCGATTGCGCTTCTTCGTGTGAATGGCCTCAAAGACACTCCAGTTGCGCTCACAACCAGATGCACTACAAGGCTGCGATAAAATACGAATGGCAACCTTTCGAAGATTAGGCGTTGTGGCACCATAATCTTCCCACCACAAATCTGCAAGGATAACAATTGTCATTTATAACTTAGTGAGGATTTAATAAACTTAAACATTAACATAAATAGTAAAACAATATTAAACACATGAATTTGTTACCTGGTTGTAGAGTGTCTCTCCTACGAATGCAATCTTTGGAAGAAAACAATGGCCCTTCGACCTTCTTATAGCTCTGTATCTCATCAAGTATGAGATCTCGAAGCTCATCATTACTAACCAATCTCTCAATACATGTGTTGAGGCCAACAAGAACCTCTGTATCTTCTTTGAAAGTAGGAGAGAAATAAAACTTGGGGTTCAAAAAGTGGGCAGCAGCATGAATATGTTGGTGGAGTTGTCGGTTCCACCTCCGATCTATTATGCGCCATATGGGTTCATATTTGGTCTTGTTTGACCCATATAAATGTTGAATTGCCTCTTTGGCCTTATCCATGGCCTCATATAAATACCCCATGGGGCTTTTATCCCCATCCACCAATCGTAGAACTCTAACCAACGGTTCTGACACCTAAAATATAAAAAAAATAACAAAATCAGCAAGTTGTAATATTAGAAAGCAAAAAACTAAATCATCAATCAAAGTTTGAAAACTTACATTGATGATCTCCTCCATTTGTTTGGCAAATCTATCATCAAAAATGGTCTTCTTGACTTTATCTGCTTCAGGCTTCTTGGAATAAGAACTTTCCAACCATTTTTCACTCACAAACATGCGCTTGAGGTTGGGCAATGTAGCTAAAATACTCTGCAAGGTGAGGAAATTGGTGGCAAAGAGTGTGACTCCTGATTGCACGAGATCCTTACCATCAGTGTGCTCTCTCATAAGACTTAGGACCCATGTGTGATTGTAGATGAACTTTGTGATATTCCTTCCATCTTCAACCACATTCTTCACCCAACTTAGTTTCCCTATGTCCTCAAGGAGCAAGTCAAGACAATGGGCAGCACAAGGGCTCCAAAATAATGTAGGATGCCTCGCCATTAGAAGTTTACCAGCTGCCACATATGCAGCTGCATTGTCGGTCACAATTTGAATTACATTTTGAACTCCTACTTCCATCACCACCTCATCCAACATGTTGCACAAGGTCTCTACATTTTTTGTTTCATTGGAGGCATCAACTGATTTTAGAAATACCAATTGTCCCCTTGAAGCCACTAGAAAGTTGATGAGTGTCCTATTTCTGCCATCCGTCCACCCATCAGATATAATGGTGCAGCCATTCTTTTCCCAAGTTCTCCTTTGTTCCTCCACTAGTTTGTGTGTGTTTTGGACCTCATTCTGCAATAATGGCCCACTCAACTCATAAGGACTTGGGGCCTTGAACCCCTTACTTGCCACGGTCAATGCAGTGACCAACCCTTCCCAATAAGGACTAGAAGCAACATTGAACGGAATATTGTTGTAGAACCAAAATTTAGCACATGCGAACTTCGCCTCATTTTGCAACTCTTTATTTCAAGAAGTACCTTCCAATGAAGGTTGTGCACCAGGAGTATTACGTGGAACAAAAAACTAGAACTGAGGCTGCCCACACTTCCAGTTCCTAATCCTTGTATCCGTGGCCCAAGAGAAGAAGAGCCTCCCATAGTCCTCTGTGACCCTGTAGAACTGAAATTTGCATATGGGGCTGCCATCGCCTCTGCTGCTCTCTTTTTACTTTCCTTCCTTTGGTCAAATGCTGCAAGGAGTGCTTTGGCCTCCATTTCAACCTCTTCGGGTGCCTTTGTACATGGTGTAACATCTCGACAAGGGATTCGTGCCAGGTGGTATTTCAACCGATTTATGCCACCAAAATAAGACACGGTGCAATGGTTGCAAATCACCTCTCCTCGCATTGCACCTGGTGTTCCATGTTTCTAGCAAGGATCTCTTGGTTTGCCACCACTCTTTTTACTTGCAGAAGCCATTAGTAAAATACCTAGCAAAAGAGAGACAAGATAAACGGTAAGAGATAAAAAGTGAAGTTAAAGTTAAACAAAATAAATGAAACATATTAAAATTTAAAAATGATTGAAATTTGAAAGATTTGAATTTTGAAACATATTAAAATTAAAAATGATTGAAATATTTTAATATATTAATTTATATTATGGTAAATTGATAATAATGAATAGTAGAATACTAGAAAAGACAACAATAATAATAAAATATGATATTGAAATAAAATTTACAATTTAAATAACATTATTTTTGTTATTATTTTCTTTTCTACTATTCATCAATTTATCATAATAAAAATTAATATATTTCAATTATTTTTAATTTTAAGTTTTAAAAATAAATTAAATTAAATTAAAAGTTTTTAATTTTCTTTTACAAGTTAATATATTATATTATAAATTTATAAGTTTTAAAAACAAAAATCTAATTCAAAATTATAAGTTAATATATTAAATTAAATTATTAAAAATTATATTATAACTTAAATCAATTATAAATTATAAGTTAAAAAAAAATGAAATTAAAAATTATAAGTTAATAACTTAATACATAGTTTACATACTCGGAATTGGAGAGTACTCGGCAAGCCCAATGGGGTCGAGGGGCAGCGCCCCTTGTGGGGGTCTGGGGGCAACGCCCCCAGCGGGGTCGAGGGGCAGCGCCCCTCGCCGGGGGCTAGCACCAATTTAAGGCTTCTGAAACCATACAAAACTCCATGGCTGGTACTCCAAGAAAAAAAACACGGAAAAAAACCACTGTAGCATTTGGCGAGTAATCTATGACTTAATATATTAAATTGTAAGTTTTAAAAAACAATTAAATTCAAAATTTTAAATTCTTATAATTATAGACTATAGTTATTGTCTTATTACTTATAATATATTATATAATATGTATAAATTATTTTTTACAAATATTTGATTACAAATCAATAAATAAATAAAAATTAATTAAAAAACTTACTATATGATAGATCTGGCGCTGGACAAAAATGTTCAAAATAATTAATTAAAAAATTTATGTGGGCAAAAACGTTATAGATTTTAATTTTTTTTAGGTCTTTTGTATGTATAAATTATTTTTTACAAATATTTGATTACAAATCAATAAATAAATAAAAATTAATTAAAAAACTTACTATATGATTATGATAGATCTGGCGCTGGACAAAAATGTTCAAAATAATTAATTAAAAAATTTATGTGGGCAAAAACGTTATAGATTTTTAAATTTTTTTAGGTCTTTTGTTTGTGAATCTCGTGAGATTTTCAATGCAGAATAATCTATTGAATTCGTAGAGAAAATCAAAGAAAATACCTTCAATTTAATTCCTTATCCGTCGATTTCTTTGCCTGCGTTTTTCTCCTGCGCCGCCGTCGCGTTTTTTCCTGAGCTTGCGTTTTTCTCGAGCCGCGGTCTCGTTTTTTCCTGAGCTCGCGTTTTTTGTTGCCTCGTTTTTTCCTCATGTTTTTCCCTGAGCTGCCGTCGCGTTTTCTGCTATCTCTTGTTGAACGAAATATCAAATAACAATGAAACACTGTTTGCAGAGTTTGTGGATAAAAACTTAGGGCAAAAAATATAAAAATGTTTTTTCTGTTATTTCGCCCACGTTTTTCCTGGTTTACTCGCGTTTTTTTGGTATTACCCGGCTGTGAGTTATTAAGCGATTAACTCGCTTCTCAATTTGCCTCGCGATTACTCGCGAGTTAGGCGAGTTTTCCGCGAGCTTTTCATCTATGGTTCAAATATCCATGGCATATAAAGTGTTGTTGGATTTTATGTTGCGCTAGTAATAAAATAGTGGTATAGTTTATATGGCTTGTTTTTAATCCTATAGTACTAGATTTAAAATTGCTCCAATAGAGTTTCTAAGTTTTTTTAATCTATAGACTAACTTTTAAGTATTCTATCTGTCGTTTATCATGGATGTATCGTTATATTTTCATTTTTTTTATGCAGCAAGAAAAACACTGATTTGTTTATTTCAAATCTGTTTTTTAAAATGTGTAATTAAATGAATAATTTACTTACTAGTAATCATGCTTTTTATGTAAAAAAATGTTTTAATTTTTTTCTATACTTTTCCATATAATTTTAGGATGGGCTCTCTTCTGCCTTGATCCTACTGTCCACTATCCTGTCCTTCGAAATCTGGGGTTTCTCTTTAGTCATTCCTGAGCATTGATGCAGTTAAAGATGGAGAGCCAAACTAATGGCGACCTTGTCGTTGTAGCCAAAACCCAAATTTAATTCACATCGCTGATGTACTATGAAGACACAAACTTGAATGGTTTTAATTTACATTTAAAAACATGAAGGAACCATGAGCAACAACATAGATTGAAAAAATTATGACAGGTCTTGTAGTCAGCATACAATGCCTTTATTATGTTTGTTAATATGGTTGTATCCAATTATGCATTAATTGTTTGTTGTCTTTTGGATAGTTATAGGAGCTGGTTGATAGACAGTTTTGTTCTTGTGGCAATGGTTGAATCCTTTAAATGGTCTTAGCATTGTCAAGGAAAGAAGTCTAATCCTTGGCTGACCATCTTTGGTCTATTTTTGTAATAAATTCATGTGTGAATAAAGATATACTTCTATTCCTTTGTCTGATATGCATTATTATTTCAAGTATTAATTTTATCGAATAGGAGAGCAAACATTTGGAGCTGTTGCCTTAAAAGAAATTGGGTCAGATTTAAGATATTCATGCCCTTAGACCCCAATAGAGATTAGACAATACTTAAGGATCATAGAACAAAGAGAGAGGAGGAGACAACTATGGGAAAAAACTAAAGAAAACATAGTTGTACAAATCCAAATTCAGAGCCCATCTCAAGAACGGAGTTGAAGTCAACGCCTGAGTCAAAATCAGAGGTATAGTGAGGAAAACCATAACATTCCCACCACAAGGAAATGTATGAACTACAGAGGAAGAGTGGGAAGAGATAGCAAGACACTTACCACTACCTGAGGAAGAGTGGGAGATAGAATCTAAAGACTCATTTTTAGAAGCCTACGAAAGTAACCTTTGAGGCATTGAAGGATTGTTGATTGAAGAAGAATTGGTGATTGAAGGAATTGAGCCAAAAAGTCTTGGGCCAAAGGTGCACAAGAGAGAACCTGGAGGCAATTCAAGTGTGTCGAACATTGAAGCAAAATGAGTTGAGGATTCTCACATGGTCAAGAGTGCGGGAGAAGCATTGGAGCGTTTGAATCAAAACTCCATGTTAAGTAGGTTCTAGGCATTGAAGTTGCATTAGAAGAAAAATACGGTGACTCCACCATCAAACCCCAATGTTGAGAGGTGAAGCTGCCCAAATTCATTGATAACGGGTTGAAGATCCAATAAAGCATTGCAAGACTTGTGAAACAATATGGGCAACGAATGGCCAAGATGATAAAGTGTATTGGCTTTGGTCCTTGCTAACCACCCTAAGTGGTATAGCAATTGATTGGTATTTGAGATTGAATTGGCTTCCAAAACTACTTGGGAAAGATTAAAGAAAGCTTTTGAAGAGGAATTCAAGTCACTACCAGACAATAATGAAATCGTGGTCAAAATATACAATACGAAGGAATGCAAACATGAGAATATTAGAGTCTATAATTGTAGGCTCGAGGAACTCCTAGTAAAGTTAGAAAAGGTATTGGCCAACAACCTCAAGAAGAGATGATTCATCGAAGTTCTCGTTCCTTCACTACAAAAAAAAATGAAGGTATTGCCATCCTCTTGATATGTAGAAGCCTACAATCGGCAATGGACCTAGAGAGTGAGGAAAAAATGTCCTCTTGTGGCAAAAGAAAAACAAAGGAAGATCAAAGTTTGAATGACAACAATGAGAATGAATCTGGAACCATGCAAGCCTTGTTAAGAGATATGATGCCGATGATGAAGGAACTTAAAGCAAAAAAAGAAACCGGTAAAGAAAGCAAAGAACTTGGTGCATGAAATGGAAAGGTGTAGTTCACATAAAAAATAATTGCCCAAGAAAAATGTTGTGATATTTGTTAGGTTAGGGGTCATTCGATCAAAGAATGCCCATACAATTTGAGTAGGAACATGCAAGTGCTCTTAACACAGGGAGAGTAATCCTCTCCACCCAACACTCCACTGAAGCCACACTTTAATAATGCATCTCTAGGCAGATACCGAAACCAAAGAGGGGGAGGTTGGAGTTGGATACAATATGGCTGTAAAGGTTGTTCCATTGTACAATGTTGGGAATGTAATGAATAGGGACACTTTGCAAGAGATTGCTATAACAACCAAAGCACAATGGGATTACTATGAGAACGGTGTGAACTTAGAGACCATGGAGATGTTGGCTATCAGAGTGAAAGGCCACTATAACATGATTGATGTAGAAAGACATAACAAAGTATTGGCCATTACTCAAACCAAACAAAGAAGGTTGTGTATTTGGACCATGTTACAAAAAAAAGAAAGACTTTGTGAAGCAAGAGCTAAAGTGGAGAATTCTATGCCTAACAAACAACACCACTTAAATGCAAATGTAAGTACGATAACAAATCAATTACAATTTGGTACAACTATTACAAGGCAAGTGCTTCAAACTTCTATACTAGTTAAAATAGTGGATTTATTACAAAGTTTTCTTGAACTTTGAAATGTTATCACCAATATTGTATTCAAGAATAGTAAGGTGGCTCATTTAGAATTTGGAGAAAATGAAGACCCAATAGCCGGACCTCCATTGTGAGGAGACAAAGAAATGGATCCTATGTTACTAACGGTTAACATTGCAAAGAAACTAGCGGTGGTGCCCATGAAGATCCTTGGAAGGACTTTCACAAATACAATTGTTGATGGTGGATTTGGTGTGAATGTACTTCCAGAAGATACTTGGAGAAATCTAGGTAAGTTGACCATATGGCCCCCAACTTTTCAATTGGTGGGTGTAGATCAACAAGGAATCAAGGTGCTTAAAGTTTTAATGGCCTAAAAGGTACTCATTGGAACTCAATTTTTTTAATTAAATATTGTGGTAATCTCAATATGGAAGAAAGTCTATGATGCATTGTTGGGTCGGGGCTGGTTGGTAGTAGCCAAAGCTTGCCACAACTAGACAAAGAACACACTCAAGATTGAAAACAAGGATTGAAAGTATACAATCTATTTGACAATCCAAGCAATAAGTGAGGAAGCACTTTCCTTGAATTTGTTAGATTCAGATTTCAAAGAAGAAAGGATAGAGAAGCATGACCAGGATTGGATGTAGCCGAATGATGAAGGGATTTTGTGATTACAAGCATGTTCAAAAGATATAACAAACTCTCTTTGTGGCTTATTTCACAGCAAATGGAGGACTATGAAGTAGTTCCATCAAATTCTAATTTTATTGAAGCCATGAAGATCAACGAAGAGGAGCCAATGAAGAATGATTTTGATTGTTGGACACAATACAAGATTTGCAAAAGTTGGTAGTTTTGGTTCCAGCAGAAGCACTCAACTTCATGAAAGATTTCCAAATTAATGAAGGTATGTCTTAGAATAGTAAGATGAAACAAATAATCAATTTGGAGCTTACAAATATTTGTTGTGATAATAAATGTTACAAAGGACCATACTCGTATATTTCTGCACAGACAGTCAGGTTAGATTAGAACATACTTCACAAGAAGTTTATAGATTGATTAATGGTTGGCTTTGGAATTGGGCACATCACTCTATCTAGCATGAGGGTTTAACGGAAACGTGTTGGTTCACCTTGACCAATGCACCTCAAGGTAGGGTACTCCAAATGCAATGCAATGTTGTACATGATCCCTCTTAGGACTCAAATTCAAATAGGGAATCTTAGGAATTGGTGTGAGATTCAAAAGCTTGCTGCAAGTCCAATACAAGATTTTTTCATACAATAAATTGTCTAATTCAAGCTCTTAAGGTAGAAAACATGGATGTAGTAATTAGATCTTCATGAAACTTTGATGAAACATATAGATATTTTTTTGTGAGCTTTTGTTTGCAACTGCAGCTCAAGATATTAAAAACTTATTGCTACAAAACTGTTGAATGTTGATTGTGTATGCAGTGAAGGATATGAAGCTTGATTGAAAGAATGAACAAATGTGGAGGAAAGCGATGTTGGAAACCTGACACTTTTTTATTGGAAAACAACTAGAAAATGCTCACAATACCTGCAAAACAAACAAATGCTTATGGTGATAAACGATTGGTTTAGGCTAGGGATGCTCTTGCATCATAATGTTTGTCTAGCATGGTGATCCTTAATTTTCTCTTCCGAGGAGGCACATAAGAAGTACTTTCTTTGTCTATCTTAGTCATAGTCTCCTTGAAATAAGGAGATTGAGCAATGTGGAATGGAATGCCGTTGACAAAGAAGAGTTTTCGAATGACATTGTCTTCCTCATTTCAATCCCATGCATTATACTTGTCCATAACTGGATTTGGAGCTGAACCCAAGGCCATTCATTTTCCTTTATGCTTCACTCCATTCACCTCAAAATATGGGACAATAGGAAGTGTGGAACTAGAAACTTGCTTGTAAGTCCTAAAGGAAGGGGTTGGTGTAGATGGAGTAAAGAAATTTCCCTTATACGATTGGTGACATTCTCACAAACCCCAACCCCTTTGCCAATTATATGGAGAAAATGTGCATTGACCCTATAATGCTGCTCTTCCAGTTTTTAGAGCAAGTATTGGACTTTCAATATGGATTCCCCCCTGCATTGGATGTTTTGCTGTATCAATGATGGGGGCAAACTGTTGCAAAGTATTCTTTTTGTCAAATGACCCTTTGGCCCCTAGGGTAAATATTTTAGAATGACAATCAATCTTTGTGGCACTTGGAATTGAAATTTAGTTTGCATTGCTTTTTTCTCCTTCTCCAACTTGCTCATTTGCATTGCCCATGTTCTCCATTACCTAACAATCTTTATCATTGTAACAAAAAACCAGTAAGATTTACTAAAAAAAATGTTCAACACATTTAAAGTGCACTTTAAAAAAGTTTAATTGCAAAAAATAAAACGGCACTAAGGGCAAATGCCAAAATCAGAAAAGAAACATACTTATCCCTTTTCCTGTACATTTTTGAATCCCAATGAATGGACTTTCTATTACAAATTTACAACAAATGTATTTAAGTTACTATTACACATTTATTTGGCTATCCTTCATATGTATTTGGCATTCACTCAAATGTGCAGGTGGATACAATTTACCAATGGAAAAACATTTGGAGATCCTCTAGAAACCTTCGTCATGTTCTCATAGTGACACTTTGGTTTTAGTGACACATTGGTTTTAGTCCATTAGGAGACTAAGGTTTTCTTTTGTGAACATATGATGTAATGCAAAACTTGTGATGTATTTTTATAATTTTTATCTTGTTATAAAGTTGTCTGTGTTAAGGTCTTGGGTGAGAGTCATCCTATGTGAAACTTTTTGGTTTTGAATGTGAAAAAAAATACAATAATTTCTTTTATTTGATCATTTAAAAATTGAAACTGAAAGTAAAACAACAAAAAATTCCAATTTTTCAACACATTGAACCAATGGATGATGAAAAAAATCATTATCCAATAGTTTAATGTGTTAAAAAAATCAGATTGAATCAAAATTAAAAGCCGATTTTGAATTCACAAAAAAAGCACCATCTTTGAGTTTGGCTTTTCCAAAGGGGATATTTAATCTGGTTTAAAGTCAATGTAAATGCATAGTTTTATCCTTGTTGATGGCAGTGATTGTAAAAATACCTTTTATTCTCCTTTCTTCTTCCTTGTCTTCTAGTTTGGTTGTTGCAAAAGTGTGATGTGCATGGGTTTAAAAGTTATGTAGGTTGGAGGTCTTGGTGGGAGTTGGGACCCACTTTTAGGGTTTAGTTTGTTTTGGATATTTTTTCATCTGTTTCATTAATGGTCAAGGTATGTCATGACGTCTCCAACCTGTCTTGGGGATGCTAGGGTGTTCCCAATCCTTACAAAGGAAAAAGGCATATCCTCATAATTTCAAAAATCACAGGAGATGGAGGGAATTAAGAGCATAGAGAGATGTTCCAACCCCTTCCCCCTATCTCCATGTCCCCAAGATGTCCCAGACAGGTTGCCAGCCCTTGAGGATGTGTTCTTGGGGAACATGGGTATTTTTGTCTTTTCAGTTGGATAATGTTTCTATCCTTTCCTGCTTTTCTTGTGAAATTTGCTCATTGTGAGATCCTTATGGAGCTTTGCATCCTTTTTTATCTCCATTTTGTCCTGTTTGTGTTGGTAGTTTGTCTAAAAATAATCTAGCAATGTTCAGAATTTTACTATACTGTATCGGTCAGCTTATTCCATCATTTATTAGGCATTTTTGGTAGGCTCTTTCAGGATTTTTTTCATTTTAGAGCATTCCATCTGTGTTTCAGGCCAAGAATTAAGTGTCAAATTTTCTAATTTATTTGAATTGTTGCCACAAATAAAGATGCCATTATGAAACACAAGCTCAAGCTGCATTTCTCTTTACAAGAATCATGAAAGGTAATGGATGTATTTTTGTCTGGAAAGATGAACAAGAATCAGTGTCCATCACTGACATAACGTGATTCACATGGTATTTTCATTTTCATAAAATATGACATCCCTACTTCATCTACTAGAGTATCAATTCTTGAATTTTAAAAGTTTACTTCTCAAAATCTCTTTCTAAGTACTGTTAAAGACCAGTTCAAGAATATGTTAAAATATTGAGACTCATTTGCAGAACTACAGGAGATACGTAGACATTATTCTAGGGTAGCAATATTGCAGTTTTTATCTTTTAGTATTATTTTTGTCTGTTATGGCTTTCCAAGATTGGATTGGGGAATACATTGTCAACTCTCCAGTGAATGATTTCTGTTAGCTTCATACTTTTTAGTTGGCTTTTTCAACTGGACCTAATTTCAGAAATAGATATCCCCTCTTGAGAAAATGACATTGCAGTAAGATTGTGTTTTTAGATCTTGTAACATGCAAAGCTGTGTCTTAATTTGCATTACATATGGATCATCTTTTTCAACTCTATTGTGGCTATGTACTAGGGTAGTAGTTGGAACTTGGAAATATAACAAATTATATGGAAGATTTAGTATCTTTTTTTGTAGAAGCTTCTATTTTGAGCAGCTTGTCAGGCTGATTTACTGAAATTTTAAAGTCGAGTGTGACTTTCAGTTTCAGTTTGTCTGAAAATTGTAATAGTTCTTCTATCTTAATATTAACATGGCAGTAGATGCGCTTTGTCCATGCATGACTTGGCTATACATTTCAATAAACTTGCCAAGGGAAGATTGCTAAGAGGTATTCTCTTCTAATGGTATATTGGAGATGAATGTGAACTTTGATTGTTGAATATGAATGTATGGTCATTGCAGATATGTAATGCTGTCCTTGCTGCCAGAATAATGAATGCAACACTTGTTTTGCCTGAGCTTGACACAAATTCATTTTGGCACGATAAGAGGTATTTCTTCAGTCTCTAATTCCTTTGAGCAGTCATCTTTTTCTCCTAGAACTGGTCATGATTTCCTTTTGGCATGACTGGCTTTTTAATCTGATTTTCATCTTTAAGTAGTTATTTTTGCATCTGAATTAAATGTGGAGAATTTATCTTCCTTATATGAAAAAACAAACGTTTTTGTATAACCATATGTATGATGCATTGAATGCCAATTTTTTTTTTCTATTTAGATAAGTTGGAAGCTCTGAATTTTTACATAGCTTAGAAATGAAATATAATAGAAGAGAGATGGTAGCCTTGCAAGTTCTCTACAGTTTTTTTTTAAATCATGGTTGAAGATGGTAAGGGATTGTTGTTGTTACTTAAAGCTTTTTATTTGCAAACTAAAATAATTTTCTCACTTCCAGGTTTACACCATCTCTATAGCAATATTATTCTTGTGATATGTCAATTTTTCTGTTTCTATATATTGTTGCTCTAAGGTGGAATGCCTATATACAATCATGTGTATTATGTGATATTGTTGTATTGTGTTAACATTTTAATCCACACCTATCAGTGAGACACGAAATGGAGAAGATGTGTTGTAGAACCACTCTTCAAATTTGAAGAGAAACTCTTTGTAAATAAAAACTAACTTAAAACTAGATAATATGTACTTGTTATTCACGATCTTCACAATGTATTTTCTTGGATGATTTAGAGTATGCAATACAAACAAACTAACTAAAAATCCTATCTTTTTTTTTTCTTAATTTAGAGCACCAGGCAATTTTGCACATCAACACTATACGAGGTTTCTGGGTTTACTGATTGAAAGAAATCCTTACAACTATATGCTTACGGTGTTCGACTAAAAGCAAAGACAAAACAATGTAAGTACACATACAAATTGAATAGGTTAAAACATAAACACAAATGCTTTGTTGAATTAACTGAAGGGAATGACATGAAGTTGTGATCTCCGACTTTGACTAGACTTTGAATACAACGCTTGCAAATTTGATAGAAGCTATTCAATCTAGGTTTTTTGACAAAATTTTCGAGGGTTTTTTGTGGATTTTTGTTTGTAAATTGTGACCTGTTTCCTAAGCAAAATCGCAAGCAGATAGAAATAAAAATCATGTATTTTTTTGCCTAGAAAGATTGCACTGGATTTACTAGAAAGCACTCAGTTTTTAAAAAAAAAATCGTGCAATTTTTTTCCTATGAAAATCATGCCGTTTTATGTAAAAATTGTGATGCATCTCTAGGTGAAAAAATTCATGCTTGATTTTTTGAAGAAATCACATCACTCAGTTCTGATAAAATTGTGCCATTCTTCAAGTTTTTTTGAGCCATTTTATGCAGAAACGTGATGGCTAGGGTTTGCAGACTAATTAAGTTGCGTAGCTGGGGTTTTTGACAAATTTTTCATTTTTTGCTCTCGCCTAGCATGGGTTTGATGGCCAGGGTTTTGGTTGATTTCAAAATTTGTAGTGAACAATTTTTTATTGATTTTTAACTTGCAGTTAGGGCATGGGGTTTACAAATTTCGCAGCCACAACAAAAATTGTGGAAAGGATTTGTAGATTTTCAAACTAGAGTTTGGAAGGTATTTTGCTGTGAAGGGTTTTGAAACAGCGGTTCATGATTACTAGTTGCAAGAGGGAAGATGGCCTCTTTAGCCAACATCATGTTTGAAGATAGACATTGTTTTATTGGCAAAAATTACAACACATGGAAGCAACAAATGCTCACAATCTTCAAGTATAGATGTCTCAAAAAGATCATCCTCGATATCAACAAATAACCAACTATTATAGGTAAAGACTAGGACAAGTTTGCCGAATGTGACAGATAAGTAGTTATGTTAATAAATTATTAGTGATCGATGAAATGCTTCTGAAGGTTCAAACAAGTATAACCTCTGCGAAAATTTGGAAGTATTTATGAGAACTAAATGAGACTTTAGATAAAGGTAGGGCCTTCTTTCTAAAACGTATGCTCTTTTCGATCATGATGGGTGAAAGTGTCCTTGCAAGAGCATTTACTCAAGATCAAGGACATTTGAGATCAGTTGTCAGCCATAGGTCGGAAGATGGAAGAAGAGGACATGGTGGTAATCATGTTGAAAAGCTTACCACGTGCTTATGAGCATTTTATTGATACACTCAATATCACCTCTACCAGTGTTGACTTGAAGTTTGAAGAGTTGTGCAATAAGTTCTTACAGCCGGACAAATGGAAGAAACAATTTGGTAGTAGCAGCGAGACAGAGTGTGGAGTTGGCATTTGTAGCCTAAAATAAAGGCAAAGACAAATGGTCACAAAGAAAGGACAAAGTAATAACGAGGATACTTCGAGGAATCTGAAAAACATTACATGTCATTATTGCCGTAAGATGGGTCATATGAAGAAGTATTCTAGAAAGAGGTTAGTTGAACAAAATTCCAAGGAGGGAGGGCCTCCACAAAAGGCTCATGCTGTAGAGAATCCTAAGGAGAAGGAATTGGCCTTCTATGCATTCATGGCCAAATGACCAGTAGATCAGTTTAAGTCATTTGCATGGTTAGACTCAGGAGCATCACATCATTTCTCTAAGAAAATATTGGTTCATGGAGTACACAACTTGTTTTGGTTCAAAAATTCAAAACAAAAATAGGTTTGCATGCATATTGGTCAATGTTTGCCTGGCATTTATTCCAGATCAGTGGAATACCAATGCTTGTGGGTTAAATTGCATCAGCCATACTACCTTTAGACACCATAACAGCCATTCGTCATCTTTCTATATTGTGCATCAGCATCAAGGAGGATTCAATCAGACTTGGGGAAGCTGTACCAGCATTGTATGCTACTGTGCAACAACTCTTTACATCATTTTACCAGCTGCCATAGTCTTAAATTCCTTGTCTCGACCTACAGCAGTTCATACCGAGTATCGGAGGGTTTCATGACATGTCTAGATCTGCATTTTGTGAGTGATCTTTTGTGACTAAAATCAAAATAAAATATTGTTTTGTGCATTGTAATCATTTCCAACTTAGCGGGCAAATAAAATCAGATCTATGAGGTATCCAAAATTGACTGTATGATGTAGAATGACACTGATATGATTATTTTAATTCAGATTTGAGTGTTTGGAGTAACCTAGGGTTTATATCAGCAATTGTAATTGATGAGATTGATCATATGAAGATTTGTATCAGCAAATGAGGTTTTGCTAAAGTGTTTCCAGTCAATTGTTTTCAAGTTTTTTGCTGTTCTAGTTAGTTTTAGTATTCAAAATTCAGAAAATAACAATAAATGATAAAGTTGCACAAAATATTGCATGATTTTAGTTGGGGACATTATGGTTACTTTGGTCCCTAAGTAACCAAAATTCGGATATCGATGCTAGAATCCAAACTGTCTTATTCCCTTTCAGCCTTTGGCTTTGGTGTAATCTGTTAATTAGACACCTGAAATACTGTCAAATTTATTTGGGGGCCTATTTGCCACATGATGCTTAGGGGTTTTATCTTGTACTTGTCGACACCTATTGATTTTTCTCATTTTAGCAAAATTAATATCTGGTAATAAGTTTTCCTTGGTTTGCTTCTTGATGCTACCATCGTTTCATTTTCCTTGGATGGTTCAAACTTAATTTCCTAGCAATGTACTTAGCTTCCTCTTGATTACACCCAAGTTCTGTTTATTGGCTTTTCATTCTGCCTTTCTGCCAGATTCATATCCACGTAACATTTCCCTAATTCTTCCATGTATGCACTTAGTCATGTTTACTAACTGGGTATTTATTCTCTGCATCTTGTCTCGATCTTGGTGTTCTAAGCAGTACACAATTCTCCGTAATGATTTCCTCTCTTGACCTTGATTACACCATCTGATGTGCTATCAACCAATTGACAATCTAGCTTTCAGATGACCTGGTTGCCACTTGGTTAGCTCATTTGGATATAGGCACATCCCTTGTCCTCTATTGCTCTTGGCAACCAATGAAATCTTGGCATTTGATATAACTAATCCTTAATATTAATCAGATTTCCTTGGGCAATCATTATTTAATATAGCCAAAGGTTGCACCTGTGATTATAGTTAGTTTGATATTCTTAATCTTTCCAATCTTTAATACTTCTGATTTGTATTATATGAGTAACTGGCATTCATAAATTCTCATCATAACCCATTGGTAAATATTCATCACATGTTTATTTTAATATATGATTCATAACACCTTTCTAGAAATCATTGAACAACTTTGGGAAAATTGTTAGTGTTGTACAAGTCCGCAAATCTGTTATCAGGCTATAGGAAGTCTGAAACTTGTAATTATATGGTTGTTAATTTATTGGCTTCTTGCATGATTGTTGGTCATGAGCCATACATTGCTCAGTCTAAGTGACAATAGGTTGACATTTCTATGGGAAAGGGAAGGACAAGAGTGAGGAGATTGTCATACCAGTCAAACAAGGATGTTCCATCTAGCTGGTGGTATCCTAGTGTCACTTTCAATACATATTTGTTTCCTGTGATGGGAACAGTTGCACAGAGCATAATTGGCTTAGTATGGATAACTTTTTTTTAACTCATCACTTATTGTGCTCCACTAATAACATTAACAATTTAAAAAATCTATCTTCTTCAAATGTCCATTGCTCTATTATATTCACGTTTGAAATTTTTTAAATGATGCTTTATCAATGAGTTGTTCCTGGTTTTCTCTCAAGTGATCGAGGATCTAAATGGCGCTTCTAAACATATTTCCTGGGTATGATTTACATTTCATTACGTCTTTATGATCATATACAGTGATGGATCATTTTCATTTCCAGTGGCTTTGCAGGTATTTATGATGTCGATCACTTTATCAAATCCCTTAAATATGATGTAAAGGTTGTACAGAGTTTACCAGAAGTGCCAGTGACTGGGAAGAAGAAGAAAAAATTGAAGCCTTTTCAGGTACACAACTTTATCACGCATACTTTGGATAAAATGTAGCTTTGTTATTTAACTAAATGCTGTTGTGCTGATATTGCATATAAATAAAAACTAAATGGTTTAGTTTCCTTTTCCCTGCAGCTTCGTCCCCCAAGAGATGCTCCTCCAAGTTGGTATGAAACAGTTGCATTGGAGAAGATGAAAGAATATGGTGCTGTGTATCTTACTCCATTTTCTCATCGTTTGGCAGAGGAGATAGACAATGCTGAATACCAGAGATTGAGATGCAGAGTAAACTATCATGCTCTTAGATTCAAAGAAGATGTTATGAAACTGAGTACTAGTATTGTCAATCGGCTTCGTTCAGAGGGTCATTTTATGGCAATACACCTACGCTTTGAAATGGATATGCTTTCATTTGCTGGGTAAGGAGATGGAAATTATTGTTTTTTGTTCAAAGTTGTTCTAATCTTAAAAGAACCTTATGATGTACTTAGTAAACAGTTTTATTCTTAAGGTGCAGACAGAGCCAAATATAGTATTTCAGCTCATGCAACAATATAAGCTAGAGGGAATAAAAACTGCCACTTTAAAAGGAAAATGAAGCAGAAGTGCTGGTTTGAACAACACAAATAAAAGCAGAGTTCTCTGGTTTAACAAAGCTAGTTGTTCCTAACTAGCATCCTAATCAATTAGTTTTTGTTTTTGCAATACTGGGAAAGAATGTCTCCCCTTTTAACCTGGGAAGGATGACAGAACCCACTGGTTTACATTACACACATAGTTATAATCTTTCCACTTGTGCTGCTTGTCTGCACCTGCAGTCCAAAACCCCCTAACAGTTGGATTTTATTGCTTTTCTGTTAAATATGCTTTTAGACAAAATACATCAACCATATAATTACATGGAATTAGACTTCGCAATTGTTCTGCCGATGTGTAGACAGGAATCATATTGAGATTCCCAAGGAGGCTTATTAAACAAAGTTGATTACTATTGTGCACAAACTATCTTGATCACTTTCAGGTTTATTATTACTCTCCAGCCTCATTTTGGTGGAAATGAAAGTCTGTAGATTCTGGTGCTAGATATTTGCCATGGGAAGATGGCTTCAGCAATTTGATTTTCTGTAGCTCCTTTATCTTGACCCTTGGGATGGCTCATTTTTGGCAAGCGGTTTCCCTTTCACAGGATTGGTTTGTAATCTATGGTTGCGTATTTTGACTTTTATAGGATTTTACTCACTTCTATTTAACTCTTTTGCCCCAGATTTGTCTTCAGTTACTCTCATCTTTCCCGGTTCATTTGAGTACTCATTTAATTGTTTTAATTTGCTGCACTTTTGAATCCCATTAAGTTATTAACCTATATTGATTATTATTGGACATTAGCATAATCACTTTGGTTCTTCACAGGATTGTTTGTGAGATTTGATTTAAAACGTCCTCTTTATTATAATTTACTCTTTTCTGTTTAGATGATAATATTTAGGAAACGATGCTTCCTATACCTAGCACATTTCTTTGATATTCGTAGTGCATAATTTTATCATTTGCTGGTTTCCCTAATGTTTGGAACTGATCTGTGTGTGCTGCTCTAGGATGATTTTTTTTGTCCATACGTTAGAATGAAACTTATTTGATTATAGTTAAAATTTATCTTTAAAATAACTAACAATTTTATTGCATCACTGGATATTTGCTTTGTGATGATGGCTCAAATATTTTTTCAAACTTCTGCAATGAGGACAAAAATATTTTTTTGTTTTTTACAGCCCTAAATCTTTTCACTGTAAATTTTTTTAGCCATTGATAAATCTTAAAATCCTCAAAGACACCAAAGTGTGATTATAACTAGCATACTTTCTATCTGAAAGAGACATGAATAATAGTTATTAAGAAAATTTACACACAATGATTACCAAGATATTTGATATTAAACAAAGGAGCGAAAGCATCCTTAAATAAGATTACAAAAGCTTTATACAAATAGGATAAGAGCGACAACTAAGAGGATGAGACTTACAACTAATAAAGCAAAAAAAAAAGAAGAATATTCCTAAAGTCTATCCTAAAAGATAATTGACCATTATCAATAAAACATTACTCTAATACCCTCGCTTACTGGCAATATCAATAAAACATTACTCTAATACCCTCGCTTATTGGCAATCTACTAACTACACCAAGCTTATCCCAAAATTTTGCAAATTTGTTAGGACTCAACGATTTGGTAAGAATGTCTAAAGTTTGATCTTCTGAAGGACAATATTGCAACATAACCAATCCATCTTCTACAAGTTGTTTGATGAAATGACAATAAAGTTCCACATGTTTGATATGCTCGTGGAAGACTAGAGTCTTGGCAAGTTTTAGCACCCTTTGATTGTCACAGAAGAAGGGTGAAAGCTTTTCTTGAGGTATCTTCATGTTTGAAAGCATCCTGTTGAGCCATATTGCCTCACATGCTTCTTTTACTACTTGATATTCTGCTTTTGTCGAGGATAGAGCCCTATTTTTTCTTACTAGTCCATGTGATTGCACTTGTGCCAAGGCTAAAAACATAACCGAAAGTGGATTTTTTGTTATTTACAAAACCTGTCCAATCTGAATCTGTAAACCCTGCCAGCTTAGGATCTTTCCTTTTGTTGTATAGAATGCCAAAGTCAAGTGTCCCTTTCACATATCTCAACACTCTCTTTGCGGCAATCCAATGGTCTACTTTGGGTGCTTTAATGAATCTAGAAATGAAAATCAGCATAACTCAAATCAGTTCTAGCAGTTGTAAGATAAATTAAGCTCCCCAATTGTTGCCTGTATGCTGACTCATTGACTGCAAGTGAAATCACGTTAAAACTGAAGGTGGCAATACATACCAACCATTTTGTACACCTGAATAATAAATAAGCTCATCATCAGATAATGAGGACGAAAGAAAAATTGAAGGGAAAAGGCTATTCCTAAAGCTCGATTCAATCATAACCTCCATGCTTACCTCACAGTGAATCTGAATTTTGATCTCTTAATGAAAGGTAACTGAACTGACCTTAGATGAGAACGGAGCTAGGAGAAGCCTTCAACAGCTAACTTGTCTGCCACCTTATTAGATTCTTTAAAGTAATGAGAGGATACAATATTTTTAAAGTGGCCCCAAATTACTAAACTTTCTTCTACAATGTTTTTGAGCTTCCATTCCTTAAGCAAACTATTTTGCAGCTGCTAATAACATTTGAGAGTCCCCCACAACTTCTAGAAATTCAAATTGAGACGATGCTGCCAACTCCAAACCTTAGAACCAAGAAAGAAAGATCCTACTTTAAGAAAAGATCCATGAAAACAACCTCCACACCAGGAAAGCCAGGGTTGCCCTGAGATGAGCAATCAAAATTCAACTTGACAAAACAGACCGTAGTTGCTTTTATCCAATCCAATTACTCTATTAACAAGAGTACAGTATAATACTAATTAGCTTACCTATATATATAGGAATAAGTTAGGTATATAGTTTATGTATTTGAAGGTTGAGAAAGACAGTTTCATTGTCTAATGATACTCCTCCAAGCATCTGCAAAATTTATGACTTTAAAGATTGCATATTGTTGTAGAACTAGAAATATCTTAATGAAAATTCTATGATATGTAAATTAGTAGGCAGTGGACACCTATTCTTTGTTGATGTTAATACAGCGTCGGTCTTCACTTCCCAAAAGACACATATTAAATGTATATCTACATGGGCCGACCTTATATTTGATTTATATCATGTACTTATTACTGGCCGACTTTAATTGTAATTAAATATTATTTATCAAAGGCCGACCCAAATGAAGAGGCGCCTAGGAGATATAAATACAAGGTCACTTCTTGGTTATTCATACAATTGGAATATCAAGAAGTTCGCTATTATTGACAGAGCAGAATTCGCAGTCCTAGAAGAAGTTCATACTTAATCAGCAGATCATCATTCCTATAGCAGCAGACTGTTTTTCTAGGAAGAGCAGATTCATTTGTATCTAAGCATCAAGGAAAAGTGCGAAATCCTTAGCCATTGTTGAGCTGTGTTGTAAGCAGATTTCTATCATTATCATATATATATAAGAGAATCAATTGCTGGGTTTTTCTCCCTCAAGAGGAGGGTTTTCCCAGGGTATCTTGTTGTGTTCATTGTCTTATGTGTTGCATATCTATTGAATAACATTGTTATCTAATCTGATATAAGAAACACTAACATTCTTTGGGGTGATATAAAAACAAAAACTAGACGTTCAAGATTTGAAGCAGCTAATATAATACCTGCTGAGATATTTCTACATGATTGTTAAAGCTAAGAAGCTTGTTTTCAGCTTTAAACAATAATACTAAGTTACAAGTTTATTTTATCTTTTTGATGTTAAGCTGCTTGTTCTGCTGTTCAGGTGCTTTGATATCTTCACTCCAGAGGAGCAGGCTATCTTGAGGAAATACAGGAAGCAAAATTTTGCAGAGAAACGACTTGTATATTCTGAAAGGAGAATTATTGGAAAATGTCCTTTAACTCCAGAGGAGGTACTTAATTTCTCTCCATTTCTCTGTTCTTTCTTGTGCAATTTCCCTTTAAATTTATGTAACTTGCAGTGTGTGGTAGTTTTTGTCCTCCAAAGGTAACTTCTGTTTTGTTTTTGGCCTCTAAAGGCAATTACTATTTTTTCATTCTTTCAAAATTTTCTAAACCACTAAATGCTTCAAAAGCTTTGCCATTGGGGAAAGAGACTAGATCCAAAAGCTTTTGCCAATGGGGAAATAGGCTAGAGGGTGAAAAACCCAAAGCTGCAAATTAAATTCATCATCCTCTCCCCTACTAGCAAATGCTTAGAATTAGAGTTGCTTGTGTGCTAAGTGTGTCCCCTTGCCTTTGTAATTATTACCAACATGCATGAAGGAAAAAATGTTATTAGAGTAATGATTACTCACCGAGGGAATTACAAATACTAGTTATCTATAGATGCCTAAAAGCACACACAAGTCAAATCCCACAAGAAATTAAAATTCTAATTTTAATCTAAGTTATGGTGACACTTACACCAGTTAATATGCATAGTAATCATTCATCACCATAGATGAGCAATCACATGTGCCCCCCCATGTAACCTACACAGGCTACATAATGTTTGTAGAATCAGAAAGGCCTCATTGTATTGATAAAGACCTGCATCTAGAGTTCTCCAACTTAAGCCAGGCTCTTTAATTTTATATTTTTTTAAAATAATCCTTTGGATTAATGTGGAGATCTTGATTTTCTTTGTAACTCATCTGTGGACATATTTGAAATTTTCAGGTTGGTCTTATCCTTAATGCCATGGGCTTTGATAATTCAACTCGCATATATTTGGCTGCTGGTGAACTATTTGGCGGTCAACGTTTCATGAAGCCCTTGCATGCCTTGTTTCCTCACCTTGAAAATCGGAGCACAGTTGCCTTTGCTAAGGATTTGGCAGCAGTAAATGCAGATGGAAGAGGGTTACTGGGCCCTGCAGTGGATTACATGGTCAGTCTTCTTTCAGACGTATTCATGCCAACATATGATGGTCCTAGTAACTTTGCCAATAATTTATTGGGACATCGTCTGTATTATGGTTTTCGGTCCACCATTCAACCTGATAGAAAAGCACTGGCTCCAATATTTGTTGATCGTGAGAGGTCTCACAGTCGGAACTTTGAAGCCCGGGTGAGGCTAGTAATGCAGAAGACACCAGCTGGTGGTCCACACAAGCGGATTCATCCAGAGTCATTTTATACAAATCCGTGGCCTGAATGCTTCTGCCAAATTTCTTCAGAGAGTGTTGAGCACAAGTGCCCTACAATAAAATTCATGGAGGTTGTGAAAAATCAATCCTCTGATGTGAATGGTCTGGATGTGTCGTCCACTGAAAGTCTTTTAAATCATTCTTTGAATGGAAAATCAATTATGCACGGTGCATAATTGATCTAGTATGGATTATTTTTGTTGTTAACTCACCACTCATTGTGCTCCACTAATAACGTTAACAAATTGAAAATCTTTCTTCATCAAATGTCCATTGCTCTGTTATATTCACTATTGAAATTTTTTAAAGGACACTTTATCAATCAGTTATTCCTAGGATTCTTTGAAGCGAGTGAGGTTGCAAACGGTGTTTCTAAACTTGTTTCCTGGGAATCATATTCATTTCATCAAGTCTTTATGGTCATATATAGTGATGGCTTTGCAGTTATTTACGATGTTGATTACTTTATCAAATCTCTTAAATACGATGTAAAGGTTGTCTGGAGTTTACCAGAAGTGCCAGTAACCGGGAAGAAAAAGAAAAAATTGAAGCCTTTCCAGGCACACAAGTTTAACCACATATACTTCGGATGAAATTTAGTTTTGTTATTTAACAATTTTAACTCAATACTGTCATGCTTATATTGCATGTAAATAAAATCTAAACGATTTAGTTTCCTTTGCCCTGCAGTTTCGTCCCCCAAGAGATCCTCCTCTGAGTTGGTATGAAACAGTTACATTGGAGAAGATAAAAGAGCATGGTGATGTATATCCTACTCCATTTTCACATCATTTGGCAGAGGAGATGACAATGCTGAATACCGGAGATTGAGATGCAGAGTAAACTATTGGGCTCTTTGATTCAAAGAAGATTTTATGAAACTGAATACTAGTGTTGTCAATTGGCTTCATTCAGAAGGTCATTTCACAGGAATACACCTATGCTTTGAAATGGATATGCTTTCATTTGTTCAAAGTTGTTCTTATGTCAAACAAACCTTATGTACTTTGTAAACAATTTTATTCTTAAGGTGCAAACCACAGCCAAATAGAGTACTCCAGGTCATGCAACAATATAAGCTAGAGGGAATAAAAATTGCCTCTGTAAAAGGAAAATGAAGCAGAAGTGCTGGTTTGAAGACTTAATACTCATTCGTTAGTTGGATAAAGGTGCTAGGCACATTTGTCAATTTCAAGAGCATCACTAACCACTCATACAACCTTCCCTTGGGCTTAAAAAGTTTTCCTTTCATCTCCCTCTCTTATCCTAATTTGATGATACCACTTATTAAATCAAATTTACTTAAGTACTTAGCCTTCCCTAGGTAGTCCATAAGATCGTCCATTCTAGGTAAAGGAAACCCATACTTGATATTTATCTTGGTGATGACCTTTGAATATGTGAACATCTTCCATCAATTTTTCTTGGGTGCTTACATGACTAGCATTGCACATGGGTTGAGGTTTTCTCTAATAAGTCATCTTTCCAACTACTTTTGCACTTGTTTGTTCACTTCTTTATTTTTTGCAGCTCCTTGGATACAATATCATCAAATTCTCCTAGTAGTTCAGCCACTAAGGTATCTCAACATTATAAGTAATTGTCTCAATGAACTACTACAAAACTAGCTTTCATGTTTGGATTACTTCAAGAATTATTTTCTCAACATTAGCAAGATCTTTCGATTATTCTCCACCTCTTCTATGGTTGTCAATGAAGTGAACATGATTTGGACCATTCTTCTTGTAAGTATGTGTTTGCTATCCCATGATGCATTGCCTTCCTATCAAATTGCATGGTTTTTCCTAAAGCACAACACCTTCATACGCATGATGTCACATCACACCTTGTCCTCACAAGTGCCTTTTTAAAATTCACTAGGCTTTGTTGATTAACCAAAATTTGGTGTTACTTTTGCAACCAAGATACCTTATAAGGAGTTGGTGAGCTATTCTTTTCAAACCCAACATGTCCACCATTTCAGATAAAATTAAATTATCTTGAGAGCTTTCGGAAAAGGTATTATAATAGAAAATCTAATGGTCAGATCAAAAGTTATGACCCCGCGAAGTTGTACTACCAAAATTAATAAAATTTCAAAATATCTTTTTGAGGAAGTTACACTTTCTAGAAGATTCTAGTGCGGTTACACCTTCCAAATAAAGGATGTGAAAGGGGGCTACAAAAAGGAGGCCAGAGCAACGTAGATGGTGGTTCCGATTTGCAGATTTGGAGATTTATGTAATTAGAAAGCCCATGTGATGACAAATATAATGTTGTAATTTCATTTTTCATTTCAGTGATAATAGAAAATATTTGCATCCTTCTTGCTTTTGTTTGTGCCTTTACCTGTTGTTTTGTGAGTTTTAAATTGTAAGGGGAGTACCCTTCATCACCATGCCGAGTGTTACTGTTGTTCTTAATGTTTTGAACTCAAATTCTATAGGAAGAATTGCTTTCTTGCCATACACTAGCTCATATAGTGTAAACCCAGTTGTAGTTTTTCAAGTTGTTCTACAGGCCCAAACTACTTCTAGCGATTTGGTTGCCTAATCCTTCCTATGAATTTGTATTGTCTTTGTTATAATTTTCTTAATTTCCCTATTTGTAACTTCTACCCGCCCATTGGCTTGAGGGTGGTAGGGTGTGGACTTTCTGTGTCTGATGTCACTCTTGAACTAATTTTGTGATCAACTCTGATGTAAATTGGGGTCCTTGGTCTATGGAAATTTCTCTTGGGACTCCATACCTTGTGAATATGTCTTCATATAGAAATTTTACCACATTCCCATCTCTTGCAAACTACAAAGCCTGAACTTCTATCCACTTTGTAAGGTAATATGTGCAAACTAGTATGTACTCTTTATTATTTGATGTTGGTGATATGGGGCCAATGAAGTCTAATCCCCATTTATCAAATGGTGCTATTGCCAATTGTGATTGCAATGACATTTCATTTGTTTTTGTTGGTCTTCCCATTCTTTGAAATCTATCACAACCCTTAGGATATTTCAATGCATCCTTATGAAGAGTTGGCCAATAATAACTAGTATTGAGAATCTTGAGTGTTGTCCTCTTTGCTGCGAAGTGTCCCCCACAGGGTTCATCATGGCATGCTTTGAGGATATCATATACCTCATATTCTCTGATGCATCTCCTCATTATATTCTGGGCCTATGTAGAATAGATAACCAACTATTCAAGAGCATGGAAAACTCTTGTGAACTAATTCTCTTTTCTCTAGGTGAGAAGTGTGGTGGTGTTTTTCTTGCTACAAGATAATTGGCAATATCTACATACCAAGGTGTGTGCAGAGATAGAAAAAACAAGTGCTCATCTAGGAATGAGTCATCAACATCTTCTTTTGATTTGGTTGGTAGTTTAGATAGGAAGATTGCAACTACATTTGCTTTTCCTGGCTTGCCAACAATTGTGATATCAAATTATTGTAGCAACACTAACCATCTAACTAGTCTTCCTCCAACCACTGGTTTGTTCATGAGATACCTTATTGTTGTGTGATTAATGTGTATGAACACCGAATATCCTGTTATATAATATCCAAACTTATTGATTGCATAAACTACTGTCAACATCTCCTTCTCTGGCACTGTATAGTCGAGTTCCTCCCCTTGCAAATTCTTGCTGATGTAATATATGGAATACTCTTTGTTACCTTCTTTTTGTCCAAGCACTTCCCCTATGGAAAAATCAAAAGCATCTATATGGATGTGAAAAGGTAAGGTCCAATTTGGTCCTCTCAAGACAGGGGTTTTGGTCAAGGTTACCTTGAGTGCTTCAAAGGAGGTTTGACAAGCATCTATCCATTCAAATTCTACATCCTTGGATGGTAAAACATATAGTGGGGTAGCAAGTTTACTAAAGCCCTGGATAAATCTCTTATAGGACCTAACATGTCCTAGAAAATTTCTAACACCTTTTTGTCTTTGAGGCACATGGAGTGTTGATATCACTGCAATTTTGTTTGGGTCTAGTTGAATTCCTTCATTTGAGACAAAAAGCCCCAACACAATCCCTTGTGTCATCATCATGACACATTTCTCATGACTCAGGGATAAGTTGTGTTCTTCACATAGTTTTAATAAATTTTCTAAGTTGCCAAGTGCTTCATCATATGTATTCCCATAGGTTGTAAAATCATCCATGTAAACTTCCATGGAATCATGTGAAAAATCTGAGAATATATTCAACACTTCTCTTTGGAAGGTGGCTGGAACATTACATAATCCAAATGGTAGGACAAAATAGGCATATGTGCCCCAAGGGCATGTAAATGTTGTCTTGTCCTTGTCTTCTGGAGCAATCTTAATTTGGTTATAGCCATTGAATCCATCCAAAAAGGAGAAGTATTTCTTACCAGCTACTGAATCATGTATTTGGTCAATGAAGGGTAGTGGAAAGTGGTCTTTCCTAGTGACAACATTAAATTCTTTGTAGTCTACACACACCCTCTATTTTCCTCCTTTCTTTGAAACAATCACTAGAGGTGACACCCATTCACTATCAGAAATAAGATAGATGAAACTTGCATCTAATTTTTTTTGTAACTATGATTTAACTGTCTTTGATTGTAGAGTTCATTCTCCTTTGGGGTTGTCTTATGGGTTTAAAACCATCATTGATATAGATCATATTCATGCAAAAGTTTGGGTCTATACCCTTCATGTCATGATAATCCCATGCAAAGGTTGTTGCATATGGTTGCGACACATTCATTAGTGAAGTCTGTTGTGTCTCAGTTAATTGACTGTTAACATTCAATGGTTTACCCGACATTATCTCTATGGTTGTGGATGATGTTTGAACTGATGAAAGGTAAAGTCCTGCTATATTTGGAACACATTGTTGTGGTAGAAAAGTATGAAAAGTTGAGACACTGACTTAGATGAATTTGAAGGGATCACATTTTGTAGGGGATCCTGCAGACATGTTAGACAGTCTTGATGTTGCGGGTCCCTACCATAGTTTTTTTGCATAATGTTTACTATCAAATCATCTTCATCCTAGTCCTATAACAAAGGATTGCGTTCAATAGTCATAAAGGTTTGCAACAAATACTGATCTTCCTCATCTAGGGTAGGCCAAATGGTTTGTTCTAGATTTGCATGTAGTTGGGCTAGTGGATAAAGGATCAATTTATTAGTCATATTCTAAAGAGATAATCGTATTCCCAAACCTGCAACCTATAAATGCATCTTTTGTTGCTAACCATGGTCTTCCTAGGATGAGGGGATAACTTGCAAGATTAGCTTTAGACTGTAATACCACAAAATCAACAGGGTACTCCCATGAATCCAGTGTTATCACCAAGTCTTCAATTATACCCTCAGGGTTAATTATTGACCTATGTGCCAACTATAGGACAATGGGTGTAGGTATAAGCTCTATTAACTGTAACAATTGTATTGTCTCTTTAGTCATCACATTAATAGTTGCTCCCATGTTAATCAAGGTGTTCTTTATGAGAGTGCCATTTATCTTGACATCTACTATAGGACTCCCAAGGCATGCATACTTGGGGACAATTATGTTTCCCAACATGTATGCAAGTTGTCCTAAGACATGTACAATTTGAGGGTCTTTTCATTTTCCGCTTGGCTTCTAATGTAAGGCCAATGGTGCCAAAAATGTAAGGCCTTTCTAATGTTTAGTCAACTTGGTGTTTCATGGATAGAAACTCAATTCAAAGGAAAGATTTCTAACTAAATAGTTCACTAAAACCTCACGAAGACTTCATTTAATTATAGATCAGGGCTTCATAAGCTTGTGATGATGCTGACATTGTATGTGCACCTATGGACTCTACACAACATATATTGTTGAATATAGGTGGTTTACACTTGTGCATAAAATAGGAAATGTTGAAAAGGAAAGTAAAGCATAAACTTGCAAAATAGAGTAAATAACTTAATCTACCACTTATGCTACATATACTTTCAGTTTAGTGCTGTAACTAGTTAACTACTAAACCTAAGCTCTGCAATAAACTATACCACTAACTATTGACTCTTCACAACTCAACTAATTAACTACTCTGAAGCTTGACTTAAAGTAATGTTACAAAACACATACAACCATGAATCTCTTTGAAATGAATGCAACATGAAACATCTACTCTAATAGTGGAAATTGAAGTGGATGGATAGTACCTTGAGTGGACCTTGCTCAAGCTACTATACCCACAAAATAAACCAAATACAAGTTATTGAATCAACTAATCATAATAGTAGACTAAAAACATCTTTATTGTATTGAAAACTGAACACTCACAATATGACATGAATCTCCAATAGATTTACCATTCAAAAATTCATATCCATTACAACAGTAAACTTAACAACTGTCTTGCTAAAGCATGAAAACTAAAAATACACTCCAACTGCAATTCTAACTAGATTTACTCCTCAACCATCAATCCCCAAATATAGACATGGGAGGATATTTATTTGCATAAGGACTCAAAACTAAAATTAAAAAAAACAAACTCAATGCTAGTGTCCACTCTCCTCAAGAATAGGAGGTGAACGAGTCTTTACAACTAAACTGTAATTAAAAAACAACTTAAGGGAAGTTGAAGTAGGACTCTTGCTCAAACGGTTTTGACAGAGATATAGTCAAACTATCATGCGAGTCTAATAGTATTGACCCCTTCCTTTCTCGTGTTTATTCATTGCCTTGGTGATTCACAATCTGACCTTGTCAATGATCACATTCATTTATTCTGGAACTGTTGCGCGTTCATCAATTTGGACTCTCCCCTATTGCTCATGATCCTTTGGCTGCGAGTTGAGTGCTCCAGTTGCTACAGGTTACTAGTTGTAAATAGTTAGTTTCATCTAACACATACACACCATTAATAACCATGAATCAATCACAAGTTCATATCGAGTTTCATACACATTCACACATTTATCCATGCATATATTAACATATTATAATCATATTTCCATACACCAAAATCTAGTTTAGGTTACATGAAGGATATAAAAAGATATACAAGTTCAAGAATGTATATGAAATAAATAGCTTGAAATGTCTGAAAGGTATGAACTAAACAAGAGAAAACTAGCTATTAATTAGTCTCATCAGCTTCAACAAATTCCTTTTGGTCATGAACACTTCTCCCTTTTTTACTTCATTTAGTTGATTGATAGACCTAGTGGATTCATCATCTCCTTTGGTTATATGTGCACTTGCAACTTCAGTTCTTCTTGACCTTTCTTCTTTGTGTTGTAGGCATTCATAAAATCGATGTCTAGATTATTTGCATGTAAAATAAGCTCCCTAAAAACTCTATCTCAACTTCTTCCAAGTCCACCTATGCCTCTCAGAGAAAAAGGACTTCCCTTGGTTACACTGTTGTCCTTTTGACTATAAATTGTTAGCCTCTCTATCATGCTATACTTCCATACATATTTCCTCATCCTCTACCAAATCTACCTCTACCTTTAGTTGTTTCCTATTGGTTTCTATAAAATAGTTTCTCTTCGATTCTCAAAGCATACTCCTAGGCCTCTTTGACAATACTACACTTCATCATACTCAGCTCATCCTAAATGCTCATCTTTGGTCCATTGACATATTGGGCCACCTTCTCATATGATCTAACTCATTATTGCCCAATATGATGGAAATCTTATGAAACCATTCAATGTAGCCATTTACACTTAGTTTTCTTTGCCACAAATTTTGTAAGTTTTTAGCAGCTCAAATTGACAGTCAACTAGTAAAAACTTGGCCTTCATTTTACTCATCATTCTATCTCACCTAGTTTTTTTCTCCTTGTCATTTATCCTTTTTGTTTGAATGTCCTTCCACTAGAGTATTACATGTCCTTTTAGCTTAGTTTGAGAACCCTTCACTCTCTTGGGGTCCTCTACCCTGCATACTTAAAATTGTAACATGCCAATTGTTCACACTAGTAAATTTCTTATTTTCACTTCCAAGTAAATAAACTATGTATCTTAACCATTGCTATAAATTTTTTCTTTTTTAAATGAGAACAAATGGACATAGATGACATAAAAAATTACAAATTCCATTTCAGCTATCATATTCCACATGTTACAATATTTTCAAAGAATGTATACAAAGTATATACATAGCTCATTCGAGCTTCAAAGCAATAGATATAGATGGTCTAGGAATCTCCTTTCAAGTATCGGTTGCCAAATGAGGAGGAGAAGCATCACTCAAGCACTTTTCCACCAAACACAGACTCATATGCGATCCCTTGCACATCTATCATTGGATAGATGGCCCTTCCCTTCGACGAAGAGATTGGTTGAATAACCTTGTAACTATAACCATACTGAGCTTCCTGTTGTGCCCTACATAACTAGAACTTAAACTTACAATCCTAGTCTAGTTTGCATAAAAGGAACACGGAGAATTGATAGTGGAGCTAAAAGAAAACACACTACTTTGGCCAAAGTATTCTCACTCAGTACTTCAAGTGACAGTCATCCTATTCACATACACTACCCTAGCTCAATTTGACTTTAGACCATTGTAACTATAAATAGGTAAACCTTGAATAGGTAATCTTTAGCCCCATAATTAACCTATTCCAGTTTCCAAAATACAATGATACCTTAAATTAACATAAGAAAAAGCATAAGTTACCCCCCCTTCAATGGATAACCTAACCCTAGGTATAACATATATGCTTTCTAAGTCTACAAGATAACTTGTATAATATAACCCAATAAACCATTCCCATTTCATCAATCCTAGTAAGTAATACTATGGATGATAATAAAATACTTCTTAATATGGAGTAAGTACAAACACTTTTAAGGAAAAAATATCAATAAGACTTTTCCTTTCCTATAAGCAAATAGTTTATAGTTCTACTTCAAGTAACTAATGCAATTTCTGATTTAAACACACAAAGCAATCAATTTTTCAGAAAAAGATAAAGCATGAAGAGAATAGAATCTCATGCCCACTCAATGCTTAATCCAATTGACCCACTGAATCTGAAGCTTAGCCTCCTCTTGGAATCAACTTAGCAACAAACCCTATCAATTTCTCTCACTAAATTCCTCACAATAAACAATTTAAGAATGATCTCAATAAAAAATACAACAGAATGAAGCAGCGTAATGATACAAAGAAGAATTGTATTCAAATGAGGTGAGAATACCTCATATTTATACCCTAAAACCAACTTCTACAACTTACAAACAAGGCTTAATCAATGACACTTCTCAACAATATATCATTGACTCAACTTATCAATGAAAAGGTGGCAGCCTAACATAAAACTCATCAAAACTATACAACAAATTGATCATATGCTTTCCAAAAATAGTTTGACTATTTAATAAAGCACATGCCTCATTTAGGAAATTGACTTCCATGCTTATAAGACTTCTAAGAGAAACACATAATTCATATTATGGTGCCAAGTATTCCTCACATTTCCTATACTTAAGCTTGATGTTTACTCAGTAGAATAGATCAGTGTTTTGTATGGTCGCGTCTCATAATGTTGAGTTAGTCATGGTTATTTCATTCAACACATTTGAAGAGTATCAAATTTATTAAAAATCGATGCCTATTCATTTGGTATCATGTCACCACCTTCCCTTTTAATACACACCATTTATACATTTTGCATATTAACTATATGCAGTGTGTAGCATATTATTTAATATGTTTCCAACGCATGGTTTCTATTGATAACATATGCGATTAATACATTGATTAATATTCACTTCAATAAGCAACACATAATATATCATAAGAAAAGTATTTAAAGACTTCATGCGTGGGTATACACATAAATATTGAGCTATAGTAAGAAGCGTCGCCTTTCCAATAAATGACCTTTAAATAATTTCCATAAATCGGCCAAAGCATATATACATATAGTATATATATAATATATATACATATATATATATATACATAATAACATTTAACACTATTTCTATATATATGTATATATATATATACTTCGACAATAATTTTGTCTTAATAATCCATTTGTTATTTGAATGAATAAGATCAAGTTAACATTTCATATACAATACCGTTTGTATATGTATATACATACATACATATATATATATATTTATATACATGTATATGTATGTATACATATATTGACATATTCGTATGGACATTCCCATTTGTCAACACATACATGTATATCGATACGTGTATACATATGTATATATCTCATAAATATACATTCGATTACACAATCAATCATATAAACAATTGCTATCTTATTGATAGGTATATATACATGTCATATTGTCCTCTCGATATCACCATGCCCATGAGCAACCCGTCCATAAGCGTGCATAGGTATGTTTACCTATGTACTCTCATGTACGTGTTCCCTCATGTATATGGGTTATTGTCGACATGCATATGTATACATATATACATTCTATGTATATATATCTCATCAATTAAGTATAGCAATACGAAGAATAACTTACATGTACCAAGCACTAAACATAATCCAAGAATTCTCTTAACAACAATCAAGATCCTTCCTAATGGAAACATATCATAATAAAGGATGACTTAACAATTCCCAAAATTATGACTTGACTCAACCATTCTATTAGTGAGTGTGTGTACATTCAGTTAGGTTTCATTATAGGTTACCTGGCAAAGTTCTTCTCCTGAGTGATACATAACCTTGCTTTTGGAGGATTGAATCTAAACCTGCATCCAACCTTACACATTTTCATGGTAGTTAGCCGTTCATCAAAACAAGCATTTGCATTATACTTTTCATAGTTAGAATATCAAATTCAATAACCAATCATTCCATATATGCATTCCATCACATAACATTAAATGAAATAAACACTCATTCATAATCCTCTGATAAACAAAATGCAACCATATATATTTCCAATCAAAATTCCAAATACATTAACATATGCAATAATTTAACCTAACATATTAATAGTAAATAGGTAAACACACAATGGGGTGTGACATACTCCCCCCTTGTGAATCATCGTCCCCAATGTTTTTATGTAGCAAAAATAAAATAATCAAAGAAAACATAATATTATTTTTCAAGCACTTTCAAAAACACGTAAGACATGTGGAAAATTTTGTTCTATCTCTATATAGTCTTCCCAAGTGGCAGAATCTTTTGCATGCTGGTCCCACTGGACTTTGCACTGCAGAACCTCCCTATTATCAAGCGAAGCTTACATGTTTCAAGCACCTTGAAAATAGGTTCCGATCCTGGCACTATATCTATGGAGAAATCAAATACCCTTTTTGATGGTAGTCCAAGTAGTTCCTCTGGAAACACATTCAAAAATCTTTGTAAGATAGGATAACTTTCCATATCCGTCTCTCTAGTTTCCATTAGTTCACCTTCTTCCACCTCTTGGTAATCTTGTGGCTCACAGTTATTATTACCATCTTGAGAAATAGACTCATTATATTCTTCAACCTTTTCCATATTTACTACAAAGAGCTTGCATCTTGTCTTCTTAGCCCTAAGAAATTGCATGGAAGAGATTTGACGTAACTTGATTTCCCTAGGTATCCCTTGCAACATCACTTGGTTACCTAAATCATCCAAGCACTCTACTATTTTGGCTTGACAGTCTACCTTGGCTCTATGCTTCAAAAGCCAGTTCATTCCTAGGATAACATCAGAGGATCCTAAGGGTGCTACATATAGGTTTACCTCCGTAGAGAAACAAGGTAGCTCAATCCTAGCTTCAAACAAACATTGTTCCACTGTTGCTCTTGTCTGATTTGCATATTCTACATCCCATGACTTTGCCATATAACCAACTTTCCTAGATATTTTCTTTGCTATTCTAGGTGAAACAAATTTTTTAGTAGCCATAGTATCTATAAGTATGGAAATAGGCAAATCGAATAAAATACTAGAAGAGTCCACTGGAGTAACTTTATACTCCACTTGACGATCGTCCAAGGTAGCATTAATCTTTTGCTGGAACGTTGCTTGCTGGGAAGGAAGTGGGTTTCCATGAGGTCGTGACCCAAAAGGCTTATTGGGATAATTTAAAGCATAATTGTCTCCACCACATGTGAAGCATCTTGTTGCTGGTCCTTTATTCCTTGCAGGTTCATTAGATCTATTGGCATAACTTCCAACATTGTTAACATTACCACCATTAAATTTATTCCTTTTGCATTCCCTCCTTGATTCTTTTCCATTATTTTAGGGTCCATTATCCCCTTGTTTTTGAAAAACTTGCACTACATCAAACTTCCTCGATGTTGGTTTATCTTGAATTCCTATAAAATTCTTATGGTTGGACTATTTTATTGGTGGATGGAGATGGCTTTGAGTTTATGCTCTTGCTTAATAGCCATCTCATAAACTAGATCCATAGTGGTCGGACCATGAACATCTACCTCTCCACCAATTTGGCTATTAAGCCCCATAATGAATTTCCTTATGCGAAAATGTTCATCCTTTTGATACATTGGTACATAATATAATAAACGGGTAAATTTTTTCCCAATACTCATTTACTGACATCTTTCTTTGCCTTAGGTTTTGAAAATCAGTGATTTTCTAGTAAAAAAAGAGTTGAGGTAACCATCTTTTCCAGAATATTTTAACAAACTCATTCCATGTAAGTTTCAAAGAACTAAGTCTGAGTTCCATTTTCTTGTTCATCCACTAGTTAGAGGCTTCTCCCGCTAATTGATAGGCTCCCCAAACTGCTTTCGTGAATTCATAATAGTTTCTTATCTTGAAATATTTCTCCATCAAAATCAACCATGCCTCAACTTCTTCCCCGTTGGTGCTACCTTCAAACTTTGGTAGGGTTATTTTCCTCATGTCCCTAGAAAGTTTAGTAGCCAAACGCTTCCTACTAGTTCCTTTCAATTGAGAGTGTGATTTCTCATTCTCATGTTCATGAGTCTGAACATGATCATGATAATTCTCTCCCTCGTCTTCATTGATAGGAACTTCTTCATTAATTAGAACTTCTTGTTGTAGTCTATCCTTTTCCCTTACTTCTTGCTCAATATTTCCCAACCTTGCATTGGTTTCATGAATAAGAGCCAAAATTTGATCCACTTTAGCTTCACCACCCTCTAGACCTTGTTCGACTTCTTGACTCCCTCTAGGATTGGTCCTTGTTCTCACCATCCTTGCAAGAATAGGGTTATACTTGAAGGTTCATCTTTATTAGATTCAATCATGTTCTTATTATTTTATGGATAACATTCAAATGAGAATTCATTTGAATATAAAAGAAATTTCACATAAGATTAGAGCACAAGCTTTTGATAAACACATGGTTTCTATTATTCAAGAGGACCTCAATATCCTTCCAATTTACATAGAGTGACTATTCAAATAGTCGAGTGGAGAGTATCCCTCATATTCACTCAGCTTAGACACATAACTCAATGGGGTATACCCTTTAGATTTTTGTTCATCTCTCATTTGTTCATATCTATCCCAAAATGGGTAGTAGCCTTCAGATTTATCATCCGATACATAGTTGTGAGGAACATAACCCTCTGATTCATTAATTGAGGAAATTACAATCACTTCCAACATGGGAAGAACTCTAGGGTCTCTAAATGTGAATGTTGGACTGACACTCTCTTCCGAGGGCATATCCCTGGAAAGTGACAAGGAATCAAATTTTGCTGGTGAAACTGGAGGTAGATAGCTAAAATTGGCTTCCTCCATCCTTCTCTTTACTTCACTAATATGAGAAAGAGCATGACTAAAAATTTTAGTATCGCTTAACCAAACAACATTATCATAGTTGGTACCCTTTATCGTATGAACAATAGCCTTTTTTTCCTTCTTGGCTTTCAAGTAGCGCTCATTCCCGATTACTGACTTTCTTGTCGTTAACCTGAGATGCACCATCCTAGCACACGAATTTTCCAAACATTAGTCTCATTCAATGTTGGATGGGAAGTATGGTGAGCACATAGGTTCTAGAGATAAACCTAGTAGCTCTGATACCACGTGAAACATGCCAATTATTCACACAAATAAATTTCCAAAGTTTTAACTTCTAAGTAAATAAACTATGTATCTTAACCATTGCTATAAAATTTTTCTTTTCCAAATGAGAACAAATGGACATAGATGACATAACAAATTATAAATTCAATTTCAAATATCATATTCCACATGTTACAATATTTCCAAAGAATGTATACAAAGTACATACATAGCTCATTCGAGCTTCAAAGCAATAGATATAGATGGTCCAAGAATATCCTTTCAAGTCTCGGTCGCCAGTTGAGGAGGAGAAGAATCACTCAAACGATTTTCTGGAAACCATGGACTCATATGCAGTCCCCCACACATCTATCATTAGATAGATGGCCCTTTCCTTCGACGAAGAGATTGGTTGAATAACCTCATAACTATAACCATATTGAGCTTAGTGTTGTATCCTATATAACTAGAACTTGTAGACCTTACAATCCTGATCTAGTTTTCATAAAAGGAACACGGTGAACTGACAGTGTACCCAAAGGAAAACACACTTCTTTGGCCAAATTATTCTCACTCAGTACTTCAAGTGACAGTCATCCTATTCACATACACTACCCTAGCTAGATTTTACTTTAGACCATTATAACTATGAATAGGTAAACATTCAATAGGAAATATTTAACCCCAAAATTAACCTATTCCCTTTTTGAAAATACAATGATACCTTAATAAAACATAATCAAAAGCATAAGTTACCCCCCTTCAATGGATAACCTAACACTAGGTATAACATATATGCTTTCTAAGTCTACAAAATAACTTGTATAATATAACTCAATAAACCATTCCCATTTCGTCAATCCTAGTAAGTAATACTGTGGACAATAATAAAACACTCCTTAATATGGAGTAAGTACAAGAAATTTTAAGGAAAATATATCAACAAGACTTTTCCTTTCCTACAAGCAAATAGTTTATAATTCTACTTCAACTAACTAATGCAATTTCCAATTTAAACACACAAAGCAAGGAATCTTTCAAAAAAAAGATAAAGCATGAAGATAATAGAATCTCATGCTTGCTTAGCGCTTAATCCAATTGACCACTGAATCTGAAGCTTAGCCTCCTCTTAGAATCAACTTAGCAACCAACCCTATCAATTTCTCTCACTAAATTGCTTACAATAACTCTCAGTAATTTAAGAATTCTCTTAATGAAAAACATAGTAGAATGAAGCAATGTAATGATGCAAAGAAGAATTATATTCAAATGAGGTGAGAATACCTCATATTTATACCCAAAAACCAGGTTCTACAACCTACAAACAAAGCTTAAGCAATGACACTTAACAATATATCATTGACTCAACTTATCAATGAAAAGGTGGAAGATGCCTAACATAATACTCATTAAAACTATATAGAAAATTGATCCTATGCTTGCCAATAGCAGTTTGAATATTTCATAAAGAACATGCATCATTTAGGAAATCAACTTCCATGCTTATAATGCTTCTAAGAGAAAAACTAAATTTATATTATGGTGCCAAGTATTCCTCACATTTCCTATACTTAAGCTTGCCATTTACTCAGTGGAATAAGTCAGTGTTCAGTTTGGCTGCGTCTCATAATGTTGAATTAGTCATGTTTATTTCATTTGACACATTTGTAGAGTATTGCCTTTATTATAAATCAACGCTTATTCATTTGGCAGCATGTTACCACCTTACCTTTTAATATGCAACATTTATCTATGTGGTGTAAATATGCGTATCAATAAGATAAAACACACATCAATAAAATGTATTAGATAAAAGGATTTGAAATAACAAAACTAAAATGATATCACTATCCTCTCAAATCATCTCATTGTCCTCTATTCTAAGTGATCTCTTAGTTCATGCTCTCAGATTTATTTGGTGCACATGAATCTACAAGATGGCAACCTAAGAAATGAGATGCTATATAGAATGCAAAGCTAAATGCCTACATATACATGTTTTTGGTATTTTTGATTGTAATGCTAAATGATATGGTGTAATGCTGCTATATTCACAATGATGCTAAAATGATTTCTATGATGAAGACGTAATTCTAAATGAAATGATGTATAAAACACAACTAAGATGCTAAAACTAACATTGCAATGATAACACTAATATGAACTAAATGCTAAATGCTAAACTAAAATGCTCTCCAAATGCTCTCAATTACTAAGATGATTTCTACAACATAAGTTTATGATCAACTCCTTGTTGAAAAGCTGTAGAATTTCCTTCTATTTATAGATTTTTCCAAGCTTGGGATGTGGTGGCAGAGATGAACGGTTCATATCGTGATCCCGAGACATCAACAGTGGAGCACAAAGAGGTTGGAGAAATTTATGGAGGCTGCTCCACTTGGAAGAACAAATTCTACAAGTGTCAAAGAGCATCATTTGAAAGGAGCCATGTGTCTCCAAAGAGGTTAGGAGGTTGAGAGGTTGGAGTAGATATTCCAAATTTAAAAATTGGGAATAAATGAAATTGTGTGTCATGTGATGAGGTGGGAGATGAGTTGGAGGTAGTTAGAGAAATATGGAGACATGTGCCAAGTTTGAATTAAAAATTTAAATTTAAATGAAGGAGGGAAATTAACTAAATGACAAATTATTTTTTATTTGTGCATTTAATTATTTTAAGAGGAAAAACGATTTTGAATAAAAGAATTAAGGGATGAATCATATAAATAAATTTATCAATTTATTTATATAAGTAGAAGAATTAAGATTTATTAATTAAATATCAAGTATTTATTTAATTGTGCTCCAGACCATTTTTATGTGTACATATTTTGCCCCTCTTTGAAGTGATGTGCGCAGTCGCATTGCTTCAAAGAAAATTATTTTGTCAGACCATGATGATAAAAAAATTAACATGCCCCAGATGCTGATTTTTCAAGTGATGATGAATGGATGCCTCCTCGGGAGATAAATCAGGGATTTTTGAATTTTTAATGATTTTTGAATTTTTTGGAAATTTTAATGATTAAATGATTTTTCAATGATATTCTGATGATTTTTGAATTTGATGATGATAACCTAATTTATCTCCCGAAAAAAATGAGAATAGTCCTGCCACATTGTTGATTAGTTGATTAAAGGCCCCTTTTGAATAATTAAATAAATGCCACCAAATTACCCCTTAAAAGGTTAAAATGGGTGAAAAGAAACTCATTTGTAACCTTGCATTGTGAAATTTGAGAGACTGAAGAGAGCTAGGATGAATAGAATTCTGCGCCACACCCATAGATTCAAGTGAGTTTGCCGCCACTAGTGTCCAGCCGCATATGGACCTCTGGTACGTACCTTGAGAAACCCTACTTTTTGATTTTCGCACGTAATTTTCCCGCTTGTTTATGTTTTTTTTTTTAAATTTGAATTTTCACACATTTTAGCACATAGGATTAGGATTTTAGCACATACAACACCCGATACAACACATAGAATAGGGGATTTAGTGCATAGGGTTGTAAGAAATGGTTGAAATAGGTTTAGCGCATAGAACAACTGTTTTAGCACATAGGAGTTATAGCACATAGAGAAGATAAGATAACGCATAGGATGGGTCTTTTAGCGCATGCAAGAAATAATGCATCAGGGCTCTGTTCCGACGCATTAGGTCAGTTTCTTAGTGCATCTATGAACCAACGCATAGAAAGATTGTTATAGCGCATATGGTAAATTTTCTAGCGCATCTAGTAAATTTGTGCATAGAAACTTTGTTTTAGTGCATTGAACAAAAATGATGGTTTCTTGAATGATCCCTCCTAGTTTTCGATGGTTGATGATCACGTCAGCTGATGATATGATAATGTTGATTGATAGATTGATGATCATCCTCATGATAGGCAAGGATCGATAATAGGATAGATAATGATGATTGATTTACCTCATGACAAATGAGAGTTAGAGATAGGTTGATTGATGATGATCGATCTCATGAAAAATGAGAATTGATGATAGGATAAATGCTCCTCGAGATTTGATCAAAATCTCACGTGAGCTGATGTGATTGATTAATATGCTGATTGATAGGTTGATTTGATTGACGTGTTGACTTGATATGTGTTATGACCATATAAGGAGGCTGGCTTAGGAGTGTTACAGGTTTAAGACCGCTTTCCACGGACATGGGACATGATCCCACAGTTGACCCCGATGGATCTAGCTATCATTGACTAGTGCATATTGACTTCACTTATTGATATGCCCCAGTACTGGATTAATCGGGGGCCGTTGACGACACTTGCAGAGCAGTAGCATAGCGACCACAACACCTTCCACTTAGCAATCGGTGAGATCACAGTGATCCCGGAGGATGTTTACCAGATTTTGTGGATACTAGTTGTGGGTGATATGGTGATTTATGACCATGAGGAGTAGGGCGAGACTGATTCTATCTGACAGATATTTCACGATGATCAGCTTGGCGGATATGAGATTTCCTGGTGGGAGTTGATTGCTACCCATCAACCATTTCCATGTGTCTTAGCAGGGTTTATTGGTGGTTTTCTTTGCCTTGACCGTAGGTTGAAGGGATTCTCAGTTGGCTAGGGTCGAGTATTGGAGGGCATGATTGCACATGGGACTAGATATGCCTGGGGTTCATACATTCTTGCACACTTGTATCATGATCTACATCAGGTTGTGTATCTTGGTACCAACAGTCTCGCAACAAGGTGCACATTGTTACAGCTTTGGGCCTGGGAGCATATTATAGTGACACGACCAATGGCAAGGAGGGCTTGACCAGTAGGGAGACCCTATGTTTTTGGATATACAGGGTCACTTGTCTAGCATAAGCTGGGAAAGTTAGAGTATTGGCGAAGAGTTCTAGATGATTAGGACTCAGTTATGTGGCGGTCGTATGTGGACTATGAGTCATGACCAGAGGATCAGATTGAGATGCCATATTTATGCATCACAAGATATTTGATTAGCAAGACTTCATTTGTTATCGAGAGATTCTTAGCCTCAAGGGTGCTTTGACAGTTTGGTAGGGTGCAAGGCATGCGACATGGAGTAGCACACTATGTGTAGTGGAGAGTGGATATTCCATAGTGGGGGCTGGCATTGGATTTTGATGCAACTTGTGCTGAGTATTATGGTTTGCAGCCCATTGTATGGGCTTATCATCTTGAGATTGTTGATGCGTCAATGATGGGGCTGATTATGCAGAGTACTTCCACACTCATCCTTTTCCGTGGATATGCAACCCGGATGAGCCAACACCTATCTTGGAGGTTGGTAGGAGGGTAGGGCCGGCAGTGCCTAGGAGGAGAGACAAAGGGGATGAAGAGGAGGAGGATATAGAGGAGGAGGAGGGGGATGATGGGGGTGATGATGGGGGAGATGGTGGAGGAGATGGTGGAGGGAGAGTGGTGCCAGATTTTGGGGCAGTACCCATGAGGAGGAGGTCAACACCTAGTGAACAACGATCGATTGTACTTCATATGCCTCACAGTGGTAGTAGACGTAGATTGCTGCATTGCAAGTATAGGTCTAGACATTGCAAGGTTAGGTTCAGGCATAGCTAGCCCAGGCCCATGGATAGCTGCAGACACATGCACCAGCACTGGCACAGGCTCAAGGATAGGCATCCTAGGCACAAGCACAGGTTGCCATCTTGACAATAGAGAGGAATGCCGCGAGACAACAAGGGGAGTAGGCAATGGCTGTAGCTGATAGGCTCCAGATAGCGACGGAGGGAGCTGGTACAAGGGATCTTGTTAGAGAGCTTCACGAGTCTACCAATGAGGCAAAGTATTACAGAGGCAGGTATTATAAGGCAATGCCCGCTGATAGGAGAGTGAGCTATACTTGGTCGATATTTGGTTAGAATCAGTCGAGGACCACCAACAAGGGTGTCACACAACCACTTCTGAGGGGCCTACCAGGCGGAGTTCCGCTAGGAGGAGGTCTAGGTGCAGGGCCATCAGGGGCAGGAGTTTTTGGAGGGTCAGAGAGGTCTACGACATCTGGAGGAAGTACCACAGGGTCCTGAGGTCACGATTGACATTGTATACTGATTTAGAGTCTGGACATTGCCATATTTTTGATGTTGTATCATCTCTCATTTGATATCATTTGTACACTTGACACTATTCTCTTTTGAGGTTATACATGATATGCAATGGTGATTTATGGTCCACATGTTGTTTATATGCTTTTATTATGGATGTGTATGATGGATACGTGTTATTTTATGTGCTATATGCTATGTGATGTTCTAGATGCGTTTATTTTATTTTATGTATGAGATGGATGCAGTAATGCAAATGATATGATATGCATTGTATCTATGATATGAATGAATGAATGTGAAATGGTTTATTACGGAAGGCAAATGTATTATGTTATGTGTGGATAGGTTGTTTATGATTCTAATGCATGATAAATGAATGAATTGCCTTTGGATATGTTGGATATATGATGATGCAAATGTATGGATGAATGTATGTTATGCCCCAATATGATGTGAATTATGCTTTTATATGCGATGAAATGTCATTATGTGAATGTAATGCAATGCACTTTTCTATATTTTTGTTATTTTCTAATGCACATATATGACCTAGATGTATGAATGTGAATGAATTATGAGAATGTATGGATTACAATGTTATGATGACAATTGTTACAATGAATGCATATATGAATGGTCTTTTGTATAAACAAAAGAATGAATTTATTATGACCCCGATGTATTATAATGAATTAATGAATGACGATGCTCTTATGGATGATGCTTTATTTTTGGATTTTTTCATGATGCAAATATTATAATAAATGAATGCGTACATGGTTTATGATATATGATTTTGTGAGTGCAAGTATATGATAAATGAAGAATATGATAATGATAAATGTATGGATGGATGTATGGTAATGCTTTCTAATGATATGATATGATAATGCAAGATTCTTTCTAATGATATTATATGATAATGATGATGCAAGATGAATGATTTTTTTTGTTTTGTTTGTCAAGTGTACTCAATCTTTTAGTGAGAGATAACATCATGTTGAGAATCACCAAGCTTGGAGAAAATCTATAATACAATTTCAGTAGTAATATGAATGCAATCCTATATTAGCCATGCAAATCTAACTATGCAATGTTGCCATCTGATTTATTGTGCTTGGTATCATCATTGAGTGTTTTATTATGTTGAAAGTTGGTACAAACATTGATGGTAAAATTAGACCATGATGACCTGAGTACAACTTCCATTGAGATTTGATGGTACAAGATAACACAAGCATCTGGGTATAATTGGACCAAGATGACCTGAGCATCACTTGCATAAATAGACAAATAGTTAATCATGTTCTCATGCAAATTCAGAATGTCATTGATGATAATTTGTAGAGCATGTCCCACGTCAATTTGCACAATAGTTATGATTGACTCACGAACAACAGACAAAGAAAAATATCATTCTCGATCATAGCCTCTCTATTTCATGACATCATTGAGGTACTCCCGAGAAATGATAACAACAATCAAGATATAACAATTGAACATTTATGACAAAATGATCCAACCATGATTCAAAAGATCGTCCAATGAGATTTGATTTGTTTTGCTTTGATTTTGATTTGGATGGTTAGTTAGTTAGTTTGATTATGATTGATGTTCACTTGGTAATGTTTCTGTGAGATTGTTGTGTTTACCATATTTGTTTTGCTGTTGTTTTTCTATCGGTTTTAAGCTCAATGCAGTTTGCCCCCAGTGGAAAAAAAACCAAATTATTATGGATATGCACAATGATAACCAAGCCAAGGTGGGACACGACTGCGTCGCCAGGATATGGACATGAAGCTCATTTTTATGATTGGAATATAGGCTTAATGATGGAAAAAGAAGACGGTCAACACATGTTCCAATAGATGGAGAATCTGATCCTATCACAAATAGCGCCTGTTTACCAGGTTTTCACTACTTGCTTTTATTGCACTTTTTTCAGATTTTATGATTTTTTTTTCTCTTTTTCTCCTTTTTCTCTTTTTCTGTTTTCACCGAGACACCTGTTTGCCAGGTTTTCATCAAGGTGACCATTTTTTCAGTACATTTTCTAAATTTTATGATTTCTTCAAGACTTTTTCTGACTTTTTCAAGACTTTTTCTGACTTTTTATGATTTCTTCAGGACTTTTAGGCATGCACTAGCTGCATTATGTGTAGAATTTCTTTATATGAAGGTTGTTCATCGGTTCTTCAAATAGATCCCCTTTTGGTGTGGACAACTGATATGCCCCCGATCCAAACATTGATACAATAATAAAAGGGCCTAACCGATTTGGCTCAAATTTTCCTTTCTTCTCTCGATCCTGCTGATTACGAGGGTTTTCCTTTAGTACTAGGTCACCTACCTGGAATGTCCTTAGTTTGACTTTATGATTGTAGTTCCTAGACAGTCTTTGCTAATAGGCCTTCAGGTGATCCATTGCAAGCTGATGATGTTCATCCAACAATTCCAGCTCTTGTAGTCTAGACACTCGGTAATCTTCATTAGAAATGATACCTTTCAAGGACACACAGAGTGATGGTATCTCAACCTCAATGGGAAAAACAACCTCAGTTCCATATACCGAAGCATAGGGTGTGGCTCCTTTGGGGCTATGCACATTGGTACGGTATGCCCACAAAGTAGGGTTAAGTTGAATGTGCTAGTCATATCTAACATCGTTGACAGTTTTCTTTAGAATCTTCAGAATATTTTTGTTTGAGGCCTCTTCTTGGCCGTTTCCTTGAGGGTAATATGGCATAGAAAACCGATATTGGATATGGAACCTTTCACAGAGTTCTTGTACGTCCTTATTCTTGAAAGGTCTGCCATTATCAGTGACAATGGACTGAGGGATACCATACCTATAGATGATGTAGTTTTGTATGAATGATGAGATCTATTTTCTTGTGATGGTAGTTAAAGGCATGATTTTGACCCACTTTGTGAAGTACTCTGTGGCTGTAATGATGAACTTGTGTCCATTGGATGACGATGGGTGAATTTTACGTACAAGATCCAATCCCCACTGAAAAAATGGCCATGTTGATGTGAAGGGCTGCAAATCTTGTGCTGGTGCATGGATAAGATTACCATGGATTTGACATTTTTGATATTTCTTAACAAACTGGAAGGACTCCTCCATTGTCGACCAGTAATACCCCAATTGGAGGAGTTTCTTCGCTAGGGTAAGACCACTTGAATGTGCTCCACAAATACCTTCGTGGAATTCTTGTAAGGCTGTGTTAGACTCGTTGCATTCAAGACACTGAAGGAGAGTTCCATCAAGACCTCATCGGTAAAGTACATCTGCTATAAGGGTATGTTGGGCTGCTTGGCAGATGAAGTTTCATTTTTGGCTTTGGGAGAGATCAAGAGGAAGGGTATTATCTTTTAGGTAAGTGTAAATATTTCCATAGATCAAGGTATCAACATTAGTTAGGTGGCATATAACCTGGGACTCATGGTCGTCATAAGCAGGGGTAAACAGTTGCTCCACCATAAACTCATAACGGTTGCGGTTTTCTGGAATTTGTAGCAAAGAAGCAATGCTAGCCATAGCATCAAAATTTTTGTTGTCTATTCAAGGGATTTGGCCAAATTTAATATCAAAAAAATACTTCTTGAAGTCATCAATCATTATTTTATAGGGCATCAATTTATCATCCTTTGTTTGGTAATCATCGTTGACCTGATTAATGACTAGTTGTGAATCCCCATAGACTTGCAGTTTTGTTATTTTCTATTCTACTGCTATCTTGATGCCAATGATGAGGGCCTCATATTCTGCCATTCTTTTGGTGCAAGGAAACATCAATTGGTATGATTTAGAATAGTGTGCCCTAGGGGAGTGATGAATAGAATTCTCGCTCCTGACCCGTGTTGAGTATATGAGCCATCAAAATACAATATCCATTGCTTTGCTATTATAGTTAGGACATCTGCATCTGAAAATTCAATGTGAAGAGGGTGGTCATCATGTATCCGTGCTTCAACTAGCTGGTCGATGATGGCTTGGCCTTTGATTGCTTTTCTATTGATATATTTGATGTCAAATTCACTGAGTATCATCACCCACTTGGCCAATCTTCCTGTTAGATTTGCTTTGCTAAGGAGATATTTCAGAGGATCAATCTTAGCTATGAGTTTGATTGTATGAGTTAGCATATAGTGTTGCAATTGTTCTGTGGTGAACACTATTGCTAAACAAGCTCTCTCAATAGATGTATAGTTGATTTTATAGCCATTTAGGGTTCTACTGATATAATAGATCACTCTCTCCTTTCTCGTTGAATATTCTTGTGCCAACAAAGCTCCTAATGATCGATCAGTTGTGGTTATGTACAATAGGAGAGGTTTTCCTTCTGCTGGTAGTGCTAGGATAGGCAGACTCATTAGGTATTGCTTCAGTTGATTGAAAGATGCCTCACATTTCTCATCCCATCGAAAGGAAATATTTTTGTGCAACAAGTGTGTAAAGGGATGGGTTTTATCGACTAGTTGTGATATGAATCTTATGATTGACTAAAATCTACCCTGAAGGGACCTTAACTAGCTGATATTCTTCAGAGGTGGCATTTCCATGATAGCTTTTAATTTTGTAGGATCCACTTCAATACCCTTTTCTGATCCTATGTATCCCAATAGCTTTGCTGATGTTACCCCAAACACACATTTCTTTGGATTCAGGCGGACGTTGAACTTCTCTATTCGGGTGAAGATTTTTTCTAGTATCTCCAAATGTCCTTCTCTAGTGTAAGATTTGGCCAACAAGTCATCCACATAGTCTTTGATAAAGGTATGCATCATGTCATGGAAGATGGTTGTCATGGCTCTCTGATATGTGGCTCCTGCATTCTTCAATTTGAAGGGCATGACGTTCCAGCAAAAGGTATCCCAAGGGCAAGTGAAAGCTATCTTGTCTTGGTCTTCAGGTGCCATCTTGATCTGATTATAACTAGAAAATACGTCCATTAGGGACAACATGCCATGACTTGTTGTTAAGTCTACAATGATATCAATGTTTGGCAAGGGAAAATCATCTTTCAAACATGATTTGTTAAGGTCTCTGAAGTCCGTACAAATCCGTATGTTGTTATTAGGCTTTGAAATAGTCACAATGTTGGATATCCATTCAGCATAATCAATAGGTCTAATGAATCCTACATCCAATAATTTCTTTAGTTCTACCTTCACCAATAAGGTAATGTGGGGATGCATTTTTCTCAACTTTTGCTTGACTGGTTTGACTCCTGGAGGAAGGGATAAGTGGTGCATGATGAGATCTGGGTCTATCCTTGTCATGTCTACATATGACCAAGAAAAATTGATTTTCCATTCTTCAAAGAACTTGATAAAGTTAGGCTTCTCTTGTTCTGTCAAAGATTTTGCTAGATGGAGAGTTTTCACTTTTTTCGCATTGCAGATATTGATAGACTGTGTTGGCTTGATCAAAAATTTGGATCTCTCTTGGAAGTGCTCTGGGAGAGTCTCAAATTTCCCATCCTTCGGCACCTTGAAGAGGTTTTCACCGTCGGATGTGCTCTTTATTTTTATTCTTTCTTGATCTGATACTATTGTGGAATGGTTTTCACCATCAAATCTTTCTTTTGTTTTACTCATTTTGCAATTGGGAAATTTGGCACTCTCTTGTTTGGAATCTTCGTTATGAAATTCAATGGTGGAGTCTGTTTCATTTTTGGCACAAAGGAATTTCACGATAACATCATCGCTTGAAAAGGTGGGGATATCGATAGGCTCAGTTTGGTCCCAATCTATGAGTTTAGGATGTACTAATGGTAGGGAATCATTAGATGGGTTAAGATCGAAAGCAGTGAGGGTACTAATGGCAACATAATCTTCAAACAATACTATGGCAAGGTCGAGGTCTATGATGTCACTCTCCTCCAAATGATCTATCTCAGTAGGAGTTTGATCGTCTTCGCTTGAGCCATTGATAGGTTGTGATCCAAATTCAAATTGTCTTAACCCGGAGCTTTGTCCCTCCTTGAGTGTGGGTGTATAATTATGTGCTACATCAATGTCCTTATCATGATAGGACTCTTCTGACGGCGAATCCCATTCATATTCATTGGAATCCGTTTCATAGTGATTGCTTTCTTGCAGTTGTAGGATCTGTTCAACAAACTTTTGTTTTAGGTCCTCCTTTGTTTCTTCGTCCTTTTGATGCTCTTTGTATCCCAAATCTGTATTGTCCCTTGGATTGGTTATGATTGGTTGGATGGGTTCTATGATTCCTTCTTTCCTTTTCCCAATAGGTCCTTGTCCTTTGTACCCCATCTTTTCCAAAATTGAGAATCCTTTGCCATACTATGTGGTTTGGACATTAGCGGTTACTGCTTGAGAGTCAGCTTCATCCTTGTAAAGCTAGTTTAAGATTTCTTTATCTTCAAATTCCTCTTCTTAAGTGCTTTTTTTAATGAATCGACCATCAAAAAGTGTGACAGGTTGCGGGGATGGTTGTGATGAGGTTGACAGTTGACCATAGGAATTTGGAGAGGATAATTGTGAGAGACATAGGGATTGCTCAATGGAGTATTCACCTACACCTTTATCTTTGATTTGGGCTTTTTTCTCAAGTTGTCTAGATAAAGTATTTAATTGGGCTTCATGATTGGCTGATGTAGAAGGGGAAGCCTCTTCCTTTTTCTCAAGTTGTTTATATGAAGGGCTTGTTCAAATTTCTTCATTTGATTGACTTGCATCATTTGGGGTGGTAGATGGGGAAGCAAGGGCTTCTCGATTATGCGGCACAAAAACATCCTGGACTGACTTTAGGGTATTGCAATATTGGGGGCTATTAGAATCAACAGGAATGGTAACCTCTTGCCCATTGCAAGGGAAATTTAGACATTGGTGGTAGGTGGAGGGAACTACTTGCATCTCGTGGATCCAAGGATGACCCAAGAGTATATTATATGTTAAATCTTTATCCAGAACTTGGCAAATCACATCTTTTTGAATTGGCCCTACCTGAATCGAAAATACAATTAACCCCTTTGAAGCTCTTTCTTCATCATCATAGGCCTTAATGGTGATCTTTTTCCTTGGGTCTATTGCATTCTCAAAGAATCCTAGTGCGCAATCAAGCTTTAAAGTACATATATTAAGACCGGCATCTCCATCTATTAGGACGCGCTTGACATGACTTTTATGTATTAGGACTTCGATATGAAGGGCTGTGTTATGAGGATGGGCGAAAGATACATCATCATTTTCTGAAAAGGATAAGCAATGAGGTGCAACCAAATGTCCCACCATGGCTTGGAAAGTGCAGACTTCCAAATTATTTGGTACTGTTGTATCAACTAGGGATTTTTCCAAGATCTCCTTATGGGCGGGTGAGATTTTAAGGAGCTCCAATATTGATATTTGCGCAAGAATATTTTGGAGCTGATCAACAATGTTATATTTATGAGATGGGGTAGTGGTTGTTTTGGAAGTGCTTCCTTTTAAGAAATATTTTGTTTGTGCCCTTGTTGTCACGTTTACGGGCACACTTTCTTTTTTTCCTTTGACCTTGATGACATTAATTTGATTATCTACTGCATCCATGTCTTGTTGGATATTATGGACTTGATTGGAGGGAATGTTGGCATCATTGATTGGATGGTTGGTTGCAAAAAGGTCTGGTATGTTATTGATCTCAATGTCATTTGTATGCTCTTCACCGACTGAAATATGATAGATGGTGGTGTCATGAACATAGTTCACACTTTTTCCTTTACCGTTCATGGTAGAAGATCCCCCTTTATCATAATTTGGCAAGGGGTTTTTGAATGCCCCATGATCAATGTTTGTTTGGGGTTCTTCTATTTGTATGATCCAATTGTCAATGAAGTCTTGTATCTTGTGTTTTAATTGCATGTAACTATTGGTTAGGTGACCTTTGCATCGGTGAAATTCACAAAAGTGAGCCTCGTTCCACCATGACGATTTTGCTTTTGGTTCAAAACCTCGGGTGTCGGGTAGAGTGAGAAGATTTTCCCTGAGAAGTTTCTTCAATGCGGATTTGTATGATTGACCCAAAGGTGTGAAATTTCTACGGTTGTTCGATGTTTGGTAAGGTAGTTTAGGTGGAGGATTATTTTTGTTATTATTTTGATTATTGTTCTGATTCATATTCTGGTTGGTGTTGTTTTGATTAGGGGTTGGGTTGGTCTTGGATGTGACTCCTGATAGATTGAAGACCGGTTTGGCATTATGTGTTTCTGCTGAATTATCGTTGCCAGTATTCTTGTATTTTTTCCAAAATTTTGGTTTATCATTGTTGGAGGAGTTGGCTGAATTTTTTTCGTTGTAAATTTTCAAGATTCCTCTCTTGACTAAGGCTTCTTCAATTTTGATTCCATTTTCTATCAATTTCTCAAAATTTGGTGGACATTGTAATTTAAGCCTATAATTCATGTCATCATTTAAGTTGTCAACGAATACCTCCATCTTTTCTTTTTTTGGTATGGGACAAGGATATCTTGTGAATAATCTCCTCCACCTTTGTAAAAATACTAGGAATGATTCCCCCTTCTTTTTTTTGCAATTGCAAAGGTCCTTCATTGTGATCTCATGTTGAATATTGTATGAGTATTGGGTGATAAACTTGTTGAGTAATTCCTCAAAATATTTGATCCCTGGAGGTAATTGCGAGAACCATTGCATGCATTTCCCTCCCAAACTACGTGGGAATAATCTCATTAAGTAAGTGTCTTCATGGGAAAATTCAAGGCTCATAATTCTAAATTCCCTTACACGATTGATAGGATTTGTCTTTCCATTGTATTTATCAAATTTAGGGAATTGACAATGTTTGGGGAATGGTATCATGTTGACACTTTGATCAAAAGGGTAGGGGCATATATCTTGTATTGCATATCTCTTAGTGGTTCCAGTTTGTATGTTTTGCATTTGTTGTTGGAGGGTTTGTATTTGTTGTGTTAAGGTAGCCATGGGGTCATTGTTTCTTGCTTCATTTTTTTGTTTTAGTTTGTGTTTCAGTTTTTGTCTTCTTAGGAGTTCTTTGTAATTTTGTGATATCAAAATCCTTGAGTAATTTGACTCCTTTGTTTGCTAACATCAAAAGGCATTTCTCACCCTCCTTTTCAAACATCCTCTCCATGAATTTATGAAAATTTTGGTCTTGTTGTGCTTGTTTTATGGTTTCATCCGTTGTTTCCTCTACCTCATCTTGACGAATTCCAAAAAATGGATTTTCTTCTCTTTCAACCATGGTGTTTTGGTCTTCGATTTCTTTTTGTTCAAGTTTTCACTTTTGCAACCTCGTTAAAATAGGCATACAAGTGATGAATTTTTTCTAATTTTTCTAAACGGTGGGAGCCAATTTATATGTGGTGTAAATATGTGTATCAATAAGATAAAAAACACATCAATGAAATGTATTACATAAAAGGATTGGAAATAACAAAACTAAAATGCTATCACTATCCTCTCAAATCATCTAATTGTCCTCTATTCTAAGTGATATCTCAATTCATGCTCTCAAATTTATTTGGTGCACATGAATCTACAAGATGGCAACCTAAGAAACATGATGCTATATATAATGCAAAGCTAAATGCCTACATCTACATGTTTTTGGTATTTTTGATTGTAATGCTAAATGATATGGTGTAATGCTGCTATATTCACAATGATGCTAAAATGATTGCTGCAATGAAGATGTAATTCTAAATGAAATGATGTATAAAACACAACAACTAAGATGCTAAAACTAACATTGCAATGATAACACTAATATGAAATAAATGCTAAATGCTAAACTAAAATGCTCTCCAAATTCTCTCAATTACTAAGATGGTTTCTGCAGCTTAAGTTTATAATCAACTCCTTGTTGAAGAGCTATAGAATTGCCTTCTATTTATAGATTCTTCCAAGCTTGGGATGAGGTGGCAGAGATGAACGGTTCAGATCGTGATCTCGGGACATCAATGGTGGAGCACAAAGAGGTTGGAGAAATTCATGGAGGCTACTCCATTTGGAAGACAAATTCTCCAAGTGTCAAAGAGTATCATTTGAAAGAAGGAGCCATGTGTCTCCAAAGAGGTTAGGAGGTTGAGAGGTTGGAGTGGATATTCCAAATTTAAAAATTGGGAATAAATGAAATTATGTGTCATGTGATGAGGTGGAAGATGAGTTGGAGGTAGTTAGAGAAATATGGAGACATGTGCCAAATTTGAATTAAAAATTCAAATTTAAATGAAGGAGGGAAATTAACTAAATGACAAATTATTTAATTTGTGCATTTAATTATTTTAAGAGGAAAAACGATTTTGAATAGAAGAATTAAGGGATGAATCATATAAATAAATTTATCAATTTATTTATATAAGTAGAAGAATTAGGATTTATTAATTAAATATAAAGTATTTAATTAATTGTGCTCTAGACCATTTTTATGTGTACACATTATCCATTTTGCATATTAACTATATGCAGTGTGTAGCATATTATTCAATACATTTGCAATGCATGGTTTCTATTGATAACATATACGGTTAATACATTGATTAATATTCACTTCAATAAGAAATGCATAATATATCATAAGAAAAGTCTTTAAAGACTTCATGTGCGGGTGTACACATAAATACTATGCTACAGTAAGAAGCATTGCCTTTCCAATAATTGGCCTTTAAATACAATCGATAAATCAACCAAAGCGTATATACATATAGTATATATAATACACACACACACACACACATATATATATAACATACTAAATAACATTTAACACTGTTTATATATGTATATATATTCGTATATATATTTTATATATACTTTGACAATAAGTTTGTCTTAATAATCCATTTGTTATTTGAATGCATAAGATCAAGTTAACATTTCATATAATATCATTTGTATATATATATATATACATGTATACGTACGTATACATATTATATCGACATATTCATATGGACATTCCTATTTGTCAGCACATACGTGTATACCGATACATATATACATATGTATATATGTATATATATCATATATATACATTCAATTACACAATCAATCATATAAATAATTGCTATCTTATTGATAGGTATATATACATGTGTTGTATACATATACATACATGTCATATTATCCTCTCGATATCACCATGCCCATGAGCAACCTGTTCATAAGCGTGCATAGGTACATCTACCTATGTACTCTCATGTACATGCTCCCTCACGTATATAGGTTATCATCGACATGCATATGTATATATATATATATATATTCTATGTATATATATCTCATCAATTAAGTATAACAATACGAAGAATAAATTACATGCACCAAGCATTAAACATAATCCAAGATTGCTCTTAACAACAATCAAGATCCTTCCTAATGCAAATACATCATACTAAAGGATGACTTACCAATTCCCAAAACTAGGAATTGACTCAACCATTCTATAGTGAGTGTGTGTAAGCTCAGTTAGGTTTTGTTACAGGTTACCCAACCAAGTTGTTCTCTTGAGTGATACTTCCCCTCGCTTCTGGATGATTGAATCTGAGCCTTCATCCAACCTTACACATTTTCATGGTAGTTAGTTGCTCATCAAAACAAGCATTTGCATCATACTTTTCATAGTTAGAATATAAAATTCAACAACCAATCATTCCATATGGGTAAGTGCATGGATTTTTGACACAATTTTGATGCCAAATTGGAAGAAAAAAAACCCCCCAAAATAGTATTTGGTGCACACCGAATTTGGCACTCGCCAAATGTGAAAAGTGAATAAAAAGCCAAAAAACTCATTTCAACCTCCATTTTTTGTTGAACTCGCGGCTTGGCTTGGAGTTTTCTTCTCTGCAACTTGCGCTCATCAAATATCTTCCATTTTTTGCACTCTTAGCTTGCAATTCTTCATGAGGATTCTACCAACACGTTAGAGAGGTCAAAGATTGCAAAGAGGTATGCATTTTTATTCTATTTATTTTGAATTTGATTTAGAATGTAGATTGAAATAGGTTTCTTAATAGAACTTTGTTCTAATTCTTAGGGAATGAATCTCCACCTCCAAACATTGAGAATTCACAATCACCCCCTCATGAAGAACCTCCTATATAACAACAACCTGAAATCCCTCCATCAGTTCATAGGCATCCTCAAGGAACACACAAAAATATCCTAAATCAAATTGAAAACAATAAAAGAGACATTGAAAAATTAATTGGAAGATTAATCGAGCATGCCAAAACCCACCCTTATAGGAGAGGGATTTCTGAATCGTTGAAGTCAATTGTATATCATGTAGGAGAAATGAGAGAAAATAAAATTTTGGTCAAATAAGAGGCATGAGTTGAGACAATTTTATGCTAGTGGTTTGTCATATGTAAATGTGAAAAAACAAAAAATTAGCAAATCTGACTTGTGTGCGCTATTTACAGACCCAAGAAGCAACAAACCTTTGTCTCATGCATGCAAGAGCTTCCAATCCATTGGTGCCACCATGAATTAATTAAAAATAAAATTTGGGAGCGGTGGTGGATGGTATTTGACCAACCTCCATGCAATAACCATGAGGTACCACAATACTTTTTGAGGAAACTCTATTGTGAGTTTTTCCTCAATAAGATGCCATATTATTTTGACATCTTAGAGTTTTAGGGTAGAGGTGGGGGCTCCACACATGATAGACTTGGTGCATGATATAATCCACAGTTGGCACCGAGAACCTTGGACAAACCCATGGTGGAGCATGTCGCCGTTCCTTCCATTGTTAAGGACAATGTAGAGGTGGACACGCTGAACTCGATTAGCTCACTCACCCAGACCATTATATAGTGTGCGAGGTCTCTAGTAGAGCCTGATAGGGAGGAGACGTGTAGGCCCCGAGCTTCACCCCACCATTGTGGCACTTGCGGTGTTGTTTGCACATACAATTATTAGAGTGCTCGGGATGCAGCTACACAACCTACATCAATTGCAGAGGCGATGGCTATGATAGATGAATTACTGAATAATACATACAACATCGATACTCAGGTAAAATTTAGCAAGTTCATTTATTAAATTATATTTTGAAATTTAAGAATAACTAAACTAGTAGAATCATGCTAGTCTTCATGACCATAAATCAAATCTAGTTAGATACCCCATTCTTCATGAGGGTTTTCTTGTTCTCATTTTTGAACATTTTAAAGCTATTCTGACCCTTTCCCACTGACTCTCTTCTCCCCATTCTACATCTGCTAAGGATGAACTGGGGGCTAGCTACACAGACAAGGATGAATGGGAGACTGATATGAAGGATGAAGAAGATCATCCCTCAAAGTTGGTATGGAAGGGTAGTAACAAAAGTAAATCCAAGGCCCGTGCCCTTCCTAAACCCAGTGCCATGATCTCCATGGGAAAAGCTAAAGTCATTTTCCTGGGTTCTGAGGCTACTAATTTGAAGGCAAAAGGTAAAGCCAATGTCTTTCATTTGGAGAAGGGCTAGAGGATGGTTGTGGAGGACCCCTCCTATGAAACCAATCAGGATAAGACTCAGACGACCCCTTCGGCGGAGTACTCCAGCTACCTTGCAATTGATAGGGAGGACAAGCAAGGTATCCCAGTCGCCTCAAGGAGGATGATCATTACTTTAAGGCTGAGTGCGAGTTTCTTGCGGATATCTTGGCTATTGCCCACAATGGGTTCGTGGATTTCTTCATGCTGATTAGGTGGGTTTTCTTTGAGATTAAGGAGATTAAGTTGAATCAAAAGGGATTTTAGCAGTAAGTTGGAAATGAATGATATGATTGATAAAACTAACAAAGACAGAGATAAGGCCAACGGATTGTGGACTAAGGAAGAGAAGAGATATATGGTAGATTGCCTTAAGAAAACTATGGAGGATTTGCATCAATTCAAGAGTAACCATGATGGAAAGCTATTTGCAATTGAGGAAAAGTTTAAGCACATTAAAGAGTCCATTGAAAAGATTTTGGAAATGAGTCACAAGATCTTAAAATCCACTGCGAGCACCATGAATTTGATGGTTGAGAATATGGAAAAGGCTTATCAGGTAAGGACTGTAGTGGATGTGGAAGATGAGAAAGATGAAAGCAACAATAAATATGAACAATCTAGAGTAGGAGGTTGCTGATATCCTGAGGAATCTAGCCTAGCGGTTGGACTTTCATCATCGGGTTTTTGCTAGTTTTTTGTTGTACCCTTTGGGCTGGTTTTTTGTTCTCATCTGTGTTGGCAACGTTCTAGTTTTGTTTTGAACTCTTTCATGCTTTATCTTTCTTTTCTATGATGTTATAGGGTTTCGAGTCCCCTTCAAAACCTATTTTTTCCTTAATCAAAAACTAAATTAGTAGAATCAATATGATAAAATTTTAGGGTTGGAGTGTTATGAGATGTGCTCCATTCCTATAGACCCTTTTTCATTCTCAATGTTGAGTCCACATGCATGCAACTAGTATTAAAGATATTATTATTTCATTTGAATAGTTGAATATTATATTTAAATTTTTGTCTCATAACATGCTTTGGATGTCAAATAGTTTCCCAGTGGACCTTCGATCTCCACGCCTCGCAATTCATGTCCTCAAAGAAATTTCACTCAGGTAACCTTTATTCATTAATTGTGTTGTAAAATAATGTTAGCCAGTTTTCATAATTTTGCATATACAAATCTAGAAAATTGATGAGAAGCACAAACATTGGTTGGTCTTGTGATATCCTAATTATATTTACCATTCAACTTCCATCTCATTCTTCCATTCCTTTCATCATGCATATTTTAACCATTTTATATCACATATCCCAATCTTTAACACCTTATATATTATACCACCTTCCTCCATATTTCATCTTACACATATTGTTACAAGAAACCTTTCCTTCTTCTCATTATTGACCAAATATCTTATACATTATTACTACACACCTCAAGTTCCCACTTCATGTCCTATATTCAAACCTTAGACACAGCCTAATTCACTTTATGGTCTAATATTCCCTCCTAATTACTTCCCATTAACCTCTAGTATAGTTCACCTTAAAAATGTTTTATTATCCCATCCTAGCTCATCCAATTAATCTCTACTAGTCCATTCTATGTTCCATCATCCCCTCTTGATCATGCCACATTATCTTCTCCTAATTCAATTTTTGTTCCTTTATTCCTTCCTAATCCCATCCCATTAACATTTAATAGTTCACCCTATTTTCCATGATCCCCTCCTAGCCCATCCCACTAATATCTATTAGCAGTCCATCCTATGTTTCATTATTCCCTTCTACTCCCATATTATTGTACCCTTTATTATTTCACCCTATGTTCCATCATCCCCTATGTTCCACCCTATGTTCCTTTACCCATTCTATGCTATACCATCTTTATCCATGTTTCATCCTATAACTCTTCTCTATTATTACTACACATAGGCCAAGTTCCCACTTCATGTACTATAGTCAAACCCTAGACACCTCCTAATTCACCCTATGTTCCATTATTCCCTACTAATCCCATCCCTTTAACCTCTAATTGTTCACCCTATATTTTTTTATCCCATCCTAGCCCATCCCATCAATCTATACTAGTCCGTCCTATGTTCCATTAACCCCTTCTATTCCCATCCCATTACCCTCTCTTATTTCACTGTAAGTTCCATTATACCCTTTTGGTCTTGTCCCATTATCTTCCCCTAATTCACCCTATGTTCCTTTATTCCCTACTAATCCCATCCCATTAACCTCTAGTAGTTCACCCTACGTTCTACAATACACTCTTGGATGTTCCCACTAATCTCCACTAGGCCATTCTATGTTCCATTATCATATTCGACTCCCATCCCATTGTACCCTCTATTATTTCACCATATGTTCCATTATCCCCTCTTGGTCTTGTCTCTTTATCCCTTCTATGCTATAGCATCTCCATCCAAGTTTTATCCTATACATATGTACAATTACAAGAAATCTTTCCTTCCCCTCATTATTGACCAAAGTTGTCTTCTCCATTACCGTTGCACACCTCAACAACCAACTTCACGTGCTATAATAAAACCATAGACATTTCCTAATTCATCCTATGTCCTATTATCCCTTTGAAAGCTGCTAGTAACATAGTAATTATCACTTCATTCATGTGAAATTCATTGTGGCATTGTCACTATGTTGACAACATTCCTCATTAACATTACTTCATCAACATATACAATTTGAATCTCAATGAGCACTTAACATGGGCGTTTGCAAGAGTTTAGACTATCCCAGTGGACTTAGTACTTTCACCATTCTGTGATCTATAAGCACTATACTATAGTCTCAATTGAGGCCAACCATTTACTCTTTCATGCAAGGTCACTACCAACAATAGGGATTGTACTGTTGCATAGACTGCCATCACTTCCCAAAGTTTTCTTAACATTGTGTTTCAATTTCTTTCAACTGTCATTGACCTTTACCTTGTGTTGAATTTTGTTATTAGCATCACCATTCTTGAATAGATTCCTTCAAAAGTTTTTGCACTTATGATGCATGAATTTTATGCATTTTAATCTATGAAGTTGCTGCACTTTTATATTTTTAATTCCTGCTCATTATGACAGTCATATTGTTGCTCTTTTCATTTTCATTTGCTGCTCATTTATGACAGTTATAAAGTGACTACTTGAACTTCTTTATATGACTGCTAGATATGTTGTTTCATTTTTTGTTGTTGAAATTAGATAGCCCTAGCGATGTTGGTGGTACGATGGACCATGGAGTTGTTGTAGCAATAGCCAATTTTGATCCTTTGAGAGAGGTATGCAATAGATTAGTTGATTTGACATTATATTTCTCTCCCCTCTACCTTTAACCCTTAAACTCTCTACCCTCTACCCTTAACCCTTTACCCTCTACCCTAAACCATCAACCCTATAGGTCCTCAACCCTATGCCCTCAATTATCAACCCTATAACCTAAACTTTGGATCCTCAACCCTCATCTATCTATGTCCCTCCATCCTCTTCTCTCCTTCTCTCTCCATCCATCCATTCCTCCCTCTCTACCCTAATATCTCAACTCTATACCCTCAAACCTTAAACCTTTAAACACTCAAACTTAAACCCTCAACCCTCAACCCTCAACCCTTAAATCCTAAACCCTCTACCCTCTACCCTCAACCCAATACCCTCAACCCTCAAACCTAATTCCTCAACGCTATACCCTCAACCCTCTTTCTCTCTCAAGTCTCTCCCTCCTAATTGAAAGAGGGGGAGAGAAAGAGAGGGAGAAAGAGAGGGAGGGGGAGAGATATGGAGTGGGAGATAGAGGGATGGGAGAGAGATAGAGGGAGTGAGAGAGACAAAGGGAGAGATAGAGGGAGTGAGAGAGAGAGGGAGTGGAAGAGAGATAGAGAGAGCGAGAGAGACCTGAGAGAGGGAGAGGGTTAGCAGGGATAAAATTGAGAAAGAGAGGGAGGGAGAGGCGGTGGGAGGGAGAGACTTGAGAGAGAGGGAGAGGGAGATGGAGAGAGGGTGGGAGGGAGATACCTAAGAGAGAGAGAGAGAGAGAGAGAGAGAGAGAGAGAGAACGACCTACGAGAGGGAGATGGAGTGAGAGAGAGAAAAAGACCAAAGGGGGAGAGAGAGGGAGTGTGAGAAAGGGGGTTGGATTGAGATGTATTTATCTAGGTAGGGTGGGAGGGAATGGGACCTGAGAGAGGGGATTGAAGTGAGAGAGTAGTTAAGGTATCATGGGAGGGAGTGAGACCTTAGAGAGAGAGAGACTTTAGAGGGATATAGAGTTATCCAGTTAGGGTAAGAAGGCAAAGAGCGTATGAAAGGTAAAACCCCAACTATCCATATACGATCATAAACCACACACTCTCAACATTACCAAAGTGGTCGACCAAAGAGAGGGGAAAGTTAGATTTTTTTCAAAGCATGTCATTTGTCGCACACCAAATTTGGTGCTCGCCAAATGACTTGCTTTGGACGAGTGAATTGATAGGATTTTCCAAATTTCCTCATATTTTTGTTTGTGCTCACTGTCACGTTTACATGTCTTTCAATGCAAGTTTATAAAAAAATCGTGATGACATTAACCTCTCTTAGCTATCTAAATATATAATTCTTTTTTTGTTTTGATTCAATTAAGGTTTTTATCCATAACTTCTATTGTAAATGCCTCCGTTTTTGGTAAAAAACCAACATGTGCTAGTTTTAGGATAGATTTTTACTTGTTCATTGAAACGTGACACAAATTAAATTTTTTAAAACTAGACTCCATTCTACACATGATGAAAAAAATTCAATTTTTGATTAGTTTTCAAATTTTTTATGGGGGAGCATGCTCAAATTTCAGCTTTTCAGGATGTGTCCACTTTCAAAATTCATAAAATATTATATTCATTAAAAAATTATGCAAAAGAACAAGGATAAACTACATGGTGTTAGATAATTTCTCACCATTCAGATTTTTGAAATTCTAAAAAAAAGTTAATCAAAAGGGGGGGGCAAGCGTTATGCTATTTTTTTTTGATAAAAACAAGACCTATTTTGGGCCCCCCCTTTTTGAGACCCTTAATCTTCATTAATTTCAAAAATAATTAGTAGCTTAGAAACTAGACTTAGAGCACTTCAACTCTTGTTCTTGCTACATCTTTAAATTTTGAGCATAACTATCTTCATTTTCTCGTGCAAATCAGATTTTGTTGATTTAAAAAAAAAGTGGCATCTTAAGAGCCAAAATTGTATCACATATCCATGCACTTACCCACATATGCATTCCACCACATAAAATTAAATGAAATAAACACTCATTCATAATCCTCTGATAAACAAAGTGCAACCATATATATTTCCAATCAAAATTCTAAATATATACATATGCAATAATTTAACCTAACATAGTAATAGTAAATAGGTAAACACACAATGGGGTGTGACAAAAATACTCCATTTTTGTTAACCAACTAGTCAACTCATCTAGTTCTGAATTCTTGAGAAGCAAGACATCTCCATCTTTTTTTTCTTCCCAATATTGGATATGGCTCTTATGTATTTGCTTTCTCTTGTATCCATTTATAAATTTGCATTTTCATCTTTTCATCTCATTGCTTTAACTCCTCCTTCACTACTATTTCTAGCCCTCTCATGTACTCAATCTCTTCTCCTATTTTAAGTTCTTCCACTCTAGCATACATTCCCCATATGACTTCTAATACCTCATCCACCATTCATACAAATTTTATCATCATGGAAACCTTTTCCATTCTTCTTCTTAGAGATATGTTCTTGTTCATATTGTTGTCCCTTTTATTGCAACTCTTTTGGTTGCAACCCTATAGAGGAATACACACTTTTTCTCCGCATGAACCACTTGGACCCACACGTGGTCTCTACTAGACTCCAATTATTCTCATTCTAAGGGTAATGCACTCCTTCCTAGAGTTGTAGCTTAATTTGATACCAGGTTGATGACACCACAACATAATTTTCAACCAAAGAGAAGCCTAATAACAACTTGTTGTAGGTTCCTTGCAACTACTCAATCCAATTCCTATAGAGTTACACTAGGGTAAATCCACAATACTGTCTCCCACTTTTTGGCCAAAGTAGGACACTGAAATCAACATTTTCACCAAATTTTCACTTTATAAAACCTATAACAACTAAACCATTAAAAAATTGGAGATTATGTGAACTAGTTATTTGTGAGGATTTGTGTGTAGATTCTATATATATTTTAAAAAAATTTAGAAAAAAATTGTGATTTTTTTTGCATAACTTTTAACAACTTACTTTAACAGTAAGTAACATTTTAAAACGGTGATGTTTATATTGTCACACATAAATTTTTTATTGAAAGGATAAAATTATAATTTTTAAAATTTAGAAGTGTAACATCAATATCTAGTGCATGGATAATTTTTCATAATTTTTTGTTACATATTTTTAAAAAATAATTTTCAAAATCAGAGTAATTATAAGATGGATGTAGGTGTATGGAATCACACATAAATTGTTTTATATGTATTGAAATTATTATATTTTTTTGGCTAAAATAATAACATCAATACCTAGTGCACATATTTTTTAGAATTTTTTTCTATTTTTTTACATGCATTCACAAGAAATAAAATGTACATACAATAATAAAATTAAAAATATTCAAAATTATACTTTTTGGAAAGCTTATAATAATAGCTACATACATACAAAACACAATTTCTAAATGAATTTAGATAATCAAGTCAATCGGGGAAAGAAGTCTTGCTTGCTCTCGAAATGCTTTGCTCCACTTTTGAAATTGCACATTCTACAACTAGAGTCGATGGCGACATAGGAAATAGCTATAAGACGGTGGGAAAGATTGGCTCTTGGGATTCTTTGTGCATGGATCATAAATGGATTCTTGAAGGTAAGCTAGACTACATGAAGGCACTAAATGGTGGTGCTAGGGTTTGCGATGCAGGCAACAAAAATTGCAGGTCGCCTGGCTCCTCTATGAAGGTTTTTCCCCATTTAGACACATGCAAAAAAATTTCCTCTTGTAAAGTTTATCAAAATCCTACTTCTTCTATTGTGTTTCCAATCAAGGATGGCTCTTGGTCGCATGGAGATCATGGTGGGAGGGGGTGCACTGGAACATAGATAAAAATTGCGTATGGTAAACCTATGCTCTATGATTCTTTGTACAACGAAAGAGCAAGTGTCGCCCTTTGAAAATGATAGAACCATCCCGTGCCATGGTGGAAGAAGATTAATATGGTGGCAGATGTAGGTCATCATTTCCAAAATGGGGTGGGGCATTCAGTAAAGATGCGCGATGAGGGTTGGATGTTGGATGAGGATGTTGCTCGCAAACAGGGGTTTCCAAATTTGACTGGGGATACTATGAGGGCAATGGTGGGTTTGTTTTGCAAAGAAGAAGATGCCGCTGATAAACAATCCAATCGGCCACTCCCATGTGCCTCCACCCCCCCAACAGTGGTCTTGCGTGAGGAGATTCGTAAGGAGGTCATTGAAAATGAGACATATTTCACTAAATTGGGCCTGATTGGAAGTTAAAAGGTTTCTAGGCAAGCCTTGCTGCATTGCATTAGTGGATCACCAAAATGTGGCACCCCATTTTGGATGGCGATTTTGAGATTTATCCTTGTGCGCGAGGATTTTTTGTGGTCCTATTTGAGAGTGATCGAGACAAGAACACAATATTATGTGACTACCAATGGAGTTTTGATCAACACTTTCTTATGCTGAAACCATGGCACCCCTCTTTCAATCCTCTTACTAAGTCTTTTGCTGCTACTCCAACTTGGGTAAGATTGTCAAACCTTCCACTGCAATTTTGGTTCGATTCTTGCTTCAAAGCCATTGGTAATTCATTGGAGAATTTCTTGGGGGTTGATGAGAACTCATCAAAATACATGCACACAAACTACACTCACATTCTGATGGAGTTGGACACCTCTAGGGTACTCATGGCTAAGTTAACTCTAAAAACTGCTGATGGAAGCTGCGTCCAACTGATAGATTATGAGGGTTTACCATTTCGTTGTCATATATGTTTCAATACTAGACATATTGCTGCTCATTGTGCTAAGCAGAGAAGTGATTGCCAAGCCACATTATGGAAATACATTTCACCTCAACATTATTTAGTAGAACAAGAAGGGCCGCTCAAGGGAGATACAGTCATCTATGGTACCCCATCATGAAGGGTTGGTGCTCAAAGGTCACCACCAGGTAATCCATCACCAAATGTGGAGGGAAAGAAAGATTCCCTCCCAATAGAATAAATAAACATGTGGAAGTTAAGGTGCCAAAATTAGGTGAACTGGTGGTTGAACAGGAAGAAAGTGCAATGACCTTGGACTCTGTGGGGAAACAAAATCCCCCTCAACATGGAGCTAAATAGATACAATCGGGTGAAGAGGTGGTAGACCAAGCAGAAGTTGCAACGAACTTGGGTTTTGAAAGTGAAAAAGAGTCCCCTCAATACTCAGGGGAGGTTGTGGGAGCTAAGGATACAAAGGGAAATTGGAACATGATTCAAAGAAAAATGAAGAAAAATGAGATACCTTTTAACATGCAGATTCGTTCCCACTCCACATAGGGGGAAAATGCATAGTAACTGTGTATGCAAGGGTGTATGGGCGATTTTCTCTAAAACACTGATGTATGGGATGGGTGCCAAAGATATCAAAATGTAATTCTCTTTTTAGAAATTAATACAATGGGTGTTGCCCCTTAGTAGCTATTCATCGATCAAAAAAAATAAATTCTAAATGAATTTATTTGATCCCCCAAAAGGTAAATAAAAAGTGGTTTTTTGTTAGCATTTTGATAGGTGGAAAGGAGACTCCATTGTGGGTATGATTTAAGAGTAGAGGGGTTTTATCTAAGGGGTTTGATCCAAGGGAGTCTTATCTAAACCTCTTCAATTAAAACCCTTTAGATAGAATCCATCAAGGCTTAAATCATTATTTTTTCTAAAAAATAAGTGATTTCAGGTAAAAATCAGGATGTCCCAAGTTTGAGATCCATTGTTGTGGGATGACCCACTAAACACTACAATTCTTGTAGGTGGCCTTTCCCTATTTCTACAGAGTTACACTCAACACTGTAGTTACACACACTCACACACACATATACTTCACACATAAAAATACTTATTGTATAAATACCAATTAGCAACCAACACAAAATAAAAGGTCCTAGATACATTGATGTATGCCAACATTCAAACGCATGACAATATTGCACTAAAATAATATATTTTTATTTCATTACCCAAATTGAAAATACATTCTTGGGTATTTGTACATTCAACAAGGAACAAATATTTCTTCCTTGATTTATTTTTCCCTTTTGACTTTACCACTCATTATGCATTTAAAACAACAAATGTTGGAGTGAAACTACCTTTGTGGTGCAATACAAATTGTTTGGTGAGATCTTTCATTTGATTTTTTTTTTCCTTTTACGATTTCTTACTTTATTGGAGGTATTAATTAGATTTGAAATATGTTTTAGTTTTTATTTTATTTCATTTCTTTCTATTCACATTCTTGGCATATTTAGTGGGACTTGTTCCTCATCTACCAACATCTATGATTTAGCAAGGGATAATCTCGCCATGGAAATAGACATTCGAGTCCTCCATCTATATACTTATCCTCCATCCAAACTTACCTATCCAAATCATTATCCTTCTTTCAAAATTAAAAAAGAAAAGAATAAAAAAGAAAAAGTGATTTAAAAAAAAAGAAAAGAGAAATTATTCATCCAATGGTGAAAACCATTCCTATTGTTCTCTATACAAGTACCTTGATAAAAAATTGGTAAACATTCATTTTGTATATCCTCCACCCATTAGCACCTTACATTTGGGATCAATATTCTTCAATCCTTTCTACCTCATCCTACCCACCCCATCTTATTTACCCATCTATTATATTTGTCTACCTCTCACATCATATCTAATCCATACTCCTTTCCTATTTTGATCCTAATAAATATTGGAGCAACGTATCCAAGCATGCTTTAGTCAATACAAGCTTTACTTTGTAAGTCCCTCTTACAACCTTTCTTATCCAATATACTACATACAACATGTGATATGTTATTCCTATGCCTCATGGTCCTTGGAGACTACATCCCACAATTCCTTCAAATATTCATAATCCTTCACCCTATAACCCATCTTATCTACTATTTGTGAAAATCTCTCCATCCAATAATCCTCTAATCTCTAATCTAAGGAATCCTTTAACCTTTTCATCCTTTTTTGGTTTTCTCTTGTCATAAACTACATAAATGCACTACAATACAATTCATCTATCCTCAATCCTTACAATCCAAACATCCCCACATCACTTAATCTAAATGAACACAATTCTAATCCATACAATCTAACTAAGTAATCTACTGCATTATCTAAAAACATCTAATAGTTTTGTTCCCAACCTTTTTATAAATATTGATTCTCTTTATTCCACTTATCATCATCAAAATATATTGTTACCAATCCTTGTGTTGTTATCATCATTAAAACATAATCCTTGAATTTCTCTTCTTGTCAACAATGCTATCATCATCATCATCAATCAAATCAATCATTTTTCAACTTAACTAGGGGAAACATCATTATTTGTCTTTGCATTGTTTGTGCATGCTTGTTTATTTTCTTGTGTGTATTATAATTTATTTGCATTTGTAATGGTCCTTATAGGATATTTCAACAACTACATCATGGTATTTTATACCATGGTTCAATATGACACATTCTTACATGTGACCTTTTCTTTTGGGTTAGTCTTTTATACACCTATGCATCATCAACTCATTCCTTCTACTATGGTGTGTACTATAAAGTGTTACATCAATCTTAAGGTTTCTCACATCCCCCAGGATGATTATCAATCCTCTTCCATCCTTCCATCTCTTAATCCATATTCTTATCCTTATCCATTGATCTTTCCATACCATTTTATCTTGTATCCTCTAATCCATTCATCCATTTCAAGAGTATACTCATGTTCTTCAAACTTATCTATCTTCTTGAGGGGGAATCTTACCCCCTCCTTATCATCATTACCATCCTTCCTACAACTAGGTTATCCTACCACTAGTCCCATCTCTTACAAGTCGATTATATATATATTTTAGGAAAATTTATATCAGAGAGGATAACACCCTTTCTATTGCTTTGAAACACCAAATTACAAATTTATAGGACCAAACATTACATATTGTACTTAGAGGACCTTAATGTACTTAGAATAGCACCCTTTCTTAGAGGACCTTAATGTCATTGAATGATTTTTTTGAAGGGGTTTTCTTGCACTTCATCTCTATCCATTCTTGTTCCATTTCAAGGTTTCTACTTGCCACATTCAAGTTTACAATATTGTCACTATTTGCCAGAGTAACCCAATATATCGATGAAATTTTGGTGTTCTTGAGCAGCGGATCTATTTCCTCCAAGGGGGTAGGAGAGGGCTTCTTATTAGTCATCTCTTGAGGATGGTTTTTCTCAATCTTTGGAGTGGGTTGAGGTGAAATTGGAATCTTTTCTTGATGCACTAGAGAAGAGGTAGCAACTTCCTATTCAAAGGGAGAGATAACATAATGATGTGATTCCACCCCATCCCACCAAGATGGATTGTTGATGGGGGTAGCCTTAGCCCGACCCTTACCACGTTGTGTAGTAACATGATCAGTTGTAAAACATTTTCTACACCTAAAGGCAATTTTTTTGTAATCTATTGGTTGGGACCAAAACCTGTTGCCAACTTTGAGAAAAATCTCTACCAGAAGACTTTTTGAAACTTGTATTTCGATGCATAGACCAACAAAAGTTGAGTTCTCATAATTGATTATTTCCTTTGAAATGCTGTGGTATTTTCCTAGCCCATTGATAATCTCCTTCTGACAATCAATTTCCAAAAATTGTAGGGGAAGTTAAGGTAAATGAACCCATAAATAAGCAGAAGAAAATGACTCTTCACGGATCAAACAAAGGGAACCATGGTTTCATGCGTAGGAAATATCTTTGGAAGAACCATGGACCATTAGTAAGTATCATTTATTTATCTTTTGCATAATCAAATTCCAGTATGAAAAACCCTTTAGCACAGGGATGAATTTTGAATTCCTCCTCTAGACGTTCTTTCTGGTTCAAGCATGTCCAAGCATGGAGATCACTTAATTTTGGCCATACCTTAATAAATCTGCAAACAAGGGCATGGGCCTGTAATTTGTCCTCTCTTTCACCGATGAACTTATCCAAACAAATATTTTGGGTAGACAATACTAGCACATAGAGAAAGGAGGCCTTTGATTTGCATTGACATGGGGAGAGGGCGAGTTAGAGATTATATTCCTAGGCTACATACTAGCATGACTGTGCTAAACCTCCAAACCTAGGGCATCGCAACTTAAGGAATCCTTAAAGTTTCTATGCCCAACATCCTTAGACCTCGTGAATGTACTACACGTAGCAATACGAGAAGGATGCACAAAAATGAAGACATTAAAGGGCTGAAACCGCTGAAACCAGTGTTGCAGACAGTAGACGGGAGGGAGGGAGCACTCGCAGGCATACTTCATTTTTTCCTACACAGTAATTGATAATTTCTTACCAAGTCGATTATTTATTCTTCTTCTTTGAAATGGAATTTCTTCACCTAGTCACAACATTGTCTCAAAGAGAGGTAAAATATAAACATCTAAGAAATACACATCATATTATCCATTGAAAATTTTATTTAATGATCCTAAATCATATTTTCCTAAGTTTTGATCTCATCCTCCTACATTCCCATTGCACATGATTTAATAAATTTTATTTATTGAAATTTACCTTTTTCCATTCAATTGCCCAAAAATCATAAAATTAAATTAAAACTCTTTTAATTTTTGTTGTACCCCAAATTATTATTTTTGCTACACTCAAGCATTTTGAAGAAATGAGTCAAAGTCGTTAAAATTGTCAAAAAAGGTCAAAATTGGGGATTTGCATGTCTTGCATGAGGGTCGTAAACTCAAAATTTTCAAAATATGATGATTTGGGTCTGCTCAATGCAACCAAATCTAAAAAACTCAGATTTCAATTTTTTGGCCCTAAATTTTAGGAAACTTTCTATTTTTAGCAAGTTTCTAAAAATAAAACTTTTTTCTGGGTTTCTTTTGAAATAGATCTAGCAATTTTTTCTCAAAAATAGAAAATCTCTTAAAATAGAAATTCTGGCTTCTAGGGTTCAAACTAATTTTGATTGGCTCAAAATACTTCCTTAACAGGTTGGTCCAGCCAAAATCACAAAAAGATCAATTTTTCCCTAGTGGGTCTGTTATGCTTTTTCCGAAGTTTTTCAGGAACTTCGATGCCATTAATGGAGGTTAGTCAACTGCTAGGTGTTAGAGTCAAACATTCAAGCACTGAACATAAGATGAGAAATGATGAACGTGCATGGAGAACAAAGAAAGGAAGCTGTCAAAGTTGGAAAATGTGAAATTTTGGCTATCTGGAAATCCAAGTGCCTCTGTCAAGCAAAGGGGCCTAGAGTTTTGTGCCTTAAGAAAATTTTCACCTCTGACAGTCAGAACAAAGGCAAGCGTCAAACAAAGGAGAAAAAATGAAAATTTCAAAATAAAAACTGTCTGCTAGCTATGGGCGCCCCAAAAGGAGATAGGCGCCCAACTTTTCAGAAGGTCAAATGATAAAATTAGGGTTTGAGCTCCCATACAATGTTGTTCAAAATCTTCTTAGCTTCGCAGTGGATCCACCAACACAACCATTTGATCAACCAGTCATTCGGAATTGAAGATTGGACGAAGGAGTCTCAACTGAGAAGATGAAGGCAAATCATGAAAATCATCAAGAAAATTCTAAGTATGAAAATTATGGGTGCCCCCAAGAGAGATAGGCACCTAGGGTTTTGAGCCACCTAATGTAGTGATCAGGGTTTGCAAATGTGACCATTATCTTTGGAATTCTGTTAGCTATCCAGTGATGTCTCACCTTGATCATTGGATTTGTCTGTCACCAGAAATTGTATATCAAACGAAGGACATATAATGGAAGATCAAAGCCTGAAGGTTGAAAATCAAGGAAAAATGACCATGTTTGGGGGTGTTGGGCACCCTAGGTAGTTAGGGGTGCCCAAGGATTTGAGTGCTTAAAAGATAAAATTAGGATTTGCAGTCCCCAACAACTCTTCTTTAGATTCAACCCATCTCTGCAATGGATTCAACGGTAAGCTCGTCAGATTTGTTAATCATTAGATATCATAGAATGATCAGAGGGGTAAAATTGTGCAGAATGAAGAAAGTCAAAATCAAAGATGAAAATTCCAAAAATTGACTAACTCTGGAAAATATGGGTGCCCTAGTGGGAGATAGGCGCCCAAAATTTTGGGACCCTAAAAGAAGCTTTCAGAGGATGTAACTCCCAAGAGACCCCTCTTAGAATCCTCCGAGCTATCCGAAAAGTCTAGCTACCAGTCAATCAGAGCTTTGGATCATCTAGAAACAAGAATCCATTAGAAGATCAGGAAGCAAGTGTAAAAGTGAAAATCATCAAAAATTGACTAACTTTGGAATTCTAGGCGCCCAAACTTTTGAGGGCCTGAAATCAATTTTCAAAAGAAATCATCTCTACAAGACCCCTCTTAGAATCCATCAAGGTATCTAGTGAATCTAACAACTAGTCAACTAGGTTAGTATAGCTCCCGGATTCGTGAAACCATCTGAAGGTAAGAAAACAGTGTTGAAACTCAAAGAACATAGAAATGGCTAACATTGGTTTTTTTGGGTGCCCCAGTCGAGAGAGATAGGTGCCCATGATTTTGAGGGCCAAGATGAAGTTTTCATAAGAAGTTGCCTCCAGGGTAATCTTCCCATAATCAGTCAGGCTCCGCAATGAGATCATCAACCAGTTCATAGGATTCACCGAGCTCCCCGGATTGAGGATCAAACAAAGGTTAAAAAATCAAGAAAAAGTTGAAATTTCAAGAAATTTGACTGTCTACTAGGGAAAAGCGCCCTAGGCTAAGATTGGCACCCAAGGCTCAATGCTTTAGAAAATTTTTAGTTTTCATAGTTCATCAATGAAAAAAGTGTCTACATTCGATGAACTTGCTCGGGATTGGCTTCAAGGAGTTTTAAAGCTGGACAATAAAAGCGGTTTTTACCCTAAAAACCTATTTAAGAGAGATTTTGTCTTCCATTATTCATTTTTGTAGGTTGGCGTCTAGAGCAAGAAGATTTTCTCTTTTTCATCAACGAAGATTTGAAGACCCAAACAACATTCTTTTTCAGTATTCTTCATGGTTTCGAGATCAGTGAGCAAGGATGAATGATTTTTCGTACTCCAAACTTCTAAGGCGTTTCTTTTTCAAAATAATCACTCAAATTTTTCCGTTTTTGATCACATGGGTCTCTCCGCTTTTTCATCCTCGTGAACATTCAGAAAATTTTCCCTCTTCTAGAAACTGCTTTTTGGCTGCTTTTTCAGGATGGATTTATCTTTTTCAGTTTCTGAGCATCTGGGTTTCTCCGAAACACAATTTTCTATAGAACCCAGGTCTTAGCATTTTTTGGAGAAATTTCTTTTACAAAACAAATCAACATTCTATTTTCAGCAACACTCTCCACTTGAAATCAAGAAACAAATAAGATTTTGCAGATATGGTCAAGATTTAAAGCAACAATCATCTAGAAGCCTCCTTCAAGCTTTCTTTCTATTCTTATCTCAATTTTTATCCATTCTTTGAAGAATAAAAAAATCAAAATGTAATAGTTGTCACTTTCCTTGTTTTTAGGTTTTGATAGGTTGTTTGATGCTTATCTTGTTTTAGGTTTAGAAATAAAATTTGCATGTTGGCAAGTCTTAGTTGTAAAAGCAAGGAGATTTTAGGGTTCCCTATTCCTCTGCTTGTGTATAAATAAGGGCAGCCTTGCCCATTTATTTTCAACTATGCTTGTGATAACAAATTGCTGAGCCTATTTTGCCTACAAGTTATTTTTTAGTTTCAGTTCACTTAGTGTTAGAGCAAAGTTGCAAGTATCTTCTAGCTGCAAGTTGTTGTTTAGTTCATGTTACTTGTGTTAATGTATCTTGGTTGATCGCAAAATTGTATGCCTATTTTGCTACAATCCTGCTGTTCCAAGAGTGTAATCTTTTGTTCTTGAGATTTGAGAAAATAAAGTCTTGTGCTTGCTTTGCTGCCCTGATATAATGTCTCAGATTTCCCATTTTATGTGTTATGCTTATATGATCTCTATTTTAGCTTGCATTGAAATTTCAGTAGATGTGCATTGGGATAAAGTTAGTTTAAGTATTTATGTCAAAGAATCATTCCCCGTTCATTTCTAAATCTCCTGCTTTTCATTTACTTGAGTAGTTAGAAACATTATTAGCGTAGGCTTAGTCGTAGTTGAACTTCCAAAAGAGAAAACCTCAGCTACGATGCTTGAGTTTTATAACCTTGTGCTCTTAGCTAAACAAAAATATAGGAAAATTAGTTTTAATTTACTTTCTTAAGCAACATGAGAAAATAGGGTGCTTCCCCTCCTAATTCGAAGAGTAGTTTATCTAGGCATAACTATCTGTTTCTAATTCACATACCAGAGGTGCGAATTGAAATGCCAACCGTTTCCTGGTGCTCAACGTGGGGCACAAGGCATAAAAATTCAAGAAAGCTTACACTTTATGACATGAGAATGACCATCTGACACCCTATTGCATGATCCAACCAGAAGCAATGGGTGATAACAACAATAATGCTGGTAGGATTTTGAGACGTCCACCCCCATTACCTTGGGGTAATATCATTGGAACTTTGGCTTTGCGGGAACATCATGAGTTACTTAAAGGGTCAAGGAAGCACTTTCCATGGTTTCACGACCATGGAACTCAACATCCTGATGATCATATTTCAGCCTTCTCAACGGCTTGCACCATTTTTCATGTGGCACATGAAGATATCGCTGTTCGTGTCTTTGTGGAGACTCTTGTTGAGAATGTTGTTGATTGGTTCAATCACCTGGAGTCAGGTGTCATTACAAGCTAGGAAACTATGAGTGAGAAATTCTTGGTGAGATTCAAGCTTGCTGAAGACAATCATTGGTTTTTTTCCCAACTTGTAAATACAAATATGGAGCACAATGAGCACATGAGGGAATTTGTAGCAAGATTTAATCATCTTGTTACATGAATTTCTTCTACACTTAATCCATCACTAGAGATCTTGATGAGCTGCTTCGTAAATGCTCTTCCATCAGAAATAGCCTTCTTCCTCAAGATGGAAAGACATATAGAATTGACGGATGCGCAAGAACACACCATTGAGTTAGAGGATAATATGATTACTTCCAGCTTGATGAAAAAAAAACTCTATCAAATCTCTAGCTCAACAACCATACCATCCAAAGAGAAATAATTTTTAGCCATGGTTGCTAGCACCTACACCGAGACCAATGATTGAAGCTGCACAAAATGCGGTATTTTGTTCTTTCCATGACACCGATGCACATACCGGCTCTACATGTCCTAAAAATATAAGAATGAATTAGATCATGGGTTATGCTAACACTGCACCTAGTTCCAGTTTTTTCCCTACATCAATTTCTAATGTTTTCTTACCATAGATGGACAACTTCGATGGTGACTCCGTAGCAAGATATTTTGAACCCATTATTGAAGAAAAAGAAGACCTTTGCCACTACTCTCTTGAAGTAAATCACAAAAGACCTTTAACACTTGTGTTTACACGTGCTTGACACTTGAAGGTACAAAAGGAAGAAGAAGAGAGGCCAAGAGCTAAAGAAAAAGTTAAGGAAGCGGTTGCTTAGGACCCATCCTTAGCAAATTTTGACATTGTAAAATCCATGATGAAGACCAAGGTTAAGATTTCACAGTTGCAGTATCTTTGTGATCATCCTGAGCAGCTAGATATAATACTACAACATGTAAAGAAAGAAGCTTCAATTCAGCCTACATTGCTCGAGTCATCTATTCCAGTAAAAGAAAAACCTAAACCTTTCTATATATATTTTTATATAGGAGGATTTAAATTGAGCAATTGTATCATTTATTTAGGAGCCTCAGACAACATCATGCCTCTACAAGTAATGAAAGCATTGGGACTTTCATGCACTAAGACACAGGATGAGTGTTATTCACTTGAGTCTAAGTCGATGCCGTTGGTTGGACAATTGGAGGACACTCTTGATTAAGGTTAGTAGCTTGCCCAAAGAAAAAGAAAAAGATGACCACCCTAGTGGCTAATGTCCTAGCGAGCTACGGGATGTTGTTGAGCTGAAGCTTCTGTAGAGATCTTGGTGGTGCAATGCAGTTAGATTGGTTGTCCATGACCATTCTTGTGAAGGAAGGCATAATCAAGATAGAACTTGAGCCCAAATCCCAGTTCATAGTGGTGAAAATACAAAACCCCCAACCCAAATTCCATATCAAGAAAGGAGTCTTGGTAATTGCGTGATGCTGTTAGAAATAGGAATTGAAGGCCAAAACATTTCTTGTTCTGAAAGGAGATTGAAAGAGGATACAAAGTTATGGACAATGCATTTAGATGGGGGTTGTTCAGCTGTAGGTTGAAAAGAAGGGAAAATGATCATCTCCCTTAAAGAATTGCTGCAATTGGAATTCACTGAAGCTTAAAAAGAGGCACTTTTGTTAGGCCTCAAAAATGCAGAAGACATGGGATTGAACTCCTATGTGTTAAAGGGAATGTAGAGTTAATCGATGAGCCAATCAAAGGATATTTCCAGGTTAGAAAGGATCACCTACAACATTATAGAAGTTAGGTTCGAAACGTGATCGATTGGTTTGAAGAGTTCGACAACATAGACATCTCGAAGATCAACATCTGAGACATCTCGAAGATCAACATCTGAGACATCCTGAAGATGAATGAAAATAAAGTTGATGACTCAGTGGTACCTGCTTCCTTCCTTGCACCATATTCTGACTTGTGTCAAGGTGCCTCTGCCTGGATGTATGAAGATATGAGAATCTTCATCCCGAAAGATTTTTCTCCTACAATACCCATGAGAAGAGAAGTAAAGCCTTTCAGGCAGAAGCAACATACAACACTTCATCCCTCTGAGGATGAAGTAATTTCCTTTCGGTAATTTTTCTTTCTATTTTCGTGATGTGTTTTCCCTTTCTGTGATGTGTTCATTATGTTGTGTTTCCCCTTTCTGTTACAATTCCGTTGTTTTTTAGGTGATTAGGCATCTTGTTTTAGGTGATTTTCTAGGGAAGTCCAACTATTAGGTGATTCTAGGAAGTCATGTCATAGGAGACTTAGGGAAAGTTTTGCAATAGGTGATTAGGAAGTGTTGCTAACTTTGATAGCCAATGGGCAAGGCACTGGTCTAAGCTTAAAAATCCAGAGATTCCATGGTTCTCCTATGCTGAAAGTATCTGACATGGTCCCCAGATGGAGCCAAATGTACCCCAAATTAAATTTTCTGCTATACTTAGGCATTTTGAAGAAATGAGTCAAAGTCTTGTTAAAATTGTCAAAAAAGGTCAAAATTGGGGATTCGCATGTCTTGCATGAGGGTCATAAACTCAAAATTTGACGATCCGGGTCTGCTCAGAGTGACCAAATCTACAAAACCCGGATTTCAATTTTCTGGCCCTAAATTTTAGGAAAATTTATATTTTTAGCAAGTTTCTAAAAATAGAACTTTTTCGAGGTTTTTCTGGGTTTCTTTTGAAACAAATACTCGCAAAATTTTCTAAAAATAGAAATTTTGGCTTCTAAGGTTCAAACTGATTTTGATTGGCTCAAAATACTTCCTCGATAGGCTGGTCCAATCAGAATCACAAAAATATTAGTTTTGCCCTAGTAGGTCTGTTCTGCTTTTTCAAAAGCTTTTCCGAAACTCCGATGCCATTAATGGAGGCTAGACAACTGCCAGGTGTCAGAGCTAAACATTCAAACACTGGACATAAGATGAGAAATGATGAACGTGCATGAAGAATGAAGAACAAAGAAAGGAAGTTGTCAAAGTTGGAAAATTTGAAATTTTGGCTAAGTTTGGAAATCCAGGCGCCCCTGTCAAGCAAAGGCACCTAGAGTTTTGTGCCTTAGAAAATTTTCACCTTTGATAGTCAAAACAAAGGCAAGCATGCCAAACAAAGGAGAATAATTGAAAATTCAAAATAAAAACTAAGTTTGCCAGCCATGGGCACCCTAGAAGGAGATAGGCGCCCAAATTTTCAGAAGGTCAAATGATAAAATTAGGGTTTGAGCTCTTCAAAAATGTTGTTCAAAATATTCTCAGCTCCGTAGCAGATCCATCGACACAACCATCTGATTAACCAGTCATCCAAAATTGAAGATTGAACAAAGGAGTCTCAACCGAGAAGCAAGATGGAGCCAAATCATGAAAATCATCAAGAAAATTCTAAGTATGAAAATTATGGGTGCCCCAAAGAGAGATGGACGCCTAGGGTTTTGAGCCACCTAATGCAGTGATTAGGGTTTGTAGTCCCCAACAAATCTTCTTTAGATTCAATCCAACTCTGCAATGGATTCAACAACAAGCTTGTCAGATTTGTTAATCATTAGATATCACAAAATGATCAGCGGGGTAAAATTGTGCAGAATGAAGAAAGTCAAAAGTAAAGATGAAAATTCCAAAAAATGTCAACTTTGGAAAACATGGGTGCCCCAGAGGGAGATAGGCGCCCAAAATTTTGGGACCCTAAAAGCAAATTTCAGAGGATGCAACTCCCAAGAGACCCCTCTCAGAATCCTCTGAGCTATCTGACAAGTCCAACCGTTAGTCAATCAGAGCTCCAAATCATCTAGAAACAAGAATCCATCAGAACATCAGGAAGTAAGTGTAAAAGTGAAAATCATCAAAAATTGACTAACTTTGGAATTCTAGGCGCCCCAGGTAGCCAGGGGTGCCCAAAATTTTGAGGGCCTGAAATAATTTTTCAAAAGAAATCATCTCTAGAAGATCCCTCTCATAATCCATCAAGGTATCCAATGAATCTAATAGTCAGTCAACCGGGTTAGTATAGCTCTCAAATTTGTGAAATCATCTGAAGGTGAGAAAACCGTGTTGAAACTCGAAGAACATAAAGATGGCTAACACTGGTTTTGCTGGGTGCCCCAGAGAGAGATAGGCGCCCATGATTTTGAGGGCCAAGATGAAGTTTTCATTAGAAGTTGCCTCCAAGGTAATCTTCCTAGAATCAGTCAGGCTTCTCGATGAGATCATCTACCAGTTCATAGGATTCACCGAGCTCCTAGGATAGAGGATCAAACAGAGGTTAAAAAATCAAGAAAAAGTTGAAATTTCAAGAAATTTGACTGTCTGCTAGGGAAAAGCACCCTAGGCTAAGATAGGCGCCCAAGGCTCAATGCCTTAGAAAATTTTCAGTTTTCATAGTTCATCAATCAAAAAAGTGTCTACATTCGACAAACCTACTTAGGATTGGCTTCAAGGAGTTTGAAAGCTGGAGAATAAAAGCGGTTTTAACCCTAAAACCCTATTTAATAGAGCTTTTGTCTTCTATTATTCATTTTTGCAGGTTGGCGTGTAGAGCAAGAATATTTTCTCTTTTTCATCAATTAAGATTTGAAGACCCAAACAACATGCTTTTTCGGTATTCTTCATGGTTTCGAGATCAGTGATCAAGGAGGAACACTTTTTCATGCTCCAAACTTCTAAGGTGTTGCTTTTTCGAAACAACAACTCAAATTTTTCCGTTTCTGATCACATAGGTCTCTCTACTTTTTCATCCTCGTGAACATTGAGAAGTTTTTCCCTCTTCTAGAAATTGCTTTTTGACCACTTTTTCAGGATGGATTTAGCTTTTTTAGTTTCTAAGCATCTAGGTTTCTCCAAAATGTGATTTTCTACAAAACCTAGGTCTCAGCTTTTTTTGGAGAAATTGCTTTTGCAAAACAGATCAACATTCTATTTTCAGCATCACTCTCCACTCGAAATCAGGAAACAAATCAGCTTTTTGGCAGATATGGTCAAGATTCAAAGCAACAGTTATCTAGAAGCCTCCTTCAAGCTTTCTTTCTATTCTTATCTCAATTCTCATCCATTCTTTGAAGAAGAATGAAATCAAAATGTAATAGTTGACACTTTCCTTGTTTTTAGGTTTTCATAGGTTGTTTGATGCTTATCTTGTTTTAGGTTTATAAATAAAACTTGCATGTTGGCAAGTCTTAGTTGTAAAAGGAAGGAGATTTTAGGGTTCCCTACTTCTTTGCTTGTGTATAAATAAGGGCGACCTTGCCCATTTATTTTTAACCATGCTTGTGATAGCAAATTGCTGAGCCTATTTTGCCTGCAAGTTGTTGTTGTTTAGTTTTAGTTCACTTAGTGTTAGAGAAATCTAGCAAGTCTCTTCTAACTACAAGTTGTTGTTCAGTTCATGTTACTTGTGTTAATGTATCTTGGTTGATCACAAAATTGTATGCTTATTTTGCTACAATCCTGTTGTCCAATAGTGTAATCTTTTGTCCTTGAGATTTGAGAAAATAAAGTCTTGTGCCTGCTTTGCTGCCTTGATATATTATCTCAGATTTCCATTTTATGTGTTATGCTTATATGATCTCTATTTCAGCTTGCATTGAAATTTCAGTAGATGTGCATTGGGATAAAGTTTGTTTAAGTATTTGTGTCAAATAATCATTCCCCGTTCATTTCTAACTCCCACGCTATGCATTTACTTGAGTAGTTAGAAACGTCGTTAGCATAGGCTTAGTCGTAGTTGAACTTCCAAAAGAGAAAACCTCAGCTACAACACTTGAGTTTTATAACCTTGTGCTCTTAGCTGAACAAAAAGATAGGCAAATTAGTTTTAATCTACTTTGTTAAGAAACATGAGCAAAGAGGGAGCTTCCCCTCCTAATTCGAAGAGCAGTTTATCTGTGCATACATGTCTATTTCTAATTCAAATACTAGAGGTGCGAATTGAAACACCAAAAATCTTCACCTTCCATCTCATAACCAACACTCCAAAAATAAAATAAAATTATAAAATCTTTTTTCCTAGATCGTCCATCCTACAACTACCCAACCAACTTTATCCCAATTGTTGGTTTCTCCATCAATTCTAACTATCGATCCATCCAATCTCAAACCTATGAATCCACCCATCCCCTATTTGAGTTGATACTTGAACCCAACAACTCTCAGAGATCACTTGCAATAAATAAATTATCACAAAATAGAAACAAAATTGAATTGCTATGAAAGCATTGAGAATTATATTTATACACTAATGAATGAATAAAAATATACAATGATTTACCCTTGATAAAAGAAATAAATTCTAAATGAAATCCTAGGCAAGGATTAAATTAGATCATAACATGTGTCCTGATTGTATGACTTGAGACACACAAGTACATGGCCTAAGTAAGTGTAAGTATGCTAGTGTAAAAATGGACCTAATAATTGGTTAATTAGGTAATTACCTTTTTACTCTAACATTACCAAGCCATTTTCAAGGGTCCTCCATCTAAAATGTATTGTCATGCTACTCATATGAGCAACCACATCTCATTATTCATTTAAAATAACAAATCTTGGAGCATAAGTGCCTTGGTGGTGAAATAAGAACCATTTTATGAGATCTTTCATTTAGTTTATTTCGCTTTCATTTTACGAATTCTTGATCTATTGGAGGTGTTAGATTTGAAATAGGTTTTAGTATTTAATATTTTAATCTAACTTCTAATTAGATGATTGTGGGTTTGAGTCCCATTGGATGTGTCAAAAATATGAGCAACAAAAAATAAAATAAATTTAAATTAAAGAGTTGAATATTAAAACCTTTTTTCAAATATAACAAACACCTCGAATAGAGAAGAAAACTATGCAATATAAATGGAATATTTCACCAAATAGTTCCTATTTCACCACAAAGACGATTGTGCTCTAAGAGCTAGTTTAAGTGAATAATGATTTACGGTTGCTCATACCAATAGTGTAACAATACATTTTAGATTGAGGACCCTTAAAAAATGTTTGGAGATCGATATATTTATAGGATTGAAATTAGAGTAATTAATAGTTAGGATCAATGGAGGATTAATGATTGAGATCGAGTTGGCTAAGTAGTTGTGACATGGAGGGTGTAGGAAAAAAATAATTTTATAGTTTCTTTTTAATTTATGGGTGATATTTATGAGTTGGAGGGTGGAGATAAAAGATAATTTTTAATTTTTATTGAATTATGGGTGTTTGAGTGGAAAAAAGGTAAGATTTATTAAATCATGTGAAGTGGGAATATGAGGGAATAAATAAATATAAAGTTTATTTAATTATGATTTATGAAATGGGTTAACACTTAGGAAAATGTGACTTAGGACAATTAAAATAAATTGTTGCTAATGGACAAATGGATAAAGTGATGGCAATATTTAGGAGAATGTGTATTTTTTAGGTGTTCATATATCTAAAAATACTCATAAACAATTATTCAAGTAAAAGTACTCAAATTTAAAATATCCATAAAAAATATAATAGATTTGCACATGGAATATCAACGAGAATTTTTTTTTTTTTTGATAGATTAATAGTTGCTAAGGGGCAACACCCTGTATTGATAAAAAAAAATGTGTGTACAATGCTTGTTATCTTCAAACAGATTCAACCCCTAGACCACCCTGGTATGATCAAACCCTAGACCGATTTCACATTGTCTTTCCTTCCCTCGCCCATAGAAGTAGTTCCAAAAAACTTCATTACAGATTGGCCCTTACATACAAAATGACCATGGCCTGAGTACAAATATAGACACTATTCAATCCACAACATAGATTTGATTACAAAACAATTTTTCATAGACTATCTTGGATTTTAGTCTCCACCGTCGCTGACCTCCCGCATCCTTCTGGCCTTGAGTGCATCTGCTACCATAGGGCAATCAACACCACACACATGGTGAGAAGGGTGGTTGGCCTTTTCCTCCATGTCATGAAAGTCGTTCTCTATCCATTATTCCCCAAGCCCTAGCTCCCAATCCTCGTCCTCAGCACACACCTTCCCCTCTAGCCCTTTAGCCACCACATACTCCTGCACCCAACCCTCTGCTAGAGCCTTGGTGATTCTAGTTGCATTCTTTATTGCACTTACAGAGCTCACACCTCCCTAGTGGTTCAGGGGCTAGGGAGGTGTGAGCTCTGTAAGTGCAATTTCTCTCCATCGCTTCTCTAGCCCATTTAGCTTTAGAGTTCGCACCATTGGAAACTTTCACACTTCTACCTCGTTCCCTAATGTCATGTAATAGTTTTATGACATCGAGATAAGAAATTTTCTGTCCACATTATCTAAGGATCTGTCTATCTCACCAAGCATCGAGTGTTGGAAAACCATCTGACATAACTTCTTGCTTTTGGCTTTGGAGACACCCATATAGAGCAACATTTCTATGAACATCATCGTGATGTCAATACTCACCCTAAATTGCTAATGGGCTAGTAGGAATTCCTTCCCTAGAATTATTTTGGTTGCCCAAAGGACCAATAGGTGTGTAGAGACCATAATTCCCTTCAGTCATTTTCCCGTTCTCCATGGAACACCTACTACTGCTTGGTGGTGTTCAAGAAAATCGGCATGTCCACTGTACTTAGGTGAACAAACGTTAAGAGCGAAAGCTATTTTTGATTTCACCATTGCCACCCTCTCCTATTTCAAGAGGCTTACCCTACATCGTCATGATGGTCTCATCAGGTGATGTATTGTATGGAGCTCTCCTTTCAATCCACAAGATGCTTGGAGAGATTTGGCCGCATCTGCCACCACACATTTGTATGCAACCACACCAATTTATAATCATGAAATTCAGAAGCCCATCTTTTCCAATGTCAGAAATCTTGCAGTCATACCCAAAGCATAACTTCTCATGTGTCTTCGAGCCTGATGTCTGCCTTCTATTTAAGACCCTTGTCCCATCACTCGTGTACGATGCCAATTTGGTTGCCACCTTAGTCTCGATCCCTATCTACCATTGCCTTGCCTAGCCTATTAGCCACATCATTTCCTTCTTGGTATACGTGGCTGACCCTGTATGGTTTGAAATTCCCCAACAACTCTCTGATGAGTTGAAGCTAATGATTAAGATTCCAATTCAGTGTGCTATTAATTCAGATGGTGTTTATTGTTATGAGGGAGTCCCCTTCAAGGTGGATGTGTTTAGCACCTATCTCCAAACCCATATGTAAGCCAATCAATGCCACTCTAAACTCTACTTCATTATTGGTGTATTCCCCAAGACAGATGGACTTGTCAGCAAGTGTTTTACCTTGTTTATCACATGAAACACACCTCACTCCATTCTATCCAAGATTTCTTTTAGAGGCCCCATCAAAGTTGATTTTAATCCACCCATCCTCCAGAGCCATCCATTTCAAATTCAACTTTCTTTATTTCTTTTTCTTTTTACAGATTTTGATCTCTCCCATCTGTCCCACATAGAAGGGTGGTTTTCAATCTCATAAATGACTTTATAATCTTGTCATCCTAGTTCATGAATATTCTTTGCTTGATTTATTCAGAGCTACTTCATTGACTAATTTTATGATCACCCACTCAATCTTGACACAAATTATTTCATGCTCCATCTCTTTGCTTTGAAAAATCCTCCTGTTCCGCTCATGGAGGAAGGAGTGACAACCCAGATATTATCAAACATAGATTTCCTATAAGGGAGTGGCCACATGTTAAACCAATCCACTATATCTGAAGGATTCAAGCATTGAAAGTTTAGTTTGCTCATGAAGAATTTCCAACATCTATGTGTGTATGGGAAAGTCAAAAGAATGTGATCAACCATTTCGTTATTGCACTTACAAAGCTCACACCTCCCTAGCCCCTGAATCCCAAAGGTAGCTAGTTTTTCCTCAGTAAGAATTCTCTTTTGCATTGCTAGCCAAGAGAATACCCTGCTTTTGGGAGGAAAGTTTTGCCCCAAATGAGCTTGCATGGTTAGTTTTGTCTAGAAACGGCTAGTTCCTTGATTTTGTATTTGAATTTGAATTTGTAGGTCCCATTGCTGGATCCACACCATTTGATGAGATGCTCTTTATTGGAGGGAGAAAATATTTTTTTCCTTAGAATTGCTGCTAGTGCCTCCTTCCATGCTTGGGCTGCATTGATTTCCTATAGTGAATTCCATTCCCATTGCCACACCCTATCATGACATGTAGATTTTCCATAATTGCTAACTTTGGTGCCCCATACATGAATGGTTTCTTCTTTGATATCTTCAAATTTTGGTAGATTGGCAATTGGTGCCATGCCTCCCCACGAGTCACTCTAGAAAGTTGCACTTCACCAATTTCTAATTTCCCAGGTTACATGCTTGGAAACAATGTCCCTGCATTCTAGAATATAGTTCCATATTATGGATCCCCTAGGTGGATCCACAATGCTCAAGATTTGTGTGGGCCTGTTCGAGTCTAGATACTTCCTTTTGAGAATCTTAACCCATTTCTGCTCCCCTTTTGCGTACAAGTCCTAGACCAACTTGGTACCCATGGCAAGGTTCATTATTGTCAATTGATTGATGCCTGTCCCACCCACCTCTTTTGGAGAGAAGAATTTGTCCCAAGCCACCAGTGGGAATTTTTGCTGATCACTTGGCCCACTCCAAAAGGACTTCTTGAAGATCTGGTTGAGATCCTCCTCAATTGACTTTGGGATTCTCAGGTAGACCATAGAATATACAGGAATGGTTGAAAGGACTGCCTTTACCAACAAAAGTCTTCTAACCAAGGATAACCATTTCCCTTTCTAGGTACCTAGTTTGTGCTTGTAGCTATTAACCAAATTTTCCCAATAAATTTTCTTGTTGATCCCCCAAATAAAGACATCCCCCAAAACCTACCAAGGAAGTTTTCCAACCTCAAATTCAGAATCCTCGCCAATTATCTCTGCAGGCTTGGTTGGGTATTTAGGAAGAAGACGTCCAAATCTCTCTAGTTAATACTTTGATCAGACACCAAGAAATACTCATCAAGGAAGGTTTTGATAGTCCTGACTTCTTTTGTAAGAACCCTTACAGGTTCAAACTAAAATTTTTCTCCTGTGTTGGTATGAAAATTCTGATTTGCTCTTAACTTTGATTTCAACTAAGGTTTACTATAACATGCAGATTGAAATATTCCGAGCACAAATAGAAAGAAATGAACTTGAACATAGACTTTAGGCAATCAAATAGGGAACATAAACATATATGGACATACCCATCAAAGATAGCTCAACTTCTTATTAGATTTGAAATTTGATTACAAATAGAGAGGGCTGGAAGTACAAACAGTCAGGTCTGATTTGAATTTCAGACCTCTAATTACATCCACTTGTGCCAAAACACAAGTCCAAACCCTATCTATGTGAAGTGGGATGATATGCCCAGCTGGAGATGACTAAAAATTGACTGTAGCAGCCCACTGGAGATTGTAGATGCCCAAAAACTCTTCAGATATGATAATGAAGTCTATTTGAGGACTACTGTAACAAAAATCTGCATATGCCTGAAGCTGGAAATCGCCAAGATTATCCTTCTTTTCCACACAAACCTCTTGAAAGTTCCTATAAGCAAGTAGAGATGAAAGTGCCACCAAAACAAGGTCATAATCTACAATTAGAACTTCACCAAAGCAATCTGTTTAAGCTCTATGATGAACTCTACTTGAATTCTTCTCACATGGTGGAATGAGAGCATCACCATACCACAATATTCAAGGGAGCATCACCTCGAATAGATTGAAAATTACTTTCAGTCAAGAGACAACTCTCTTCAATCAAAATAACAACACAAAAACCTGTCTTTCTCAACCTTCCAAGCCTTCTTAAATAAGGCCTCAAAGAAAAACCACCTTAAGGATAGAATTAGATTTGTTTCAATAAAATATTCACTTACTTCATGGCTAAGGAACCTAGCCCAAGTTTCCCTAAAGAGGATCTGATTTGCTCAATTAAAATATTCAATATCTTCTTGGCTAAGTTTCCCCAAACTGCCCTAGGAAGATTTGATTGCCTTTTTGCCTTTTTGAGCATTATAAAATTTTATTTTTGGAAGCTTCCTTGAGCTGCCCAAGGAGGAGATCAGATTTGATTTTAAAATACTATTTTTTGGTAGCTTCTCCCTTTAGTCACCTAAGCTGCCATATGAAGGGGAATCTTCTAGAAACATATCTGATTTGATGAGGTTGACTCACCTCCTTGCTTGGTTTGTCCTCCTTGTTAGCTTCTTTTGCAAATAGACCTCCTTGCTTGCCTTGACTTGAAGTAGACCTTCTTGCTTGCTTTGACTTAAGGTAGACCTCCTTGCTTGCTTTGACCTCCTTGTGTGCTTTGAATTACAAGTGGACCAGGAGATAATGATAAAATAAGATCAACATTACGCTTTGATTGGATTAAGGATAATTCCCTCTTAATTGGATTAAGGATAATTCGCTCAATTAAGAGGACAATTCCCTCTTAATCCCCTAAAAACATCTTAATAACAAAAATTAACTCTCATGGCCAAAACAATTCCCTTATCATACCATCTAACCTATGGGAATGCTGGATGGGCTAGAATCAGGTCACCATGGTGTCATTTTGAGAATGAGGACATTGCATCTCTTCTACTAGCTACATTGAACAACATAGTGTCATAAACAAATTACTGATGGGTGATTGTGTCCAGTCCATTGGCCACTGAGATCCCCAACCACTTGCCCTCTCTCCTTAAAGAATTGATGCCTTTGCCCAAGGATTTAACCATGATGATAAAAATAAATGGGGATAGAGGGTCTCCCTTCCTTATTCCCCTTGTTGATGTGAAAAATCCATATGCAACACCATTAACCAGGATTGAGAATTTGGTCATTGATATGTAGCTTTTGACCTAGATAATCCAGTTCGCCTCAAAACCAAACTTCATCATAACTTCCATGAAGAACTGCCTATCCACCAGATTGTATGCCTTTAGGATGTCTAGCTTGAGGATCATGCTAGCTTACCTTTCCTTTCTTTCCAAATGAATAGTCTCATGTGCTATGATGATGCCTTCAACAATTGAACTCCTTGGGGAAAAATCACTCTGCTCCTCTGAAATGACCCCTTTTAGTACACCCTTGAGTCTGTTAGCAATGATATTGGTGACAACTTTGAAGACTGTGTTGCATAGTGCAATTGGCCTAAAGTCACTCATAGCCCGTGGATGCTTCTTCTTGGGGATCAAGGCTAGGAAGGTATGATTAAGTGAACCCAACATTGTCATCTTCCTTCTCGACTCTTCAACAACCAAGGTCAAATCGTTTCCAACAATATCCCAATTTTTTTGGAAGAAAACCATTGGGAATCTATCTGGCCTTGGAGCCTTATCCGGGTTGAGTTGGAATGTAGCCATTCTCACTTCTTCCATACTGATTTTTCAAAAAAGGGCATCATTCTACTCCACATTGATTATGTTGGGGATAGAGCTGAGAAGCTTGTCCCTTACATTCCTATGCTCAGGAGCTTCTCTATTTATAATTGATTCAAAAAATATTACTGCTTCATTATTTACCTCCTCCAAAGACTACGTCACTACTCCATCCTCCCTTCTAATCTCTGTGATTCTATTCCTACTTCTATTTGCTACAACCATTATGTGGAAGTACTTGGTATTTTTGTCACCTTCCTTTAGCCATGTCTCCCCATAATTTTTCCTTTAGAAGCATTCTTCTCTCTTCATGACTTTGGCTAGCTCTTCTTTTAGAACTATTTTAGTTTCAAAATCCTTAGGCCCCATCCCATTCTCAATGATGTGTTCATTTAGTGTTGCTAGTTCCTACTCTATCCTTTCTTTTCTTGGAATATGTTCTTAAAATGCAACTTGTTCCAATCTTTTAGTTTTTTTTTCACGTAGTTCAACTTCTTGTTGATCTTGTATAGATAGGAGTGGTTGCCTAGCCTAATATCATCCTCCCAGGTTGCTATCAAGTCTAGTAACTTATCATCTCTTAGCCACATGTTTTTGAACTTGAACGGATTTCCTTTTGGAGGCACATTAGGCTGAAGGGATAGATGTACTAGAAAGTGGTCTGACCTAGTGTAAGGTAGTATTGACACCTCACACATATCATTTTACCTCTTCCATTCACCAAAAAGTAGAAAATGATCCATCCTCTTTTCTATTCTAGTGAACCTTTTTCTTCTATTTGAGCATGTGCACACCCCATTCTTGGCTTGCAGGTCCATTAGCTGGTTTTTTCAACAAACTCCTAGAAGTATCACTGAACTTTAGTGAGCTGATCTATTCCACCACTCTTTTCTTCATTGTTCAAAGTAGCATTGAAGTCTCCTACTATAATACCTCTCTCCCCGCTAAAGTTGGCAAGTCCATTGGAGATATGTTGCCACAAGATCCTCTTATGTATTGTAGATATAGTCCCATACACATTCACAATGAGAAACTGCTCATTTATTTGCAGTGATTTACACCTCATTACTAGCCAATTCCTATGCTCAACAATTACCTCCCCAACAATTGCTAATGAATTCCAAATGATGCCTATACCACCTAATTATCCTTCAACACTAATTAAATGTCCCTTTCATTGCCCCCAACAACCTAGTCTCTTATCACTCTCCTCCTTGTTCAATTTTATCTCTTGCAACATAAATATATCTGCCCTAGATTGGTCAATTTGGTGCTTGACCAAGAGCCACTTGTCAAGGAAATTTATGCCCCTGACATTCCATGTTATAGCCCTCATTGCCCCTAGGGAAGGATGACATCCTTCCCCAACCTTAGCTTCATTTCCCTACAACATTGGTTGCTAAACTTTGCCTTATTTGTTTTTGGTCCTCTTTTGCCACTTTTCTTGATGTTTGTTTTTTTTGGTTTTGATTTTGATTGCTCCAACATCCTTTCTTCAATCAGCTCACTTTCCTTCACCTCCCCCCCTTCCTCAAAATCTGGTTCCTGCTCACTTTCTTCTATTTCAGCTTGTGGAGTAGCCAGCTTAGAGCCCTCGGGTTTGTTCTCAACTTTTTTGGCATCTTCCTCCCCACGAGCTTCCTTCAAGTCATCCTCCACTTCCCCATCTACAATTCCAGTTTGGGCGATCCCTGCTTCCTGTACTTCATCTAGATTCCCTTTGACTTCCTTGGGTAGGGAGAGCTGATCCACCCACTCACATATCATCTTCATTCCACATAATTCTTCTTTTGTTAGGCTGGTGATCTAGTTTTCCTGAGACTCTATATTGTTTAGATGACACTCCCGCCCTATTGAAGTATCTATTGGGTCCTCAGATCTCTCACTTCCAGAGGAGTGATTAGGATTTAATTTCGAGGCAATTTTTGTTAGGCTACCCTAGTCATGTCCCCATACATACTCATTGGCTTTATTGACACTCATCCTCATGTTGCATGCCAGTTTACCATGATCTTTGGACTTTCATATGGGGCACAATTTCATTTGATCCTACCTCTCCACCTTTTGAATCTAGATCTCCCCATCCAAACAATTTTTTTTGGTGAAGAGCTAGCCCTAACCATGTTCTGGTGTAGGTGCCCAAGCACCTGTCTTCTACATCTTTTTCCACCAAAATGAGAGAGCCTAAACTCTTCCCAATCTAAAATAGTGTATCATCATCCCAAAACTCAGTCGAAAGGTTGTATAGATGGACCCACACCAGACCTTCCATGATCTTGTGATTCCATGGATCAAATTTGGGGCACTAGTCAATCAAATGCACCCCATGCGTTGTCCAGTTATGTGGACCCTTGATTTGGGCATTCCATTTCGAGGAGAATTATACTAGGAAGAATTCATTTGGTAGTACCCTAATCTGAATTTGATTCCCCTATTTCTTCCGGTACCACTCTCCCATATCCTCTATAACACGCCAACCCCATCTCCCCATTTGAGAAAAATCCCCTTTTCCCTTAATCTACCTATTAAATTTCTTACCCATTCCTTATCTATATTAGTAGAATGCTTCAATAGGCTTTGGTTAGGTGACTTACCAATCAGGTTCGCATATTGATGCAAAGGTCCCTCTTCTGAGATCACCTTCTCCTTCCCTTTCCAGGGCCTACTCGTGCGTTCTTTACTCTCAGTCATCTTGTCCTGCCAATTGGCAGAGGTATCTGCCCTTGGCCTCCATTTTCCCAAAACCACCCACGTCGATTCCCCACCGATCTATTCCAATTCATATTACCTCAGTTGCTGAATCTTGGATTATGAATTATTTTCCATCGATCTGATGCCATCACTCCATAACTAAAATGCCATCCTTGAGAACACATCCATGGGAGAACATTTTTTCTTTCCCACCCCCTTTGTCCATGATTCAAGCCCTGATCATGGCATCTCTTGCTGTAATAGTCAATGCTTCTGTGTTCAGGATGGCATTTTTCCACCCATCAACCACCTTTGAACACCCATTGTGGCCTGTGAATTCCTTCATTTTCCCTCCTTTCCACTATGAATTCTCCTTTCGAGTGCCTTGTCCTCCTCAATATCGTCCCACGCTTGCCTGCCCAAGTCACTTGCTCTTTTCAGTCTTCCTCACTCATTTTCACTTTTAGTAGACTATGGATTAACTAGAAATAAATATTTTATTCAATCACATTCCAATATATTTTTGATTTAAATGATTATAAGATTTTCTTCTGCAATAATTACATATATATTTTGAAAATACCTAAATGTTGAAATATTGCTATTTACTAAAATTCTCCATCTTGTAGCACAAATGGAATCTTTGTATGACACTACCCCTAGGAATCCAATGGTGTTTCATATTTTAGACTTAAGGAAATCATTAAAAAAATTGAAGGTCCGAAGAGGAATGTGGTTGGAGAGACAAAAGTTTTAAAATCAGTTCGTTAAGTGATTGGGGAGGTGAAAATCTAAAGGCTTGTGGCAAAGAGAGAAGCACGAGGTAGGGATGTAGGGAATGAAAGGAAAGCATAATATTATGAGAATTTTTGAAAACCCACAAAAGGTTTGAAAATAGCTTAGACATCTTTAGACTTAGGATTAGGGACATTACAAGCCTACCATTCCTAAAATTGATTACCCCAAGTAATACAAATTTGGATACTCCAAAATCCCTAGTAACATATTCAACAAGTAGATTCTTCCAATGAGCCAAATAATTTGTAATGCTTTTGTTCCTCAAATTATTAATTCTAATATCAATAACAACATCAAGTTACAATATGTTCTTTCTGTCATCATCTAAGTATGGGAATTCCACTATGCTATGAAGTCCAAAGGCCCCTTTGAGGCAACAAGAATTCAAAAAATTATAAATCATGCTATTTATTGGCAATTCCAAATCATAAGAAACTTCATCCACTCTCCTCAAGATCTTATAAGTCCCATACAAGTGTGGTTTGAGATTTTCAAGTCTGCTATTTTTGATGGAGTTTTTCCTAGAAGGTTGCAATCTCAAAAATTACCATATCTCCAACTTCAAATGACCTCTTTGTGCAATTTTAATTTACACATAATTTTTATGAATTTTGAGCTTGTTGGAGGTGATGTTTGAGTGGTCTCAATATATCCTGGATATGCTTCACCAAGTCACTAGTTGCTAGCTCATGCTAATCAACAAAGGTTAATGCCATGAATTAATACATGTTGGGGGGCATATGCTAGGTAGAGTTCTAGTAGAATTATCCCAAATGTAACCACTTAACCCAAGCTAATTATTGTTATGGAATATAGTTCCTCATGGACTTCCTTCAACCCATTTATTCACTATTTTTATGTGGATGATAGTTTGTGCTAGGAGTGAGTTTTATCCCAACCAAATTGAAATAATTCAAGATAAAAAATAGTAGAGGCATGTATTATCTATATTGTTTAGGCAACCCATGCAACCTAAAAAACTTTCTAAAAATAAATCTACCACATGATGTGCTTCAAATTATGAAGGAATGTCAAAGAAGTGTGCATTCTTAATCAACTTATCCATGAAAAAATAAATGAAACCTATCCTTGTAACTTGGGGGAGGACTGTTAGTGTAATTAATTATTTATTACACTAGCATAAGTTAACTTAGGGTTAATTAATCATATTAGTCCTAGCTTACTTTTAATCATTTAATAATGTTGTTGAGATAAGATTCCCTTCTAGAAGATGAGTTGTCTTTTCTAGAACTTATCTCCATCTTGTTATCATTCCCTAGGTAGTTGGTTAGGGTTTCTTGTTGTCATATGAAGTGTGATTTGAACACTTGGCAACATCCTTTGCATTTTAGGTTTTGCTCTTGCGTATATAATCAGGCATATGTACTCTTTGTAAATCATCATTCTGTATATCAATCAGATAATCTCTATTTGCATGCCCTTAGTTGCAACACTTTCTGTGTGGTTGAATTTCTTCTTGGCAGGTCCTTTGAAGTGTGTGCAGCTTCATTGGATGATTCAACATACATTATTCCAACATGGTATTAGAGCCATTCCATTGAAGGTTCATCTCAGTATCAAGAAAGTTGGGCTACAGAGATTTTTGCAGGCTTGAGGGTTTTCTTTGCAGGCTAGTTGGTTCTACCCGGGGACCAAGCTGTTTTCTGGTGCAGATCAGGCTCTATCCGACCTCTCCATTGCACTCAGAAGGCCTCAAAACCTATAGATCGCCTGCCCATTCATCCGATTTGGACATATTTCATCCGGGAGCCATTTGAGGTATCTAGGGTTTTTTGCATTTTGTACGATTTGTACAGTTTTTGCAGAAATAAAATATCTCCTTTCAGTCCTCTATCATGGCAAATGTTTTTTAGGTCTGCAGGCATTTTTCATTTCAGAAAAATTCGGGCTTATATCTACATTTGTTTGGAAAAAAATAATATATTGGGTATTTCATATAGTTGCAGAAAAATATTTCCGGGCAACTGTATTTTTATTCTTCTATCGGCATTTACATAATTTTTGAATTGTCTATCGGCAATATTCAAAAATTTTATGGGGTTTTGTTGAAATCTGTAGACAATTTTTTTTGTTGGCCACATTGATTCTTTCTGCAGGGGGAGGTACTTGGTTTGTTGGCCATTGGGGGCCGCTCGCCGTCTCCATCTACCGGTCATAACTGTTGTCGACCGCCCAAATCTTCCGACCGCTGGCTATTTCCTGCCGGTTGATCGCCGTTGCCGAAGACTTCATCGGCGCTGACATCATCACCGGGCTCCTCCCATCGGAGTTCTTCCTGGCTGCCGACTGTTCCAGCTCCCAGCCTCGCCACTCTCAGTCCTATCCGGAACCGAGAGCTCAGCTCTTTGACAAGCGGCGCTCCCAAATTCCGCCGGCTCCTCCCCCGCTAGCGGCGCCCCCTGGCCGCCGCCCACGCCGCCTAGCCGCCACTTCGCCCAACATCTTTTTTTTTGCCAGCACCGCGCCTGTGGTCACATCAACGACCAGGTGCCAGCCCGAGGGGGCTATTGTTTTGCTCCCATTTAGCCTGCAGGCCCTAATAGGGTAGATTTTTTTTTTTTTTATCATAACTTTTCACCAGTGTATTGAAAATCAGAAAACGAGATACCGCTGGAAAGAGGATTTGGTCTACTTTCTAGTGGTGACATCCATTCTAGGAAATTTTGCTTCCAAAAATTTTTACAGTCAACTGAAGTCAAAACCTAAATTGGACTCAAAGGCTCATATCTTCACAACCGTTGATCGAAATTCAATGATTCTAGCGGCATCAGGAAGGTAATTCAGAGCTCTTTTCATCCGTCCATTCACTTTGATCAGTTTGAGCTCCAGGTACTCTTGCATTGGTTTTGTTTAATTTGGTGCATTTGTTCAATAACTTGGATATCTTGAAGCTTGGGAAAAGGTTTTTTGTTTTGGGTGGCATCACTTCAGTTGCATATCAGTTTTGGGAGTTTATATTTGTTGTTGAAGGCCATTGTCTTTGTATTTTTGGAGAAATTTGATTGTACATTATGGGGTTTGCATCTTCTCCTTCTCTAACTATGTTGCACAAGGGAAACTATAAACAATGGCGAGATGGGGTCATCCACCATCTCCAATCACTTGAATTGTTGCCACATTTGTATGGTACAGTTCCCCATCCAGGTCAAGGTGTTCAGAAATTTTCTTGGAGTTGCAACAGATATAATGTTTTAGAGGTGATTGCAATGCATGTTGATTGTGATATTTTGGAATCTATTGATCATTGTGATAGTCCTCACATCCTTTGGACTAAGATTTGGGAGATATATGGAGATTTAGATACTCCACCCTTCCTTGATGGTCATGATTCAAAATGTCAGGTTTCAGATCAAGTACCCCATGATGATATTGCTATGTAGGAGGTTGTTTGTTTGGATTGCCTTGAATCTTCCGAAGAGGTTGGCAAGGTTGCCTTAGATGATTCTTCTTCTCCATCAGAGATAGTTGGTATCCCTTCACATTCAGTGATTCCTTGTCCAAAGTCATTGATTGAGGCTTCCACCATCATCATTCATCAGGACACATTTTTTTTTCCAGACTTGACATCACATGATGGCTTTGTTTCAGGTATCACTGACTTGGCTATTTCTACAGGTTTGGAGAACATTCTTGAGGGGATATCACTCCTCTCTTCAAATATTTCATTTATGAGACTTCCTCCATCTTCATCTGAGTTTCTTTCGCATCCACCATTGGTTTGGCTTCAGTCTTATCTCAGTGGTTTTGAGGACACTTCATTATGGGGGGGCAATCAAGTCTCCATCTATTCCTTCGATGGAAGGACCATCACCTTGCAGTCTTTGGATCTTGTTAAACATCTGTTTCCGCATCGTCCTGATTTGTCACCTTCTACATTGATTGGGCATGTACTTGAGTGGGTTGTGGCATCTTCATCTTCATCAGGCAAGGAGACACATGAGCAGCTTTCAAATACATCATCAACATCCATATCCATCCTTCCTTCCTTCAATTCCTATCCGGAACGGGAAGCTACCCTGCATCTCTACATGGTTTTTTTTCTTCCGAAAGGGAGACAAGTTGTTTGTCGACATTGGATCATGTTTTTTCTACATACACTTACCATTCTTGCAAGTGATCACATGTTCTAGGGGGGCTATATAGTCTCTCTATTTCCTCCCTATGGGGGGGCCATTGATTGTATTGTACCCATGTGATGATTGTTGTCCTTGGGGGGATGATGTTGAGTCCTCCATTCATCACCTTTATGCATTTCATCTCCTTTTTTGGAGAGGGGTTTTCTTCCCATGGGTTTTCCCCTTTCTCCATTTGTGTGAGATTAGTTGCATTTTCATCCTATGTACATGGGTACCTAATATGGCCATCAGCCGGGACCCATCATCATCATGCATAATCATTGCATCTTCTTTTCCTCCCTAAGTTGCACTTATGGGGGGGTGTTAGTGTAATTAATTATTTATTACACTAGCATAAGTTAACTTAGGGTTAATTAATCATATTAGTCCTAGGTTACTTTTAATCATTTAATAATGTTGTTGAGATAAGATTCCCTTCTAGAAGATGAGCTGTCTTTTCTAGAACTTATCTCCATCTTGTTATCATTCCCTAGGTAGTTGGTTAGGGTTTCTTGTTGTCACATGAAGTGTGATTTGAACACTTGGCAACATCCTTTGCATTTAAGTTTTTTCTCTTTCCTATATAATCAGACATATGTACTCTTTGTAAATCATCATTCTGTATATCAATCAGATAATCTCTATTTGCATGCCCTTAGTTGCAACACTTTCTATGTGGTTGAATTTCTTCTTGGCAGGTCCTTTGAAGTGTGTGCAGCTTCATTGGATGATTCAACATCCACTATTCCAACAAGGACTACATTGAAATCCATGGACATAATTTGTCACTTCTAATTTTGGATAGGTTGTGGATAAAACAAGCTTGCTTGAAAAATATGTTTTTCTTTATTTTGTTGATAGGTCATGTATTCTCTAATGCATTTGCGAGCATATTTTTTGAGGCCCTTTCATGTGATCCTTTCCCTAATTTGTATGCAGATACTATAGAATATCGAGTGTCTTGCTAGTGGGCGCATCACGAAAAGCCCTTAAAATCTCTCTATTCATTTTAAATTTAGGAACTAGGAAAAGTCTCTTTTATAATTTGCTACTACAAATCCATATCCCCTCAAATTCCTATGAAGAAGATTGAAAGAAAATATATTTCAAAATAATTTATCATAAAAATTGGCCTTTCAATTGACATAAATAATATGAGTAGAGCATAAAGTAGGCATTTTAGAAAGATCAACAACAACTACATTCTTTTTTCCTTTCATGTACTCTATGTCAAGATAATAATCTCAGAGCTTATTCACCCATTTTTTTCTTACCATTAAATTCATGTTGGCCAGGGAAGAGCTTCAAGTTGTTATGATCCATATTCACCAAAAACCTCTTACAAACCAATTACTATTGAAACTTGGTCTAAGCATGATAACTAGCATCTCTTTATCATAGATAGAAAATCTTCTTGAGTCCTTCAATTCCCTTCTTTCAATTGCTATTGAATTCCCCTTATATACTAAGATAAATCCAATTCCCTGTCGTAAAGCTTCACATTTTACAATAATTTATTGTGAAGAACTTATGATAGTGAGAATGGGGCATGAAATTATTACCTTCTTAAGCTTATCAAAAGCTTCTTGAATTATTTCTATCCATAAAAAAGATTCTTTCTTTGTCATGTTGGTTAAAGTTATTTCTAAATGTGATAACACCTTAATAAATAATTTTTAAATGCTATAAAGTGAAGATGATTCTCTCAAATATATGAATATGGTGGGAAGAGGCTAATCCAAGATAGCTTGGATATTTTACTAATCTACTTGAACAACTTGAGAAATAATGAAATAGACCAAGTACAAGATCTTTAATTCTTTTACAAAGAGATCTTGTTGCTTTAATATTCCAAGGAATATATCTAGATTCTTTAATTGATATTTTAAAGTCTTATTATAAATCAAAATGTTATTAAAAAATTGAAATAAAATTTCTTAATTAACTATTGAAAACAAGGTGCATTTGTCAACCAAAGAAGGCATGGATAAGAATTCAGAGTGCCTAAATTGATACTTGAACTTTCTTTTGTGTGTATCCTCATCTCTTACATGGATATAATGATAGCTTGATATCAAACCAATCTTAAAAAAAACAACTCCGGCCTCCATGCAATTCGTTAACTAATTCATTGATCTTAAGAATGAGATATTTGTTTTTTATATTCTTCTTGCTCAAATTTATATAATCAATGCACATAGACATAGTTCCACCCTTTTTTTATAAGAACCATAGATGAAGAAAATTGGATAGAACTAGACCTAATGTGACCCATCTCTAAGATCTCTTTCATGGATCTTTCTATCTCATTTTTTATTGTATTTTTATGTGGTAGTAAGAAGTGATTATTATAGGTTCAAAGCCAATTTCCAATTCTATAATATGTTGGAATCCTTTGTTAGGTGGTAGTCCTAAAGGTAAATCACTAAATACCATATAATGCTTATCCAAAATATTTTACATAATCATGATAAGTTCCTTGATTACTTATAGATAAATTTGTGGGAATCACCAAATAGTTTCCTTCCTAAGCAACTTGTATCTTGTAGAAGACCTCCTCCATTCTTTTAATTGTAACCAATCATAGTTTTCTATAAAAATTATTATAAGAACCAAATCTTTTATCTCAAATTTAAATTTAGTCTCCATCGATTGATAGTTTCATGAAAAATTCTCAAAGTGTGCAACCATTACACACCCAAAACCATGTTATTCGCTCCTAAAACCACAACATAAAAGTTATCACATACCTTATGGTGTCCCATTGATATATTTAGTTATATTATTTTAGCAAATGGAATGGTTGTAGTATAAAAAATTGCATATCCCTACAATTTCACACTTATGTTTTGTATCCAATTTGGCGTCCATTCCCTTGCATCATTTTTTTCCTACTCAAGGTTCTTAGGCATCCTTTCTTGTGGTCACCTTTCTGGGTCACTTTTGTGCTAACCGTATATTTTTCTAGTCTTCTATTATTTTCAAGTGGAAATTATATGGACATTAGCACCTAGCACATGTTAGGAAAAGGTGTGTTTTCCACCTTGCATAATGTTATAATATGCTATTTTATTATTTGTGGTGCACCTAGGGGATCTAGGGATGCGTGCATCACATGGGTTAGCATTCTTGGGGCCACTTTATGTGTTGTAAATAACATTGTGATAAATATTTAATGTGGGGATGCACATTGGGGAAATATTTAATATTGGGAAAACTTAGTACCAAAAGTAAATGTGGGGGTTAATGGTTTTGTAAGCTCATGGTATTAGTCACATGGTTTAATGTAATACCACTTGGTGGATTTGTGTGAGCATATGTCTATAAAATCAAGAACATGGGTATTTGTCTAAGGTTGGCTGGTTGGTTAATTGGTCATTTTGGCTAAGGGGCCGAGAGCATCTCCTCTTAGAATTTGTGAGGTTTGAAGAATGGAATGGGATATGTGGTTACATTCTTGTTCACATGGAGTGCTTGTAGAGGGCTTGATGTTTCAAGGGTATTCATGGAGACTTTGAAGATGTATTGTAATCTTTATTACTGAATAATACATGAGTGATGGATGCTCTTGGAGGCTGGGTTTTTCTAGGGTATATCTTGTGTCATATTTGATGGTATGTTGTTTATTATTTTGCATATGGATTTTGAATAATTTTTTGCATAGATTTATCTATTTTTGTATATGAAAATTATCTTGGATGGAAGAATATTTATTTTCATTTTGTATTAGAGTGATGGTTGTATTTTTTATAGCCATTGGAGTAGATCTGGTACATAGTTAAATCCAAGGCTTGTAGGGAAATAATGAAGACATTGTAAGGTATGAGGGTTTTGTGTAGGTTGTTTTGAAGGGCACACAATCTATTGAGAGGGGGGTGAATCAGTAGATCTAATCAATTCAAAATTCTTAACTTTTTCTATATTTATTAGAGTATATGATTCTTCATAGAAAACCCCACATAAACAAACAAAACATAAAATCATAAAGCACACAAGTGAACACCAAATATACATGGAAAAACAAGGATGGTAAAAACCACTGTGAGAATAGCTACTTGGATCTAATAGCCAAATCCAACCTTACAATGCAAAAATATACAAGTGAATTTTACACACCAAAGTAGGCACAAACCTATCGAAGACACCAATCCACTAATGTTATTGTAGGCACCAACCTATTGGAGACACCAAGACCCAATTGAAACAATAAAATAGGTAGAACACCAGTCGTACTAGATTACAATGATAAAGCTTGCAAATCTTCAAGGTAACACATACATGTGCCAAAGTCATTGTTGACACTCTTCCTCATTGCAAATGATCTTTTGATACAAGTGCACACATTGGAATGCGATTCTCTCTTTTATCTTCACCACCTTCTCTTCAATTTGCATCAACGATCAACTCTTCTTCACACAGGTGTAATTCTAATCCATGCGGTCACTCACATCATCATTATAATACATTTGAAAATTTAAAATATATGTTAGTGTAATTAATTATTTATTACACTAGCATAAGTTAACCTAGGTATGCATTTAATAATTAAGTCCTAGGTTGCATTATTAAATAAATCATAAATAATGTTGTAGGAGATAAGATTCCCTTCTAGAAGATGAGTTGTCTTTTCTAGAACTTATCTCAATCTTTTCATAATTCCCTAGGTAGTTAGTTAGGGTTTCATGTTGTCACATGTAGTGTGATTTGAACACTTGGCAACATCTTGTGCATTCTAGGTTTAGCTCTTGCCTATATAATCATGCATATGCACTCTTGTAACATATCTAGATCATCATAATAGAATCTACTATTTGAATGCCATTATTTCATACTTTTTGTGTGGTTGAGTATTTCTTCCTAAAAAGGTCCTCCATTGAAGATTGCAGCTTCATTAGGGATCCTGTGCATCCATCATTCCAACAATATATACATGAAATTATATTAACACTCTACTATGTTGGCCAGGGATCCACAAATAGCCAAAATGACATAAGGTGGACCTAAATTCAAATTAAATGAAACACGTAACACATTGGTCCAAAATTAAATTTTGATGCCGCCAAAATTACATGATGTTGTGTGCTACCACAAGAACCTTAAGTAGGTCCTATCTTAACACCACACACAAGATTGGAATTTTTCATGCTACTTGTTGTTACCACACACACCTTGAACTCTCATTGGTTGATAGATAGACACAAAGAACCTTGCATCACTTTAATATCTTTGCATGCTAAACATATCCTCCAAAAACTTAAGAATCTGATAGAACTAGTGTAGAAATACTCTCCTATGAAATTGTAGAGTAGAACTGCATTTATGAAGGAAATGCTAACCGTAATTGTATTGTGATAGAAATATCTCTATCCTAAGAACTGAATTGAAACAAACTGATATAGACTTCCGGACCACCATTGCCATAAAAAATAGATGCAAGCATACAAAAATCATACACACACACACTCCTTAACAACTAATAATGTATATTTATTGATTTTCCATCCTACCAACACAAAAAAAGCTGAACTTCTGATATTACCAACATATTGACAACCTTTGATAACAAATTTTGACATTAATGACAACCTATGTCCAACAATTTTTGCATTTGGAGTTTTGAGGTTGTAAATTTATGGTTTTTTGTAGATCCCAGTTTATGAATTTTTCTTTGAAAAAAGGTATTTTCTTAGTGTTCACCATGGGGGTTCTGTTATCAACTGGATTGCACCCGTGATGCAAAGCTGCAATGCTTTGCAATCCAATGAAACATTGGAATATCCTCAGGTTGTGGGTACTCTATAATGAGGACATACCTCCAAGTTATGGGCTGGTTCCCTGTGATACCTCCTACAAACTACTTCTTTGTTAGGAAAAAGGATAGAAAGAAACTTGAAATTGAAACCTATCCTAGGAGGTGATGCACTAGATGTTCTAGATCTACTTGCTTATTCAAACTCACAATGTATTCAACAAATAAGCTTAAATATTTTCACAACCCAATTAAGTGTGTAACACATAAATATTTCATTGGAAAGGGACTGATTTTAGAGCATGCATGAAGGAAAATTATGTATTTTCACAACTTAAAACTATTAAATGAGCTTACTCAATCCATGACTTGCATTAAATATGCATCTCCCTACATTCATACTATTTGAATGAGACAAAATCAAAGGATTCTAAGAATGAATCACAAAAATATCATCAGATCACTCATACACTATAACACAAGAAGTATTAAGAAGGAAAACTGTTGCTTTCTTTATTGAAAATGAACGAATTGCTGCTATAAGTGAATCAATCTGAGTTACAAGATCAACTTTTCTTTGTAGAATGCAAAGGAAAAGAAGCAAGAAATGAGGAAAAATACTAATTCTTTTCCAATATATACAAAAGACGACAACTCCAATGCGCCAAGAGGTGGAAGAAATAGTTAACTAAAAGTGAAAAATATCTCAAAAATATCCTCTCACGAGCAAAGAAGAAAAGCCTTGAAAAGAGGGCCCACAACTAAAGCAATTTGAACTCTGAATGTTGTAAACTCACCCTCTTGATATGCATGATCAAAATCTCTTCAAAATTGATGTGAAACTACAGTTATGTCTCAAAAATCTCCACCATTTACATGATCTGACCTTCAGTTCACTTCACTTATCCTTTCCTTGTGATTTGCATGACTTTGAGCTTTAGTTACAACTCTCATCTCATTTCTACATGTGTTTTTTGGAAAAAAAAATTATTTAACAAATACTCAAAGCAATCAACAAGATTGTTTTAATAATGTTAAAAGGGGTTTCAAAAGATTTTGAAAAGATAATTACAAACTCCCTTATATTTCTTAAAATTCATCATGAAAGATATGGGATCCCCTTATGATTAGGTCTATTGACTAAAAGTCAAGACCATAAGGCAATAATAATGTGAAATGATTAGGAAAAAACATAGTAAAAAAGCACCATTATTTGAATTAGGGTGGGTAAAAGCAACTCAGACCCTAATTTATCTCTCATTTTTCAATTTGCTTCTTTGATGCACCACCATACTTGAGTAACTAGACAACTCAATGATGCTGGCACAACCTCCAACAATGGGATTCGTCAGTCATCAGGCAATGACGGGTCCCATATATGATTTTATGCATCTATTTTCTTGCATTTACTTCCTATTTTATATCTCTTAGATATAGTTACTCCCACGGCTTGTGTGGGACTTAAAAAACATTGCTTTCAAATATATCAGTTATTTCATATCATATAATGACTTGTGTATTTTCATTTGTGAATCACTACATAATATGAAATAACAAAATGAACTGTTTGAGGCATATGTTTTGTAATCATGAATAAAAGCAACAACATACTTGAAACATGAACTACAATTTTTTTTTTGCTTCAAAACCTGATAAATATTTGAATGTCTAGTTTTCTTATCTGAGTTGCTCAAGTGTCCAAAATTTTCTCACCCTAGTTTAATAACTACCTGATAAAATTTTACTAATTTAGCTAGTAGCTAACGATTAGTAACATTTTTGGCGACCTCCTTGGGATGTTTTCCTGCTAAACAAATAAGATCAGTTGCCTTGCTTATCCATTGGGCATGGAGTCCGTTATTTTGTCCTTTTCTGATTCAAAACTTCTGTAACTCAGCTATAGAAACCACACAACAACAAACAAAACTGAAAGAAATTAGCATAACTCTATTTAAGATAGAGCTAGAAAATTGTGCAACATTTGCACTTTATTGAAAACAAAACTGAACTAAAACTACTGTGCAATGTGCACTTATTAGCTTGAAAATTACCCTACCCTACACTAACCAGCAGTGTTAGTACTCAAACATGACCATTCACTGGTTGTGAGAAATAGCTGCCCTTAATAATAAATGTTGACTTACATGCTTATGGACAACTAAAACTAGATGAAGCACAAAAATATATTCAATAAACTATTGTAGTGCTTCATAAAGAATATAGAAAAACTCACTCATCCTTTGAATATGACTAACCATGCTGCTAGTTTCGGGTGAATGGACAAGTTGAATCTGTTGTCCTTTTACTGAGGTTTCATCAAGTATGCATGGAATCTTAGTCCTGGAAAGATGTCTGATTGGGCATCCTTTTGAGATGTTAAACTAATAATTATTTTTGTTGGATTCTCCTTTGTCAATTGTACTTTCAAACACAACCTCTTTGATCACTTGATTATGTTGATCACAAACTTTTTCTTTGAAAGATGCTAGGTTATTAAAAATTTTAGAGAAAAAATCTTCAATGATAGTTGAGGATAAATCCTCCTCATGAATAATTTCATTATGCAGTTTATGCTCTAACTTATCCTCATGATGGTTTTCAAAGCTCATACCTTCAAAATCTATGATTTGCTACTTTTTTCGTTTTACTTGAACAACCTTTTCTTGTGAATCAACCTCTTGACCTTCCAAATCATGATTGTCCTCATTTGTTTCTTTCTGAATCTGCACTTTACCTAAGTGATTTCCCTCAGCCTGCTGCTCAAAACTAGGCATTGATGTTAGTTCAATCAAACATTGCTCATCTTCATGTATAAATCTTGGAAGTTCATCAAATAAATCAACAAAAATCTGGACTTGAACATCCTTTTCTACCTCAACAACTTGTTGTTCCTGATGTCCTTCTTCAAAAGATGGAAGTCTTGAGTCTAAACTTGAAACAAATACCTCAAGCTCATCCCAAAATAAGTCTTCTTCATTTTGATTTTCATTTGTTGTGGAAGAGGATTGTTTACCTTATTGCAGCCTTGTTGAGGGGTTAGAACATCAACATCTTTATGTTCTTCTTGCTGATATGAGGCTAATACTACTGTGATGTGAGACTCTTCTTGCTCATCATGAACAAAACATGGAAGTTCGTTAATCATATCAGTTAGGTCATAAGAAACATTGGTTTTTTCTTGATCTAAAACTTGATTATCTTGAGAAATCAAGATATTAATGGATTCATATATGGATGGGGTGATTGTGTCTAAACAAGACATCTAATTTTGTTGAGGTTCTTGAGGATGCACAAGCTTGGGGAAAGGCTTCTCTTGAAGGATTGTAAGCTGAACCTGCTCAAGAAGAGATTCCTCTTGTATGAAGCATAGTGTTTTAAATGTAGGAATAGCTTTTCCAAAAAATGGGTTTGGAAAACTAAGAGTTGGGCTAGTTTTTTGCTCAATAACAAGCTCTTGAAATGAAGGTAAGCTCCTAAAACTTGGAATTTCGAGATTGGAAGACATTGGAGACTGACCTTGATTGAAACTTGGAATTTTAACCTTGGGAACCTCTTGTTCGACAAGTTTTAGCCTCATTTCTACATCTTTTGCAGCAAGTTGTTGAGCAAGATTCTCTTCAAATTGCCTCTTTTGAGCTACCAACTCTTTCAAAATCTGTTTATATTGTGCCTCCAATTCTTGCTCATGAAGGTAGGCTTGATAATCTAATTCTTGTTGCTGCAATTCAAGCTCATGTTGTCTTTTTCCTTCATCCAACTGCTTTTTGATGTTTAGCAATGTGTTGTTAATGCCACTAAACTCAAAGCTGTTAGCATCTTGGGGTTGAATTTAAGTGTAAGTAGGTTGATATGGAGGTTGAGCAGTGGTGGGTGGGAGGTAAGCATGTTGACCATGCTGATATACTATTGTTGTATAAGAATTTGGATAAAAACCAACATTATAGCTGTTTAGGTTTGACTGATAAAAGGTTCATGGAATTTTTTTTCATCATGTGGTGGTGGGTATTCATATTCTCCATGAATGTTTTTCATTTTCTACTCATATAAGGTGCTAGAAATTAGAATAAAACTTGTATTTGAAATATGCTAGCACTGTACTTGTTGAAACCAATAGCTGTGTTTAGAGTCGCTAGGTATTGTAACCCCTGAAAGGTAAAAACGCTGTTGTATATACCAAAACAATATCTTGCAACTTGAATTATTTCTTTGAAGTAAGCTTCAGAGTCCCACCGGGCATGCCAAAAACTGTTATCAACTAGATTGCAACCGTGATGGAAAGCTGGAATGCTCTGCAATCTTGTGAAACATTGGAATATCCTCAGGTTGTGGGTACCCTATAATGAGGACATACCTCCAGGTTATGGGTTGGTTCCCTTTGATACCTCCTGCAAACTACTTCTTTGATAGGAAAAAGGATAGAAATAAACTTTGAATTGAAACCTATCCTAGGAGGTGATGCACTAGATGTTCTATATCTACTTGCTTATTCAAACTCACAATGCATTTAACAAATAAGCTTAAATATTTTCACAACCCAATTAAGCATGTAACACATAAGTATTTCATTGGAAAGGGACTGATTTTAGAGCATGCATGAAGGAAAATTATGTATTTTCACAACTTCAAACTGTTAAATCAACTTACTCAATCCATGACCTGCATTAACTATGCATCTCCCTAAATTCATACTATTTGAATGAGACAAAATCAAAGGATTCTAAGAATGAATCACATAAATATCATTAGATCACTCATACACTATAACACAAGAAGTATTAAGAAGGAAAAATGTTGCCTCCTTTATTGAAAATGAAGGAATTTTTGCTACAAGTGGATCAATCTGAGTTACAAGATCAACTTCTCTTTGCAGAATGCAAATGAAAAGAAGCAAGAAATGAGGAAAAAGACTAAGTCTTTTCCAATATATACAAAATATGGCAACTCCAATGCACCAAGAGGTGGAAGTAACAGTCAATTGAAAGTAAAAAATATCTCAAAAATATCCTCTCATGAGCAAAGAAGAAAAACCTCGAAAAGAGGGCCCACAACTGAAGCAGTCTGAAATTTGAATGTTGTAAACTCATCCTCTCAATATGCATAACAAAAAGCTCTTCAAAATTGATGTGAAACTGTAGTTATGTCTCAAAAATATCCACCATTTGCATGAGCTAACCTTAAATTTGCTTCAATTATCCTTTCCTTGTGATTTGCATGACTTTGAGCTTCAGTTACAACTCTTATCTCATTTCTGCATCTGTTTTTTGGAAAAAAAAAACTTATTTAACAAATATTAAAAGCAATCAACAAGATTGTTTTAATAATGTTAAAAGGGGTTTCAAAAGATTTTGAAAAGATAATTACAAACTCCCTTATATCTCCTAAACTCCATCATGAAAGATACGAGCTCCCCTTATGATTAGGTCTATTGACTAAAAGTCAAGATCATAGAAGCAATAATAATGTGAAATGATTTGGCAAAAAATATAGTAAAAAAAGCATAATTATTCGAATTAGGGTGAGTAAAAGCAACTCAAACCCTAATTTATCTCTCATTTTTCACTTTGCTTCTTTGATGCACTGCCATAATTGAGTTCCACTGAAGCATTCATGAAGTTTTGATGGAGATTTTCTAGACTTGACTGCACCATACTTGAGTTATTGAGCTTTTCTTGGAGAAACCTCTTCTAGAGATCATATGGTAAGGGTATTTTCTTTGTATTGATGTGAAAGAAGAGCGATTTCTGCTTGTTTCTATACAAAAAAGTTGAAAGAAGTTTTCAAAATTCTGATTATTCTCATAAATCTATTATTTGTTCAACATTTTTATTCATTTTCTGAAAATAAAAGATCAGAAAGCCCTCCTTTATTATGGTTTTCAATCACTTTTCATGCCTTCTTAAGAGATCATGGTCGCGACCTTATGAATCTTCATTATTTATTCCATTTTGGCTTACTGCTAGGGATTCCTCTTTTGCTATAGGCTGTGGGTTTCCATAGCTGTATTTCTTATATTTTCACTGAAAGAAATGGATTGTGGCTAATATTCTCTGGCCGCGGCCTCTCTTTTGAATCATCTGGGTTTTCCTCTTATCGAACACCAAGGCTTTACCTTAGCTTTAGGGTTTCAAAATAAACACCTTTTACCCACAAAATTTTTGCCAGATCGTGGTTCAATCTTAATGAATTTGACCTTCTGTTTATTTGCTTTCAAGGAATACATGCTTGGCCTCAAAAATATGGCAGAGAGGAAAAACATTGTTTACATTTTCAACAACAATAAATTCTGGGTTCATCTCCCCATTTTTATTTTTCCCTCGAAGCCTTACATGCTGAAGTGATTGAATGCTTTTACACGATAACACCGTTTGCTTCATTATTTTCACTTCATAGATCATGGAGACTACCACAATCTTGTAAAATGCAGACACATTCACCTTGACAGTAAAGGATCACTAATGAATATATTTTGACATTATCATACAGTGACATACTATCATGATAAGGTACTTGTATTTCTATATGGCTGATGTTATTCATATTTTTAACTAAAAATGTTCCTTAAGATCCATAATGACTATCATATGCACATGCTCTTGTGAGATTAACATGGCTGTCATGCTTATGCAATGGTCATTGTCCTCCATACATTGATGATTCCTTGGTATCTTATGGTGGTTGTAATTAAAGCTTCCATGATGTAGAATATATCCACATTGACAATTGATGTCCTTTGTCATGAACATGCCTGGCACATAATTGTGATATGCATTATGGCTGCTTGTCACCTCCATGAATATGTGATTTTCATGTTTATTCTTTCATGTTATTGGCATAATGAGATAGTGTTTGGTAACATATAGTTACCAGTGTAGGAGAAAGTGTTTGTCTTGCTAATGATACAAGACCGCCCGATATTACAAATCCTCACTACTGATTCACTTCTCTAATTAGATGAACACTTGCACTACACTAGTAATTGTATGCTATCATTGCATACATCTTTTGATATGTGAAGACAATAGTACTTCTATTCCTCTCTTGTAAATGAGAGAATGCAGTATGTTGGGCTCAACCCTTGTGGGAGCCCATTTTCCTCCACATACTGAAATGTTGAATATGATGAGATAGTGATAAAATATGCACCTATACCTGCACAGTGAACAAACATGTTAGATAAAATAGATATATATATTTTGATGATTTGCTTTGGATATCTTGGATTTAGTTGTTCATTTTCCTTTACTTGATCATTTATAAAGTAGCAAGTAGTTCCTTGATTAGACATGCATAGGATTTGTATGGAACCCCGAGCTCAAACATCTCCTCTTCCAACCTTGCAGATTTTTTTCTTGGAGCAGCAACTGGAGAACTCAACAATGCTAGCACAACATCCAACAATGGGATTCATCATTCATCAGGAAATGATGGGTCCCATATATTATTTTATGCATTTCTTTTCCTATATTACTTGCTATTTTATATCTCTTAGATATAGTTACTCCCATGACTTGTGTGGGACTTCAAAAACATTGCTTTCAAATATATTAGTTATTTCATATCATATAATGACTTGTGTATTTTGATTTTTGAATCACTACATAATATGAAATAATGAAATGAACTGTTTGAGGCATATGTTTTGTAATCATGAATAATAGCAACAACATACTTGAAACATGACCTGCAGAAATTTTTTAGCTTTAGAACTTGATAAATCTTTGAATGTCTGGTTTTCTTATTTGAGTTGCTCAAGTGTCAAATTTTTTCTCACCCTAGTTTAATAATTGCTTGATAAAAATTTACTAATTTAGCTGATAGCTAAAAATTAGTAACAAGTTTTATTGGGGAAATGTTTCATCTGAACCCTTTGGACAAAACAAACTTGAAAATTGGATTCAAAAGGCCTAAGAGATGAAGATTGACATAAAATTTGACCTATTTTGGTTACTGGAAAAAATGCAATTTTTTTCTCTCCTAGCCCCATCATATGATTGTACAACTCTCTAATTTGTTCTTCTGTTAAAAAAAACCATAGTTAAAAAGAAAATCTTGTTTGAAAATAAAACAAAAATTATTAAATAAATAAAATTAAAATTCAGGGTGGGGTGTCTTCAGATCCCTGCACTATGTGAGACTGACACTTGCTTCTAGATGTAGAACTATGGTAGGTGCTATCGGCCCAAGACAACTAGCGATGTCATCATAGACGAGGCTTATCCCCTAGCCTAGCATGACCCCTTGTCCCGTGGGGAATTAGGGCCAACCAACTCAGCCCTCATAGGCTTAAAACAAATAAAAGCTCCATTAAAAAAATAAATACTAAAACTGATTTAAAATGGATTTTGGGTCCACCACCCTTGTGGGCAGTGCCACTTCTACCAACGGGTCATCTAAGGGCCACCCTACGACCACCTATTTAGTAGAATTGGGCGACGTTTTTTCCAGGGGTCATAATTTTTTCCTCGAGTGTCTGTTTTTTGACTTCTTATAGTCATTAGAAAGGTTGTTTTGATTACTTCATTGTAGTATCAATGGTTTTTCTAGATTTTTCTATTTTGATAGATAAATTATTTCTGAAATTCAAATGTTTTTTCAAAGTTGGAGAGGTCATAACTTGTGCATACAGAGTCAAATTTTAGACTTCTTATAGTAGACAAAAATATTGTTTAGAGAAATACATAGTGGTTTAGGTTTGGAGATATTTTGACATGATTTATTTATTATTATTTCTATCTAAGTTGTTTATGGGTTCTTGTTGATTTTGGTACTTTTGTGAGCTTATGGATTTTTAGAACTTGGTGATTTGGTGTTTCAATCATTGTATACTCATATGTACATATTTGATTACTCTCACTAGACATGGTTATCAGTATATTGTTGAGTTTGTATGTTGCATTGTTGGATCTACAAGTTGTGTAGTGTTGTAGGTTGTCTATACTTACAAGTTGCATATATGACTTGGATGTGGGTTTTTTGTGCCCATATATGCTTCAATGTTGTTGTATATTTAATTTTGTTGCTTGGTTTAGTTACTTGTTTTGTTGGTTTGGTTTTCATTTTGAGATAGAGAAGATGGTATTATTAGGTATAATGATGTGCAACCTATGTTGTTGACTATGTGATGCAGAAATGTGTGACATGGTTAGAGTTTTTTGCTACTAAATTTGGTGGTGATCATGGTGTCATGGATGTTCCTTTTTCCTTTGGGACTTTGACATGGTATGATTGTTTATGTAGGTGCTTTTTTGGTGGTATTGAATTGATTCCTATTTTCTTGTGGTGATGTATCTTCTTGGTTTGAGGATCATGGTTATAATTTTCCTTTTGGGAGCTCTTGGTGTTATAGTTGAGTTCTTTGATTGTATGAGGGCCTTTGGTTGATATTAATCTAGAATTTTATAATCATGATGTCATGGATAGCTCGATTACACGATTTGGTGGGATCTTGTGATAGTGATGGTTTGGCAGTGTTGTATCTTGGTTTGGATATTGTAGTTAGACTCTTCCATTTGGGAGCTCTTGGTGTTGAGTTCCTTGATTGAATTGGGGCCATGAAGGGTCTTCATTTAGGAGATGGTTATCGTGATTCCATAGAGAGCTTGGTATCATGATTCAGTGAGAGCTTGTGGTGATGATGTGGATTCACCATTTGATGGTGGATGATATTCTATGTAGGAGATGGTTATCTTCATGTGGTTTGAATATGATGACATATTGGTTAGCCATGAAGGAATCTTTAGTCTTTGGTTGAGGCTTCATGATTTATCTTTTGACATATGATCCTTGTTTGATAGGATAGTTTTGTTATTGTGCCATGGTCCGGACTCTTGATCACGTGTTAGAGTTTTGGAATGATATAGGCACTCTTAGGATCATGATATATTCATTGGATCATATGATCTTCTTTTGAGGAGATGTGAGATCATGATGTCATGATGTGTTCTTCATTCTCAAGATTGGAGCTTTGACATTGATCTTGTTGGTTCTCTTGGTATTAAGTACATTGATCATTTTCTTGGGAGTTTCATGATGATGTTATGTTGCATTTAGATATTAGCATAGATTTGGATTGGCTATAGGTGCCCATGGATACTTGGAGACATAAGTGAGGCTAGGAGATCTCTTGGGATTAGAGACATTTTTGGAGACTTTTACTCTTTCATGAGGTTTCAACTGGAATTTTGAGGATCCTACACCTTGGTTGGACATGATTTCAACATGGAACTAAGCGGATATTGTTCTTAGACGAGTCTTGATGAATTGGATATCTTGAAGGAGCATTATTATTCCCCACTCTTGGTCTATTCAATGGCTTATCATCTAAGAGGTATCCTCATTATTATTTTCACATGCATTATATTTTATGATTTTTCTTCTCATGCATATGGATCTTGAGCTATAGTTTTCTAGTTTGAGAGGGTCCATTTGAGGAGCATTGTCATGTTTATCTCCTTATTCATTGCGATATTATTCATTAACGTTGAGTTTATGAGATGTTATTGGGCTTATTCCCTTAGTTTGGGAATGGATTTGGTTTGATCTTCCTTTAGTTTGAGATGAATACATATTGGTTATGGTTAGTTGTGGATAGTTCCATTATCTTTGGGGTTTTATAGAGGATATCGTACTTATCATAACATTTAGAGGTGTGTGTAGAAGGACATGCTACAATTTTTGATTTACATGTTCTCTCTCTAGTCTTTTTCTTTTTCCTAGATGTTTGTATTCACATGAAATTAGATTTGAGGTCTTCTACGGATCTATGATGATAACTATGTTTATGATCATGTGTTTTTCATTATTCTTTGGTGACAACATGGATGTTCCTTTATCTCTTTCCTTTGTTGATTATGGAGAACTTAGGAGAGCTATGAAGACTTGTGGTGAGAGTTGTAGTGCAACATATTGGTTTGTAGGATTTGCATATCTTTGTGGATGTTCCTTGGTACTACATGATGTTGGTTACACCTTATATGTGAAGTTATTGGTGGATATTTTATGCCTTGATCATTTTTCAAAATTGACATTACCTATGTAGTGGCAGTTCCTAGTTGTATATGTTCTTCATTCACAGGTTTGACACTTGGAGCTTGTGATTGCATGTTATGGGTTGTATATGTTGATGGCATGAGGTTCACTTGAACTATTGTTTGTATACCTTTGAGGTATAGATATTTGGATGCGTTAGCATTTTTTGTGGGTGCTATTTCATCTATGGTGATTATATCTTGACAACTACCGATACATGTTTATTACCTTTGGATTGAGAGTTTGTGTTTTAGGATATCAGCTGGAGGCAAGACTTATACTTCATTGTGATAGATTGTGTGACATCTCTTTGGATGGATTATTATCTTTGTGAATTGGAGTGATGAAGGATGAGAGATTTCATGCTTGAGATGGTGGTCACCTTGATTCTTGTTGCAAGTATCTTGATGGAGCACATGGATCACTTTGATTCCTTGATGGAATATGTAGCTATAAGAATTGTTCCCTTGTTCATGTTTGAGTTTACGAGTGTTTACCCCTTATGCAATGTATGCAACAAGTGGGAGAATTTTATGAAAATGTATGTTTTCCACCTTGCATATTATAAGTAATCTTTTATTATTTATGGTGCACCTAGGGTATCTAGGGATGCTTGCATCAAATGGGTTAGCATTCTTGAGGCCACTTTATGTGTTGTATGTAACATTGTGATAAATATTTAATGTGGGTAATGCAAATCGGGGGAATATTTAATACTGGGAAAACTTAGTACCAAAAAGTAAATGTGGGGGTTAATGGATTTTTAATCTCATGGTATTAGTCACATGGTTTTATGTAATACCACTTGGTGGTTTTTTGTGAGCTTATGTCTATAAAATCAAGCACATGGATAGTTATCTAAGGTTGGTTGGTTGGTTAATTATTCATTTTTTCTAAGGGGTTGATAGCATCTCTTGTTAGAATTTGTGAGGTTTAAAGCATGGCATGGGAAGTGTGGTTACATGCTTGTTCACATGGAGTGCTTTTAGAGGGCTTGATGTTTCAAAGGTATTCATGGAAACTCTAAATGTGTATTGTAATCTTTATTGCTGAATAATACATGAGTGATGGATGCTTTTGGAGGTTGGATTTTTCACTCTTGAGGGTTTTCCTAGGGTATATCTTATATCATATTTGATGGTATGTTGTCTATTCTTTTGCATATAGATTATGGATACTTATTTCAATAAATCTCTTTATTTGGATTATGTGGAAATAATTTTGGGTGGATGTGTATTTCCTTTCAACATGGATGTCCACATGTTTTACTAGCATCCTATAATAATTTATCATTTGAAGGCTATTTTTGAGTGATTTTCCACTTTTCACCTTTGCAAGTTAATGAAAATGGCTCAAAACAATTCCAAATGACGCATTTTCCACTTTTAACCTTTGCACATTAATGAGAAATTAAGCATATGTCAAGACACATTTTCAAAGCATGATCAAAGTCATCCACCTATGTTTGGCAATGACTCATTCTAAAAACATCACATCAATGATACATCCACCTCATATGATTTCATTTCTCCCACCATTCCTTCATCCCACAAAGCTTTGCAAAAACAATCAACACCATCTACATCAAATAAATCACCTAATAATGAAAATTTTCAAGCTTATCCCCATGGGCTATCCACAATAGATAATCATGAAATCCAAGCTAATTCATCTCTTGATACAAATTCCTTCTATGATTTAGAAGTACCAAATCCAACACCATCATTCACTCTATTATCAATCAAGACCACTCCAAAGAGCCTCATTCCAAACCCATCCCTATCATGTCAAAATATCGAATCCATCCAAGAGTCCCCTAAACATATCCAAAGTCATACCTCATCTTTATAATTGGATCCATGTCAAGAGAATAATCCAAAGCATGCTAACATAGATTCCCATACATATCAAGATCAAAGAATCCCTTACACACTCCCACATGATCCCCTTCCATTTCAAGAGAAAAATATCCCTTCCATACCATCTCACGATCCCTCTCTAAATCAAGATAAAAGTACACCTTCCATCCCATCTAATGATACCATTCCTAATCAATATCAAAACATCCCTTCCACACCCCCACATGATCCCCTTCCATCCCAAGAGAAAAATATCCCTTCCATACCATCTCATGGTCCCTCTCTAAATCAAGATCAAAGTACACCTTCCACCCCATCTAATGATACACCTCCTAATCAAGATCAAGATGTCGCATCCACTCCATCACATTATCCCCTTCCACCTCATGGCCCCCTTACATATCAAGAGAAATATATCCCTTCCACCCCATCCTATGATCCTACCCCAAGTCAAGATCAAAGTTTTCCTCCACCTCCATCTCATGATCCAAGTATCCCTTCATATCCATGTCATGATCCTAATCCTCCACAAGATTCTATCACCCCTATCCAAGCTACTCATGAGCCCCACGCCTATCAAATGGGTTCTTCCACTTTCATCCAATATAATTTCCTCCAAGAACCTATCATTCCTTCCATGTCATATCCTCCTTAAAATGGACTCACATCTTGTTTTCAAAACAACAAGTTGTTGGAGTACCATACAACTGAGAGGGGGGTGAATTAATGGTATGACAAATTTAAAAACCTTGAGTTAACCTTTCAAGATTTTGATCTTATAATATGTGAGATCTAAACAATTTAACTATTAAGTGCAACATCATGTATGTAGAGCAGTCAAGCTTGTTCCAACATCAAAAACTTCAATTTGACTTAATCAAGTTTGCACCAACTTATGCTTATGACATTTCAATGATACAATCAATCATTGATTGAATGTAACATCAGAATAATTAAATGTAAAATACTTGAGCAAGCACAAATATATTCAGAGAAAGCAATTACATCATAACACAATTGTTTTCATGAGTGGAAAACCCTTTAGGGATAAAAACCCACTCGCAAAATTGCCTCATCGGCTTAATAAAAAATGCCTTACTGGCTACAAAAATGCCTCACTGGAAATACAAGCCTCACTGGCATTTAAATTGCTTCAACAAATAAGATAGGAAACAATATATAGATGATCACTCCGTTTCATTGAAAAACATATTGGCTCACAACCTTAATGCATTCTATGTCCTCCAAACTTCATTATTTTCAAAGTCCATAACACATAAAAAACATTAATTCTATTTCACTGTCTCATTCATTTATATTTTAAACACACACAAAATTCTTAACAATACATTTACAAATACATCTTATCAAACTTTTGCAGTGGGGTTTCAACAAAAACCTCTCTTTTTGACAAGATATTCAAAAGTAAAACAATATGACTCTTGTTGTTTTCCCTACTCTCTTTCCACAGTCTAAACCCAAGTTGAGCCATTGCATGCTGCATATAAAGGATTCATTAATCTGGTAAAGTGCAAAATGACCATACCTTGGCCAGTTTTAACTCAAAACTAAAAGTAATTGCACTAATGAAATTTCAACTTCTTCAACAACTGTCATGGTTTAACCAAATCCGCATATGGGTTAAAAGGAAATACCCACATTATCAATTCTTGAACAAATATAATAAATCTTTGCAAATTATCAAGAACCCATGCTAGGATTGCTCAAACAATTTTTTTCTTGCTCAATAAAAAAATATTTTTTTCATCATATAACTATCAAGCAAATATAAGAACAACAACGATCAAGAAATATATCACCCAATTTTTTTTTTGCAAAATCTCAAATCTTGTGTGGTTCCCTCTAATTGTGGTGATAAAAAACTGTCTAGCTTTGAGCTTCAGTCTTCCCACTACTCAATACTAAAATCGAGAATTGTCACTTCAAAAACCCAATGATTACTCATAATATTCAAAAGCACTCATTATCATTCAAACCCTAAGCTCAAAACCTCATTAACCAAGCTTCTAAATTTACAAAATAACACATGAATATGCTTTATGCCTAATACCGAAAGTTCCTATTTTCCCTAAAAGGGTTGGTAACTCCTTTATTCACAATGCCACTATTTACTTGTTACAAGCAGCTGATACCTGTTGGTCAGGTTAATCCCTTGAAATAGAACCGAATGTAATATATGACTTATTACATTAAAACCAAAAACCCTTATGATAAAGTGGTGTCGACTATCACTTGTTCTTGATACTCATTAGGAGTATAATGTCAACTAATGTCCAATACAAAGATGACGACCATGTAAAAAACAAAGCATGATATAACCATTGCTAAACAAAACACTTGACAAATTCCATATAATGTCGGTAGTGATCAAAGCGATCACATTGCCTTTGTAGATAATAAGAATAATGTACAAAGTCAAAAACCTTGTTATCACCTTATACTCATATGATGCCACTCTCAACTATTCCAAGACAAGTGTAATAATGTTATGCCCATGATCAAAGAGATCAAAACCATAGAAGTGACTTTGACAATATTTTGATATCTTATCAAAATAATGATAATATATAAACATCTCATCGAATACAAAATGACTATCCAAAACCTTGCAAGATGATAAATATCGTTGAAAAACCATATGCCAATATTACTGCCCTGTGTCACCTGAATATGTGCCAAACCAATCTGACCATGTTTCCATATGCAGTGAATGTCATAATGTTGTCTCATAATTGCTTCAATGAATGCCAATACTGTAAATGCCAAAACAACCCTTGACATCAATGCCAAAACCAATGTCAAAGGGGTTAACAAACTCTCCCTTTGGCATTGATGTCAAACAACTTGTATGATCACCAATGTCACATAATACAAAAAAATATGAACTTGTATGATCACCAATGCACTGTCACAACATCATCATATGAGAACCAAAAATAAACTAAAACCAGTATATTGCAATGAATCTGCATATAATATAAATCTCAACTTTCCTCCCCCTTTTGACAACAATGCCAAAGGTCAAAGGGGCGGATAAGCATAAAAATACCACCAAGTATTTGTCCAAGAACACCAATCTGCTTGCACATGGACACAAAACATCATCAGATGTGATGAAATAAAAGTTGAAAAGAGCTCTACAAAATGCAAGATAATTATGCTAAAGCACTAGAACTGATTTAGACCGCCAAAGAGAATACTATATAATACAAGATGAATCTGTCATAGGACCAAAAACTGAACCAAAGACTGCCATGCAACTAAAAGAATATGCTTGAAACAAAACCCATGGATATTGAATAAACATGAAAACTCCCCCTAAAACCATGCTCATGAAGAATCACTGAATTGATGCAAGGGAAAGGACTCCAAGTCTATCCCTCAAATAGTCGAAGGTTGCTTTTGGTAAAGGTTTAGTAAAAATATCTGCTATTTGATATTTTGTAGATACATATTCCAATGCAACCAAATTAGACAAAACTTTTTCTCTCAAAAAATGATATCTTATGGAAATGTGTTTAGTATGAGAGTGTTGAACATGATTTTTTGAAATATTGATGGCACTAGTATTGTCACAAAGAATAGAAATAGGCTGAGATACCTCAACCTTAATATCCTTCAAAGTTTGGACCATCCATAATACTTGAGAACAACAAGTAGCAGTAGCTATATATTCTTCCTCGACAGTAGAGAGAGAGAGAGAGAGAAAATCCTATTTTTTAGTATGCCATGCTACCAACCTTCCACCTAGAAAGAAAGCACCTCCATATGTGCTTTTTATGTCTTCTAGAAAACTTGCCCAGTCAACATTAGTGTAAAATCATTATGCCTAGGATACTAGAGGCCATAATCAACAGTACCATTTATGTATCCAAAAATTGTTTTTACAACATTCAAATGGGATTGTTTAGGTGAAGCTTGAAAATGAGCAACTAAGCAAACAACATGCATTATATCAGGTTGAGAGGTAGTCAGATATAAGAGACTACCTATCATGGATCTATACAAGGTTTGATCTACATCAGGTAGATTTTCATCTTTGCCAAGTTTACAACCAGTTTCCATTGGAGTTCCAACTGGTTTGCTTGCATCCATTTGGAATATTTTAAGCATTTATTTGTGAAATGAAGATACCCTTCTCAAGTTGAGAGACCTGTAACCCAAGAAAGAAGGAGAGTTCTCCTAACATGGACATTTTAAAATCTGATTTCATAATGTTAGGAAAATCAAAACACATATCATTATCATTGCTCCCGAAAATAATATCATCTACATAGACAACAACAACCAAAATATTGTCACCTTTTGTCATGAAGTAAAAATTGTTGTCAACACCTCCTTTGGTGAATCCTTGACTCTGCAAATGTTTATCCAGCTTAGAGTACCAAGCTCTAGGGGCTTGTTTCAAGCCATATAATGGCTTTTTCAACCTATAGACATGATCTTCTTTCCCTACACATTCAAATCCCTCAGGTTGCTCCATGTAAAATTCTTCCTCAAGCTTGCCATTTAAAAAAGATGTTTTAACATCTATTTGAAACACTTTGAAATTTTTGTAAACATAAAAAGCTAAAAAGATTCTTATAGCTTCAAGTCTAGCTACAAGGGAAAAGGTTTCATCAAAATCAATACCCTCAATATGAGAGTACCCTTTACAAACAAGTCTTGCCTTATTTATTATTACATTTCCCTTGTCATCAAGTTTATTCCTAAAGAACCACTTAGCTCCAATGACATTCTTATCCTTGGGTCTAGGAACAAGTTCCTAAGTCTTGTTCTTTTCTATTTGCTCTAAATCCTCTTCCATTTCCTTAATTCAAAGTTCATGTTTGCTAGGTTCTAAATAGGTTTTAGGTTCAAATTCTGAAATTAAACATAAATGTACCCGATCACTTGCATTGGCAAGTTTTCTTTTGGTTTGAACACCAATAGATCTATCCCCAATGATTTTCTCTTGAGGATGATTCATTTTCACTTCCTTTGAAGGAGTCTTGGCTATTGTTTCCATAGATTTTTTACGAGTATCTACTTGATCTTCCTCCTCTTCTTCTGATTTCACCTCTTTTTCAGGTAGATGAGCCTCTCCATTATCTTCAACTGGCTGTTCACATGGCTGCAAATTTTCATCAACTCTCACATTAGTACTTTCAACAATCCTTTTGAGTATTTTATTGGAACATTTATAGGCTTTACTATGAGTAGAGTAGCCTAAAAATATGCCTTCATCACACCTAGACTCAAAACTGCTCATATTATCATCATCTCTTTTTATATAACATTTACTACCAAAAATTCTAAAGTATGAAACATTAGCAGATCTACCATACCAAAGTTCATAAGGAGTAAACTTTGTTTTTTCCCTTAGTTGAACCTTGTTTAGAGTATAAACAACTGTATGTACAAATTATTTCCAATACACATTTGGAAGATTTGCATCATGTAATATTGTTCTTGCCATTTCTCTAACAATCCTATTCTTTCTTTCAACAACCCCATTTTGCTGCAAGGTTCTTGGAGATGAATACTACCTTTTAATACCATGTTCCTCACAGTACTCTATAAACTCTATTGAGGTATATTCACCTCCTTTTTTGGTTCTTAGACATTTAAGTTTTATATCAGATTCTTTTTCTACCATTTTTCTAAAAATTCTAAACTTGTCAAAAGCTTCAGATTTGTGTTTTAGAAAAGTTACCCAGGTCATTCTGGTGTAATAATCAATGAACAACATAAAATACCTTTCACCATTAAGTGAACTTGTCCCTGTAGGACCAAATAAGTTAGAGTGTACAAGTTGCAATGGTCTCGTAGATGTATGTTCTTTAGATTTAAAACTCACCTTGGTTTGCTTACCGAGTTGACACTCTTTGCAAGTTTCATTGATAGGTTTGGAAATCACATGCATATTTCTTACATTTTTATTCTCGCTAATTTTGAAAAGATTGTCAAAATTGATATGACCAAGCCTTATATGCCATAATTTACTCTCTTCAACTTGACCCATGAAGCAGACATGTCCATCTCTACTTCTATTGACAATCTCATGCAAGTTATAGATATTGTTTGTAGTTCTTAAAGCAACTGCAATAACTTTACCAGATTTCTTTTTGATCTCACACCCTTGTGCAGTGAAAGAAACACTAAATCCATTATCATAGAGTTGACTCACACTTAAAAAATTGTGAGTTAACCCTTCAACATAATAAACATCATGCATAGGTGTTTCATCATCCAAGAGGATAGTTCCTTTGCCCTTGATCAAAATGCAAATATCATTTCCAAATTTAACTAAACCTCCAATGTTATCCTTGAATTTAATGAACTTTCTCTTATCACCAGTCATGTGGTGAGAGCATCCACTATAAACAACCCACAACTCCTTTTTGATATGAATTTTTTTTTGCACAAACATGGCTTCAATGTTTTTGTCAATTTTCTTGGGTTGCTAAACAATCTTTGTTTTATATGCTTTGAATAATGTTCTAGGAAGAGTATAAGTTTTATTTTGTTGCGTATTAAGATTAGATATGAAAAAAATTGCAATATGTCCAAGGTTTCCATAATTATAACATTTCAATCTGTTCAAAAATTGAAACAAATTTCCATTTAGAAAACCAAGTCTCCTTTGAGTTGTAACCTTACACTCACTTGCTTTGTCTCCAAATTGAGATCACTTAAAACAATAGCCATAAAAGTGTAGATTACTCCTAGAGGGATCACTCTTGTTGTTGTTTGAAGGTTTGACAATTTTTGTATCAACATGATGATACTCATCAAAATATGAGCATTGACCTTCCATAAAACCTAGACCAGTTTTGTCCTTGTGATTTTTCTGTTTCCCTATAAGGTCAATAAGCTTGTCACTGTTGTCCACCTTTTTTTTAAAGGAAACTATTTCTGCCTCTAAGGTGCAACATTCTTTTTATTTTGATTCAAGCTTCATTTTGGTGACCTCTAAAACTCTTTTATTTTCCTCAAGTTGGAGTTTTAAATCAACAACTTGTTTTTCAATATAATCAACCAAGTTTTCTACATATTTTTGAGATTGATTTTTTTGTATGACAATCTCCTTTTTAAGTTTATTTATCTCATATAAAGTACATCTTAGTTCACCCTCAAAGTCAACTTATTCTATGTCAAGTTCAGATTGATTTGCAGTTTTATCTTTTAGATTTTCAATGGAGCAGATCTTAGCAATAAATATTGTTTCTTATCTTTCTAAATTTCCCATAACAAGTATTCTGTTACCAAGAACCCCTCAAGTTTGTTAGAATTTTTGCAAAGGGTATGGATCTGATACCACTTGTTGGAGTATGATACCATTGAGAGGGGGGGTGAATCAGTGGTATGACAAATTCAAAAACCTTGAGTTAACCTTTCAAGATTTTGATCTTATAATATGTGAGATCTAGAAAATTTAACTATTAAGTGCAACATCATGTATGTAGAGTAATCAAGCTTGTTCCAACATCAAAAACTTCAATTGACTTAATCAAGCTTTCACCAACTTATGCTCATGAAATTTCAATGATACAATCATTCATTGATTGAATGCAACATCAAAACAATTAAATGTGAAATACTTGAGCAAGCACAAAGATATTCAGAGAAAGCAATCACATCATAACACAATTTTTTTCATGAGTGGAAAACCCTCTAGGGATAAAAAACCACTCGCAAAATTTCCTCACTGGCTTAATAAAAAATGCCTCATTGGTTGAGCCTCACTGGCTACAAAAATGCCTCATTGGCAATACAAGCCTCACTGGCATTTAACATGCTTCAACAAATAAGATAGAAAATAATATACAAAGGATCACCCTGTTTCACTGAAAAACATATTGGATCACAACCTTAATGCATTCTATGTCCTCCAAACTTCATTATTTTTGAAGTCTAGAACACATAGAAAATATTAATTCTATTTCACTATCTCATTCATTTATCTTTTAAGCGCACACAAACTTATTGACAACACATTTACAAATACATCTTATCAAACTTCTACAATAGGGTTTCAACATAAACCTCTCTTTTTGACAAGATATTCAAAAGTTAAACAATATGACTCTTGCTATTTTCCCAACTCTCTTTCCACAGTCTAAACCCGAGTCGAGCCATTGCATACTACATATAAAGCAATCATTAACCTAGTAAAGTGAAAAATGACCATACCTTGGTCAATTTTAACTCAAAACTGAAAGAACTGCACAAATAAAATTTCAACTTCTTCAACAACTGTCATGCTTTAACCAAATGTGCATATGGGTTAAAGGAAATACCCACATTATCAATGCTCAAACAAATATAACAAATCTTTGCAAATTATCAAGAACCCGTGCTAGGGTTGCTCAAACAATTTTTTTCTTGCTCCATAAAACATTATTTTTTTCATCAAATAACTGTCAAGAAAATATAAGAACAACAACGACCAAGAAAGATATCACCTAAAAAATGATTTGCAAAATCCCAAATCTTGTGTGGTTCCCTCGAACTGTGGCAACAAATAATTGTCTAGCTTTGAGCTTCAGTCTTCCCACTGCTCACTGCTAAAATCAAGCTTTGTCACTTCAAAACCCCGTAATTAATTAGAATATTCAAAAGCACTCATTATCATTCAAACCTTAAGCTCGAAATCTCATTAACCAAGCTTCTAAATTTACAAAATAACACATGAATGTGCTTTATGCTCGATACCGAAAGTTCCTATTTTCCCTAAAAGGGCTAATAACTCCTTTGTTCATAATGCCATTGTTTACTTGTTACAAGTAGTTGATACCTGCTGGTCAAGTTAATCGCTTGAAATGGAACCAAATGTAATATATGACTTATTACATTGAAACCAAACACCCTTATCTTAAAGTGGTTTCGACTATCACATGTGCCTGATACTCATTAGGAGTATAATGTCAACTAATGTCCGATACAAATATGCCAACCATGTAAAAAATAAAGCATGATATAGTCATTGCTAAATAAAACACTTGAAAAATTTCATATAATGTCGGTAGTGATCAGAGTAATCACAACCTTTGTAGATAATAAGAATAATGTACAAAGTAGAAAACCTTGTTATAACCATATACTCATATGCTTCCACTCCCAACTATTCCAAGACAAGTGTAATAATGTTATGCACATGATCAAAGAGATCAATATCATAGAAGTAACTTTGATAATATTTTGATATCTTATCAAAGATATGATAATATATCAACATCTCATCAAATACAAAATGATTGTCTAAAACCTTGCAAGCTATGATAATTATCATTGGAAAACCATATGTCAATATTACTACCCTGTGCCACTTGAATATGTGTCAAACCAATCTGACCATGTTTCCATATGCAATTAATGTCATAATATTGTCTCATAATCCCTTCAATGAATGTGAATACTATAAATTCCAAAATAACCCTTGAAATCAATGCCAAAACCAATGTCAAAGGGGTCAACACAAGTATCCCATTGGAAAAAGGATTTGTCAAAAAATGCATTATCAAGGTAAATGTTTAGGCCTACATGAGCAAGGTATATTAATACCCATCCAAATCCAAGAAAATCCTAATTGTCATGGCCTTGGCTATAAGTCTCTAGAATTTTGTACTCCTTCCATCCACTGCAAATCTAAAATCTTATTATCTAAGTCTAAACATTCATATTCTCCATCCTCTAAAGCCCAAGCCTTCATCCCTTCATCCATCTTGGGCCCTTATATTCCAAAGCCCAAGCTTTCATCCCTTCCATCCATCTTGGGCCCTTATGTCCCAAAACCAAATCCTTCATCCTTTCCATCCATCTTGGGTCCTTACATTCCATCACCTAGCATTCCTACTCTAAAATTTCATTATCCTCTTTATCCAGCACATCACATCCCTAATCAAGATCATCGAAGGAACACATTCTTAAAATCCTACCAACTTCTTGCCTACATCAACCCATTAATAAGACCTCCACATCATTCCTCTCCATCCACCAATACTATTGCTCTTGGAAGCAGTTTGGATGCCAAAAATAAAGCCAAGAATCCACAAAAATCCAAGGATCAACATGTCCACTCCAAAAGGCATGCAAAATCAAAGAAAAATATGATCCAAAATCAAAAATTTAAATCCAAAAGTCCACAAAGGCCTATCAAGAAAAAAGTAAAAATTATGTAGATTCCAAAAATACTCATAGAATCAATGCATCCCAAAGAAAATTCAAAATTTGCATCCAAATTTTCTTATCCAAAAGCTTCATTCAATCCTAAGTCCTTGACCCCATATATTAATCCTTCATCACCTCCATCCATTTTGGGTCATTATATTCCAAAATTTACATCCAACTCCATCTAAACCTGAAAAATACAAAGTCCAGTTCTCTTCCATAACTCCACCACCCTTCAAGGTGTGTGTCAATGTTGACCTTGCAAACATTACCATCCATTCACTCACAAGTCTTTCAATATCCCATCCATTATCCACCACTTATACCCCATCATCTTTCTCTAATCCAATCCTTTGTATAAATCTTTCCATCAAGCCATCACCCTACCAATGTCTATGAGCATACTTTCAGTTTTCATGGTCCAAAAAGAATAGGAAAAAAAGAATGAAAAAAATATAGAAAAATCAAAATGGTAAAGAGAAATAATTTTTCCTATGGTGAAAACCACTTCAGTGGCACCTCGAATATGTACCATGATGAAAACCTAGAAAGCAGACATCGTGTATAATCCATTATCCTCTTGCACTCTACACTTGGCGGCAAGTTTCAACTATGCTATCCTACTTACCACATCCCCGTTTATCCCTCATCTCCCATCCATTACCCTACTTACATTCATACTTCCATTTTTTTCACTTTGATCTTAACAAGGCTAAGGATCTCCATAAGTATTATGCCATGTATCTACTTCACCTTATGCACACCCTTCAAGCTATATCCCTTATCTTATCCATGTCTTATTTCCATATTTGATCTTGCTTATCCTATTCATGTCCTATTTCCATTTTATCCATATCCTACCTATATCCTATCCAAATCCATCCCTTGATCTTGATAAAAATCTATGGGCATATACTTCAAAACATGTTTTTGGAAAACTCTTGAAATGTCCATTTCTTGGGACCACATACCATTTAATTCACATGTTCATTACCACCATAGCCATATGTCTAACCCATTATCTTGGAAAAAACATGTTATCCCATTGTGAGTTAGTCCTTGGAAATCAAATGGGCTCTCCATTCCATAATAAGTTACCCCCATCCTTCACCTATTCAATTTTCATTGCATTATTCCATTCATCTAGTCATAATGTTCCATGCCTTGCTAGACACTGGGGGCAAGTGAATACATCTTCTACCTCAATGGGTGATCTATACATCTTCTATAAATTCATATATTCCAAAAATTAAAAAAAATAAAAACATGTCAAAAATCCAAAAAAATCAAAATTTTTCAAAAATCCCAAAAAATCAAATCATTCCAAAAATCCAAAAAAATCAAAACAAAAAATCTAAAAAATCAAAATACATTCTAAAAATCCAAAAAATCAGAACATTCCAAAATCCAAAAAAAAATCAAAACATTTCAAGAATCCAAAAAAATTCCAAAAAATCCCAATACTCCTTGAAAAATCCAAAAAATTCAAAAAGTCCAAAAACAGTCATAAAATGTCAAAAATTTCAAAAACATTATTGGTAATCAAGTATACGTTAGTCCAAACAACTGCACTATGCTACCTTTGCAAATCTACGTAGGCAAGACCATCATTGATGAGCTCCCAAGGCCTAGGTCTGTCCCTTAGGTCCTGTCCATCATAGTCTATGTTCCATAATAAACTGTCTCTTGCTAAGGTCAACATTTTGATTAGACACAAACATGATATCCTATAGAGAACCGAGCTTTTAACAAATAATGAAACAATAGATGAACTATCCAACTAGTCTCCAATAATGACCGATCAATTGCCTAATCATGAGTATCTATCAACATTAGCTATCCCTATCAATCCTATCGATTGTCTTATACATGCTATTATACCCTCGAAACTAGACTAGGTATCTTATACAAGGTGTTTCATTCCTGAAACCAAACACAATCCTATGAATTGTCTTATACAAGATGTTGCATCATCGAAACCAGACTTGATGTCTTATACGACATGCTTCATTTCCTGAAACCAAACATCATCCTCACAATCCTCAGTAAACACATTTATTGGAAAAAAGATCTAAATGGTTGTTGAATCGATTGGTCTAGTTAGTCTTATCTTTTTATTTGATTTATCTTGTTCATGTTACTATGCGCCTTAAGGAGGTCCACAAGTGATGACTGGAGTGATGATGGATCATGACCCCTTTTCTCTTTGATTTATGTTTGCGGTTTGTCTTGAAAATATGACTAGGGCAACTAAGTTCCTTGTGTGTGATTGGGGTTCCATTTGGCATAATCAAAATATCCTATGCAAGTTAAAGGTCATCTAACACTTTCTTGCATCAAGACTAACATGCTTTGTGGTTACTTCCTCACATATTTTGACAAGGTTCTATTGTCACTAGTATGCATCATGGGATTCCTTGTCTACAATGTGTCTGTTTATGCAAAGGGGTACACACCTTGGTCTCTGTCATACCTTGGTGTTCGTTATTCATTGCCAAAATAAAATGCTCTATGATGATAATCGTGCACTAAAATTAAAGCTCAAAATCTATCAACAAAATCTCGCATCAATCTCAATTCATTTCATCCATTCCATTCCAATTCTATCTAATTATTCTTCACTTCTTACTAACATTCTCTTCTCACTAACATTTCTTTTGTTAGTCCTCACACTCGCACGCATCAAATTAACTTGTCAACAAATTTATCAATTTTTTTGGAATTTTTCAAAAAATTGCCAAATTTCCCAAGGGGGCATCATACTATCCCGCCTGAACTGGGGCATACTGGGGCATGTCCTGAGCTGAATTTTCCTGATTATTCTTTGACACGACGCTCAAAATCACATTGTATCAAAGAGGGGCAAAATGTAGACACTAAAAAATCTCTCGAGCCCACGGATGACATTTTTACACTAATGTGTCTTTCCTACATAATTAAATAATTTTTAATTATTTAATTATTCCTTAATACCACTTTCTTCTATTAATTAAATAATTTTATAGTATTTAATTAATTCACTTTATTTTTATTCTTCTTTGATTTAATTACATCACCAATTACTTTTTGCATCTATAATTAAATAAATTGTTATTTATTTAATTATTCACCATTACTTTTCATCTATAATTAAATAATTATTTTCAATTATTTAATTATTCATTTCCCTCTTTTCATCTATCATTAAATAATTGTTCTTAATTATTTATCTCCCTCTTTTCTTCTATAATTAAATAATTATTTTTAATTATTTAATTATTCATGCACCGCCTCCTAAATTAAACAATTATTGTAATTATTTATTTTGTTTATCTTTATCCATCCTCTAAATAAATAAAATTACTTATTTTATTTATTTAATTCATTTGTACATGCAACAATAATTAATTATTATCCCCTCATTCAAAAACTAACTCATCCATCTATTCTTCTCAATCAATCTCCACCATTGATCATATTTCATCACCTCTCAATCCTCACTGTCCATCTAATTTGTATTTATATAAAATCAAGCTATCAACCATTCCAATTTTAACCACAATCTTTAAGATTTTTCTATCTTACATCTACATTGAGCTTATTACACATTGTGCACACTACATATATCTGAGAGCAAACAAGCGAAATTGAGAAGATCAATGGAGGAGAATCAACTTTGGCATAGGAATTGAGGTATTAAAATTGTTAGATTAGGATCTCTATGGTTTGAATTTAGGTAGTTTTGTTGTTGCTATCAATGATTCATGCCTTTCCCCCAATTTTCCTAGTCGATGATTTCTGGTCTTGTAGGTTAGTTGAATTGTAAAGTTGGGTTTTTACACTTTTTGGGTATTTTTTTGTTCATTGTTCGTACAGACGATAGGTGATGTGCAAACATCCACTGATGCACCGATGTCTTGACCAATGAATTCCTCCTTTGGACTCCAAGTTCTTTAGTATATGTATTTTCCATTTTTATTGTCAGAAAATTATTTTTTATTTATTTATTTTCATATATTTTCATCAATTTGTTTCCTTTAAACATCTTAGTTTCTCTTACTTTTTCATTTAAAAACTATCTTTCTAGAAAAGGAATATTGTACATGTATTTAATTTTGTGGATCATGGTTTAGTGAGCATGTGGTTTTGAGCTCATGGTTTATGTAATACCACTAGTGGTTTTGTGTAAAATTGGTTGATAAAAATAAGAACATAGGTAATTCTTTGTGTATGCATTGTAGAGCATGTCAAAGAGGTTGTGGTAGGACTCTAAGGAAGTTATGGAGTGGGATGTGTGGCTTTCATATGATTTTGGATTAATCACATTACAAGTGCAATTAGGTTGCTCAATGTTGTTGAAGTCCTACATGGAGAATTTTATAAATGTGTTGTAATATCAATCTTGAGATAATACATTGAATTTGCAATGCTTTAGAGGATAGATTTTATTTTCCTAGGGTGTATCTATTGTTATATTTATCTTTATGTTTATTATTTTTTTTATTATGGATTGTGCTTAATATTCTATCATAGTTTCTCTCATAAAGATTATGTGGAATTATATTTTATGGCTTGAAATTCCTAACAATATTTTTCTTAGATTCTTTCAACCAATTCATCTCTTCCCAACTTGTAAGAATGTTTTGTACTATAAATATCCCCTTAAAAACACTAGTTTGAGAGGGGAAGATTAGTCTAAGAACATCCTTAAGCCTCTTAGGAATCATTTTAGCATGAATCTTATAGGAAACATTTAACAAAATTAATAGGCATATTTTATTAGAGATGAGTCTCCTTCCTTAGGCAACCATTTTATTATCTCCACCTTTTTCCCCACAATACCAACCAAAATGGCTTCATTATATAACTACCAAAAAAAAAGGAAATTTCATTGCTTATTGCATTTTATAGAATTTAGCTAGCAAAACATCAATTTGTAGAGCTTTATTGTTGCTAGGGGAAAAAATAGCATTTTCAACCTCTTTCAAAGAGAAAGGCTTACCTAATTTTACATTAACACATTAAATTTCTAAGACACAATATTTTTATAATATCTCTATTAGTAGAAATATAAAATCCTAAGCCATAATTTATAAAAAATTCCTAATAAAATATTTTAAGTGCACTTCTAACTTAATCCTCATCTTTAATAAGATAATCGTTATCTCTTGTACCATAAATCCTCTCCCTTACACACTTAGGTCTTAAATAATTGAAGAAAAAAATTAACCTTTCATCCCCCACCTTAAGTGAATTCAACCTTGATCTAACTTTAGCTCATTTAGCTTTGAACACATTATCACACCTTAATTTGTGCTTAATATTACCAACTTCAACAATAAGCAAACCATAATAAGTGTCATTTTGAAACCTTTCCTCGGTAACAAACAAACTAGCTAGATCCTTACCATAAATGTGTTGCAAGTATGAAGGTGTTGTCATTGATGCCAACTATGTGTTGATGAAGGTTGTTGCATGATGACGATGTTGAGGATATTGAGAAAATTGTGAAATAGAGGGAAACCGTTTGTTACAGGTTGTGCATGTATAGTTGAGATATTGAGGAAGTGTAGTGAGTACATGGAGCTATCTTTGTGTTGCAATGTTTGGAGATGTGTTGGAATGAAGTAATGTGATAAGATGGTGTCTCTGGTACTTAGTTTCCAAGTTATTTTGATAAAATTTGATAAACAAAGAAAATAGTGTTGTGCAAGTGTTCAGAATGTGCTCCGGGATGTGCTTCACATTTCTTCTGTGTTGATTCTATACCTATGCGGATCTGATATGTTGTTCAAGGTTTTTAGTAGTTGCTATATCCAAAATATGGGCTTCTGGATCATTGTGCAGAGTGAGATATATTCACCAGTGTGTGAACCAGTTTTTTAGTGTTATTTTCTATGGTCTAGAAGAAATGTATTTGCTCCGCATTTATCCACATTTTGTTTCAACTTGTGCGGATTTGGGAAGTTTCTTATAATGTTTGTATCTTTCAGAATTTAAGTTTGAAGTCTTTATTGGATCTTAGGTGGTTCGTGGATTGTTCCAGATTGTGTTCAAGTGAGTTTTGTTGTTCGAAAGTTTCAGATTGATCAAATGAAGCGTATAATTCAAATTTTAATGTGTTTTCACGGGTGATGAACAACCTTGTGTCAACACTACATGCAAAGTTTATGAAAGCATGTTGAGGTGTGTTAGGATTTATTTGGGTCCTAATTAAGGATTTATATGGGTCAGCTTCATTCCTATCCACTGTGAGAATTTTTAGGTGCTAACCTAATTTTAAATTTTAAATGTAACAGATAGTTGCCGACCTTGGAGAATGTTTTAAAGGTTGAGGATGATATAAATAAGAGTGTTTTTGTTGTAAGATGCAAGAGAGAGGCAAGATAGATGTGAGATAGATGCAATTGATGAATTTGATGTAAATTAAAAAAGTATAGATGTGACTTTGAGCAGAGCAGTACAAATTTCAAAGCGTTGGATTCCTATATGCAATGAGCAGAAGGTGTCCACAATATTTCAAGCAAGGCTGTGAAAGTGTTGGAGAATTTGTGGTGGATCCCTTGTTGCATTGAGAATTTTTTCTCTGTGTAACATTTCTCTTCTATCTTCTTTGTTTCTTTCATTGGTAGTGAGCCCTAGCGGTGAGCCTTTTTGGATAGTGTGTCCTATTCTGGTAGTGAGCCCTTGTACCAGTTTTGCAATGACTTATATTTTGAGCTAATCCTCACTATGGTTTTTCCCTCATTGGGTTTTCCACGTAAATATGGTGTTCTCTTGTGTATGGTGTTGTTATTTTAGTTTTTGTTATCTACATTTCATGGTTAATCACTTTAACATAATAAGGGATTAATGAAAGTTCATGGATTTGATTACTGTTGAGGGTTTTGATATTTTAATTTGCAACAACTGATTCACCCCCCCCCTCTCAGTTGTCTTGTTCATTCAACAAAGTGTCACTAGATCCTTACCATAAATCGTACAAAATCTTCAAACAACCTTCACAACCCCATAAATCATAAATCATAAAAAATCTATTACCCAACAATTGGATGGTTGACATTGGTTCAACTTGATCAAATGGTGTAGATTGAAAGTCTTTACACATGCATGAGGATTATAGAGAAGAGTGACATGACATATAAGTACTCTCATACATGTGTGAGATCACCTAGGGAAGAGAGATTATGAAATGTGAGTACTCTCACACGCGTGAGGATCACATGGAGATGTGAGATTTGATAAGTGGTTTTTTTCATAAAGTGTGAGGATCACATAATATGAAATTCAACAAGTACAATTGAGTCATCTCACACATGTGTAAGAGCCACATGTTTAAAATAGACGGTGTGATCTTTTAGGATAAAAAAATGATTTAAATTTTATTGGAGAATGTGACAAGCAATAAATTAATTAAATAAATGATTTATATTTATTTAATTAATGATTGTAAGACTTGTTGGAAGTGGAACAACAGTGAGAGGGAGGGGGTGAATCAGGGTTGTAAAAATTTCTTACAAGACAATCCACAAAGCCATCTTATGAAGTATACTATGACACACAATGTTGTCTGGAAACATTCAGGTCTTTACCAACAAAAACAAAAAAGAACTTAAATGGATAAAATCATCAATTTATAGAATAACATTATTGTTCATATAAGATAGAGTGAACAAGTATACAAAACAAATGCATTTGTTTGCAGGAGTAAATAGATTTACATTTATAGCATAAAGACTAATTGAACAAATAATACTGGAGGACATTGAACAAAACAAAGATACATATTAGAGCGTTTTGAGAACCTAAAACATTTTCAGCATAAAAGATAGAAGAACAAATTGTGCATATGACTTAATAGAGACAAACAAAGATGCCGAGTGGAAAACCCTCCAGGGGTAGAAAAACCACTCCAAAATGACTTGCAGGCTTAATCTCAAAAATGGATTACAACAATGTTCTGAGCACCAACTCAGTCCTTGATACAATCTAAAGCACCTACTTCAATAGGGGTATCAACACCTTTTTCAATATCTCTTACATGTAGACTTTGCAAAGTAAGGACCTTATAATTGCACTATGTGTGCAATCTTAAAATCTCCACTGAACAAAATTAATATTGCAATGATTTCAAATACAGTGTATGAACTGCAATAGTTCAAAAACATAAACTCAACTCTTTTTCAAAAATTCTAAAAACAAATTGCATCCCTGTTTTAGAAACCAGAGTCAGTAAATGTGCATCTCCATTTTTCTCTTTTTCAACAGAACATCTCTCTTTCTTTTCAAGAGTATATCTTTTTTGCTTTTCACATCTCTCTATATAAAATGGCTTACAACCATATTTTAGAGACAAAAACAGTTATTTCGTTCAAGAACCCATACCAATAAAACAAGGTTTGTAACAGAAAAATGAAACTCTTCAAATATTTCGAATACCCATACTGGGTAAGCATTGTTTACCCTAGTTTCTCTTTTAAAGAATACCACTACAAATTCAGAGAAAATGATATCAAAACATAAAAGAACCCTCAAGTGTCAAACTCAGGTTAAACCATACTGAAGTGAAACGTTTTGTAACTGTTTAGGCAAACTAACAAAGAAGAATATACCAGCTCGAAATCTTGCAAAACTGAAAAACAAAATACCTGTCATGGTGGTCAGGAAGAATACCACCTGTCTACGAAGAAGCTTCATAACGGTATCTGCAAGATTCTTCCAACTTTCAACACACAAGAAGTCCACAATAAAAACTGTCATTCTCCATAACACATTAATCAACATTCCTTTAGATTGAGCCAAGTCTCAACACACAATAGCAGACTGCATGTTTCCAATGGCGGCACAGCTAGGGTTCAACTATTTTGCAAAAAGATGAAAAGACAAGCGAAAAACTTGCATTGCCCTATTTCCTTTACCATTGAGCCCCTTAGTCAAAAAACATAATGATTGAAATTCACATGAGCAACAATTAAATCATTAAGTGAAGTTCGGAATATATCAAGAAAATATTAAACTGTCGAATACTCAAATAGGAATATTCCATGGTCGCTAACTTTTCAAAGAAAGCAACTAAGTCATAAAAACAACACTTGTCACCTTTGAACCAAAAAAAAGTACCTTGTGTTGGTCTATGGCTGAGTGGAAAGAATGAACCACACAGACAAAAACAAATGCCACCATCATGTATACCTGTAAATGCCAACTGAAACAAAATCATAGACCAAAACAAATATGACCAAATCACCAAGTATGCACATGCCAACAAAGATCTCAAGAGCTGAGACATCAAGGACAATAAAAACCAACAAACTCCCCCTTTGTCCTTGGTGGAAAAACAAATACAAGCCACTACAAGCCACCCATCATTGAAGCCATCAGAAACAGAAACCAAATGTTGAAACGCTGATCACTTCTCCCCCTTTTTGTCATAAGGACCAAGCAAAAACAAACCAAAAGAAATGACTGTAGATATACCATGAAGCAACAAAGTCATAGGAAGTAGCAAGAAGCTGCTTAGAGAGCTGAACAACTCCCCCTCAACAATAGAGAAACCTTAGGCAAGAGAAGATTGAGAGACCACTCCCAACCAAGAATGAAGCCCTTCAAAGAATTCTTTAGCCAAAGGCTTTGTAAAGATATCTGCCACTTGGTCTTGTGTGGAAACATATTGCATTGTTACCTCATTAGCCAAAACCTTTTCCCTCAGAAAATGAAATTTAATGGCAATATGTTTAGTTCTTGAGTGCATAATAGGATTTTTAGACAAGTTAATTGCACTTGTGTTATCAAAAAAAATAAAAACTGGTTTAGAAACCTCAATACCCATGTTTGATAATGTCTGCGCCATCCAAAGAAGCTGAGTACAACAAGAAGTAGCTGCAATATATTCAGCTTCTGCAGTTGATAAAGAGACCGAATCTTGTTTTTTACTATGCCAAGCAACAAGACAATCACCAAGATAAAATGCTGCACCACTAGTGCTTTTTTTGTCATCTAAACAACTAGCCCAATCAACATTAGTAAAAGCTGTCAAAGTAAAATCATTATTTCGTGGATACCATAAACCAAAATCAAGAGTACCCTGGCTATACTTGAATATCCTTCTTATAGCCATGAGATGAGATTGTTTTGGTGTAGATTGAAATCTAGACACCATACATACATCATGCATTAAATCCGGTCTGGAAGCAGTTAAGTATAATAAACTACCAATCATTGACCGATACTCTGTTTGATCAACATCAGGAGAATCATCAGTTTTAGACAACTTATAGCCAGTCACCATAGGTGTGCTCACAAGATGACAATCATCCATTTGAAATTTTATTAACATCTCTTTGGCATATTTTGTTTGTGATAGAAATATTCCTTGTTCAAGCTGTAAAACTTGGAGACCAAGAAAAAATGTTAGTTCACCTAACATTGACATTTCAAATTCAGCTTCCATAATCTTTGAAAATATTTTAGACAAAGCATTGTTATTGCAGCCAAAGATTATATCATCTACATAGACCTCAACAACTAGAATATCGTTACTTTCAACTTGAACATAGAGATTACTATCAACACCACCTCTTTTGAATCCATTTGCTATTAATGTGCATCCAACCTGGAATACCAAGCTCTAGGAGCTTGTTTAAGACCATACAAAGCCTTTTTTAATCTGTAAACATGATCAATTTTTTCTTTTGCAACAAATCCTTCTGGTTGTTCCATATACACTTCTTCATCAAGATAACCATTCAAGAATGCAGTTTTTACATCCATTTGGTAAACCTTAAAATTCTTGAAACATGAGTATGCTAAGAGTATTCTAATAGATTCAATACGAGCAACAGGTGCATAAGTTTCACTGAAGTCTATACCTTCTTGTTGTGCATATCCTTTGCACACAAAACGTGCTTTGTTCCTTATTACTTTTCCACATTCATCCAGCTTGTTACGAAACACCTATTTTCCACCAATAACATTCTTATCATCAGGTCTTGGGACGAGCTCCCAAGTCTTGTTCTTTTCAATTTGACTGATCTCTTCCTGCATAGCTTTCAACCAACAATTATCATTTAAAGCATTAGATACAACTTTAGGCTCAAAATCAATTATCAAACAAAAATGTTCAGCAATTTGTGCTTGCTCATCAAATTTTGCTCTTCTTCTTGTTAAAATCCCAGCATTACCGTCCCCAATGATTAGATCTTGAGGATGATTCTTAAAAAAAATCCTGTAAGGTGGCTTTGGAGGTGTTACTACCTTAGAGCTTGAAGCATCCTCCTGTGGAACATTATTTGTTTCATCAGATTTAGGAGTAATGTCAAGACCTAACATAGGTTCCTTGTCACCATCCTGCACAAGATCATCATCAAGAAGCAGTTTTTCATCAAATTTGACATTAACAGATTCAACAATTCTATTCAGCCTTTTATTGTAGCACCTGTAAGCTTTACTATGAGTAGAGTATCCTAGAAATATACCTTCATCTGATCTAGATTGAAAGCTGCCTAAGTTTTCATCATCACGTTTGATAAAACATTTACAACCAAAAATTCTGAAGTATTTAATTGAAGCTGATTTACCATGCCAAAGTTCATAAGGGGTGAAATTAGATTTCACTCTGATTAGTACCCTGTTTAAAGTATAAACAGCTGTATGAACAACTTCTTTCCAGTATTTGTCTGGCAGTTTTGCTTCATCTAACATTGTCCTTTCCATCTCTTTTACTGTTTTGTTTTTCCTCTCAACAACTCCATTTTGTTGAGGTGTTCTCACAGCAACATATTGATGTTTTATGCCATGTTTCTCAAAATAATCTATAAATTCTTGAGAAGTAAAATCACCTCCCTTGTTTGACCTTAAGCATTTAAGCTTTGTGTCAGCTTCTTTCTCAACCATCTTTCAAATTTTTTTAAATTTGTCAAAAGCTTCTGACTTATTTTTGAGAAATGTTACCCAAACCATTCTTGTATAATCATCTACAAACAACATGAAATAATGATCACCATTTATAGATTTTGTTCTAGTGGGACCACACAAATTAGTGTGTACAAGCTGCAAAGGTTTAGTTGAAGCATGTTCTTTTGATTTAAAACTAACCTTTGTTTGTTTACCTCTTAGACATTCCTTACAAACAACATTTTCAGGTTTGTGTAGAATAGGCAACCCTCTAACATTCTGGTTTTTGCTGATCCTAACCAGATTATCAAAGTTAACATGTCCTAACCGTTTATGCCATGACCAATTTTCTTCAACTTGACCTATAAGACATATGCCTTCACTACATTCATGATTGGAAGAGTCAAGAATATTATAAAGATTACCTTGTGTATGTAACCCAATTGCAACTGTTTTCCCTAATTTGTTCTTTATAGCACAACCGTGTGAGTGGAATATAAAATTATAACCATTGTCACAAATCTGACTAACACTTAAAAGATTGTGTTTAAGACCATCAATGTAATACACATCATAGATAGGAATATCATCATTTAAAAGCAAAGAGCCTTTACCTTTAATCTCAATTCTTGTATTATCACCAAATTTTACATAACCTCTTGAATAATCTTCAAGATTAAGAAACATGTTTTTATCCCCTGTCATGTGATTGGAACAACCACTATCCAAAACCCACAATGCCTTCTTTTTCGAAAGAAGAGCGGTTTGGACAAGCATTGATTTTTCTATGTTTTGAAAAAATTTGGGTCTCCAAACTTTTCCAGAGATATGTTTACCTTGATTGCATTGCCTAGATGTGTGACCAATAGAATTGCATGTGAAACACCTAATAGTATTAGGAAAGCCAAAGAACTGTTTGTGACCAAATCTAGTTGTTCTAAACATCATTATTCTGCAGTTGCTTACTTTGTGTCCAAACTTATTACAAAAGAAACAATAACCATGAAAGAAAGCATTGAACCTGAAATTGGTTCATTGATGCTCAAATGGCTGCTTCTTCTTAGCTGCCTTAAAGTTCTGATGTAAAGGTTTTGAACATTCACCAGTATTGAATCCAATACCGGTCATATCTTTATGTTGTTTTTGTTTTCCAAGTATCTCATTCAAGTGAATAGTACTCTCATAACCTTCCACTTGTTTTTTAAGATTGACAACCTACTGTTCAAGAGTTTGAATCTCTTTATCTTTATCAATAAGAACTAATTGAAGAGTATCCACCATTCTTTTAGAATCATCAAGTTCAATTTGTAAACCGGTGACCAAACTATTTGGACTATGTTCTTTATTTGGATTATGTTCTTGAGAAACAATATGTTTCTTTAACCTTTTTATTTCTTGAAGAGTACAAAGTAATTCAATTTCACAGTTTTCTACCTCAGACTATTTTTCAGATTCTTTGTTTGGTGTTTCCTCTGATTCATTGTTTGAGATCTTTTGAGTTTCAACTTTAGCCATAAATAAAGTCAAGTCTTCATCATCTAGTGAGCCGTCAGACTCAAAATCTGAATCTTCTTTTGAAAAAAGACTTTTTTTCAGTTGAAAGTTAAACTTCTTTTTAGGATAGTAAGTCTTTTTCCTAAGCTGTTTTTCTGGTTTTTCATCTTCATAAGACTGATCAACATAAGGACATTTCACAAAAAAATGTCTAGGTTTGCCACAAGTAAAACATTTAAAAGGCATCTTACCCTTATACTTCTTTTTCAGTTTCTTAACAAGAAGAGCTTCTTTGGAGTCTGACAGATCAGAATCACTATCATCTAATAAAGTTTTCTTTTCTACCTTAAAGGCAGTTTCTTTTCTAGTGGAAGTATTTTTGTTGATTCACATTTCATAGGCAGTTAAAGTACCTTGTAAACTATCTAAGGTGAGCTGGTCAAAGTGTTTCTTTTCTTCAAGAGTAGCAATTTTAGCTTCAAATTTATTTGGTAAAGTTCGGATAACCTTAGTTACAACATCAAACTCCTTTACCTCTTCTCCTAACCCTTTCATAGCATTGACAACTTCATCAACTCTTAAGAAATAATCAGCTACTTTTTCATCATCCTTCATTTTTATTTCTTCAAACTGATGTTTTAGAGTGAGAACTTTTGATTGTTTAACTTTTCATTTCCTTGATAGATAGTTTCCAGTTTAATCCAAATTTCCCTAGCAGAATTGCAATGCATGACCTTGATAAAAACATCTTTAGTCAAAGCACACAAGAGAGCATGTTTTTCTCTAGCATTGGTTTCATATTTTTTCTTTTCATCAGCAGATGTGGGAAGTGTAGTTGGTACAGTGTACCCAGTTAACACTATACTCCATACATCAAGATCAATAGAAGTTAGATATGTTTCCATTCTGATCTTCCAAAACACATAATTTGTTCCATCAAACAATGGAGCTCTTGTCATAGAAGTGCCTTCATGAGCTTAAGACATTTTAAACAAAACTTCCAAGACCATAAACAATCCTAGGTTGGGAAACCTGACAAAGGACCCTATGCTCTAATACCACTTGTTGGAAGTGGAACAACATTGAGAGAGGGGGGGCAGTGAATCAAGGCTGTAAAAATTTCTTACAAGACAATCCACAAAGCCATCTTATGAAGTATACTATGACACACAATGTTGTCTGGAAACATTCAGACCTTTACCAACAAAAATAGAAAAGAACTTAAATGAATAACATCATCAGTTTATAGCATAGCATTATTGTTCATATAAGATAGAGTGAACAAGTATACAAAACAAATGCATTTGTTTGCAGGAGTAAATAGATTTACATTTACAACATAAAGACTAATTGAACAAAGATACATATCAGAGCATTTTGAGAACCTAAAACATTTTCAGCATAAAAGACAAAAGAACAGATTGTGCATATGACATAATATAGACACACAAAGATGTCGAGTGGAAAACCCTCCAAGGGTAGAAAAACCACTCCAAAATGCCTTGCAGGCTTAATCTCAAAAATGGATTACAACAATGTTCTAAGCACCAACTCAGTCCTTGATACAATCTGAAGCACCTACTTCAATAGGGGTATCAACACCTTTTTCAATATCTCTTACATGGAGACTTTGCAAAATAAGGACCTTATAATTGCACTGTGTGTGCAATCTTAAAATCTCCACTGAACAAAATTAATATTGCAATGATTTCAAATACAGTGTATGAACTACAACAGTTCAAAAACATAAACTCAACTCTTTTTCACAAATTCTAAAAACAAATTGCATCCCTGTTTTAGAAACCAGAGTCAGTAAATGTGCATCTCCATTTTTCTCTTTTTCAACAGAACATCTCTCTTTCTTTTCAAGAGTATATCTTTTTTGCTTTTCACAGCTCTCTATATAAAATGGCTTACAACCATATTTTAGAGACAAAAATAGTTATTTCGTTCAAGAACCCGTACCAATAAACCAGGGTTTGTAACAGAAAAATGAAACTCTTCGAATATTTCGAATACCCATACTGGGTAAGCATTGTTTACCCTGTTTTCTCTTTTAAAGAATACCACTACAAATTCAGAGAAAACAATATCAAAACATAAAAGAACCCTCAAGTGTTAAACTCAGGTTAAACCATACTGAAGTGAAACGTTTTGCAACCATTTAGGCAAACTAACAAAGAAGAATATACCAGTTCGAAATCTTGCAAAACTGAAAAACAAAATACTTGTCATGGTGGTCAGGAAGAATACCACCTGTCTGCGAAGAAGCTTCATAACAGTATCCGCAAGATTCTTCCAACTTTCAACATGCAAGAAGTCCACAATAAAAACTGTCATTCTCCATAACACATTAATCAACATTCCTTTAGATTGAGCCAAGTCTCAACACACAGCAGCAGACTGTATGTTTCCAATGGCGGCGCAGCTAGGGTTCAGTTGTTTTGCAAAAAGATGAAAAAACAAGCGAAAAACTCATGTTGCCCTATTTCCTTTACCATTGAGCCCCTTATTCAAAAAACATAATGATTGAAATCCGCATGAGCAACAATTAAATCATTAAGTGAAGTCCGGAATATATCAAGAAAATATTAAACTGTCGAATACTCAAGTAGGAATATTCCATGGTCGGTGACTTTTCAAAGAAAGCAACTAAGTCATAAAAACAACACTTGTCACCTTTGAACCAAAACAAAGTACCTTGTGTTGGTCTATGGCTGAGTGGAAAGAATGAACCACACAGACAAAAACAAATGCCACCATCATGTATACCTGTAAGTGCCAACCGAAACAAAATCATAGACCAAAACAATTATGACCAACCAAGTATGCGCATGCCAACAGAGACCTCAAGAGTTGAGACATCAAGGACAATAAAAACCAACAAGGCCATCAAGAAGTTTAATTAAATAATTAACGTTTAGAAAAGATATAATGAAGTGTGGTTAGGTATGGACAATTTTAGAAGTCTAAGAGTGATAGTAGATAGTCTTTGGATTGATATAGTTAAATGCATATAAATTATTTTGTCAAAAATAAGTGTTCTTAAATAATCAATTTAAGATAGAATTCATTTATTATATCATATGTAAGAAAAACATAACTCTCTAACTTATCTTTTACACTTCAATACTATCTTTTATTGATGTCTTTTACAAGATATGACCCATTTTAAATATAAATACGATTTAGTAATATATAATATATATTAACTTATATGAAGTCTTTATATTAATAAATTTATCCATAAAGAGAAAAAATATCAAGAGATATCCTTCTTGAAGTACTTATTTTTGAATCAATTTGTTTTATATAAGTGGAATAGATTGTGAGGAATATATCTTTTGACATATTTAGATAGATGTTTGTAAAAATAGATATGCTAGTTATTAAAAACAATTGTTTTATTTATAATATATTAATAGATATGTGAAAACTTAATACTCAATAAATATATTATATTTGCTTATATAATGTGAAAAATTAAAATAACCGTTAATTGTAATAACTTACAAAAGATTCAAACAAATTAGGATGGACTTTGGATGATAAACCTGAATTAATAATAAAATATATAGAAATATAATTCTCTTACAAATTTAGGAAAAAAACCCTGTTGCCATGTATTTTTAAATTTATAAAAGGCAAGGGACCGGGGCTGGATTGGCTAAAGCATCCTGTTGCAGGCAAGAGGTCACGAGGTCTAGTCTTCCCCTGTTCCTGTGGTACTAGAGAGCATGTCCAACAGCATCATCGATCAGTTCTAAAAAATATAAAAATTCTAAAAAACGAGCTTGCTTACAGAGATCCTATTATATATTCTGTGTTGCTGGGAAGTAGAAAACCCTATGCTTGGAGCTCCATGTATGAAAACCTGGCCCTAGAAAACTGATAATGTCCAAAATGTCCAAAACTCCTCACTGCAATAAATCCAAAAGTCATGAGACCTTGGATGCTAACAAAACCAAGAAATCAGGGTATAAGCACTAACCAAAAATCTTTGGCTGGATAATTATGACTCCTTGGCAAAGGTAGCAGCCATTTCTCTTGTAGGAAAAAGACTTGCAAAACACATGATGCACATAAACTCACCTTGCAATCTTCCTATGCCCAGATTAAATGTCACTCCCTAATTGTCTTGAATTTTTTTGGTTATGGTTGTCAATAGGTCCTCTGGTTATATGATTAGTAGACTGCTCTGAAATTTGTGTTCCTTGCAATAAAATATCTCTCAAAATGTAGGAAAATAAATCAAACTGTGAGGCATTCAGCAGGCAATATATTCTCATGAATGATAAGTATTTATCATAGTGGCTTTCAAATGTACAGTAATGCACCAATCTCATTTTTATCCCAATAAATCCAAGGATGCAACTTGCACCTTTACATCATATGATAAAAAGGATAAGTTAAACTCAATCATACAAGCAGTCAGTAGAGATGAAAATAGAAATGGAGCCTGCTGCCTGAAATTTTAATTAAGAAATGATGCTCATGACTCTTCAAAAAATTTCATGACAAAAAAACAGCACTTGAAATTTTTTTATTTTCAATTAATCCATTAAGGATAACTAAACTGGAACATGAACAGGATAAGTCTTGCCCTGCTAATTGATTAAAGCAGATTATTCCTGAGCACTGCTTTAACAGGTTCTATGCCAAACAAATCCAATTTTATCTTCTACTGTTCTCATTTGCATGGCAGACAACTAAGAAAGTAAGAATGCATGCATTCGTTTTCAGCAATAATATGAAACACTAATTTCAGTAAGGCCTTCTAATTACTATGTGTTATTTCATACTCATAAACATGCTTTGAATATAGGCACCTGATAAGTTGTTTGGCAGCGTTTAGTCTCAAATCTCACCAGCTAACAAAATAAGATTTAAAAATTTCATAGATTCAATTATCTGGGTTCTAACAAAACACAGGTAGATTTCTGAATCTCTTACTGCGACAGAATATAGATAGTACAGAGGATCTTTTCTTCATCTTGCCAGGGAATTTGGTAGGGCTCAGAGAAGAAAATGGAAGCTATCCAGTTATGATGTATTTCATGAACAGATTGTATGAAAGAATTGTAATAAAAGATAAAGAAAAGGCCTTCCAAAGCATAAAATTGCATCCCTTAAATTTGCCCTATATCCTTTTGCATAGGAGATCTATGACTTATACCCTCAAGAAAACCATATAAGCACTGCACAGATCTAGAGACGAAAATTTTGAAAAGCAGCAATTGCATGTTACGACTGTATTTGATTGAATTGATTAACATCCATTTTTGGGCATTGGAATCGAATCCGTAAACTGTGAGTCAAATCCTATGGAGTGCAATCCATACCCTGCCTGCTGCAGAGCAATTCCCAAAGCTTGAAGCTTTTGACTCAAACCCATGGCATAGGATCTGAGGGCTCTATTCTCATCCTCCATCTGCATATATTGCTGTGAAGTAACATTGAACTTGTCAAGAATATGATTTTTCTCTGCCCTCAGTTGGAATATTTGGGCTCTGAGATCATCCAGGTGCTGCTGCTTCCTTATCCTTGACATCCTTGCAGATTCTCTGTTGGAAAGCATCCTCCTCTGCTTTCTCTCATCAGTAATTGTCTGCAGCAGCTGGTGGTGTTGATGTTCATCATCTGATCCTGAATAGGCTGGAGGACAAGATCCACCAGAAGTGTGGCTTGAAGAGGCTGTGGAATTGGTAGTGGATTGGTATATGGAATTTGTTGATGGGGGAGGCATAGAAAAACTGCAACTTTCTGCTGGTTTTTGGGATGGATTGACAGCTATTGAAGGAGGATGAAAGCAGGTAGAGAATGATGCTGTTCTTGGGCTTGGATGGCTAGTGCTGAGAACTGTTTCCCTGCTCATGTTGATTCCCTTGCCACCAAATCCTGCATCAACAAATACAAAAAGATAACACACATTTACAGCATGAATAAAATGAATATGGATATGATTGGCAATTGGTTATTGCCATCTCTATCTAGTTATACAATCACAACCTAACCTTGCCCTTATCTGGCTTATATATAGTGTTTTTCAATAGGGATTTGGATGCCTGATTGGATGTACCCACCTGTAGATTTTGCAGTTGTTCCTATTTGCATTTGAGAAGAGCCTACCATCAGTGCAGGCATAACTGTCATAGCTCTAGACTTGTGCAATGTGAACACCAAATCTGATCCTTTTTTGTTAGCTAATACCTATCCCATTATCTGATTCAGACTGGACAGTTGTTTAGAATAGGTCCGATTGATTGAAAACAACTCTATTCTGTCATTTTAAGGAGAAATGCTTTGTTATATTTGATGTCCACCAGTGCCCCAAAAAGCCCGAAATTGAACTGGCTCAATTTGGAATATGGGATGAATCTAAAGCAAACAATGAGAGAAGTGGTGGAAGAAAGGTAGATAGATGATTACCATATTCATTGAAATAGTCATAGAAGCCCATTGGCTAGTCCATTGACAAACCAGCTATATCAGAAAGTAGGGAATGGAAGTCTGTGCGAGTTTTATCCAAAATTTTGGAAAGGGTGCTTATCCCATTTTACTAACAGAAAATGGAGATTATTCAGACTGAATTTGAAGTTTTGAGCATTATTTATGGTATTCAAATACAAGAAGGGATTTAGATGAACCACCAACATTTTCCACAGAATAGATAAAAGAGGCAGCTGTTTACACATGGTTGGATCTCAGAGCTTTGAGTTACGTCTTGGGACTCCCATAGTAATCATATCTGGGGATGCTCCTTAACAAGATAAACTTGAATATTGAATTTAATCTACCTCTTTAATAATATCTTTCTATTTTTAATATTTTCTTTTATTTGGTGAGTTTAGTGTGAGACGGTACTTCACTTTTTTTTTAATTCTTATTCAGTTGTTTTGATAATAAATTACTTTATAATGATCTAAAATGTGGATGTTGATGTTTAATATTTTTTTAATGGTTAAAATATAAGTGTTTAATATTGTTGGAATTGTTTTTAGAATAAGTATAAAGTATGAAGAATATAATTATAGAAGTTTTGTGGTCCGTTCATATTTATAATATAGACATATTAAATACATTTATCTAAAAAATAATTGTGTTAAAAATTATTTTATTTGTTTACAGATTTATTTTTATAGGTTTTAAAAAAAAAAAATATGTTCACTATATATTTTTTAAATATATGTTGTTTTTAATAAATAATGATATATTACTTTTAAATTTTTATGTACATCATTTTAAAAAAATTTCTTAAGAGTTTTTATTATTTTACTTAGAACTATTTTACTAAAGAACTATTTTATAGTTTATCAAATGTCAACTCTAAATTAGTTATTTTAATATGTCTTTGGTACCACTATACAATGTCTCTCGGTAAAATGATAGAACAAAATAAAAGTGAATAATACATCAAATTAAGAGTCCAAAATGACACCATCAAACATATTGAACACAAGTAGTAGCACTAAGAGGAGGAGGTTCATCACATTGAAGAACCACTCATTAGGAAGGTTCATCGGGCTACGAATCTAGAATTTCCCATATGTCCTAGGATCCTACTCAACCAAGGGGACAATAACATCCCAACCTAGAGGTGGAGTAACTATAGTAGCCTCATCTCAACTCTGCATATGTCCAAGCCCCTTTCCCCAAGAAAACACATACAAGCCTCGCCATTGAGTTCATGATAATGAAAAGTGGATCCTATTGTGGGAGTGTCTTCATCAAAAGGGAGTTATAGGTGGCATAATTTGTAAATTACCATTTGGTGGTGCATTGCTCATAGTGCATAGCACACTCCTCCAATGGTTGGGGAGATCCTATAAATGTTAACATTCCAAACCTTTTTGGCTTGGGCTTTGACTTGTAAAAATGTAAAGGTGATAAGATTGATTTTCTTTGAAAGAAAGAAATAACAATTAATATCTTTAGAACTTAAAAAACATTATTTATAGTTTTTCATGGCTAAAATAAAATAAGCGCTCTAAAAAATTCCAAATTCTAGCACTATAAACAAAGCATTGAGTTGTGTCCCCTAAATGAGTAGTTCTTCAAGAAAAATGATTTGGATGGAAAGGATTTTTTTTAATCCACTTCTATACGTCTTGGACATGATGTCAAGTCTAAAAAAGATGCTCAAAGGTCTTCACTCTATAGAAAACTAGGTAGTTAGGATGAGTAAGGCCAATGTGAACAAGTCTTTCACCCAATGGAAACCCCATAAGAACCAAAAATCAAAGGAAATGACCAAATTTTTTACTCAAGTCTAGCATGTCAAATTCTAGTGATTTTATAGATTTAAGTGTCAAGGAGTTTAACTCCCATTACTTGTTAAGCTGTAAAAATAGATGAAAAGGGACTAATAATACTATAAACAAGGCAGAAAGAACAATTTACAAACTTAATGTTGAAATTCCAACAACAGTCTTTCTAGCAAGCTCAAGGCAATTGCAACCCTAACTTGTGAGGCATGACATTGGTATGAGCTCCTCTATGCGAAGAATCAAAGGAAAGTCTACATAAATAAACTAGATTTTTTTTGTAATGTGGACCAATGGATCTCATGTCGTGAGGAGATCAAATCTCAAATGGTGTGAATACATTTACAAAAAACCTAAGAGCTTTAATACTAAGGGCTTTAGCCAATGGAAGGTTGAAATAATTAGCAATAGATAATGACCAAATTTTATGCTCATTGAAGGATAACCCAATGCTAAAGCTATCTCTAAATTATTTTAGAAAGGGATTTATTGTGTTGAAATCCTTCCAAATGCTCTAAGTAACAAATGAGCCTTAAATAATTGATTAAAATATCAACGATGAAAAAGGAATGAAAACTAATGACTTGTCGATGCTTCTTGCTATGCTCCATTACAATTGAGCTAGAAGATTTATAGATAATATCTAATCATTATAGACTTCATTGAAAGACTCCCATTTATTTACAAGCACGATAAAAAAGCATCAACAAAATTGATTTGTAAACTCTCTAAATAAGTAGAATTTAGGAAATAGGTTTTTTATATTGTGCTACTTGTAATTTAAATAAAAATGTTAGAGAGGAAATTATTTTTTAAAGTAAGAAGAAATCTTGCTACAGTAAAATTATTTCACACAGGAACTCAAATTATTTTATTAGAAGTGCTTCAAAGAGAGAAAAACAAAATTGTGGTTGTGGAAAATACCCTAGTCACTATATTCAAAATAGTACATTACCAAGTAATTCATTTTAATACTGAGAAAATGGTACACATTTTTATTATAATTTTTATTGTCCATATAGATCACACCTTCCTTATTAGAGAAACTTTTGGTTCCTCAAAAGATAGATGAGACTTTGAGTGACGTGAAGATCCCCTCGTCTCTTTTCCTTGCTTTCAACACAAGGATATTGAAGACATTATTCATTGAATCATATTGTGGTTAGGTGGCAAATGTTCTCCTTCTAATATAAAAATGGATCCTACCAATGTACTTGACAAGCATATCCTCTTCTCCCAATTCAATGCTAATTATCATGGATTGAATTGAATTATCATGGATTGCCTTCAAAAGTTCATGTTGCAATCATATGCACTTTATCCATCATATCATTTCAAGAAAATTCACTTAATATTTTGTTCATACTTATGGCCTATGGGATAGAAATTCCTTTGGAGAAATTACCTAATAAAAGAAACTTAAAGATGAATTCTTTTAGGAAGTGATGTAATGTGGTTGTGTGTGATTTTTTTTTGAAAATTAAGGTTATCTAAGGCTATCTCTAACTATCCTAACTATAATTTACAATAATGTGAGTTGAAACTATCAACTAGATTAAAAATTGGACAAACTATGTAAACTAGGAACATGTAGGATTTGGAAATCAACAAGCAATAAATTTGACCAAGTATTGATAATGATAAGTAGTGAATAAATGGATTCAAATGAATCTATGCAAATAAGTGATCCACATGAGAAATACTCAAAATCCGGTCTTAAAAATGCCAATAAAATTTGAGAGCGTTTGGAATCAAAGGAAAATTGTCATATGTAAATGACCTACTTGACAATATTGATTGGCCATCTAGCCACCAATAATGTATTGTCTACACGATGGCTTTGAGCATAGAGTAGCCACAAACTTAAAAATTGTCAAGGAACTTGTTGATATAGTGTCTTAAATTATCAAAAGTGTTCAACTCTTAGTAACCAAAAAAATGAATGTGATTAAAGGTAAAATTTAAGAGGTCCTAGTAACCATGAAAGGAAAAGCACATACAAGTTGAGGAATTGGAACTATTTCACCTCTTGAATGAATGGTAATCATTTGAAACTAATAGGGATCAATGATAATGATAAATTATCCTAGAAGTTTTCAAGTCTTGATCTACAAAGGAAACATGTAAGGATGTGAAAACCTAGCACAATCTTGATTTTTCTAACAAAATTAAGGTCAATTGAGAGACTTAGAGTGGTTCCACCCAATATATTTATAATTCATAAGCATGGATGGATCCTTGGGATTGATATAAAGCTATAGTAGAAAATTAGAGTGAAAATTCATCAAATTAGGGCATGGAATAAACAATTGGCAACCTATAGAGCATCCTTGACTAGTATTGATAGCTATTAGGGTAGCCTTGTTTGTATTAGACAAATATTTATAACTTTTGTGAGAGCTTGATCAACAAATTTAAAGGATAATTTTCAAGTGGAATTTATTTTGAAACTTTGTAGATTCTCTTGAAATTGACTAAAAACACACTTTCATGAATGGTAAACTTGCAAAAATAAAGGATAAGGGAGAGCCTACCTTTTTTAGTCTCCTTTGGAATTTCAAGAATAAATCCATATTTAAATATTGATAAATAATTGGTAATGAAATTTATCTATACAAATAAATTAATTTGAATCAAAGAACAACCATTAAAACCTATAGGATGATGGTAGATGACATAAGGAAACCTAACAAGACTAATAGGGTGGGAGAATGGTTTTTGATCACTCAAAAAGGTCTTGGGATGATAAAGAGGATTATAATAGGAATGAGAAACCTAAATTCTAAAGCACTCTAACAAGTTTTTGACATGGTAATAGCTCTCTAAAAGGTGTCACCAAAGGGTTTTTGGGAAACACACTAAAATGGTAAAATATCTCCATCATGGCTTAAGGAAAATTACAACAGGTGGTGTGAAGTTATATAAAATTGAAGTATAAAAGTGAGTTGTATTGGCTTTCAATTTCCTGCCTCCATATCTCATATATTTAATTATCAATTTATGCAAATATCCTATTTTTTAGCTTCAGATTGGCAAGCTAGTTGCATAATTGGTTTTTAATTTTATTGGGTTTAATGATAAATATTTTAAGTTTGGAATTGTAGGTCTTGATAATTCATCAATTAATCATGTTTTAGATCTCAAGTCACTCCAAAGATATTTATACTAGAATTATGATTTTAGTCGTGTCTAGCATCTTAAATAGCTCACACTTCAAAGTTAAATTTCTTAATTACAAAAACTAAGCAAGTCTTGATGAATCATTATTAGCTTCTATTTTTAATTCTAGGTCTATTGGGAAAAAATGAACCTATGACATAGATTCTAGATAGATTTCCTAGACATTGATAGTGTGTTACAAATAGCTCATGGTTAGATCTTTGTTTTTAGAATTATAGTGATTAGAAAATCATTAAAAACATTTATTGTATCTCACCATAAATTTTAAAACATTATTTACACTCAGGATAATAGTACCATCAAATCCTTAGTTAACCATTTAATTGTTAGTATTCAAATTTTAAAAGGAAATTAAAGTAATTTATTATAATTATTAATTAAAAAATGATGATTCTGAAATTGTTTGCAAGCAATTTTTAAATACAAATTATCAAATCATATGTAAAACCTTGTTAAAAGTTCTATTTACAAAACATAGTCAATATCCTATTGACTATGAGTTGTTGCACCAACTCTTTACTCTCTTAAGTTCCTTATAGGTTTCCATTAAATAAGTCTGTAGTTTTATTTTAATGTGAACATGGTTTCATTAAATAATAACAACAATGAAATGTAGTCAAAGAAATAAAGGAGGCATGAAATTTAGAGAAGTTAAAAACATCATGTATTAATTTTTTTTTTTAGTAGATAGGGAATGGGGAGAAGGCACCTATGTTATAATTTATGAAAACCATTATAAATTGGAGGAAAAAATTAATACATTGGGAGGGAGGCATTGTTTATTTTGGGGGGTTCGTGGTAAAACAAGGTAGTAAGCTTGGGTGCATACATTTGCTAGTCATATTATGTATTTTATTGTTATATGAGACATGTAAAGATTAGCAAATATGCAACAACAATATGCATGTATATCTATACTTGTGTGTACTTTTGTATTTGGTTGTTAGAGTGAAGAATGGGATATAGAGAAGATAAAAATTTGTTAAAATATTTGAATATGCAATTAGAAAGAGGCTATATTGAGCATGAATATTGATTTCATTATTGTAGGGAAGATATATTAGGTCCAAAGTAAATATATATTAATATTGTTCTAGAAAATTTAATCCTTGACATGTAATCCTACAACAAAATATAGAGGCAAAGAGTAATGCATACAAACTATTTGAAAAAATACCTCTAGTAGTTGTAGAATGAAAATAAATAGAAGCTTGACAAGAGATGTGTGTAAAGTATGAAGGCAGTGGCAATGTAAGCGACTTGTTTGATGAAATTCTTCTTATGCTATTTTTTTGTTGCATGGTATATTTGTGTGGTTTTAATGGGAAGATAATTTCACAAGATGAGGGGGTTTTCACTTGTAGGGGGAATTTCATGCTCAATGAAATATTTTCTCTAGGGTAATTAATTGTAAATATTTGAGAAAATTCACTTATTTTCCAAAATAAGAGAGATGAGGAGCTCAAAGACACTTCTATTTTTTTTCATTTGCACATATGTAGTTCCAAATCAGAGGTTATACTTTTACTAAGTGTCAATTGCCTATTCAATTTGGTCATATCTTCTCTTTAAATTATATTTTTTTAGGTTTCTACTAGGTTGGCCTTTGTTGTGTCTCAAGTTGTTGGAGCCTCTAGGCTATTCTATAGCTAGTTTTCTATAAATAGTAATGTAGTTAGAAGTAAAAATCTATCTAAAGGCATCAATAAAGCCTAATTATAATTTTTTTCTTTGTCTATTATTTATGCACTTAATAAATTAATGAGAATAACTTTCATCTATTAATGGTAAATGTATCTAGTGTTTATCAATATACTTAGGGAGTTAACAATAGCTTCTAGGCACATTTGTTTTTTTGTAATGCAATTTTATTAGTAATTAATCAAGTGTTGATATAAGTATTTTCAATGCATTATGTGGGATGATTGGTACGTGCAATAGGTCACTAAGCTAAAATCATTGTTGATGAGTGAAAATGCATTTAAGAGTGTGGGATTTGTAAGAAAAATTCTGATAGTATCAAACCTATTTGAACCTAAGTGATGCAATAATTTATTTGGGTTCATTCATTTTTGAAACCATTGTAATAGATTAGGCATCGATCATGATTATTTGTAATCAATCCATTTTCTAGAATCTAAATTAAAATCAATCATATAGTTCTAAATTATTTTTTAATTATGTTGTGCTAGTATGTATAGATCCACTATTACAAACATTTATATTTTGGTGAACATTTGATTTATGCCATTTTTAGGGGATTGTGCATACTAATAGTTTTTAGTTTATCAATTATGTAAATGGCTATGAGTAGGATCATCTGTGGGGATATAAATTTCCTTTAAATCTTCTATTGTTTCATGACTTTCCATAGACCTACATTGTTGAGAGATTTATGAACTACAAATTGGTAAACCAATATCAAGACACAAAGTGACAACCATTATTACAATGTCTTTTGCATAGGGTTTGATCAACCACGCGGTCAATTAATAGGTTATTATTTTGTAGAGATCTCTAGGAACACCCTCTTAAGCTTGGTAGGGCTTAAAGTGGAAAAGAGTCAGTCCACTCTTGTTGAATTGGTCTTTACTTGTCCTTGGTTTAATAATAGGTTTTTAATTCTACTTGGATTGAATTGATCCTAAAATGTAGGTGTTGTATCATTTCTTAAAATTGAGGATTGTAAGAAAAAATCCCAACAAATAGTGTGGTTGTTGAGGAATTGATCAAGTTGGTTAATTTGAAGAAATTTTAAGGATCTATGAATGTATTGAGCTTAGAAATTGTTTTTCCTTTGACGAATTATTTTATTCAAAGGTTATGTCTTCTTTGAGAGGTGACACGTCTACTATCAAAGTTACTAAAGATTTACTTGCGTGGGTGAAAATTTCTTACACAAAATTTGTGAAATATTTAGTTAGAGGGAAAAGGTTATTATGTATCTTGCAATTTTTTCTATGTATTATTGTCTTTCCTCATCGACTATCTTTAATAGATGAAAGCATATTTGCATATATTTTTTAAAAATAGATATAAAAGGATCTCATTATGGATATGAGTAGTAAATAAATTTCATATTTGGTGGGAATGCACTTGTAAGAGGGAAATAAGTCACATTTATCTTTGTGTGTACATGTGCATATTGTTTTATGAATAATTTTTTTTGTATGGGAATAGATGAGAGTGAAAGATAAGGTAATTATGAAAGAATATGCATGTTCCACAAATCTATGAAGGTTATTTGCCTCTAAGTGCACAAATTTGAAAAGAGGAAGGGTAAATGTTCAAATAGTCAAGAGATGTGTGAGATCATAAATTCGTTCAATTATTTCAAATTTGTATAAGGAATGGGGGATATGCAACATGTGTGTGATCATAAGAATTCTATGTAATAAGAAAAATTTGCAATTGAAAGGATATTTTCAAGTTCTTTCTTATGATTTTTATTTTTATATTCATTAATATGTATAAATGGAAAGATACAAAAAATAGGAAGATATTATCTCTTATAAGGGGGTTGTGTTGATATTAGAGAGTGAGGGGAATAAAAGATTTAATTTGAGTCTATTTTTTTCATAAATTATCATTACTTCTTTTCTTCTACATATTTAGGTGTGGATCCTCATAATGAGTCCCATAATATTGTTGCTAGTAATTATAAAACTAAAGTTAATCTCCTGTCATATTCTATAAGAATGCATTTCATTGTTGAAAGATACATACCCTTTAATTTTTTTGGTATCCCTAATTTTCCTAAGTCCATTCCAAGTAAAATTAGAGACCATGTGCCCATATCTAATGGAACTCACCTTGAATCAACAAGCAAATGCTTTCAAAATTTTAATGTTTTAATGGAATACTAAGAGATTGCAAAGGATGATGCTATAATGAAAACATTTCTATAGTCATTTCAAGAGGCTGCAAGAGATTGGTTCTTTGGTTTACCATTTCTTTCTATTTCTTTCTAGGAATGTTTCAAAGCAATGTTCATTGAACAATTTTGTGAAAAGGTTAATCTCAACTTGTTGATAAATGAATCATTAACATAAAAAAGATGAGGGTTAGTCCATATTTTCAATATGAGATGTGCAAAGGGTGCGAGGGATATTTATGAGAATGTAAGGGCAAATAACTTAATATGCTTGGTTCTATACTTGGGGCTATTCAATGAAAAAGCGAGTTTCCTTTTGAGAGATAAAATACCTATAACACTTCATCAAGAATATGCCATGGCTAGAGATATTGATGCTAATATGAGATTTAAGATGATGAAAGGTGTTATGTTTGAGGGTGTTAATATTGTTTTTCTCGCTTTAGATAGATATTCTACTAAAGGGAATGAAGATGGCCAGGGATAACTTTAGTGGTGAATCTTCGCCAATTGGTGAATTCCAGGAATCGAGCAAATCGAAATTGGCGAATTCTAGGTATCCAACAAGGTGTTCAAATCGCTCGGATTTCACGAACTATCGGTCCAATGCATGTCCATTCGCCAACAGTTTTTTTTTATGAGTCATGTTTAGTCAATAAATTCGCCATAACAGACTACGCGTTTCCAATGGACCAATCAATATTTTTGCCTAGAATCCCGGGGAGCATGTCATAAAACACCAACATATTTGCCAATACTATTAAGACAACATTATATGAGGACCCATTTTGCCAATTAAAATTTACAAACAATTGCTTGTGAAGACCCATTGGCCAATTAAAATTTATAAAAAGTTGCTTATGAGTACCTATTTCACCTTGAAAATTACAAGGTATCGTTGTATAAGCACATGGGATTCGCCAAATTTTTAACATACCATTTAAAAATCCCGCGGAATTCGCCAAATATGGATTGATATAAATACAATTGAAATTGTTATTTGTTCTTACACATTTTGTTTGGTTCTGAGGATCTACTTCTCGATTCAGAAGTAAGCGAAACCCGAAAAAAGTAGACTCAAAGGTGAGTGATCATTTCTTCATACTGTTATTAGTTATTAGTTATAATAATAAGATTTCTTTATCTGCTTTCCATTCTTGCTTCAATCTTAAACATGATTTTGAGTAGGGAATGGGATCTATATTCTCCGTCGGTCTGTCATTCGTAAACAAGAAGAAATTTTTTTCCAACTTTTATTCGAAGTGAGATATCAATATGTCGAGCAACAACTGCAAGGGTAAGACTCCTGAGGGTAATGAAGAGACTGGGAGGCCATCAAAATGCCCAAAATGTGGAGGTACCATACAGTATTACTTTGGAATTGGAAAAGCTTCTAATCCATTAGATCAAGGTGGAACTACACCATTGACTCTTCCACCAAATATTATTGAAGATGGCAATGACAATACCTCACCGCCACAGGAAGGTCAAGGTGAGATTGTTATTGTGTTAAATCAAAATGTATCAAATGAGGATGGCAATACCGCAGAAGATGTTCCAAGGGATACCCTGGATAGCTAGAATGAGATAATTGACTTGGATGAGGATGATGTTGGTAGCAAGAAAAGACAAAGTTTATGAAAAACAAATCATAGACGGAAAGGAACAATCATTCGTATGATGGAAATCAAAGGAAGAATGTCTTCATGTTAAGTATGCCACAGATTATGGAGAGCATAACCATAGAATGTCGAAGATAAAAAAATGTGAAGGTACACTTGAGGCTCATTTTGGAAAAGCCATGGCAGCAGCAAATCTGTCAAAAACCGTTCAAATGAGTGTTGTTTTTTATATTTTTTCTAGGGGGCGCCCTATGACAGACTACCTAGAATATTTTGACTTATTATCTTATTTGAGTGTTCCCCACTTTCCCTTCTCACATTGGTCAGTAAACGCTAGATGGGTATGGGCGAACTGTCTTGCTATAGTGGAAAAACAAGATTTAAAGGAGAAATTAAAAGAGTCAAATTTCATTGCATTATCTTTAGATGAAGTTACTGTGGTAGACAAAGCTTCTTGGGTTTGCATGCATTTGTATATTGTAGAACAACATGTTCACCAAGCTCATCTTCTTTGTGTTCGTAAAATGAAGGACAATTCAACATCGCAAAATCTATTTGAACTAGTCAAGAAATCTTTGAATGAAATTGCAGGTATGGATGAGTTGACAATTGCCAAAAAGTTGGTGTGTGTAGGAGCTGATGGAGTTGCAGTGATGCAAGGTCAAAGGAGAGGTCTTTGCACAAAGTTACAAACTACTTGTGCACCATATATGCTTGGCATTCATTGCATGGCCCACAAAATGAATTTAGCATTCAAAATTGTAAGCAAGTTTCCTACAGTATCAAAAGTTGAAAATCTAGTTCGCGTAATCCACGCATACTTCTGCCGAAGTCCCAAATGTTTCCTTGAATTTCAATATTTTGCTAAGGGAATAACACCTGGAAACAAGCTTCTCAAGGATGTCGATACCGGATGGATCTCCCTGCATGGACCAGCGCAACGAGTTCTTTCAGAATATCAATCCTTGATTGGAGTGATGTACGAGCATCGTAGCACAATAGATAAAGCTCCTGACCTCTTACATTGGTTAAGCGATATAGAGACACTCTTGACTTTAGATAGTCTTCTCCCCATACTGGATGAGATGAACAATCTTGTGAAGAAAACTCAAGACAAAACTATGTATATTTATGAATATGCTAATCTACGTAAACTTACATGATTGGCCCTCGATCATCTATATCTAGATCTAACACAAGAAGGCGCAAATTATTTGATGTGGTGGAAAATTACTGATTTGAATAATCCTGATAATTATTTACAATTTAATGCAAGTGGGCACTTATGTATTTGTGTACGTGGATATAAGAAACCAATGTACGATTGTAAGACAGCTAGGTGCTCTAGAAAAGAAGTACCTGTCAACGAGGAAGATTTTAACGACATTGTTAAATCTATTAGTGATAATTTGAAGGAAATTGCAAAATCTCTTTCCTCAGAGATTCGTGAAAGATTCCCTTGACATGAAATACTTGAAGCCATGCGTATTGTGTATTGTAATGTCCCCACATTAGAGACATGAAATGCACAGATTAAAATTTTGATTTTAAAGACAGATTGATAAAGAACAATGAAAGATTGATGGAATAAGATAAATGAAATGCATTATTATCAACTAGTGCATAACTAACATAATCTGATATAACTTATTACTCTTGATTGGAATAGATCTTTCGCCTTGTCTCCACTTTCCTAGCATCATTGGATGGTAGAATGACTGTGCAAAGGGCACGTGAACAGTCTCAAAGGGGACTCCCTCAAGGTGTTCCACCTGTCTTGGGATTGTCCTCCAGAAGACCGAATTACCAGCCTTTCCCTCCACAAACTCCCTATCCTTGTTGAGTGCTAGCGAAAGAAAATTTTGGCTTGAAGTCTATTCTTCAAAGTAAAGTCATAAAAGTTCATTGAGACACAATAATTGCTACAAGCATCATTATTGCATAATCGAAAAATTATATATATCTATATATATATATATATATATATAATATATTCTATATAATCACTCCCTTATTTATATCGAATTGATATTTATATATAATATATACAATTATTTATTTTTATTGATGGGTATTCCTACATTAATTATTCTTACTTATATTTATTGGTACTCATATATACATTTATATAATTATTCTTCATTTATAGTCTACTCTTTATCTCCCAATAATGTTATGGCTGCAAACACTAATTATGTATAGCAGATATCTCATTATTTATTTCCTTATTCCAAAACAACGTCAATAGATCACATTAATTAGATAAATATCTTAAGTGTAAATTGCATTCAACAATAATTTATTTATCAAACATATGAATTACTATATATATTCATCAAGCATATTATATTTGATATATATATACATACTTATCATATATATATATATATATATATTAAATATATATGTTAATTACCAACTATTCTTAATTCATCTAACAATCCTTAGCCGTTGATTTCAGAGTGTATTTATTCATATTTATCATTAAGTATTCATTAATTCTTATTTAATTTCTGAATACTTACCTTTGACGGATCTTTGACATAAATTTTAATTACTTATTCTTTAAACATAAATTACTTACAGTTTGCTTTGGTTGATCTGCAGATTTTCTTTGTTTTATCTTTTTCCACGATGATATATTTCTTCTCTTTCTTATTCCCTCTAGCCACAATTCCTTCTTCTTATTCTCTTCCTTTCCGTGGTTGATGGTCAGCCTATATTCATGGGTTCTTTGTGCGATCTGCAGTCAGACCTCTTTCCTTTCCCAACCATTTGTTCTTTTCTTCCAATCCATCCCTTTCTCCCAACTAAGCCAATCCTATTTAACGTATTCCCCCAAAGGTTGAAGAGTTACTTTCAAGGGATGCAACTCAAAGTCACTCCAAAACCATCACTACCTTTGGGAAACGTTGCCATTTCCAACTAACAATGAGGTAAGGAATCGCTGCTAACAATATTTAATCTATTTAATTGTTCTTTTCAAATCACCTTTTATCTTAGTTTAGTTATGGCTGTCTTAACTTTTAGGAATCGTTTGCCTCTTAGAGATTCGATTCATAATCTTGGTCAGCATGTTGACAATTATGTTTATTTCAATGATAATATTTATAATTATAATATTATTATTGGATAATTATAATTATAAAGATCATTTGATAATTGTGACTATAAGATATTTGTAGATTATATTCATTATTTTATTTTAAATATTTTATTTATTTGTATTCTAATGTTGATTCACTTGCGTTTTAAATATTTGAAATATTAAAACATAAATATTGATTTGCCAATAATATTATTATTTTCTTGTGTCAATATTTTGTAATTATAATATTATCTTGATAATTGTATTTATAATAAAATTGTTAATATATATATATATATATATATATATATATATATATATATATATGTACTTTGTTATTTCTTTATTTGAATTTATGTTTTAATATGTGTTGTATTTATGTATTTATATTTCAATACTTAGTAATTTTAGTATTCCATTTAGTGGACATGACATGTATCCTCAATTTTGTGTAAACCAAGATAACCCAAAATATTTTCATGATCAAGTAAAAATTTTGATCGAATAGTTTTCAGAAAAGGTAACATACAATGAACAAATAATAGAAGGAATTTTAGATGAAAATAAGCTTAGAAAGCAATGTCGGAGTTTTGCAACAGCTATGAGGGAGCAGTATAAATCCATGGGCAAGGAGAAGGCCCTTGAACTGGGATCAATAAAAAAGGTTTGGACAAGATTAGGTCAGAGTAAAATATTGCGTGGTTCGATGTCAGAATATTTCAAACTTGCTGATTTATGTCAAACAATGATATTGGGGTCGGTGGAGGATGAGAGAGTTTTCAGTACATTGGGGTTTTTGAAATCAAAGTTAAGAAACAAACTGGACAAGAATTTGGAAAATTGCTTGAGGATGAAAAGAACTGCGTATAATGTCAAAAAATTTTCTTTTGAAAGGGCACTCGCAATTTGGAGGTCTACATGTGAAAGAAGAGGGACTGGGTTGTGCAACACAGGCTCTCCAATTCCAACAACTGCTAGTACTGGTGTTAGTGGGACTAGGCCTGGGACAGATGACAATGATATTGAAATTGACGCAAATCAAACAATGAATGTTGAATTTGAGACACAGGCCGAAGAAAGTGCAGAGCAGTCTTAGAATCAAGATGACTCTTTTAATTTATCTGAAGATGAGCATCGGTTTGAGCCTGAGGACCTTGACTCTGTTTGGGAAATGGAAGATAATTAGCAAGTTTTAGGTATGTTTACTACACTTTATGAATCAGTTTCCATTGTTCCAAAGTCCAAACTATAGTTGATGTCTGACGATATTTTATATTGTATGCAATGAACATTGAAATTGTAAATCGTTGTACTTCATGATATCTTATTTTATATTGCACTCAAGCACTGCATGTCAGCATGAATCATATTCCAAACTGTAGTTGATGATTTTTTATATTGTATTCAAATAAATTGTGAATCATTGCACTTCAAGTTCAAAATATTTTATTTTATATTGCACTCCAAGTCTCCATGATATTTTATATTATATTGCAATTCATGAATCATAATACATATGCCAAAGTCAAACAGTAGTAACGTAGTTGATGATATTTTATAAATTATATAAAATTAAATACCATCGACCTAACAATGCTTCATCAGTGGAACCCCCATCACAATCCTGTCGATGGCCCGATAAAAATAGCTCACAACCTATTATCGGTGTAAAAATATTCTTTCGGGCTGACTCGTAAGGTGCTCTCCCGATATACCGATAGAGTCAAGTTGTCAACAAAAGTAACCATGAATTACAATTTATGACCATGGGCATGAATTATCTTATTTTATCAATAATCACAAAAATATACCACACTTTGATTTTATGAACAATGCAAATTGTAGAAATTTGTGTGACAAGATCCATATTATAGCCTACATTCACATTGCATCCATAAATATTAAACAAAATTTGAAATTCCGTAGTGCTTCCCCCATTCCTAACAAAATTCAATACCATCGGCGGAACCCCCATCACAATCCCGCCGATGGCCCGATAAAATAGCTCACAACCTAGTATCGGTGTAACAATACTCTATCGGGCTAACTCCTAAGGTGCTCTCCCGATATACCAATAGAGTCAAGTTGTCAACAAAAGTAACCATGAATTATAACCATGGCCCATGGGCATGCATTATCGAATGCATAAAGTATATCAAGGGAACTATGGTGCATCGGGGAAACATTATCTGGCATCCCACCGATAGAACGAAGGATAGGTGTCCATCGGTGGAGAGGGTGGCTATCGGTGAAATATTGATGTGACATCCCGAGGCATCGTGCAACCATGTTACGGTGCATTTATGAACCAAAATTGAAGTGAATTATATCACAAGTTGATCGCATAGTTGTTACAAAATCCTGGAAGATTTCGCTTAGGGCAGAAGTAGAAAGGCAAAAACTTGGAGTTCTAACGCAACAAAGACCGGTGGACTGTGGAGGAAAATTGGCGAGACTCACGTAAGTACTTCACTTTTAGACCTAGCTGAGAAGCTATTTTACTCAAAAGCTTAAGATTTAAATAATGGAAGAGAGTATAGACAAACCCAAAGCTAAAAAATAGAAAACCGAAAAGCCTAAGAGACTCCTAAATTAAGACCTGATAGATCAATGTCCTGGGTCGGGGCCGAGACCCAAGAGGAGTGCTCAAATGTATCCTTCCATGGATCGATTATGGGACAAAAAAAAGGGCTTAGGGGATATTTGGACACCCCAACGAGGGTACGACCTCTTCATGTACCATTATAGAAAACAATTTAGGTTTCAACCAGTCTGCAATCCATGGAGGTTGAACTTGGGAAGACTTGTGGTGCCCAATGTGTTTGTGAATGCAACACTAATTAAAGCTCTTGATATCAAATATGACCCCCAAGAAAAGAACTATTCAGTCACATGGCGGGGGATGACATGCTTGTTATTTCTAGTGATCTCATTTCTAATATATTTCAATTAGAGTGTTCACTGAATTTATCATTCACGATCAAAGATCTCTTGACAAAGTATCGCCACATGGATACCAGCTATAAGAGATGGAAATTACCTTTGCATAGGCCCAAGGATGAAGGAGGCCAACTCAGGAGGTTCTCTAGCAGTGAAAACCCTCCTTTCCATGAAGATTTGTTCAAAGAGTATTTTCGATACACCTATTATTTAGCTGGTCAGGTTTTGGGAGTAGAGGTTCCACCTCTCATGTCGATTACCCCAATGGTCTTAGCTAAAGACATACAAAGCAAGGATTCCAAGCCATTTGATTATGTTAGCTACTTGGCCAACGCCCTAAATTGAGGGCTCGAAAAGATTAAAAATAATAGTGATAATATTAATTTTAAACACTATTCTTTGCTTATGCATTTGCTATTGTACGAGGGACAAGTCAGAGGGGTCTGGAGTGAAGAATTAAGGATAAAAGATACATATGAAAATGGAGATTTTAAACCTGTACAAATGTGGACTTCATTGTGGGACAACCGATTTGGTAGGTCTCATTACCTTTATTTTGAAGAATGTTTTGTAAAACCATTGATGAAGTTGCTAGGGTATCCGTGCAACTATAACCTATCCCTAGAAGTACAAAGATTTCTAAGACCAAAGGAAAATGATCGGAGAAATAAAGTGAATCATAACTGGGGAGACTGGTATGCTTTCCCTAATTGTACAGTGATAAGGGTTTATGGGTTCGAAGGGGCTCCACACTTGATGCCACGAGTAGTTCCTGACCAAATTGCTTTTTTAGAAATTGTGAGGAAATTGGAAAAATCTGATTCCAAACACCTCAAAGGACATAGCAAACAATCAATTATGCCCATCACCTTATGTTTTGGAGACTTTACAGTGGTTGCCAATGAAGGATATGGAAAAATTGATGGTAAATTAGCACAGTACAACCTACCTCTAGGTGATGTAAGGAAACAATTTGATGTAGAAGGGTTTATTCACAAGGCGAGATTATCGCAGGGGCTATCAAGGTATGAAAATTTGTTCTCAATCGAAGATGTCATAAGAAACCATGATGAGGCTTCTACCAAGGAAAGAATGACCGCCTATAACAAGATTATGCTTGCAGAGGAATGGAAGAGGAAAAATTTCCCATCTTATTCAAAGGCATTTAGTGAGATACAGGATCCTTTAACAAGAATTGAGCAACTCATCGCTCATGTCAATGAACTGGTAAAGGATGTTCCCCTAGTTGTTTTTGATGCACCTCATGCAACCTATTTAGGAGTACAAGTTGAAGACATAGAGCCCTTGGATTACATACCTTCACAACCTACTCCTGAGGTATGTTTTTCTGTAGATATTGATATAAGTGAAGAAGAGTAGGTTGATGAAGAGGGTGAGTAGGTCAAACAAATCAGTGCTCCTGTGATTGCACAGTATGACCCCCCTCAAGAGAAAAATATTGTAAGATTTGAGGCATCAAATGAACTATCTGATGATGTGAGGGTCATGGCAGGACAACAATTTATTTCTGATTGTGATTTTGTTAAATCTTCTAAATTTAAATCATTTGTTTATGAATATAAAGGTAGAAAAATGAGACAACAGATACAGGATATCACTCCTGAACATGAGGCAACCGCTCTAGAGGAATTGAAAAGGGAGGTAGAAAAGGAAATGGAGTACATCACTCCTGAAAGAGGTAAAGAATTGCTTCAAGAAGCTGGAGTTTTTCTCCTACCAGGGTGGGATATTAGCTCTTCAATTGTATTTGATAGCTTAAGAAAAAGAGGGGATACGACAATGACATTAACAAAAGAAGCAAGTGACAAAATGTATTCAGGATCTAGGTACAACCCAGACGAAGCCACCTTGCTTATTTGGTCACTGCATCCCCATGATAAAAGACTTGCTATAATTAGTAATCCAAACCAAGTGTTTGGCAATCTCTTGGTTCAACGAGTAGTGGATACCAACCCTATGGAGACAACATAATTGAACATAAATGTGGCAAAATTTACCAAAGCACAGATCGATAAACTGATTAAGGAAAATGACAAACTGAAGAAGGAGCTAGCAAATCAGAGAGAAAAAACATCTTCCTCCTCCACATCAGAGTTGTACTCCCCATGGATTGAAAAAGATAAGAGAGTGCTTGATGCATTGGCTGATGCAGCCTACTGGAAGAATTGCCATCTGAAATCCTAGGGGAAATGCAAAGAATTGGAGAAAGAAGTGAAAACCATCAAATATAACATTGTATCTGAAATGATAAAAGAAAATTTCAATAAAATGATGAAATGTGCTATTGAATATTGGTAAGTATTCAAATAGACATGCATTGCATTGGTGGAGAATGAACAATTGTAGCCTAGAATGATGGAGGAAAAAAAGGAGCTCTTGGATAAGAATGTCATGAAAGCACAAATATTGCTGACATATAAAAAGTTGGTAGAATCACATAATGGATATCATATCAGGCTTAGGGAAGATTTCAACTGATTTGATTCAGTCCCACTCCCGACACTTCATTTTGGCATTGGAAATCCGCGAGAATATGATGATTGGAAGGAAGAGCTTGCTAGGCTTCTGACTGTTGCGTTGCAAGAAATAAATGATGAGGTTATGGTTTTACAAAACACTCATAAGCAACTCGAAAAAATAATGTCTATGGAATATGATATGAAATAAGCGATCTCTAACATGGACACCTATGATGAACATGAGTACATCCATCACCTCTCTGCAGTCAATATGTTTATTAGCCAAACTGTAGATGTATCAAAATCAAATCCAACAGGATAACCATCAGATTCAGAGGAAGAACGCCAACCGATAGCATGAAGAGCCTATCATGGAGTAGAAGCCTTGAACAGATCTTAGGTGGTTAGTGGTCACGAGCTTTTGCTTGGAGATTAACGGATCGGTGCATTCACCTGCGACATTGTTTTATTTATAATTTGAGTTATGTTTAGTTGTCAAACGCCATGACTTTTTGCAAGGGGTTTGTAGCTTGTTGCCTCTCATATATAAGAGAGATCAAAACCCCAATAGGAGATCAATGGATCATCACATCATTTTTAATTAGACTTTAGAGTAGAAAATAGTAAGAAGATAGATAATAGATTGCACCAATTTGCCCATCCATCTCATATCATAAACTATTTTTATAATGCATATCATTTGAACTTTGAAGATCAATACAATGGAGAAGGTTACACATATTTATTGATTTTCTTTCGAGTGTTCAACTATTGTGGATTCATATGCTTATAAGTTATTAACTTATTTGGCTGTCTCCAAAGTGATTGTTTATGTTATTCAAATTGAGTGTGTGGAAGTACAATTAATTTGTCAGTACATTGAATTTGAATTCTTCAGGAATAGGGGTTGTGACCATGGGGTTTTAGATTTATTTATGGACATGTTCATTGATCAAGTAGTAATGTGGGCCACAAAATGGATCTTGTCACACAAATCTTTGCAATTTGTGCTAATCGTAAAATCAAATGTAGTGTATTTTTGCAGTATGTGGGATGTGGGTGAGGTGTAAGTTGGTGGATACTGATCAAGATTTTTAGTGAAAACATAACAGAAGCTAACAGTTCAACATCCATAACTTAGAAGCTCTACCAAGAAGTAAATATAATGAGCTAACAGTTCATCACTAGTTCAAATGATAAAATAAATAATACATAATCTAGATAATTGAACATCATCACATTACTGAATTCTGAATTTGAGATTTTTAATTGGATTTCACATGAAGGAGTACATATTGGCATCAGCAATGCAAAATCTTGCCAATGCCGAAAGACAAGTCTGCACAGAGCTGAGTTGGAACTTCGAAACTCATATTATCAAAGATTGAAAATAATAAATCAAGTCACTGGATCAAATTTTCTAGCAAGTTCCACTCTTTAGGTGGTGGAATTTCCATTTTCTCTAACTGATGTTGTTTGACTTGAAGTTTTGTTAACATTTCATGATTGTAATTGGAAATGGAACCTGTCTTGAATTTCTCGATCAATTTTGCATTCAAGGTTATCAATGTTCTGATGGAATCCAAATAGTTCACATCTTGGTTCTAAGGAAACTGGTCCAAATCAATCTTCCTTGCACCTTCCATCTTCTTTCTGAAACCATCCTTTCCAATGAATCGCTCATTTGTGTCAAAAGCCTCTATAAAACCAAGCTCTGTGAAGTTCCTTACCTTTTCATCCACCACCTTCATCTTGTCTGCAACCAAATGCAAATATTCCTTTGTTCCAGACATTCTCAAACACTTTTCAATGATAGATGACAACTTCATTGAGGTTTCAATATGATTAGTAATCCCTTTTGATTTTAGATCATTGTTAGTGGCTTTGTAGACTGTTTGTAGAACTTCATTTGCAGATTTCTCTAATTCCAACACCTTTTTGTTGTCCACTAAATATTTGTTGAGCTTCTTATAATATTGTCTGATAGCATCAATCAATTGAAACATGTCACACAAATGATCAAACCAATGCATTATTTCATCCCAGATCTTTTGTTTCATATGCCCCATTGTATCTCTACAAAATAAAAATAACTTATTTTGAGAGGACTTAATTTCTTCTTTTGCTTCTGTCAGCTTTGTCTCCAATCTTTCATTTGTTTTTCTCTGTTTCTCCAATATTTGTTCCCACTGTGCATTTCCATTCCCAATGCTTACTCTTAATTTTTCTGAAGTGGTTTTTTCCTCATCATATTTCTTGTTGCTCTCATCTAGCCTTCGCTTCAGGTCATTCACTTCTCTCTCATTTGATTTATCCTCTTTGATTGTTGATGTAGAGGAAAATTTTATTATTCTTTTTTCTAATTCATTGCTCTTGTTATCTGCTGCTTTCCTCTTTGCTTTCTCACTTGCTAGGTCTTCCTGCAACTTTTCTATTTGGGTCTGCAACCTTTTCTTCTCTCTATCTTGCTTTAGCAATGATCTGTACACCAATTCATTGTTCTTCTTTGATACATTAATTTTGTCAGTATTTTTTAGGCCAGAAAAATCCAATTGAAAATTGGTTACCTGGTATTTAGATCGATCCATTTGATTTGTTGGTTTGTTTTGAACTGTGGGAACAAAAATTGTGTACTCCATGATTTCTTTATTTGTGTCAAATGTGGGTAATACCATGGTTGTTGCAGTCTCTGAAGTTACAACAGACGTACTCTCCATCAGTTGCTTCTTTTCTTTTTTATTCAAGTCTGATTTCTTTTTAAACTCTTCAATGAAATCATAACCTGAGGAGGCAACAACAATGGAATGCTTGAATGGCGAAGGAATAGGAGTACTTGCAGTTGCTAATGATGTCGCACCCACACTAACTGGATTTGTGGGAGTGTCTGGAAATAACTCCTTTGTGGTACTGGTGGATCCACTGATAGTGTGACTTGGACCTGTCAAAATCATTTGCCTCTTTTGATTCCCTTGATCACCTGGTGTTTCTGTGGTATCCTTTATTGTTTTCCTCTTAGTATTGGGTGTAATTTGTCGTTGTAGCACATGTTGACCACTACTAGTACTACTACCCATACCATCTCCACCAATATCACTCCTAGCTGCACTAAGCTGTCCACCAAGGGCATGTCTTAGTTGTTATTGTATATGAGCATGAGGATGAGGACTAGAAGCTCTAACAAATTGAGTTTGATTTGTATGCCCTTGGTCTACTTTTTCACCTCCAAGCCCAAGGCCAGATTTATCACCTATTTTTCTATGCTCAACACTTGGTATTGTCCAAGGGCCTTGTCCTTTGGACCCCAAAGGACCACCTTCATAACCAATTTTTTCAAGTATGGCTGCTCCTGAAGTATATGTTGAAGCATATTCTTCTTTTGCGGCCTCACTTAAACCAGGTTTGTAATTGGCATGGCTTTGTTCTTCTTCTTCCCTATCAATATCATCATCAGATTCATCACTTCCTTTGCTTCCACGTTCATCAGAATGCTCTATATTCCACAATTTTTTAAACTCTTTATCTTCTTCTTTAGCATCATACTCTACAAGATCTCTTGGATCACCTAGGTCCTTCCTCGTAGACCAAAAGGCAGTAATTTTTGATCGTGACCAATTTTTATCTATAACTTCTCTAGAGAACTTGGAATTTTTACTCTACTAGATGGTTTATCACTTTTTTCATAGAAATTGTTGTATGTCCTGATTGTCTTTCGATCAAATGCCATAATTTTTGTTGACAATTGTTCAAAAGAAATACCATTCTCAACAACACTTTTCTCCATTGCTATTTTGACCTCATCCCAAGAATCCTTGTTTCTCAAGTTTTCAAGCAAGGGTGTACTTTGATGTTGAATTCTATTTGCAGCATTCCTATTGGCCACAATCATTGATTTAATGGTGTCACATAGATCATACTACCAATGACAGATAGCATCAAATGCAAAAAAATTCAAAAGATTATGTGCCACACTAAATGTTTTTCTCTTGAATGTGAACCCTCCACATGAAAAAGGTAAAGAAGGAAATAAGGTCTTCTTTTGCTGACTGAGAAAGTGTAGTTCATCAACACTCTGCACCTTCCTTACATATTCCAATGCAAAAAACCTTTATGTCACATGTATTGGAAGTTTGTATGGCTGTACTCCCAATCCATAAAATATTAGCACAGTATATTCTTCCATTAAGTACCAATCAGCCAAGTGTTTTTCTTTTCCTAGTTGCATGCAGTTTCTACATGACATAGGCAATCTAGGCATTGGAATATTTGTAATTACTTGATGCAATGGAGCCAAAAAGTAGTCTACAAAATGACTATAGTTCTTTCGAGAATCATGCATCCTTATCTCAGTGGTCCATTCATATACTAGAGCCATTTTTTTTCCTCTGCATTACTATAGGGTTGAATCTGAAGCTTGCTGGTCTGAAACATTCCTCTAAATTTGAATAGAAAAAGATAACACAAGTAGGTTGTGAACCTAAATGTCTTCATGGAACCTGCTTTAATCATTAAATTTTTTTTATGCATGGATTCTACAATGTGCCGAGTATAATTATATTTGACATGTTCATTAGCATAATGGATATTATATATCATTTCAAGGAGGCTTGCACCCACTTCCAAATTGCTATCCAGACCGAGGCAAAATTCTAGCATGGAAATAGTATCCTGAACCCACGGTTTAAAAATATCCAAATTATAAGGAGGCTCATGATCACCTTTCAATTTGTTTCTATCCATAACTATTGTATTTAAGAAATCATTTTTTAGCCTTTCTTCCACTACTTCATAATCACTAGCAAGCTTTTCTAGGTCAATGTGGTGGTTTCCAAATTCTTCGGTTGTAAACCCCAACACTTTTCCAAGTTCTTCTGTATTAATGGATAACAATTATTCTTGGTTATCTTTATTAACAATTGCTCTTTTCTTATCATCATAATTTTTGGCACAGACCATGATAAATTCTGGCCAAGGGAAAACTTATGTAACATCATGCACCCTAATCCAGTTACCCACGGTGCATTGATACTATGAACTTGCTTTTGCTTTGTAGCCTTATTCTGAGATGTAAATCTAAGTTCTGAGGTACGCCTACCATATATTTCAGGATCATAAATATCATGGTACCCATCGGTGAAACCTTGGGTTTTAAACAATTCTGCATAATATATTTTTTTATCAGACATTGCTCTAAGTCTAGTGGTACTGGTGGTAGACATGCTTGTAAAAATTTGAAGTTGTGAAATTTGAATTCCCTAATAAGTAATACCTATTAGAAATCCTTAATTTTAACAAATTCTTGAGTCTCTAAACCCAAACTTCAAACTTTGACAAAATAAGAATTTAAGAAATGTCAAACGATGAAACGTAGCCGCAAGAATTTTTTCACTTACCCAGATTCTGAGTCCCGACTCTTGAAAACTGGAATGGCGTTGTTGGAAGTGGAACTGTGGAATCCAAAACAGGGTGGTGCACTGTAATGAGCAATCTGAAGAGTGAAGACTTTAAAAATCACTGTACAATTTCAAAGTGCAAAGTGTTTTAAATGCTTTTTTTCTCGTAATTAGAATGTTAAACTGAATGACACGTTTTAGGAGTTAGGTCTACAAGTCTACAAGTCTACAAGACTACAAGTTTCAAATTCTTAACCATTGATCTTTCTAAATCTAACGGTTATAGGGTGATTCCAGAGGTTTAAGTTGGGAAGCCCATCGCCTTGTGCATTTCATTACGGAATGCAACTACAACCATACATCAAATGTTCATCCAACGGTTGAAACTTGAGTAATTTATGAATTATGATATTAACTTTAAAAATAAACATTAATCACTTGACCATTTGAGTTGACACTTAGTAGTTAGCAGTACAAAGTGCTTTAAATGCTTTGTTTCTCGAAATTGGAACATTAAAGACAAAAGCGAATGGCATGTCTTAGGTCTACAAGTTGCAAATTCTTAATCTTAACCGTTGATCTTTCTAAATCTAACGGTTATAGGGTGATTCCGGAGGTTTTAGTTGGGAAGCCCATCACTCTGTGCATTTCATTATGGAATGCAACTACAACCATACATCAAATGTTCATCCAACGGTTGAAACTTGAGTAATTTATGAATTATGATATTAACTTTAAAAATAAACATTAATCACTTGACAGTTTGAGTTGACACTTAGCAGTACAAAGTGCTTTAAATGCTTTGTTTCTCAAAATTGGAACATTAAAGACTAAAGTGAATGACATGTCTTAGGTCTACAAGTTGCAAATTCTTAATCTTAACCATTGATCTTTCTAAATCTAACGGTTCTAGGGTGATTCTGGAGGTTTAAGTTGGGAAGCCCATCGCTATGTGCATTTCATTATGGAATGCAACTACAACCATACATCAAATGTTCATCCAACGGTTGAAGCTTGAGTAATTTATGAATTATGATATTAACTTAAAAAATAAACATTAATCACTTGACAGTTTGAGTTGACACTTAGCAATTAGCAGTACAAAGTGCTTTAAATGCTTTGTTTCTCGAAATTGGAACATTAAAGTGAAGACACGTCTAAGGTCTACAATTTGAAAATTCTTAATCTTAACCGTTGATCTTTCTAAATCTAACGGTTATAGGGTTATTCTGGAGGTTTAAGTTGGGAAGCCCATCGCTCTATGCATTTCATTACGGAATGCAACTACAACCATATATCAAATGTTCATCCAATGGTTGAAACTTGAGTAATTTATGATATTAACTTAAAAAAATAAACATGACACATGTGTTTTAAATTCAATACCATAGGCATCGACCTAACAATGCTTTATCGTTGGAACCCCCATCACAGCCTCGCCGATGGCCCGAAGGAAGACTCATAACTCATAAGGTGCGCTCCCCGATATACCGATAGAGTCAACAAAAATAAGCACATCACTGTAACACATAAACATCGGTGGAACGAATGATTGCACTCCCCAATTGGCCCGATATAACCATGAATTATCAAGTGCATATTGCATAAAGTATATTACTTAATTTCTCAAAAGAAAAAAATTGATTTGAATATATTAAATTATTAATAGACACTGAAGTTTCGAACTCAGAAAACAACTCTTTACTCTTAAGCGTAAATGAATAATGAAGATTCAAGGAATCAAGAATAACACAACACAACCATTTATTTTATTGCAACTGAATTTCAATGTCACATTATTACATATCTTTTTACAGACGAGTAGCACTGTAGCTCCTGTTTTGTATAAATAACATATGTTAGTGTGTCACTTTAGTACTTTACATAGACAAAATTTAATAATTTATTCCTGTATACACCTAAAAATGGTCTGGAGAATTTTGATTAATTAAATACAAATTATTTGATTAATTATCTTAATTTCCTCTACTATCGAATAAATAGAAATATTTATTTATATAGTTCATGTTCACGTCACATTTAAATTCATCTTAATTAAATAAACAAAATTAAATACTTTGTTTGATTTAATTATCATTTTCCTATTTTATTCTATCACATCAATCTTAAATTAATTAATTAAAGATTAAAACACTTTATTTATTAATTGCCATATTCTTCTGTTTAATTTAATAAACAACTTCTATAGTTCATTTTATTAAATTATTTATCCCTCTTTTGCTAATTTAAATAAATCAAAATATTTGAATAAAGGCATAAAGAATATTTCATCTATATTTCCTCAGAATTGAATTAGATATCCTATGTCTAATTTATGTCTAAATTATGTCAAAATTAATGCTTTGAAACTTCATGGGAAGTTTTGGAGACAAATTGGAGACAAATTCCAAATTCTTCTCTCAATCCTCCTCCATCAATCTTTCCTCTTCTCTTGCCTGGTGTTTTCATGGGTAGAGACAATCACCAAAATTCTCTCAATCTCCTCCATCTCTCACCATTCAATCCTCTAGATTGAATCCAAGCCTCTCTTATGCCATCCCTACGAATTTCTACAGCAAGGAAATCTATAAATAAAGCCTCATTGAACCAAGAAAAGGGTCCCAGGTTATCAAGTTTACTTTGCAGAATTTTATCAAGCATCAAGCATCAAGTTTTCATATCATGACTGCCTCCTGTAGCTGTATTTGTCAATTTTCATGTCAATTCATATTACATTAGTTTCTTTTATTCATATCATATTATCAACATCCTTCTCATTCTCTGAATTGTCATTTTAACGATCATAGGGCTCACACGATCTGAGAGCCATAGTGATTTAATAAATCTTTGGAGATAGAGAGCAATATGACGCTTTCAGTAGATTATTGTTTTAAATTAGTTCAATTTACTTTGTATTTGATATAATGTCATATTAAGAAGTGTCTTTGTGCTTTACACCTTATTCACACTTACAGTTTGGCGTCCACTGTGGGGCATTAACCCCAATTTTATTAATTTTTCTGAAAAGTGTCACACAAGTTTCCAACGTGTTTTGTTTTAGCGCTTTCGTCAAAAACTATAGCGCATCCGTGGAAAAATATAGCACTTTTGTGCTCTGTTTCGGCGCTTCCGTGATGCTACAACACATCCATAAAAAATTCCAGTGCTTTCAACTCTAGCACTTCCATGACCTATTTCAATGCTTCGATGACTCATTTCCAGAAAATCTGATTTAGCGCATCCATGGAAAATTTCGGTGCTTCAGTCTTCTGTTTCGGCGCTTTCGAGTTTAGCGCATCAGGTAAATGTTATAGCGCTTCGATGGACTATTCCAGCGCTTTTGTAAATTTAGTCTGGATCTGACGCGATCGCGGCCATATTTTTTTTTTTTCACAGTTAGACTAAAATTTATCAATCCTAGGATAGTCACTTCTGGTCTCTAAAATTTATCAATCCTAGGATAGTTACTTCTGGTTTCTAAAATGTATCAATCGTAGGGTAGTCATCACATTCTTGCAGTATAAGTTAAAAAGAACAACATGATTTCTGTGAAGCAACACCTTCACATAGATTAGAAAATTGTCTTTTTGGGCTTAAAACATAACAACTTATATGCTATGCTTGTGGTGATTAGGCTTATGCTCTCCCTTTAACTGGGTGATCAAAGCACTAGATTCACTTTTACTTCATGCTATTTACGCTTTATTAAATCCTTTAGAAGGCCTACCGTAGTGAGAAAAAGTACTCACCCTACGGGAACGACCTAAGTGGGAATGCCTAAAGCCAAGGATTCCAACCCACTATAATAAAAATGAAAGTTGTTGATGAAAGTCCAATTTGATGATAATGAGCAAGATAACCATCCCCAAAATCTTTGATCTAAAGATTGGGAGGTCTCCTGAAGGAGTTTATCAATTTCTGCATCGCACGGAAGCCCTATCTACGAACCATAGAGTAGTATCTCGCCGAGTCAATATCCATACATTGTCATACTCACGGTGCAAGGGGAGCAAAGAATCTTCCCCCAAGACACTCACCATATAATTTCCAAGGACCATTTGCTCAGAGGACGAGAAATCCAACTCTGAGTACGCGCCTGGAAACGACAAAAACACGAGCGCCCTCTAGGGGGTGACAAGGCTATGTGCGTCAACGCAATTCAAGATGTGGGTTGTGAGTATAATGATGACCTATTTGTCCTTAAGTGTGAGCCTGTCTGATTTGTGTACAATTGTCAAAGCAACCCGTAAAAATCAATAAGGACCATTCGTGGTTCTTGAACATACAAGATCTATTCAGTTTAAAACAATTGTTCACAATTGCTTGTCGTGTTTTCACAAATTCATTAAAATAAAATTAAGGATCATCCTAAAAAAAACAAAGTCAAGTTAAGTTAGAAAATTCATACTTTGATAGTGGAAGTCCACCAAGTGTGTTAAGAGAAAAATCAAAATCACAAAATCACAAAACCCAAGAAACCTTTCAGTTATCGAGATAAATTAAGAAGAGGACGTTTTCTATATCAAAATCGAAAAATATTTTTACAACATAGAACATTCATCCACATATATCACGATTTTTCTAGGGGTCACACTTTAGATTACGCAGTAGAACCACTCTATTCACGAGCCTTCTTCCAAAGGAGAGCTCTCACACAGTATCACAACCGTACTCAACGCATACACCATTCTTATTTTCCACAACCCATGATACAATATGCCACAAGGCCCGATCAAATTTTACAATAGAGAGTCCTAAAAGTCCTATTTTTAGCGCTCTGGAAAACTTGTTTCAGCGCTTCGGGTCACTATTTTAGCGCTTTCATAAAACAACGCTTTCGGGCACTGTTTTAGCGCTTTCGAGCACTGTTTTAGTGCTTACAGTCTTTATTTTAGCGCTTTCATCAAACAACACTTTCATCATCTTTTCCAACGCTTTCGGGCACTATTTCAGCGCTTCTATCAAGATAGCGCTTTCATCACTTTTTCTAGCGCCTTTGGGCACTGTTTTAGCGCTTATGTCGCCTATTTCAGCGCTTCAAAACTCTATCCTAGCATTTCTATGAAATAGCGCCTCTGTACTCTATTTTAGCGCTTTCAAAACAGAAAGTTCAAAAATCTTACCAGTTAGTTTGTTAGTCATTTATCCACAGTTTTTACCAGAACATAAGTTTCTTTTTATCAGAATCACTGTCTAGAGACCGAAAGCAGATAGGTTTATACAAAATTCCAATCTTATCAACTGAAACAAGATCTTGCAAATCAGAAGTGTCAAATCAAAATACACAATCAATTACTACACTGAAGTTTCATCATCAGGATACTATCATCCTTTATCACGAAACCAAGTATAGTAATCAAATTTTTAACATAGTCTCATCAATAAGATCAATCATCTTATTCGACTTTGTTAAAAGTTCAATTGACATTTTTCCAGCATAGAAGATCAACATTTTGGAAGAAAGGGTAAAAATTTGTATGCCAATCTTCACTAGATCCCAAAAATAGAGACTCTTAGAACAAGAACTTAAAACATCCCAAAAAATGGCAGAAGAAAATCCTTGGAACAATCTGAACCAAAACGATAAGAACGAAATAACTCCAGAGGATATTCAAACAACTCAACAAGATCCCAAGTTCCATAAATTTATGGAAAAGATCTTAGAACAAGACATGGAGAAATATCTTTTGATGTTGGCTAAATCAGGTGCTAAACTTCTCAAGGACTTTGACGTAAATCGTCTGAAGGAAGCACCTGGAACAAGTGAGACTGAAATACTACAACCCACACAAACAATAGATCCAGTTGCTGCTTTGACATCCCAAATGCAAGTGTTACAACAATAGATATAGGATATGACGAAAGGGAGTACCAAAAGATATGCGATATAGGACATTTATCCTTATCCTTTCGACGCAACAGTCGGCCTGATACCTTTTCCAAGACACTGTGAATTCCCAAAGTATGACAAGTACAATGGAAGAACGGATCCGATAGATCATATCCAAGAATTCAAAACAATGAGCCTTGAGTTTGCCCAAGAGGAAACCTACTTAATGAGATTATTCCCAAGGAGCTTGGGAGGTACATGTATGGAATGGTTCTCAAAATTACAAATAGGTATCAAGACTTTTGAGAAACTTGTCAACAAGTTCATCTCCCAGTATTCATTTAACATCCAACATGATGTTACAATAAAGGATCTTTATAACCTAATACAAAACAAATGGGAGACGTTCTTGTCTTTTCTACAAAGATGGCAACAATTGTTCGCCAGATATCCTTGATCCATTCCCGAGGATGAAAAGATGGAGTTATTCATTGACAACTTGATGAAGGAAATGAGTTATAGACTTGAATTGCAGTGTCCTCCCACATTCGAAAAATTAGTAGAAAACGGTCTTAAAATTGAGGAAGCACTAGTCAAAAGAGGAGTTATCAAGCATTTCAATGATAAAATGAATAACACAAATAACTCCTCCAATCAATACTCAAGCAGTGATAAGCCAAAATTTTGGCAAAAGAATCGAAACATTACTACCAATGAAACAACAAATGATTCCCAAAATGTCAAACCAATTTTTAACTTGACAACATCTACATCGAAGAATCAAAACAATGATCAAATTGTCAAGTCAAATATTATACAAAGCAATGAGATCATAAAAATGAAGTCATATCAGAAACCATCAAATCGGCGTAGGTTCACACCTTTAGGCCAAACAATAGAATCAGCAATGAAAGAATTAGTCACCAGTGGCCTTATCACTGCACGGGAAGCCCGATTCTGGGATCCAAAGGTCAAACCACCATGGTGGAATGACGCAGATTACTGCAACTTCCATAATAACAAAGGCCACAAAACCAACGATTGTATGGAGTTGAAACACACAGTACAATATTTGATCGACAACAACAAAATCTATGTGGAGGGACCCCAAAACAATAATGATCATTCGACCTTCAAGGACCCTTTGCCAAACTATGACAAAGGAGCATCATCATCTTCTAACAACAAAGGTAAGAACATCAATCATTTCTATGACAAAACAATCCTTTGTTTATCTAAAGTAGAGAGTGATCATATAGTTGGTCACAACATTGGCGAACCCAAAACCAACAACACTACCCCTTTGGATTTGCTCCCAAGCATACAAAACTCTGAAAATCAAATCAATGTCTTAAAAATAAGAGACTGTTAGGAACATCAACCAACAAATGTAATGACTAGGGGGTAATCCAAGGTAGTGTTAAAGGGAGTTGGGTCTACACATGCAGTTCCACCTCCATCTCATTATAACATTGTCGATCAACTGCAAAACATTCCTGCACAGATATTGATACTATAACTCCTTAAATTATCACCATCACATAAGGAGGTTCTAGAACAAGCACTAGTAGCCACTACGGTACCAAAGAATCTAGATGTTTGTCAGTTCCAAGCTATGGTGGGGCATTTGACTACCCCGCATTGTCTATCATTCTCTGAACAGGATGATGTCTCACTAAGTCATCCCCATAATACTACACTCCATATCGAAGTCTTAATCCACAATCATTGCGTCAAGAGAGTCTTAATAGATGGGGGAGCTGGTCTAAACATATGCACTCTCAAGTTATTACGTGCACTAGGGTATTCCGATGATGCTATTGATGCCCGAAGAAAAATGACTATAAAATCATATGATGAGGAAGAGAGATCATCTAAGGGATTAATTGTATTACCCATTCAAGTGGGGCCAATGATGAAACACATAGCATGTCAAGTATTGGAAAAAGAGTTAACATACAACATACTCTTAGGACGACCATGGATCCATGAAATGCAGGCCGTACCTTCAACATATCATCAATCTTTAAAGTTCCCAATAAATGGACATGAGGTGACTATATCTGCTGATTATAATCATCCTCAACATTGTGAAACACTTAGAATCTCTCAAGATACCTTTGTGCCTCACAACAGGGAAGCATCCAGCTCAAAATCATCCAACGAAGAAAAATATCCAAGTATCACCACCAAGTGGGTAGAGAAGAAGGGTAAAGAAAAAGAAACAAGTCCTGTTGAAACTTAATCAACAGATAATATGGATCCACAAACTTATTTATCAAAAAAATTTCAAGAGCAAGTCCAACTGACAGACAAGGGAATGGGGCAATATTCTATGGAGCAATCGCTTAACCTTTCACAGTTAATGCCATCTCCTAAGACATATGGTCAACCATCTATGATCAAATCTCAAACATCATTACCAGTCACAGTACTTGACGAAAGGTTTATCAAAACAAGTACCATAGAGGATGAATCAGACAATAAAGAAATCCTGGATTGGCTATACAAAGATGAGGAACCCTCTACATCAAATACCAATATCAAAAATGTCAATATCAACACCAACAAATATGGCAAAGGAAAAGCGATCCTAGAAAAAATGGGTTATGAGGGACAAGGACCTGCTAGATTAAGGAAGGATGGAATCATAGAGACTATTCAACCCCTCACTCTCCATTCAAAAGAGAAGCCAGGACTAGGATACTCTGAGGAAGAAAAACAAGAGATGACAAAGAAGGCTGTAGAAAGAATCCTTCAACTTAGAATAGCTCTGAGACAGATTCAAATGAATATGAGTGGGATTCATGTTTCGATGTATCTTTCACTAATATTCATATTGATGTCATCCAACAATATACACCTACGTGTGAGGAGGGCCAAGGCTCTAGGTCTAGACCATTCATGGCAGGGTCACTAAATATCGATGATTCAAGTGGGGACGAACATACCTCGAGTGAGCTAGATGATCTTGAAGAGGGTACCATAATTGACCTCGATATTCCAATAAACAACTATGAAGAAATGGCTATCCAAACCCTTACATCCATCAGCCCAAATGAATCTGATGACCTCATGCCATTAATCCATCCAGAACTCATTGAATGGGAACCTATCGAACCTTTGACTATACCAATATTTACATACAATGATGCCATCATAAATATCCTATGTCATAGCGAACCTGGTACAAGTTCTATTTGTAATACTCATAACAACATGACTCGGTAGGAGGGTGTCAAGTCTTCCAGTTGCAAAAGTGAAAACAGGGAAAATAGATCTAATGGTGAAAACCATTCTATGGCAGCATTAGATCTGGAAAAAGAAAAAATAAAGAATGCATCTAACAGTGAAAACCTTTTTGAGGCACTGAAAGATGGGAGATTTGACACTCTTCCAGAACATTATCATGAGCGGTCATCAGTTCTGCTAGAACCAACACAGTTTGTGAACATCGGCACTGAAGAAAAGGCAAAAATCCTATATCTAGTGGAATCCATGACAGATCAAGAGAGACCAAAATTCATCAATTTTTTTAAAGAAAGAAGCATCAACTTCACTTGGTCATATTCTGATATGCCAGGCTTAGATCCAAATCTACTCATGCATCATTTGTCTTTACCCGCAGGAATCAAGCCTGTCAGGCAAAAATTGAGAAAAATGCATCCCCATATCGCATTGATGGTAAAGACAGAGCTAAAGAAATTGTTAGATGCTGGATTCATAAGGTCTATAGACTACGTCGAATGGATATCGAACATTGTACCTATTTCAAAGCCAGACAATAGCATCAGGATATGTACGGATTTCAAGGACCTAAATAAAGCATGCCCGAAGGATGATTTTCCATTACTAAATATAGACATCATCGTGGACTTGATGGTAGGGCATGCCATGCTGTCAATCATGGATGGTTTCTCTGGGTACAATCAAATAAAAATAGCCCCAGAAGATTAGGAAATGACGACTTTTACATGTCCATGGGGAACCTTTTGTTGGAACGTCATGCCATTTGGTCTGAAAAACGCAAGAGCCACCTATCAAAGAGCAATGACAACAATCTTCCATGATATGATGCACACCTTCATGGAGGATTACGTGGATGAAATCTTGGCAAAATTTGGTACTAGGGAAAGACATCTGCATATCCTAGACAAAATCTTCACACGGCTAGAGAAATTCAATGTCAGGTTAAACCCCAAGAAGTGTGTCTTTGGGGTCACATCAGCAAAACTGTTAGGGTACATTGTCTCAGAAAAAGGTATTGAAGTGGATCCAGGGAAATTCAAAGCAATAATGGAGATGCCACCTCCTAAGAATACCAGTCAACTCAGATCACTACAGGGAAGGCTCCAGTCAATTAGGAGATTTATCTCCCAACTGGCAGACAAAAGTCATCCTTTTAATCACCTGTTGCATAAGAATGTGGTTTTCAAATGGGATAATGGGTGTGAAACAATGTTCAATCAAATAAAATAGTATCTAATGTCACCACCCATTCTCATGCCACCAATAGAAGGAAAGCCTTTGATATTGTACATTGCCATGACATATATTTCTTTGGGGGCACTATTAGTGCAAGAGGATTATGAAGGAAAAGAACATGCCATCTACTATATCAGCCAAACATTAAATGGGTATGAAATAAACTACACTTTCATAGAGAAGTCTTTCTTGGCGGTGGTGTTTTCTACTCAATAGCTGAGACACTATATGCTAACTCATACAATCAAGCTAATAGCAAAGATCGATCCTTTAAAATATCTACTCAGTAAAGTCGCCTTAACAGGTAGACTGGCAAAGTGGGTCATGCTATTAAGTGAATTTGACATTCAATATGTAGAGAGAAAAGTCGTCAAGGGTCAAGAAATCGTTGAACAATTAGTTGAGGCTCCTCTACTAGATGATCGGCCAATGACAATGGAGTTTCCCGATTCAGACATTCTGACAGTGATGCCCCAACAATGGGTATTACATTTTGATGGATCATACACACAGCGCGGATATGGAGTAGGGATTTTCTTCATCTCTCCACAAGGACACACCATTCCAAAATCATATAGACTGATGTTTCAATGTACAAATAATGTGGCAGAATATGAAGCATTAATCATTGGGGTCAAAATAGCAATTCAATGGAAGACCACAGAATTACAGGTATATAGGGACTCTCAACTAGTCATTTATCAAGTGAATGACGAGTATCAAACAAAAGATGAAAATTTGATGCCCTACAAGCAACAAATAGATGATTTGAAATAGTTCTTTATTAGTATCAAGTTTGATCAAATTCCAAGGGCAGAGAACAAGGCTACAATCACTATGGCCACAATTGCTTCATTATTACAATTGCCTGAGAAACGTGGTTGTTATGAGTTTATGGTAGAACAAGTATCATGTCCTTCCCATTATAATTCAGAATTCGCTACCATCTGCCATCTAGAAACCATTTAAACCTCCATCTATGAAAAGACCTATGCTTACCTGAAGGACGATATCCTTCCTCCTGATCTTTCCAGGAACGAAAAACGAAACTTCATCCACCAATCCGCATGACATACTTTATCATTGAGGTCTTGATGGTACCTTACTTCGTTGTCTAGAACACGACGAATCTGAAACGACCCTACAAGAGGTTCACAAGGGTATTTGTGGCACTCATTCGAGTGGGATAACTCTAGCCAAGAAACTCCTTCGTTTGGGATATTATTGGCCATGCATGGAGAAAGAATCCTATCATTTTGTCAAGAAATGTCAAAAGTGTTAGATTCATAGCAATTTGATTCATGCACCAGCACAAGAATTGCATCCGTTCACATCAACATCACTTTTTTGTCAATGGGGCCTAGATCTGGTAGGAAAAATAAATCCATTGTCATCCAATGGACACAAGTTCATTATCATAGCTACATAATATTTCACAAAATAGATAGAAATAATACCTCTTACAACCATCACTGGGAAGCAGATCTCCTCTTTCATCTTGAATTACATAATCTATCAGTATGGAATCCCTCAATCCATTATCACTGATAATGGACGACCTTTCAAGAATCAAGATGTCCAAGAACTATGTGAAAAGTTCCATATCCAATATCGTTTTTCAACACCGTACTATCCTCAAGGGAATGGCCAAGCAGAGGCCTCTAACAAAACAATTCTAAAAATTCTGAAAAAGACAGTTAACGATGTTGGACGTGATTGGCATGTTCAACTCAATCCTGCACTATGGGCCTACAAAACAAGTATCAGAACACCAATAGGAGCTACACCATACGCCTTAGTGTATGGATCAGAAGCCATATTACCTATCGAAGTAGAGATTCCATCCCTTCATGTATCACTCAAAGGAATCATTTCAAATGAAGATTATAAGGTATCTAGACTACAGGAACTGGAATTGTTGGATGAGCATCGTCAATAAGCTGTTAATCATCTAACGACTTATCAAAAGAGAATGTCACAAAGTTATAATCACAGGGTAAAACCGAGGGTCTTTCAGGTTGGTGATTTAGCTCTAAAAGAGAACCCTAGGAATTAGTAGGACAGGGAGAAGAAAGGGAAATTTGAGCCTAGCTGGCTTGGTCCTTTTGTCGTCATATCAGTATACGAATCAGGGGCATATCAACTATCAACATCAGAAGGGGATTTGTTTGATGAACCTATCAACAGTATCCATCTCAGAAAATTCTATACTTGAATCTCCTAGTGCACAGGTCAAACTTCTGAAAATGGTTTCCTTGATGAAAACCTGGCAAACAGGCATCTTGGCAATGCAAAAATACAAAAAAATAAATATATAGAAAATACAAAAAGAAAGAAAAAGAGAAAATGAGAAAAATACACAAAACAAAGAGTGTAATCAAAACATATGGTGAAAACCTGGAAACAAGCGTCGTATGTGATTCTAAGGTCAGCTTTCCCATCTATTTTGATACATATCAGGATCATTAGTCTGGCAGTCAGTACCATTTCATATCATGTCAATAGTCTTGCCATCTTTGCATCCATATCAAAATCATTTCACATAGTCAAGTCTCACTCCAAAGCTTGGGGGAAACATCTGGATATCACTAGGGGCAACAAAAACATCGATTTCACCAATAAGGGTGAACAATAGTATGGTAGGAAAATGAAAACAAAGATCAAAGCATATTCATCAATCACCATCAGGGAGGCATCAAACATCTGTATCATATCGAAAATCCAAAAAAAAACATGTGTTCGATTTCACCAATAAGGGTGAACAATAGTATGGCAGGAAAATGAAAACAAAGATCAAAGCATATTCATCAATCACCATCAGGGAGGCATCAAACATCCGTATCATATCAAAAATCCAAAAAAAAAACATGTCAAAAAGTTAGTCTAAAAAACCAAAAAACCAAAAACATAGGTCTGTGTCAATCAAAATACGTGGTCTCTGTGTGTGTAACGTAGGCAAGGCTAATCTTTGATCAACCCCCAAGACCCCTAGGATAAGTTAGTAGGTTAGGTCTTTGGTAAAAAATCTCGAAAATCAAAAAACATCACAAAATCAGGATGGATGATCTAAAATCTGAATAACGATTGAAACACTCTAAGTAAAAAATGGATAAATTGTAATTTTTGATTATCATTTCTTTGGAGTAACTCAATGATGTATCACACTAGAGAAACAATGAAAAATAATGATATTTTTATTGTCTGATGTCTGTAAGTTAATCATTTAAATGTATGAATTGTCGGGGGATGTGCTATGCAAATATATCACCGATGACATTCAGAATTCACACATTGAAATGATTAATCACTGCCTATTTATGAAATGAATGCTCAGGTCATCTCGATTAAATCATACCTAGATGCTTGTGTTCACTTGCAATATCAAAAATCATGAAAGAAGTACTCAGGTCGTCATTGGTCTAACACATACCACTAACACTTGTACTCACTTTCAACATCCAATAAAGCTCAATGATGACACAAAGCACAAAAGTATTGTTAAAATGACAATGGTTTTGCATATAGTTGCATGATAATATTAGATTGCATTCATCATAATTCATTATCTACAGAGTATTTTTTGCATAAAGGGTTCCAATTAATGATTATCTTATCTACAAATATAACTGAGTATACTTGACATAAATCCAAAAATCATAAAAAAAAAACATATAAAAGTCATCGTCTAATCATTAAGTTTTCCTCATTTCATCATTCATGCATTTCAACATCAAATAAATTATGCATTAAATTGTACCATAAATACATCATGTTCATTTTACCATAAAAAAATTCATTACATTATCATCCATCAAACATCATATGCATTTGATCACTTTTTAAACCCATACATCATTTGTCATCCATACATTTTATCACATTTAAAATAAATGCAAGTCATGTCATTATTATCATTACATCATCCATTATCATTCATCATAAGATCATTATTTTTATCATTATCGTATTTAAAATAAAAAGCGTTTATCCATCCATGCATACATTTTTATCACATTTAAGCATTCATATAAATCATCATTTAGAGATTCATACATCATATCATACATCTAAATATCATATAATCTACATTTCCATCATTTTTATCATCATCACATTTCAAATAAAATGCATTTATCATTACATCATCACATTGAAAATAAAATCATATAAATCTGCATATGCATTTCCATCATTTTTATCATCATCACATTTCAAATAGAATGCATTTATCATTACATCATCACATTGAAATAAAATCATTCATATAGAACATCACATGTTGCATAATCACTTAATAAATGCATCCATCACATAGAAATCACAAACCATCACAAAATCACATCAACTACATCTCATATATATATATCATCAGTGTCAAGTATACAATGAAGTCTAAAAATAAAGATACATCATCAAAAATGAGGTACATCGTAGTATACATCAAGTCTCAAAAGGGAATATCTCGGAATCACAATAGCATCTATGGTCTGCTACTACCAAAATGTGCGGGCCCAATAGGACCAGTACCACCACCACCCCCGGAAGGATCAGGATATTTGGGATCTCTCCGTGGAGGCTGTGTCACACCCTCACTCACTGTCCGAGTATGAGTCCGCTCGGATCTCGACGAGGCATAGCTGACTCTGCGATCGGTAGGCACTGCATCATGATACCTACCCCAGTAGAACTCTGCCTCTCGACCAGCCCGCAAAACCTCTCTAATATAATCTCCAACCGAGGTACCATCGGCCACTCTCTATAGGGTCTCAGCTATCTCCTGTTCCTCAACAATCTGACGTGCACTGTCTTGCTCGGCTATCAATGTGGCAACCTGAGTCTGCATAGCGGCCAACTGTCCCTGTACCTACACTAGAGCCTGAGCATGGGCCTGCATCTGATTATGAGTCTGAACATGCAAACCCCGGGCCTGTACCAACTATCCCTGTAACGTATGTATCTGTGCTTGGAGACCTACAATCTATCTATGATGGTACACTGACAGTATTGCCATTGCTCGTCTCTTGCGAGGCCTACTAGATGACGGACCAACATTGACTGGCCCTATCCCTCTATCACCTCCGCTGCCACCATCACTGTCATCGCTGCTGCTATCATCACTACCACTCTCCGTGCTACTGCCTAACGGAGTATCACCCCCACTATCTATAAAACCCTCGGCAACATCCTCCTCTACAGGTAACGGTGCTGGCTCATCTAGAATAGTGATACGAGGATGTGGAACCAAAGCCAAAAATGCAGTGTACTCCTCTGTAACGGGTGCCTCTGCAATGTCTCTGCGCATGTCCCATGGTGACGGCTGCAGTGCCCTGTATCCCTCTACTAGAACCTCATATGAAAAAAAGAGGCCCCCAATTAGGTACATCACTCTGCCGCCTAGCATAGTGGGCTACCCCCTGTGGCATGCACTGAACAATGCAATACTGCCTGTACACTCATCGAAGCAAAACCTCTCCAATACAAAGGGTGTCTGGCCAATCAGGTACATGGAATCGCAGAGATATCCAAGCACTGTATCATCCTCGTCCCACTGCTCGCAATCTAGATATGGTCACCATACGATGCTCTTCGTATCATCAAAAACTCATCTCCAATGCTCCAACTTACCCATCTGAGTTTGGGTAATCCAACCTCTGTATCGAAACACATACGGTCTACTTGCTGGTCTGTCCATCATTGGAAATGGTTGAGCAATGGAAAAGTGCTCCCATGCCCACACCTTTAACAGGGTCATCCCTGCTAATAAGCTGCGTGCCCCAAGGTACACCACTGAATGAAGATCATGGTAGAGATGTTCCATCATGCACATCTCCCACGCATATCTCATACCATGTACAATCATGCTCTCTAGAGTCCTGCCCCAACCCACAAGAAATCCCTTTGACCTGTGATCAGGGCAAAGGAAACCTCCAATAAATCCAGCAAGTATTGTTGGTAGTGTTGCGCATGCATCAAAAATCCTCTACCATCGAACACTCGGATCTGCAATATCCTAATCCTAAAACACTCTGCGGAGAGCATCTCTCCCACCAGCCTCATGAGAATCATATACCACAATCTCCCCCATAAACGGAATGCACAGAATCCACCACACATCCTTGGGTGTGACCGTCATCTCATCGATGGGTTGGTGAAAGGTGTTGTGGTCACTATGCCATCTCTCAGCCAAAGTAGTAAGGAGACCCCGATTGATCCTAATCTGGGGCATGTCAAGTAAACTGGTCAGGCCGCATCAACCTATAATATGAATCTCATTTGGTGTCAGATGAGGTATCAAGTCAGTAGTCCAAGGAAACCTCTCTCGCATCTGGAGAGTACCCAGATCCTCCTATCATCACAATGAATAATCTACAATTAGTGCACTATGTCAAGAAATCAAAAGTCATTCTGCTATCAAGTCTAACCCAAAAATTTGGTATGAATTTTCGATCAAAATTCATGGGAAAATATCAACAAACCTCACCTATCATGAGGTTCATCAAACATTATCAAATCTCGCCTATCATGAGATTTATCGGATATTGAATCATTTCCTCGCCTATCATGAGGATTATCACAAATAGGATTTCTTCTCACCTATCATGAGGATTATCACAAATAGGATTTCTTCTCACCTATCATGAGAGTAAGTCTTATTTAAATCATCAAAATCCAACATCAAGAATTTGGATTATTAATCATACCAATCCGAAGAATGGACATGATCAGAATTGACAACATCAAGGTTAACTAAGTCAAAATGAGCAATTTTGACATGGATGCGCTACAACAAGCATCCAAAGCACTACTTTATCAGTCGGATGCGCTAAAGCAGGCACCCAAAGCGCTATTTTATTAGAAGCGCTACTTCAGCACTCCAATGCGCTATAACAGGCATCCGAAGTGCTATTTCACCCTAAGCGTTGTTTTATCGCATCGAAGCGCAAAAACAGTCCATCAAAGCGCCACTTTACCAGAAGCACTAGAACAGACCATAAAAGTGCTAATCTACCAAATCAAAGTGCTAGAACTCTCTAGGCGCTAAAATCCAGCATCGATGCGCTATTTCAACCTACCTAAGCGCTAAATCATTAAAAACGCTAAACTATCCTATGGAAGTGCTAGAGAAATTAACGTAAGCGTTAAATCTCAAAGCGCTAAAACACCTACTGAAAGCGCTACACCGGAGTGAAAGCGCTACAACGCAACTTGGAAGCGCTAAATTAGCTAAAAAATGTGAAAAGCAATCAAAAGCATTATAAAAAAAATGCACGAAAAACGAGGAGGATAATGGGTACATACCGGAGGTCCATACCTGACCGGCCATCAGTGACGTCACACGCGCTCGAAATGGTGAGTGTGGTAAGGGATTGGCATCTTGCTCCAATTGGCTCAAAAGTTTTTATCACTGAAGTTTGAAAGTCAAAAGAGTACAAATGACTTTGAAAATGACCTTTTGGACTATATATAACTTTTGAAAAGGGATTTTTGGTGGGTTTTATTATATTTTGATTAATTTTATTCATAGAATTAATTGAAATTCATCTAGAGGCTCTATTTTCGTCATCATTGTCAGGAGATAAATTATTTCTTTATCATATCTTCATAAAACCATCAAATCATCATCAAAATTTTAAAAATTCTAAGAAAATCATCAAATCATTAATTTATCTCCCGAGGGGGCATATTATCGGTAATAATATGAAAATCAATATCTGGGGCATGTGTGGGGCATACGGAATTATTATTTTTATCATCGATCCTGGCAGTAGCAACAAAATTTTCTTCGAAGCAACACGTAAACACATCACTTCGAAGAGGGACAAAATGTATACAGCTAAAAATGGTCTGGAGAATTCCGATTAATTAAATACAAATTATTTGATTAATTATCTTAATTTCCTCTACTATCGAATAAATAGAAATATTTATTTATATAGTTCACGTTCACGTCACATTTAAATTCATCTTAATTAAATAAACAAAATTAAATACTTTGTTTGATTTAATTATCATTTTCCTATTTTATTCTATCACATCAATCTTAAATTAATTAAATAAAGATTAAAACACTTTATCTATTAATTGCCATATTCTTCTGTTTAATTTAATAAACTACTTCTATAGTTCATTTTATTAAATTATTTATCCCTCTTTTGCTAATTTAAATAAATGAAAATATTTTAATAAAGGCATAAAAAATATTCCATCTATATTTCCTCAAAATTGAATTAGATATCCTATGTCTAATTTATGTCTAAATTATGTCAAAATTAATGCTTTGAAACTTCACGGGAAGTTTTGGAGACAAATTGAGGACAAATTCCAAATTCTTCTCTCAATCCTCCTCCATCAATCTTTCCTCTTCTCTTGCCTGGTGTTTTCATGGGTAGAGACAATCACCAAAATTCTCTCAATCTCTTCCATCTCTCAACATTCAATCCTCTAGATTGAATCCAAGCCTCTCTTATGCGATCCCTGTGCATTTCTACAACAAGGAAATCTATAAATAAAGCCTCATTGAACCAAGAAAAGGATCCCAGGTTATCAAGTTTACTCTGCAGAATTTTATCAAGCATCCAAGCATCCAACATTCAAGCATCAAGCATCAAGTTTTCATATCATGGTTGCCTCTTGTAGCTGCATTTGTCAATTTTCATGTCAATTCATATTGCATTAGTTTTTTTTATTCATATACATATTATCAGCATCCTTATCGCTCTCTGAATTTTCATTTTAACGATCATAGTGCTCACACGATTTGAGAGCCACAGTGATTTAATAAATCTTTGGAGATAGAGAGCAATATGACGCTTTCAGTAGATTATTGTTTTGAATTAGTTCAATTTACTTTGTCTTTGATATAATGTCGTATTAAGAAGTGTCTTTGTGCTTTACACCTTATTCACACTTACAATTCCAAGTTGTTGCTCGTTACAATGGATTACAAATTGATTCCAACTTCCAAGCTTTGCTGCTGAAAACTTACTACACATGTAACTCTAAAAATAAATGCATAATTCCAAGCTTCTATTGGTGACAACGTAATACAAATGTGGCTCTGAAAATAAATTCATGATTCCAAGCTTCTGCTAGTGGATTTTCCAACCACGCTAGGGAAAGGCGGTTCCAATCAGTCCTGGGGAAATGGGAGCCGTGAAGATACTGGTGGTAGACATGCTTATACAAATTTGAAGTTGTGAAATTTGAATTCCCTAATAAGTAATACCTATTAGTCCTCCTTAATTTTAACGAATTCTTGAGTCTCTAAACCCAAACTTCAAACTTTGACAAAATAAGAATTTAAGAAATGTCAAACGATGAAACGTAGCCACAAGAATTTTTTCACTTACCCAGATTCTGAGTCCCAACTCTTGAAAACTTGAATGGCGTTGTTGGAAGTGGAACTGTGGAATCCAAAATAGGGTGGTGCACTGCAATGAGCAATCTGAAGAGTGAAGACTTTAAAAATCACTATACAATTTCAAAGTGTAAAGTGTTTTAAATGCTTTTTTTCTCGTAATTGGAACGTTAAACTGAATGACACGTCTTAGGAGTTAGGTCTACAAGTCTACAAGACTACAAGTTGTGAATTCTTAACCGTTGATCTTTCTAAATCTAATGGTTATAGGGTGATTTCGGAGGTTTAAGTTGGGAAGCCCATCGCCCTGTGCATTTCATTACGGAATGCAACTACAACCATACATCAAATGTTCAATCAACGGTTGAAACTTGATTAATTTATGAATTATGATATTAACTTTAAAAATAAACATTAATCACTTGACAGTTTGAGTTGACACTTAGCAGTTAGCAGTACAAAGTGCTTTAAATGCTTTGTTTCTCGAAATTGGAACATTAAAGACTAAAGTGAATGACACGTCTTAGGTCTACAAGTTGCAAATTCTTAATCTTAACCGTCGATCTTTCTAAATCTAACGGTTATAGGGTGATTCCAAAGGTTTTAGTTGGGAAGCCCATCGCTCTGTGCATTTCATTACGGAATGCAACTACAACCATACATCAAATGTTCATCCAACAGTTGAAACTTGAGTAATTTATGAATTATGATATTAACTTTAAAAATAAACATTAATCACTTGACAGTTTGAGTTGACACTTAGTAGTACAAAGTGCTTTAAATGCTTTGTTTCTCAAAATTTGAACATTAAAGACTAAAGTGAATGACACGTCTTAGGTCTACAAGTTGCAAATTCTTAATCTTAACGATTGATCTTTCTAAATCTAACAGTTATAAGGTGATTCTGAAGGTTTAAGTTGGGAAGCCCATTGCTCTGTGCATTTCATTACGAAATGCAACTACAACCATACATCAAATGTTCATCCAACGGTTGAAACTTGAGTAATTTATGAATTATGATATTAACTTTAAAAATAAACATTAATCACTTGACAGTTTGAGTTGACACTTAGCAGTTTGCAGTACAAAGTGCTTTAAATGCTTTGTTTCTCAAAATTGGAATATTAAAGTGAATGACACGTCTTAGGTCTACAAGTTGCAAATTCTTAATCTTAACCGTTGATCTTTCTAAATCTAACGGTTATAGAGTGATTCCAGAGGTTTAAGTTGGGAAGCCCATCGCTCTGTGCATTTCATTACAAAATGCAACTACAACCATACATCAAATGTTCATCCAACGGTTGAAACTTGAGTAATTTATGATATTAACTTAAAAAAATAAACATGACACATGTGTTTTAAAGTCAATGCCATAGGCATCGACCTAACAATGCTTTATCGTGGAACCCCCATCACAGCCTCGTCGATGGCCCGAAGGAAGACTCATAACTCATAAGGTGCGCTCCGCGATATACCGATAGAGTCAACACAAGTAAGCACATCCCTATAACACATAAACATCGGTGGAACGAATGATTGCACTCCCCCGATGGCCCGATATAATCATGAATTATCAAGTGCATATTGCATAAAGTATATTACTTAATTTCTCAAAAGAAAAAAACTGATTTGAATATATTAAATTATTAATAGACACTGAAGTTCCGAACTCAGAAAACAACTCTTTACTTTTAAGCGTAAATGAATAATGAAGATTCAAGGAATCAAGAATAACACAACACAATCATTTATTTTATTGCAATTGAATTTCAATGTCACATTATTACATATCTTTTTACAGACAAGTAGCACTATAACTCATGTTTTGTATAAATAACATATGTCAGTGTGTCACTTTAGTACTTTACATAGAAAAAATTTAATACATTATTCCAAGTTGTTGCCCATTACAATGGATTACAAATTGATTCCAATTTCCAAGCTTTGTTGCTGAAAGCTTACTACACATGTAACTCTAAAAATAAATGCATGATTCCAAGCTTCTGTTGGTGACAACGTAATACAAATGTGGCTCTGAAAATAAATTCATGATTCCAAGCTTCTGCTGGTGGATTTTCCAACCATGCTGGGGAAAGGGGGTTCCAATCAGTCCTGGGTAAATGGGAGTCGTGAAGATACAAAATGTACTTATCCCCTTTGAGAACTAGAGCCATGCTAGGGAAATGGGAGTTGTTAGAATACAGGAGGAGAAGCAAATCTGCTCCCATCTTTTACCTGCAACCTCGATGCATTGGGATAGCACTTATCTCCATCAGAGCTCCTCATCCTGGTTCAAAACCGTCTAAAAATTCAGGTTAATCAAATCAACTTCTTTCTAGTTCCACCCATTCTGAACTTGAAGAAAATTCATCTTTTACTGATTACTTTGTAACTACATAACTATAGGTAGGAGAATTTACAGTATCCCCAATACTGCATCATCTTCTTCGTGAATCCTTATTAACCCTAGAAAATAAAAACCCTTATGACACTATCTACTAATCACTGAATCACTATCCCTATTTATGGGCCACCAGTGCCGCTACCAGCCTGTATAATTAAAATGTTTAATTTGATTGACGTCTGGCTACATGCCAACTTGAACTATACCTCAAGCTGACAAGCTGTCAAAATCACTCAAAGTTCAAATGATATGAAATCATTACAAATTTTGTTTCATTAAAGCTATGAGTTGTCCAAGAAATTGCTTCGGATGTTCATATCACATATGGCATTAATCGCCACCACTTCCTGCAGTAGCAGTACGACAACCACACTTTCTTCAAAAAGAATAAGAATTTCAATTAAATGAAATGTACAATGTCGAGGCATTGAAAAGATAGAATGAGTGATGAGCGATGAGCCTTGATCTCACCACATGTCTGCATCTAATGGTTATAGTGTTATTCCTGAGGTTTCAAATTGCAAGTCTAGTACTTCATAGATTTACTTCTGGAATGCAACTACAGTCATCCATCGAACATTCAACGAACGACCCCTATGATTTTTCGTTGGCATGTCTGTTTATTTCACCACTAGATTTTTTTACTATTTTGAGATTCTTTTTAATTCGCCAATGAAAATATATTTTTTGCTTTGTAAAAAGGTTTTAATCGCCAATGGAAAAAAAAAATTGGTTTGAAAAACGGTTTTATTCGCCAATGAAAAATATTTTATTCTATTAAAGAAATTTGCAATTCGCCAAGATTTTCCACGAACTTCTAGGGATTATAAAATATTCGCCAATTAGGATTTTTTTTCCCGTAAAATGAAAAATATCGCCAATAAAATTAATATTTTTCATCGGGAAGTATACCAAATTCGCTAGGATTTCACACCTGTGCCGAGGGGGGGGGGGGAGGGGGGGGTTCTTAAAGTTTTCCCTGAATACATGGTACTTGTAACAACCACTAGTAGTGCCCACACAACCAAATTTTTTACTAAATCTTGTTAATCCTACACCCAATCCACCAAGAGCCACACAACTACCAGCCTAGCCTACACCCAATCCTAATAGTAAGCCTATCTAGCAGGCTTACTATAATGACACTATTTATTATCCTACATATGTTGTTGAGATAAAAAATGTGTAGCTTCATTCAAGAAAAACACTACCCATTCCTACTTCACCACTGATCATGGATATCCCCTTCAAGGAATCTTCCATAGTATCCTACATATGTTGTTGAGATCAACAATGTGTAGCTCCATTCAAGAAAAACACTACCCATTCTTACTTCACCACTTATCATGGAAATCCCCTTCAAGGAATCTTCCAATGATGGTAACCCATATCCAAATAATCCAAACTAGCACCTTGAACAAGAGGAAGTCATCAATAAGGAACCTCCATTCCTAGAAAGACTAAATATCAAGTTGAATGACTCTAGACCTAAATGGGCAATTGATTTTTTTTTATGTAAAAATTGCTTTGTTTCAAGTCATAAAATATGTTCCAATCTATAGTAAAATAATAAGGGAATTATTATTAAAGAAACCAAGTAGAGAAAGAAAAGATCCTCAAAATTTCCATATTATAGGAAAATTGGTAGATATCGTGTTAGGAAAATTGGTTTTTCCAAAATACACAAACCCAAGTAGTCTAGTTGTAGATGTATCTATTAATGGAATTCTAATACACAATACCTTATTTGATTTAGGTGAAACTATTAATGCTATGACTAGAGAGACCATGGAAAATATATAATTATCATACCTTCATCCTACCCCTACTATACTCCAATTAGTATACATTTCAATTGTTAAACCAAAGGGTGTCATTGAAGATCTAGTCATTAATTAGTCGATAGGCTATATATATTGTGGGAAATTTGAGACAAAACCTGTCTCACGCCGGTAACTGCTCCCGTGAAACAATTTTTCAAAGTTTTTTGCTGTTACTTCTTCACCTGAAAACAAAGATTGCCATCTCTGAATCCGATTTTAGTGACACGTCAAATATTGTCTACCTAGCCCTAAAACCCTGATATTTTCAAAGCCACTTTCGGTTACTAAGCGGGGTGGTAGGAGGGTATACCTAATTGAATTCGGTCTAGTGCATATCAGAGCTTCTCGATTCATTCACACTCTTCTGGATTCATTCGCAGTAACATGGGAGTTGTATGTGCAGTCACGTCCACCCACAATTTTGTGAGAAGGGGGAAATGGCCTTGTTGTATCCTACTCTTGTCTCCGATGGGGTCTGCTTTTTCTCTTCTATGTCAATATGATCTTAATGAGGCACAAAGCTTTGCATCTGACATTCATTCTGCTTCCCTCTGTGAAATAGATTGAAGCAACAGCTGTAGGAGCTTGGTTTTTGTTAGTCTCATTTAAAAAAACCTTTTCTTGTGGTAGGGTTTTGTAAACTCTTTCTGCAAACTCTACCCATTTTTCTCATCGAATTGTTGACAACACAACAGTCTTTGTGCAAAATCTTGAGGTTAGTCACTTGCCATGGTTTTAGGGAGTTTTTTTGGGGGGGGGAATTTGTTAGGGGTTGTTAGTTTTCTAACTGTTTTATTTCATTCTTAAACTATTCTGATGTTATATGTTAAATGAAGGTGTGGCTCCTACCAGGCAGTTGAAATATTCCTTGGCCTGCATCTGAAAACAAATAAATAGAGGGTACACACCTTATTGGTCACTCTAGCATAACGATTTTAAGTGTTTGTCTGAAATCTAATGAGCTAGGTTTTGTTGTAAACAAGGGGAGATTGGAACTCTGCTTCAGCAATTTGGTGGGTTAAACTGCATCAAGTATTTAGAGCTCTCATGAGCTCTTTGGGTTTAACCTAACTGACTAGTATCTTTTTTATTATGTTGTTTGTTTCTATGGTATTTATACTGTGTTGGTAGTTTATGATTTGTCGTAATTGTTGCTTGTCCTTGTTATATCACGTTTACACACTACACATTTGCTCTGCTAAGCTTTAACTTTATATCTCATTTTATTATCATAAAAGAATGTATAGACCTTTTCAAAAATCCAAAATTTACCTTTATAAAAGAAAAAATTAAAAAAAAAAACAAAACTGAACTTCAAACATGAAATGAGAATAACACTGAAATTTTACCAGACAATGACACTTTCCCAAACCGGCAGATTTATCACAAATACTGCAAATTTTAGTATGTGGTGTTCCCGGCAGCCAGTGTTCCCTGGCGTTTCTACACAGTCTTGTCTTGATTTGCTCCATTCTGCTTACCATTGGCCACAGAGTAACCAGAAGTATAACTAAGATCGAAATCAGTAGAAAAATTGCCTGATTTTCTACGAGATCCAGTCATAGTAGAGCTCCCATCAGAATACATGCTAACATTATCATCAACATCAGAAGAAAATTAGTCTTTTCTACCACTTCTTTTCAATATATGTCTTGAACTTTTATCACTTCGATCTAAGGGGCACTTTACAGTACCAAGTATTGTAGGATTTTGAATGTTTTGTCCCTCTGAAGAAGATGGTTTCACAACTTGCAATCCTTTAATTGTTACTATCAATGCTTGAATTTTGTATAACAATGTTCTTGATGACTCGTTGGGCATATTTCTACAATCTTCTTTGTGTTTGCATTTTCAAAAGTATAAACACTAAATCTAATTAAATGATAGAATTAGTAACAGAAACTAAACCAACATTGCAAAGTAGTGAAATTGTGAATTATTTATCTGTATCTTTGAATTTTGCATTCCATGTATTTTTATTGCCATTTTTCAATTCAAATGATTGATAATAATGGCAAAAAATGAAACCGATTTGATAACAGCCAACAAAAATGACAAACATTAATCCCTAACACCTCAAGATTTCACAGTTTGTATGAGCATAAGTTTCTAACTTGTATACAACAGTTCTCAAATATCAACTAAAAGTTAACAACGGAATAAATGTATTGAAATCCTACTAAAAAAGTAGTTCAAAACTTCAAAGAATAATGAGTGTAAAAACCTTAATAAAAATAAAGGTCCATTAAAAGTATTAATGATTCTAACAATAAAAATGACTCAATTTCCATTCACAATTCACACCTTATTACCAATGATTTGAACAAAACTCTCCATGGAATCCTTAGCTCTCCAAAGCTCATGTCAAAATATTTGTAGAAGGAATTCCAAGAGCAAAATTTGTGGAACAGGATCCATTCAAAAAATAATATTTATGTGCCCCTAAGATTCAAATTAGTATACCTGGCTATTGTATAATTGTATCCCAGCACTACATTACAGAATGATCAATTCAGAAAATAAAATATTACTTGCTCCAAATCCTTAGCACAAGGGAAAAGTATATGAAAATATATATAACATGAACTCAACCACATAAATATTAAGACAAATTCAGAGCTGCTTCCTATGCAACCATTATAGTTGGGCTCCTACTCTGTTTTACATTTCAATAATAATCATACATATTGACAGATAATTACAACAATCCATAATGTAAGTTAACAACATAATTTTTCTAAAGTTGGTCTGCATTCTTCTTACAGCAGATTGAAAATGTCTTTTTTTAAGTCTGAATCTAATTCTTATATTAAGTGCAGACTAGGAGTGCAGCCATTAAAAAATTTGTAGTGGTATCAAGTGTTCACAAGACCAACATATTATATAGCCCAAATTGTTATTGGTGAAGTGTTGAAAGTACTACCATTCGCACATCTAACCTTTCATCAAAGCTAAACCCGATTTGACCAACAGGTATCACCAACAAATAGATTTTGACAAACACTTAAAAAGACTAATCATAAACTTGGCTTTTCAGGGATCATGCATAAAATTTTATGTGAGATTTCTACTTCCATTAGCCTCACCCTAATCTTAACAATACTCTTGTTTATTTAACTGAATATATCTGAAAGACCATATGCATTTTTAGGAGCCAAGTGATGTCTATATGCTTCCTATTAGATCTCTATAAGATTATGTATAATGTTTGCACATTTGTTGAAATTATTTGAGAGAATCTTCCCTAATTGTTTTATTTAATCTAAAAAAAATGCTTACCAGTGTTGAAGACTATAGCTCATGTTTTCTCCAAAACAATGAGGTAGTTCATTGATGCTTCAAATACACAAGATATTGTAAAGGTGTGATGCACTCTGATGAAACTCTATGAAGTACATGCATGGTTTATCAGATAACTTCTTAAGCCCAAGCCCTGGCATTAACTACTGACACAGCTTCAACAAATGTATCCAATCAACTTGAAAGCTAAATAGAAATAATGAACATGGAAAGAAAAGAAGAATAATTAAGTAAAACATACAGATTCCAAGTCAAGAAAAACTACAAAGAAATCCTGAAAAAAATGCTTACCCAAAACATTCAAATCAATGTGAAGTTGGGAACTAACCCGCAAAATTACTTTAGAACACCATAAAGAGAGGAATGGTTGCCAACTTCTGGCATCGATGGAATTGTTGATCTCAAAAAAAGAGTGGGGGAAAGCAAAGGGAAGAGGACTGCCAGACACCATCACTATTTTTGTTGGCTGTTATCAAATCAGTTTCATTTTTTGCCATTATTATTGATCATTGGAACTGAAAAATAATTCCCAGTTTCACTACCTTGCAATGTTGGTTTAGTGTTTGTAACTAATGCTATCATTTAGTTGAGTTGTTTTGTCAAACACTTCACTAATGTGGAGGTTGTAGTTCAAGTTGCAGAGCTAGAAGTGAGATGTAAAAGTGGATCCAATTAGAGATTGAAATCCACTAGCGGAGTTAGGCTATCATCCCTGCTTTGCCCTACGAGTTATGGACTAGAATTGATCTATATGGAACTGTCGGTGATTGTCCAATAGCCATGCGCCTTATCCGGATATGAATACATGACCAGTCAATCCATAAGCCTACATGATAGCACAACCAATTGTTGACCTAGTGACTACATAGTGTCTACCAGAGCATTCCCAACTATAATATTTGACAAAAATACCCTTTCAATTTTGCTTTGATGGATGTCCATGCCCTGTTCCAAAGCACCCACTTTATCATTAGCAGGGAAGATGCTGGAAAATTTCATGGAATTTGGCTTAACACCTACCAATTGTTAAGATTTACTTGTGAAAGAGAATAAAATTCCCTCATCTGCTTGTGATTTGATCATCCTTTTAATTATATTAAATATATTAAGCAATACTTTCCATTTCATATAAGAATTTGCAGCGGTTCCTTGGTAGGAGCTTCAGAGGACTATTATAATTGTGAATGGTTCCAATGCTACATGACTAAGAGAAGCTACAACATCTCAGTGGACCTAGTATCATAAGCAAGACCACTGCAAGGTTTTTTGGAGATATATTTTCATGGTGGGAGTTATATAAGCACAAGGAAAACATTGGAGGATGTTCATGTCAATGATCATAGTCCAGTTATTTAAGGGCTCACACGAGCAATTTCCCCTATTCTTTGATTTTCTACATGAATAGTACTATTTCAGAGTCAAATTTTGTTTAATTGCGACATCATAATTTTTCTATGTGATATCATTTCTCTTACATAATATTTTTTATTGTTTTGGGATGATTATTTGTATCTTGTTGATATATTTGTTCAGTATAGAAATATTTCATGACGTTTGTAAATTTCTTTAAGTAAAGGTTTTCAGTAATTATTGGTCCTTAAGTATGTTTGCTTGGTCGTTTATATTGGTCTTACAATCAATTTTTGGTAATTTTCCCTGATATATTGTAGGTAGAACTCAAATTAGGATCACTTGGGGTCATCTACTATCCTCTTTATGCTTTTCATTTGGTTTAGAGAAACAACCATAGCCACCATAGGTAGGAACATATAAAAAAGCAAGAGCTATAGTGAGGTTGCTCTCTGGTCTTCGTCATTTGTTGTCAACATCAAATTCATAGATTGTGCTATCCATTCACAACCCTTATGTGGACAATATAACATTTGTCTCAATAGTAGATGTTGTTTTTTAAAGCCTAGCTTAGTGAGCAAAAAAATATAAAGATGAAATAATATTTAATCATAGTTAACATATTATTATTATCATAATATGAATCTTGTTGCTATGTTGCACCTTCGTCCAACTGTCGTAGGGAGAAAAAGAGAAGTTCGCAAAGTTGTAGGCCATGTATTTTATGGTAGCAGTCTGGGACATTGATGCAAATTTATTTTCATGGGTTTTGAAAAACTCCCTTCCCTTATTGGAGAAGAGACCGCAACAAAAAGTCCAAACCCCAAACTAGATGCAATATTTTAGGCTTAGTATTTGCAACTCAAGACATTTAGATTTTTTTAATCTATACTAAATCATGGATGCATCATTGTCTTTTTCTTTTACATTTCAAAATATGTAATGTCATGAATAACAAAGTTACTTGTAAATGTACATACTATTTATACAAATATGCTTCTTTAATATGTTAACTTACATATACTTTTCTATCGGTGCAACCCTTGCACCCCTTCTGGTGCAAGTGCTAGTATAGATCTATGAGGTTTTGAAGCTAAAGAGTGGTTCCCAGATTTGGGAGGTATTTGCAATTTTGGATCATTTTGGGTCAAATATGACCTTGCCATCGCATCTAGAAGGCCCAAAATCCCCAAGATCAAATGTTAGTTCATCAAAATCAAATAACTTTTCTTGGGGCTATCAGGAAAAAATCTCCCCAATTTGGCCATCTGTATGACCATATGATCGTTGCACACTAATTCTGTATAGTCAAAAGCTTTTAATCACTTATTGATTTATTTATTTTGAAAATTATATATATATATATATATATATATATTAAAAAAAAATCAAAAAGTTTTTATTTAAAAACAAAATTGAGTACCTTACAGGTTACTCTACAGTACCTACATAGTACCACGATGCCCTGTGGTGCAGGCTACAAGCCTTACCAAAGACCCTTGATAGGTGGTCGAATACCAAAGAATATTTTGGTTAAAAAAAATTAAGATACCACCATGTTTTTTAACGATTTCGTCAAGATTCTATGGAATATTATACTGATAAATTATCGTCTGCTTGAAGAAATATGGGTGAACCCACAATAGTGGGTTACAAACCCGTGGATGAACAAAAATTGTAGGTGACCCAAAAAAAATGCAAATACCTTCAAACGAAGAGGCTTCATTCGAAGATGAACCCCTCTATTTGAAGGGGACCCTTCAAATGAAGCCTCTCTCCACATAACCTTTGTTTGAAGGTCTTTTAACGAAATATTTTTTAATAAAATAATGCTTTCGTTCAAAGGGGGCCTTCGAACAAAGGCTTTTTTTTTTGAAGAGTTTAAAACTCTCAAATGACACTTATATTGTCATTTTCAACAACAACTGGACACAAATCCATGGGTCCGATGAAACAAAGGGGAAAACAAACCTTTGGAGCGAAGTCGTTCTCGACGAAGGTTGATAGGTGCATTTTTTGGATGTAATTTTCCTTTTATGAATTGTTGTTTTTCTTTATCGATTTGAAAAAAATTTCTCCTTTGTTCTATTTCTTTTCTCGTCTTCATCCTATATCCATGCCACTTGATGAGCTAGAGCCTTTTATTTGCTTCATAAGCTACTATACCTCTTGTTAAATCACATCTTGTATGCTTTGTTGGTTGCATTGGAAATGAATGGTGCCACACATAGTGGCCACCCTTTCTATTACTATTATGGCACCATAAAATCTTGGTTGCCATACCTTAACAATGCATGGTTCTTCCCTTAGAAACTTGGTGTTAGGCTTATGTCTTTCTTAGATCTTCCTTGCCTTAAAACAATTACACCAATATGGATTTGAGTGGTAACAATTGATCATTCAAATTTAAACTTTAAAAATGTAGCCATTTGATAATGGACTATAGAAATAACCCAAAATTGTCAAATCAACTTACATTAAATTTAAAGTCTACACAAGATTTGAGATACTCCAAGAGCATCTAAATTTTTGTAATGAACAACTCTAACTAAACAATACTAAATTTAATTCTTCATCATAATTCCCATAGGTAAATAAATTCCATGCTTTATATTTAATTTTACCAAACTAATATTTATGATTCTAATATTTAGTTAACTATTTTAATTAATTATTTTATTAATACAATTTATCTAATAAAACTAAATAACACTAAACAAATTATATTTTGCTTCATTCATAATTACTAGCACTTGCACTAGAAGGAGGTGCAATGGTTATGTTGATTGTAATATATATAGAATAATATGTAGAAACCTAAACTTACCCCTAAATATAAAGTACTTGAGATGTTGGTATCTATGCAATCCAATTATCTCTATAAAAGAAATCAACATACGTATTGCAATTCTCACATTGTGTAAAGATCTCCAATAAATTGAGTGTCTTATAGATTTTGAAATACTATTAAAAAATAATTGTGATGTCCATTTGTGAAGGTCCTCATATGTTGAATTTTTTTATGAACTCAACTCAAAGCCAATTCATTGTTAATCTTTTCAATTTTCTAGTAATCCGAACATTTTTTTTGTTTACATTTGGCATGGAAAAGAGCAAGTCTAAACATGGGTGCGGGACTAGTTTATAGTTCAATGTTTTTCTCTTTTTTAGTAATTCTAACCTTTTATTTTTTTAGATTTTTCATGAAAAATAGTAATTCTAAACATGGGTGTATGGGAGTGGTTTCTTGTTCTAGATTTTCACTTTTCTAGTCATTGTAACCTTTTATTTTATTAAAATTTGGCATGAAAAATAGCAAGTCTAAACATAGATGTGTGGGATTGGTTTATCATTCAATGTTTTCACTTTTTTGGTTAGGGTAAAAGCACAAAGCTATGTCACACTTTCAACCAACTTATAGCACAACTGAATTTAAGTATTTCTAACTAAAAATCAAATTTGGTCAAACATATGATCTAGTAAGATTCATTCTAGCTAAGTTAGATACTTCCACAACTTTTTCAACTAAAATTGTTGCCTAAAAATATATGGAGCGTCACTTTGAATTCAATTTACCAAAAAAATAAAATTATTTGAAAAACTTGAAGTTTCAATAACTCCTACTAATGTAAATAACATCTTTCTAAAAATATAAAAATACCCTTTTGTAGATCCATAAGTGTAGTTTTCAAAAATATATTTATTTTAATAGTTTAATTATTATTTATACTAAAAGTAGGTTATCAACATAGAATATTAGGTTGATTACCATGCTAAGTAAAAATACTAAAACTTATTAAAAAAAATTGAAAAAAATATGATGCACTAGATAAAAGAATTTATTTCAAGATGGTATAGTTTTTTTTTTTTCCATTTTAGATAAATATTTAATATGAAAGTTGACGTCCGATGGAAACAATTATTTTTTGATTCACACATATTTTAATATTTATTTAAAAATATATATTTATCAAAATTGAAAAAAAATAATCCATGCACTAAAGTTTCAAGTTATAAATACACACAAAAAATTTGAAAGAAAAAAAATAAAATTTACTATAAAAAGTTTGAAGTCCCATGCAACTTAATTTTTCAACATTTTATTAGCAACTAAATTATAGTGTTATTTTTATTAAGAACTAATTTAAAATAATTTTTAATTGTTTTTAAAAAAAACATAAAATATACTAAAAATTACATATTTCACTAGTTTACATCATTTCAAAATTCAAAACATATATGTCACTTTTTAGTGATTCAAGTTTAAAAATTGGATCAGCGTTGGTTGTTTCGTTTATAAAGTGTGACAAAACTTTGTGCTTTTACCCGTCATTGCAACCTTTTGTTCTATTTAGACTTGTAAACACTCTTCACCTTACCACTCTCAGATAAACACTCCTCATCTTACCACTCTCCCTTATTATTTTTCCTCTTGTGGGATTTAACCCACCATAGCTCGACCTCCTCCACCAAAAATCACTCCTCTATCCTCCATTCTCCTCTACACCATCCTCCACAAAACCTGCATACAAATCTATACTAACAATGTCATAGAAATTAAATATTTCCTTCTACACTTCCTCTTCACACTCCTTCACCATCATGACCACCTTCTCATCCACCTATTCTTTCACTTTTACTACCTCATCTAAACTTGAATCAAAATCAACTTCCACATTACAAAATTTAGAAAAATTAAACATTAGCTTTGTTGTTCTTTCCTCCTCTATTGTTGCAATATATTCTTTATCATCATTTGCTAAAACATCTCCTTTTCTTTCAACCCCTACTATTAATGTTGTTGTATCTTCATCTTCCAAAACCTTCACATCCTCCAAAGGACACTCAATAGCTTTTCCACCATCATTCTCCTCTTCAACTTTTGTTGCAATATCTTCTTCCCCATTCTCTATTGTAACATCTTCTCCACTCAAATATTCAACCATCAACACCTCAAGTCCTCTAAAGGACACACAATTTTTGAAATTTCATCTTCTTTATCCTTTCCTACACACATAATTTCATTTGCACACATACCATTATTAAAATATAATGGGGCTTTACCTTACCTATATTCTCCTCTTCTCTCTTCTTTTATATCGTCATCCTAGACTCCTTCAAAACCTTCAACATCCTCTTCATTTCATTAGTTTTGGTCTTGTATGTTCTTTCACTCCTTACAAGGATTGCAATTCCTAACATATTTCTCAAGGATAGCTTCATAATCTTCCTCTTTTCCATATTCAGTTACACATACCACTCACACAATCTACAACTTATATATGTCCTTTGTAGTTACAAGTTCCCTCTTACACTTGTGACAAAATTCACAACCACAAATATACTCTACCTAACAAATATTTTGGAAGACATACCTCTCAAAACCCCCTCTTCCCACTTTCACGCTATGGAGGAAGTTTGTACACCTTCTACCCAACTTTTATCTTTGCTAGAGGACAGCGAACATAACCTCATCACTTTATATCTTTGTAGTTATAGGACTCATTCATATCTGAAACCAACTCACATGCAACCCTAATGGTTTCTCACATTTTTAATGTCTTCATCAACCCTCATAATTGTAGGACTCCTTTGCACACCTACAATAACCTGTCAAGTCTTTGAAGCATCCATCACTGCTTCAACTTGTTGGAAATATTGATGAACAATGGACCCAATTGAAGTTGCACACTCTTCAAAGGATCAACCATGAAAGAAACCATCCACAATAAAGTGTTGAACCATGAGCATGAAGATGGATGATTGATCGAATGATGGTCTATGGTGATATTGAATTGATCTAAAATGATTTACAAATGTATAAGCACCTTGTATATATAGGCAAGGTGAGATGAGGTAGGATAACTACCCTTGATACAAACATTAAATGCTTAATGCAAATAATAAATGCATGAGATAATGCATAGGAAAAATATTAAATGCATAGATGACTAAAAGTAAATAATGAGACATGGCCCCATTATAACTAACTTCTACAAATGGCAACTAGGATAACTTAACTCATAAGTAAACTTATTAATGTGAATAGGTCCTCATTAATGATTAGTTGGGAAAAAAAATTCATTTACACCAACACCCCCCATAAGTGCAACTAGGGAGTAGTTATTATGCAAATGATGCAATATGGGTCCCGATAACAAGGCCATTTTAGGTACCCATGTACAACTAATCATGCAACTAATCTCTGACAAATAGAGAAAGGGAGAAAACCCAGTGGGACAAAACTCCTCTCCAAAAAAGAGATGCAAGAAAATCATGTACAAGTGATAGAAGTGATGTATGGAGGTATCAACATCAATACCCCCCAAGAGCAACATCCATCACAAGAATACAATATAATAACCCCTCCAATGAAGGGAAATATGGAGACTAGATTGCCCCCCCATAATGAAGTATCATCAAAACCACTGAAGAAAGTCTGAAACCAAAGGAGAACGCAATGATGACAAACCACATGTCTCCCCTTGGGAAGAAACAAATCCAATGGTAGATGTGGAAGATGGTCCAACTCCATGATGAAATGAGAAGGAAAAAGTCTCACCAATGAAATCACTAAAGAAGAATCAAGTGCCTCTGAAGATGCCCCATCAAAATCGGGATCCCCAATCAAGGTGGAAACAATGGAATGAGGAGACTCAAGAATTCCCTCCAAAGAAGAATTTGCAAAGAGGAGAGTTACCCCCTCAAGGATGTCCTCCAAACCTGTAGAATAAAAATGACAAGCCAAGTCTATAATACTGTAAACAAAGCCATCCTACAACCACAAATCTGATAAATTGAATATATCCTGCTCTGCTAAAGTCCTGGAATCAACTGTCAACTCTAATAGGATATGATGGAACCACACTAAGAAGATCCAAATTCAACCATCCACCATAGCCATCAACTGAATTACTACCCACACTAGAATAAGGAGAATTAGGAACATAAGGATCATCATCATGATAGAAGTGGGAGAAGGTATACACCTTAGATGATGATCATCCTAACCCATAGCAATGAGTTCTCCTGTCTCCTTACGAATGAAAATTGAATCCGATGTGAACTCAATTGTGTTGCCTGACTATGTAGTCTAATAAACAAAAAAAAGATTATGGGCCATCTCAAGAATATAAAGAGCATTATACACTGGTCTTGTACCCAATTCAACATCACACATACTAGCAACACGAACAACATCATTGTTTGTAGTCAAGATCCTATCAAAATGTGGTGCTCTAAGTGATCCTAGAATAATGTGATCAAAAGAGCAGGCAATATGTTCTAAAGCACTTGAATCAATAATCCATACATTTGGTCTATGAACATGAGTGGTAATCAATGCACGATCCTTACCTTTGAAATCTCTAGAAGTAGTTCATTTATCCTTTTTGTGTGGAGTATCCTCATGTGTGGTAGAAGAAGAAGGTGAACTAGAAGATGAATAAGGAACTGAAATATTGTGATTCTTAAGAAGTTGTTTCAACTCATGGATTTCCTTCTTATAGCAAACTTGTTCACTCTGCCCAATCCCCTTGCAAAAGGTACATGTGGGTTTCTCCTTCTTGGGTTTATCCTCTTTAAAAGAGGTGGTGGAAGTCTCACTAGATTCTATCTTAGGTTTGTTCTTTTCCTTCCCTTTCCGCTTAGGTGGTGTGACTATCAATGCATGAGACTTAGAAGTGACATCATGTTGGCTAAGTTTTGATTGTTCCCTAGTCAATCTCTCACAAAAGGTATCAAATGAAGGATGACAAATCTATCACCTAACCCATCCATAATGGAATAAAAGGAAGTGACAAAATATGTAAACGCACCTTTCAATTTAGACAAAACCAGAAATATACATTCCTTATCAGTTTTCTCTTTCCTACAACCAGCTAATTGAGATCGCAGAGACTTGAACTTCACCAAAAAACCTCAATTGTACGAAACATATCAAGATAAAGAGATTCCAATTCTACTTCTAATTGTAGATACCGAAAATTGGTCTAGGCCTGCGAGTACACATTCGACATAATTTTCTTTAGTCCGTGGTCTTGATTAAATAATTTTTATTATTTAATTAACCTTTCTAACACATATTTCCTCTACTATTTAAATACCCCTTTTTAATTAATTCATTATTAATCTTTATTCAACTTGATTAATTAAATAAATCATATTTATTTAATTATGTTGCGAACTAATTAATTTTCCCCCCTTTATCTATCAATTAAATAATTTATTATTTAAATTACCCCTTTGTCATACTTTTTCAACTATAATTAAATATCTTTGTTTAATTATTCATTTAACCCCCTTTATTTATAATTAAATATTTATTATATAATTATTTATATTATCCTTTTCAAACAGTCAGATTAAATAAATTACTTTATTTATTTAATTAAAGTTTCTTATTTTCGAATGTTGAATTAAATTAAAATTTAATTCATATTTAATTATTTATGTCACATTCCTCTATCATTCAGTTATCTAATTCATTCACTCACCTTCTGACTCGAGATCTATTTTTAGTTCTCCAGTTATCTCTGAATTCAACACCTGTTTATCTCTGCGAGAAGACTCTCCGTCACAACTAGTCGATTAACTAGTTCTAACTCCTGTTTGCATTCGAATGCATTAGTCTTCGAGCGCCAACTTTGGATTTTGCATACAAAGTCTATTTCTTCTATTTTTGAAGATTAAGATCCTGAACTCATGTTCTAACTCACCTTCTAACTTAGTCTCTATCTTCAGTCTTTCCTGAACTCATGTTCTAACTTGCGTTCTAACTCACGTTCTATTTGAGACAGAACTCATATCGCATGGCATTCGTCAATCTTATCCGTCGATCTCTCTTTCAATCTGAGCCGATCGTTCTAAAACCCAAAATCTATAAAATGGCCTGTCATTATCATTATTCCTCCTCTCAAAATCATACACTTTTGAGAAGAGACTTATCTTCGATATTTTGCTTAGACACTCGACGAAGTTATACTTGCATTCAAACACAGAAATATAAGGGCAAGAATACTGAAAAGGCAAAATGGAGAAGAACAATCAAGATAATAAAAAGGGGTGAATGCATATTCGGTGAGAGCTTTCCATTAATTTGTTTAGTTTATTTCCTCGTTCTTTGTTGTTTGATTTTAGATTATTACTTAGATTAGGATTAACTTTGTTATTCTAGTTGCAGATTACTCATCATCATTCGAAGATACATCTACTTTTAATCTATTGTTACATTTGGTGAACCTGACGTGAACACGCTTCAATTTCGCACATATTTTCATCTTTCCATTTTTCCATTTTTTGTTCTTTTTTTGTAGATTTTTCGTACGGCGCATCGTATCTGTTCCACAAAATGACACATCTGTATCCACAAGCCGCATCTGTGAAAAACAGCAACGCATCCGCCATCACAAATTGCATCCGCGAAGTCACGAACTGCATCCGCCTATCAACAAAATTCATGAACTGCATCCGCCTGTCAACAGTCGAACTGCATATGTGGCTCCAAAAGCCGCATCTGCCTGGTAATCTTTTTTCTGGTTTTTAGTCATTTTCGTGCATCCATATTTTTTAGTTTTCACTTTTTAGGTTGTTTGGATTTTCGCTAATGTTTGTTTCAGTTGTGTTAAGGTGGAATAACATAGTGTTTGCAGGACGAAGCATAAAAGACCATTAAAAACCTCAGACAATTTTTTGCAAGACGAAAACTGAAGAACAATGAACTACTGATAAATTTGCATGCAGGACCTAATGCCTTTGTGTTAATTTATTTATTTAAGCAAGCTTTTGTTTGGTAGATAGACAATCGTCGTGTGGGTTAAAAATAATTTTCTGTTTGATAGATAGACAATTGTCGTTTGGATTAAAAAGAACCACTGTCTTCTTTGTTTGGTGTTTTGCACGTATTTGTCACCCTTATGATTCAGTACATCAAATTATCCTCTCCCCTTGTGCAGTCATGCGATCCTAGGTGTAAGAGAAACGGTTACTGACTCTAGAACTTGGGTCTGTCTTGGTGGGAAAAAGTACTCACCCCAAGACGACTTAGACCGGTAGCACGCTAAAGCCAAGCGACTTCTAGCCGGTATATAAAAGTGGATTCTTGGGGAAAGCCCAAGAATCACGCGCACTATTCCAACAAGATGCACAGAAATGGACTCTCGCCGACGTTGGATAGTGTCCCACGAATGGAATGCCCTTATTAAACACCTTGTTGTAGAGTTACCAAAATCCTACCTACTTGTTGGCGCAGCAGGGTCGGCCATGTGAAGCCGTCTTACATTCTTACGGTTTATGTGTGGAAATGAAATGTATGCCATGGGAGTTTCATGGATACAGTAGCTTGGTTGCCCCATATAAGTGAGTGTCGTGGAGGGGAGCCAGTGGGGTCAAGCTACTAGTCATTCGCCATAAATATGTGTAGCTGGAGAAATCCAAGTAAGAACTCAACAAGTATTGTCCTAAAAGCCTAGGTTGTAATTGTTTTTTGAGTCTTAACAGTCCTTTCATCACAAAAACTGAAAATACATTGATTGCTATGTTTGTTCTCTGTTGTATTCATCAAAAACTTGATCAAACAAACAAAGTCAGTCAACAACTTTCGGGAAATTTTCAACTGTCAGAAAACCGAGTCGCAATTGTTAGTTTAAACGTCGCAACTGTCACATTCTGAGTCGCATGTGTGCATGCAAACCGCATATGTCATTTTTAGAACCGCATGTGTATCGGTAAACCACATTTGTCATTGGAAAAACTGCAACTGTCAGAAACACTGCATGCACTGTCAAAAACCGCATCTCTCAAAATTTGAACTGCAACTATTAGGTGAACCGCATTTGCCTGTCAACAGAAAACATCAAAAACTGCGAGCTGAGTCTGAAACATCATTGTCACTATTTGCTTTAGGTTCTTAAGATCAACCTTGGATTAGAAACTGGTAAATTTTGCTCAAAATCCTTGCATCATTAGGTGCCATATACATCTTAGTCACAGTAAACGTCTTAGTCATAGTCATCCTAAGTTGCATGCATATAGATACTTCCTAAGAAATTGCATATCACAGAATAGATAACTTTCCTCATCATTGGAAACGTTCATGTTACGGTTTGTCACAATCATTGAACCTAGTCATTTTAGTCCCATCTAGTGGATCTTTTCAGCTCAACAGTCTAGTTCGAAAAATTCAGGACCCAAGAATAATCCATCAGCCAATTATAACAATACCAAGTATGACTATGGTAAAGGAACGATCATAAACCACCTCCGAGCCGCAAACGAGAATGTCAATACCTTCACCATTAAGAAGCATCCAGAATGTAATGTGAACACATGCATAACTAAGATTACTATTCCTGGTCCTTCTTCCGAGCCACCTATGCAAGCTTCCAAGTTTAAGTACAACCTTCTTGATCAATTGAGTAAAACCCCCGCACAAATATCTATCTTGGAATGTTGACTTTATCACCTGAGCATCAAGCCATTCTTGACAAAGCTCTACAGAACACAACTATTCCTACAGACTTAGATGTCAATCGTTTCGAAGAAATGGTGGGATATTTGACCAAATCACATCATGCCACATTTTCCCAACAGGATTACTCAACTGAAAAATCTGATCATAATGACCCCTTACATCTTGAATTCCTAGTCCATCAAAACAAAGTCTGACGAGTCTTGGTAGACGGAGGAGTAGGTTTGAACCTGTGTACCCTAAAATTGGTTAAGGCATTAGGATTCTCAGAAGACTGCGTAGATACTTCTAAGAGTATAGTCATCAAGGCTTATGATGATGAGGAAAGATCATCCAAAGGAGTTGTCACACTCCCTATCAGAATTGGCCCAACAATCATGAACACTAGCTTCCAAGTCTTGGATCTCACCCTCCCGTACAACTTGTTGTTAGGTAGACCTTGGATACATGCAATGAAAGTTGTACCTTCAACATATCACCAATGTCTTAAGTTCCCGTATAATGGCACAGAAATCACCATTGATGGTGATCCAGATCCTTTTCAGTATTGTACAAACCTAAGGGAAATTCCACAACGACAAGTACCAGTTAACCAAGAAGCTTCATCATCCACTTTATCCCAATACGTTGACCCATCACGTCTCACTAAATCCATTTCATTCAAACCACCATCATCCACTCCTAAGCTCGAGATTCGAGACAAGGGTTGTGGCGAATATAAGATAAAGGCATCATACTGTGTCAGTCAACTGATTCCACCTAAGGCATATGGCCTGCCCATGGCAGATAGAAGACAGTTAGTGGTCACATTTCATGTTCCCCCTACAATGACATTAACCAAATGGGGAGAGTTAAGTGAAGAAATTGTGGATCAAGGTGATTTCTGGTTGTATCAAGAAGAACATGAATACCCCTCCCCGTTTATTCAATTAGCCAAGGACCAGTATGGAAAAGGATTTAAGATAATGCAAAATGAAGGCTATGATGGGCACAGTGGGTTAGGATTATATCAAAATGCAAGGACATAACCAATTACTGTCTACCCACGACTGAAATACTTAGGGCTAGGGTGTCAACCGCTTAGAATTGGGTTTCTTGGTACTTCGTCATCTTTTCAAGAGGAAGTGAGTGCTTGCGTAGACATCGAGATATCTCATAAACTGCTTCCCCCAGTTTATGACAAACCCCCAGTTTACGACAAAACTCCAGTTTACGATGAATCCCCTTACTCAAGCGATGGTGAATGGGAGTCCCTTTCATCTACCAGTACCATGAACATAGATGCCCTATTTGGGGAATTGGACCTCAACATGAAACCTGTACCAAAACCATCTAGTCCTCGTCCTAAGAAGCACTTGTCCAAAAAAGAATGGCAAGAGAACTATTATTGGGAAACCCTTGATCATGCATCTTGGGCACCTGACAAACCATCTTCTGACGAATCCGCCCTTACTATAGTCCCACATCAGAGTATACCTACACCTAGGAAGAAGAATAAGAAGGAGTTAGTCCAAAACTTTTGTGACCATGTCAATCATTCTATATTCACCTTGTCAGCAACTACCTTTAAAAACTTCGATGATGACATGCCCCTTATATATCCCGAACTTATCGACTGGGATCAACAAGGTACACCTATCATAGATACATTCGAGAATGACGAAGCAATTGCTGAGTTCATGGGACTTAGAGAAGGCATACCAAGAGGGGATCATAAAGCAGGTTTTACCATAGACTTGGATGATAAAGCATATTTTGGGGAGTCTATTTACACCTCTAGTCGCAAAAATGAGAATGAAAAGAAAAAAGACAATAAAAAGAAAAATGATGAGTCCCTAGGTGAAAACCGAAAGGCACCTTTGGACGAAGAAAAAGACAAAATAAAGGACGTATCCGAGGGCGAAAACCTCTTAGAGGCACCCAAGGATAGAGGTTTAAATATTCTCCCCGTTGAATAGGAAAGGTCACCAATGCTAGTAGAAGAATCTATTGAAGTCAACATAGGTACAGAAGAGAATCCTCGGAAGGTATATTTTGCAGCTTCTTTAACAGAGACAGAAAAACTGAGTTTAAGGGCTTCTTCACAAAGAGACAGATAAACTTTGCATGGTCGTATGCTAACATGCCTAGGTTGGATCTAGACCTAATATTGCATCTTTTACTACTACAGCTAGGTATTAAGCCAGTCAAACAGAAGTTGAGGAAAATGCATCCGCAAATTGCTCTATTGGTCAAGGTAGAACTTAAGAAACTCTTGGATGTAGGATTCATAAGGACAATAGACTATGCAGATTGGATATCAAATCTTGTACCAGTGACTAAACCAACTGGGGGCATTCGCATTTGCACTGACTTTAGAGACATCAATAAGGCATGTCCTAAGGATGACTTCCCTTTGCCGAATATCGACATGATAGTAGACCTTACAGCAGGATACGAGATGCTATCCCTCATGGATGGTTTCTCTGGATATAACCAGATTAAAATAGCAGCTGAAGACCAACACAAGACAACTTTCACATGTCCATGGGGCACATACTGTTGGAATGTTATGTTGTTTGGCCTTAAGAATGCAGGAGCTACCTATCAAAGGGCCATGACTACGATTTTCCATGACTTTGTACATACTTTCATGGAAGATTATGTAGATGACATCATAGCAAAATCAGAAACAAGGGAAGATCATTTGAAAGTCTTAGACAAGATATTCTAGAGGCTAGAGAATTACAATGTCAGGCTAAATCCGAAGAAGTGTGTCTTTGGAGTCAAATCAGGGAAACTGTTAGGTATATCATCTCTCGAAGAGGCATTGAAGTAGATCCAGAGAAGGTAAGAGCTATCATAGAAATGCCTCCTCCAGTCAACATTGGTCAACTCAGAACCCTACAAGGGAGATTACAGTCCATTAGGTGTTTCATAGTACAACTGGCAGATAAAATACATCCATTTCAGCATCTACTCAAGAAAGGAGTACCATTTGTATGGACCCTTAAATGTCAAGAGGCCTTCTAGCAAATCAAGGACTATTTGCTTACTCCACCAGTCTTAATGCCACCTATAGAGGGAAAACCATTGATACTTTACATCTCAGCAACTCAGTCAGCATTAGGGGCTCTTCTCGCACAACACGATGATCAAGGTCATGAGAGAGTAGTCTATTATATCAGTCGTACCTTAGTGGGCTATGAATTGAATTATAGCAACATAGAACGTGTCCTATCTTGTGGTAGTCTTTGCTACCCAAAAAATTCAGCACTATATGCTCAATCGACAAACAATGCTAATTGCAAAGATTGATCCACTTAAATACCTCCTAAGTAAGGCAGCTTTAACAGGCCGATTGGCTAAATGGGTTATGATACTTAGCGAGTATGACATTCAGTATGTTGAAAGGAAGGCTATAAAAGGATAGGTGATTGTGGATCAATTAGCTAATGCACCTATAAAGGCAACCATCCATTAGTGGCAGATTTTCTAGATGAATTTCTCTTCAACATTGACATTAAAACAGAATGGAAACTATACTTTGATGGGTCACATACAAATCGTGGTTCAGGAGCTGGTATCTTATTTGTTACACCTCAAGGTGATACCATTCCCAAATCATTCAGGATTGCTTTCCCTTGTACCAACAATATAGCAGAATATGAAGCTTAGTGATAGGGTTGAAAATGGTAGTTCAATGGAAAATTAAGAGCCTACATGTTTTTGGCGACTCTCAACTTGTAATTCGACAGGTAAATGATGACTACGAGACTAAGGATGAGAAACTTGCACCTTACAAGTGAATGGCTGATAGTTTCAAATAGTATTTCAATGACATAACTTTTCAACAAATACCACGTATCCAGAATAGAGCTGCAGATGCAATGGAAACCGTGGGTTCCTTGTTGGATATTCCGAGTAATGTGCCTAAGTTCAAGTTTCTGGTTGAACAGCTATTGGTCCTCGTTTATGATGTCCCCGATACTGTGATAGTGTGTACCATTGTTGGTCCTACATCTCCTTGGTATAAAGACATATTCGATTACCTCAATGACCAAACCCTACCTCAAGAATTGTCCAATAACCAACGTTGAACCTTCATCTGAAAGTCAACTAAGTACACCATCATCAGAGAAACCCTATATAGACACACCTTCGATAACACCCTTATGAGATGTCTCAATGCTGAAGAAGCACAAACAACTTTGTGAGCGGTATGCGAGGGTATATACGGATCTCATTCGAGTGGTCCTACTCTAGCCCACAAGATTATGAGACTAGGTTACTATTGGCCTACAATGGAGAAAGACTCATACGTCTTTGTAAAGAAATGTAGACAATGTCAAATACATGGAGACTTGATAAGAGCCCAGCGCAGGAGCTTCGTCCAATTACTTCACCATGGCCCTTCGCCCAATGGGGACTTAACCTCATAGGTAAGATACACCCTTCATCATCAATGGCCATAAATTCATCATCACCGCCACCGAATACTTCACCAAATGGATTGAAGCTATTCCCATGACATACATAACTGACACACAAATATCTAAGTTTATCCTAAACTATATCATTTGTCGGTATGGTGTACCCCAATCCATAATCACAGACAATGGCTGCCCATTCAAGAACCAAGAAGTACACCATTTATGTGAAGAATTCCACATCAAACACCATTTCTCCACCCCGTATTACCCACAAGGTAATGGCCAAGTTGAGGCATCTAATAAGACTATTGTTAGAATCCTTAATAAGACTATCAATGACACTGGTCGTGACTAGCACCTACAGCTTAATCCTACCTTATGGGCTTATCGCACAAGCATCCGTACTCCCACCGGTGCCACTCCATACTCCCTCGTATTCGAGTCTAAGCTATCTTACCTATCGAGGTTGAAATACCTTCTCTAAGGGTATCCTTGAAGGGTCATATTGACGATGAAGAGTACCGTGTCTCTAGGTTACAAGAGCTAGAATTGTTGGATGAACGACGACAAAAAGCATTAGATCATTTGCAAGCATATCAGAATCGTCTTCGTCGTAGCTACAATAGGAAGGTTTTCAATAGACAATTTGACATTGGTGACCTGGTATTAATGGAGAATCCTAAGAACCAAGCTGAACGAGAGAAACCAGGTAAGTTTGAACCTAACTGAGTTGGGGTCATATATTGTCACAGAAGCCTTTGGATCAGGAGCGTACCAACTCTCTACTCCTGAAGGAGAGCCGCTTTTGTCCCCTATCAACAGTCTGCATCTAAAGAGGTTCTATGCTTAGTCTCTGAGAATCCGTGTCTTAATCTAGAAAAATACAAAAAAATGGTTTACCTTGATGAAAACCTAGGCAAACAGCATCTTTGTAACACCAAAAAATTTGAAAATCAAAAAAAGTAAAGAGAAATAAATCCGTCCAATAGTGAAAACTGTTCAGTGGCGCTATGGATAAGTACCATGGTGAAAACCTGGCAAATAGGCGCCATGTGTAGTCAAGCTCGCTCTTCTGTCTACCATCATTCTAATCGACTTTTTCACCATCACTCATAATAAATGGTTGTCTTATCCATTCCTTGGAATGATTGACATCTAGCATCCATTTCGTCACATTACCCACTCCATCTTCCAAATCTTATTCCCGACTGGGGGAAAATCCTTGTTATGCCCTAACACCATGTACATAACGTCACACCATCGAAAATGTCCTGAAAAATCCCAAAAACATTAGAAAACTTCAAAAATCCAAAAAAAAAAAAAAAAAATGTCAAAAAATACCAAAAACAGAGTCAAGTCAGTCATGTTCAATCAGTCATAGTTGAACTACGTTGCCTCTGTGACTGGGACGTAGGCAAGGCCATCAATCGATGTGCCCCCGAGGCATTAGGTCTGTCAGTCTAGGTTTGTCATGTATCACACACATTTAAATCATGACTCTTTGTATATTCAAAGTCATTGGTCGTGTCGAACTATGAGGTCTCTGCGTGTACAACGTAGGCAAGGCTAATCAATTGATGAGCTCTCAGACCACACTAGGTCAGTCCAATAGGGTTCATTCACAATCACTATCACACAAGTTGCATATCATAGTTTAAGGTATCATTTCATGTCATACACTATCCACATACACACACTTTTATCAGTCAAGGAATAAAACAAGTCATGCAACAACAAGGCAAAACATCTCAAAGTCATCAAGTCAATATCAAACACATTGTCAAAGCGATCAACCTATGTCTTACGCAAGATATGTCTTTCTTGTCAACAACGTCATCAAATTGTCATAGTCTCATGTGGCTTGTCACTTCAACATCATTAGGCTCCAACGTCTTATACAACACGTTTCTTTTCTGAAACCAGGCTTTGTCATGCCTTATACAGAAGTCACCAAGTCGAAACCAGACTCAACGTCTTATGCGGTATGTGTCATTCTCTCACATTACGCTATGTCAAACATCAAACATCAAACAATCCCACAAGATCAAGTTTTGGTGAATACATTTATTTGGCTTTATGACTTTATATCTTATTTTGTCTTATCTTATTATCGATTTGTGAATTAGTCCAATTACTAGCTTTCTCAAGGATGTCCCTTGAAGGATTTAGAGAAGCAAGGATGTCTCAGGACTCTTTTTCTTTGACTGTTGTCTGTCAACTATCTTTTTAAACATTGGTTTTTGAGTCATGTTACTAGTTTCCTCAAGGATGTCCTATCAAGGATTTAGAGGAGCAATGACGTCTCATGACCCATCTTTTATTTGTCTGTTGTTTGTGGTTTGTCTCGACAAAACGACTGGGGCAATTCTGTCCTTAGTATGAGTTAAGACACTCCTTGTCTGTGACTTGTCTGTTTTTCGCAGATGGATGACTTTGTACACTATGGTCTATCTCATATCATAGTGTGTACTATCCATCTGTGTCATGTCCTGCCCAATGATGATAACAAGCAAGCATAGCGTATTTGGCAATATATCGAAGATTATATCTTTTTCTCAATCAATCAACCTTCATTATATATTTTTCTCCATCAATCAACCTTTATTATTTCTTACTAACATTCTGAATTTATTCATCCTAACATTTCTCTTCTCCAACATAATGATAAAGTCCTGTGACACAATAAAAACATTAGATCATTTGCATTAGCATACATTTAATAAGCATTCCACATAGTTGCATAGTTACATACATTCGAAATCATTACATAATAGGCATTGCATCATCATAACATACATAATGTAAACATTGTATGTACATATTACCATCACATATAAATAAGCATCATATAGATCATTGCATTCATTATCATAAGTAAATGTAAGACATCCATAACATCATTATTAAATGCATAACTCATAACATATAGAAACATTCATTCATAACACATGTATATACATCATCTAGGAAACATAATCATGTAGAAATAATGCATCATCCATAAATAGAACTGCATATCATATAGAAGCCGCCAAAATCATATATATATATATATATATATATATATATATATATATATATATATATATATATATATATATCTCAAAAATAGTGTCACAGTACAATGTCTGAATGTAACCATAAATAAAACATGAGCTCGCAGGCTCTCTGATCAAAATACAAATGTCTACATAAATATATCCCTGTTATCGTGTCCTACTACCACTGCTGTCACGTGGTGAAGGTGGTGCAAAAAGACTCGAAGGTGCTCTCTACGAGGTGGAAGGCCTCTCATATGGAACTGCCCTCAATGGTCCTACCACCCCCTCAGTACTCTGTGTTCTCTGACTCCTAGTATGACCCCTGCTCTGACTGCGCACCTCTGAAAATGTAGGAGCCCGTCTCTCTGTCGGCACAATTGCCTCATATAAGTCCCTATAATAGGTGGCTCTCTCCACCGATCTGACCAACTCTCATACCATGCCATCAGATGAGGACCCACTGCAAAGGCGTCTAACCTCTGTGAACTACTGCTCTATCTCATGTCTTTGCGCTATAGCCTGATCTATCTCCATAAGTGCACTATCCCTCTCTGAACGAGCATTGTCCTTCTCTGCATATGCATTGTCCCTTTCTGTGTAGGCACTGTCTCTCTCTAATCTCATCGCATCAAACTCTGTTGTCATAAGTCTGAGTCTCTCCTCTAAAGCCTCCCTGTCACCATCTCTAGGAGCATCCTCCTCCCGTCTCCCCTCCACGATCCGATCTCTGAACTCTCTCTCCTGCTCCTCCATCGGTGCATCCTCCTCCACATCATCCTCAACATCATCCTCTACATCATCCTCTTTGTATCCTGCCAACACACCCAGAGGGTCTATAGCCATGTCCACATCTAAATCCTCTGCAACATCCTCTACTCCAACATCTACCTCTACACGCTCCTCAACCACTACCTCCTCTGCAGAATGCTCACCCCCAGCCTGTACATCCACTACCCCTCCAATGTCCAACATTGGTACATCCTCAGCTACTGCCTCACGGATAGGTGATAGTGCACCTGCCCGACCCCCTCTCTGTCCTCTCCGACCTCGTCTACCACCTCTACCATCACCGTCTCTCCCTCCAACTCTCCCCACTCTAGCACCTCCACCTCTCTGCCATCCTCTAGGTCATGTCCCTCGTCTCTCAATAGGTGTCGTCTGATTTGGATCCGTGTAAGGAACAGGTCAATGCTCCACCCACCATGCATCATACGCAGCTGTAGTCCCTGGGTTTGCTAATCCATCTCTCCATCCCCACTGTACTAGCTGTAACGCCTGTATCTCTGCCTCAGCAGTAGCTACTGGTATCATAGGTCCCCAATACGGAACCTCTCTAGACGAACGAGCAAACTCTGCTCTGCTCTGAGGCTCATCCTGAACCTCGCCGAACTGTCTCAGAACTCTGTCTGGCAAGTATCGCTCAATGATGTGTATACTAGAAACAGTCCTCCCAATGAGATAATGTGTCTATCTACAGAATACCAAATGTACCTCCTCATCCACCCACTCCTCACAATCCATGTAAGGTCTCCATGCGAACTGATCAAGAATATCCAATGTATGTCGCCAATACCCTGTGTCTCCCACATGTGTCTGAGTAATGTGTCCTGTATATCAGAACACATAAGGGTATCTCTTCGGTCTCTCTACAGTAACTGGCTAACGAAAAACAGCTATCCTCTCCCAACCCCATACCATCAGCAGTGTAGTCCCTCAGCTCAATGATTGTGCATCTCTGTAGGCAATGTCGTGTAAATGAAAGTATAACATCCCGAGTAGACATGGACCCCATGCATATCTCATCTCACTCTCTAACATGCCAACCAACATAGCTCCCTATCCCACTGGAAATCCATGACCCCGTCTGTCTGGTAGAACTATCCCTCCAATCAATGTACATAAAATACAGTCAATCCGATCGTATATGTCTACTAATATTGGCCATCTAATCTCATAGTGCTCGATCCCGAGCCTGCTAATGTCATCTACCTAATAAAACCGCGCCAACTCAGTCAATCCTCGTTGGGTATCATACATAACCCGCTCTCCTCTAATAGGTAGTCTCAAAATCCTATACACATCCTCCAATGTGACAGTGACCTCCCCAGTCGGTAAGTGAAACGATGATGTCTTTGAATGCCATCACTCGCATAGTGTCGTCAACATACCCCTGTTCGCCCGAATAGTGGGCATCGACAAACAGTGGCATAGACCCAATCTCCATAGAAGTTGAATCTTTGCAGTAGTCAAACGATCTCTGAGATCGAATGTATCTGGTCGTGACTCGCGCATATAAATAGGATCTAGAACCACCTGCATTTAAACCATGATGTCAAGAATTTTCAAGTTTTCCTTAGAAAAAGAATTTGAAAATTCTACCAGTCAAATGCGGCTCACTTTCACAAATGTGGTGCATTTTTGCAAATGCGTTGCACTAAGCCTCACATGCGGTGCATATTACATATGCGTCGCATATTTTCCACAACCCCTGTCCAACTACTGCACATGTAGTTCACTCAACCACATGCGGTGCATTGTTAACAAATGCGGTGCAGTTTTCACAGCCTACCTATCTACAACATATGCGTTTCATAAATTCATATGCGGTTCACAACCACACATGCGTCTATTCCTAATGCATATGCGTTGCATAACTACATATGCAATGCATTATATGTCAAATACGTTTATTCCCTAAACTGCCTAACCTACCCTAGACGTGTTTTTGCACATGCGTCGTTTCACAGTCAAATGCAACGAATACGACGGCATATGCATCATTTACGATGCACCGCATTTGCTTAATTACTTTTCAAACACCTAAAACTACGTGCAAAAATAATTTTCAAGAGTTTGTTTTCGGGTACATATTGGTGGTCCTACGTCGGCTGGCCTCCTGAACGTCCAGATCCGATAACCACGATGCACAGCGTATGGAATGGGTGCCATTTTCGTCAGCTACTCAGAGCAAATCTCCTCTTTTTCAAACTCCTCCGGGTGCAAATGAATTAGGTTTAGCCCTAATTCCTATTTATAGGTGGGTTTCAAATGGCATTCCTTCTGACCTAATCTATTGGCCGCGTAACCTTTCAACTTCAAACGACTCGTATTCGTCTGTATCAACTCCAAATTCAATTCCGTCAACTTCGTAGAATTTTTTACTATCAAATTGACTTATTGGGAATATTTCCTGATTTTTTTGAAACTTTCAAAAATTTGTCAATTTTCCCGAGGGGGCATACCTTAACCTGTTTCATGTTGGGGCACGATCGGGGCATATTTTCTTTGACACAACACTGTACCAACATTGTATCAAAGAGGGGCAAACTGTAGATACCGAAAATTGGTCTAGGCTTGCGAGTACACATTTGACATAATTTTCTATAGTCTGTGGTCTTGATTAAATAATGTTTATTATTTAATTAACTTTTCTAATACATATTTCCTCTATTAATTAAATACCCCTTTTTAATTAATTCATTAATTCATTATTAATCTTTATTCAACTTGATTAATTAAATAAATCATATTTATTTAATTATGTTGCGAACTAATTAATTTTTCCCCCTTTATCTATCAATTAAATAATTTATTATTTAAATTACCCCTTTGTCATACTTTTCCAACTATGATTAAATATCTTTGTTTACTTATTCATTTAACCCCCTTTATCTATAATTAAATATTTATTATATAATTATTTATATTATCCTTTTCAAACAGTCAAATTAAATAAATTACTTTATTTATTTAATTAAAGTCTCTTATTTTCGAATGTTGAATTAAATTAACATTTAATTCATATTTAATTATTTATGTCACATTCCTCTATCATTCAGTTATCTAATTCATTCACTCACCTTCTGACTCGAGATCTATTTTTAGTTCTCCAGTTATCTTTGAATTCAACACCTGTTTATCTCTACGAGAAGACTCTCCGTTACAACTAGTCGATTAACTAGTTATAACTTTTGTTTGCATTCGAATGCATTAATCTTCGAGTTCCAACTTTGGCTTTTGCATACAAAGTCTATTTCTTCTATTTTTGAAGATTAAGATCTTGAACTTGTGTTCTAACTCACATTCTAACTTAGTCTCTATCTTCAGTCTTTTCTGAACTCGTGTTCTAACTCACGTTCTATCTGAGATAGAACTCATATCTCATGGCATTCATCAATCTCATCCATCAATCTCTCTTTCAATCTGAGTCGATCGTTCGAAAACCCAAAATCTATAAAATGGTCTATCAGTATTATTTTTCCTCCTCTCGAAATCATACACTTTTGAGAAGAGACTTATCTTCGATATTTTGCTTAGACACTCGACAAAGTTATACTTGTATTCAAACACAGAAATCTGAGGGCAAGAATACTGAAAAGCCAAAATGGAGAAGAACAATCAAGATAATTCGAAGGGGTGAACGCATATTCGGTGAGAGTTTTCCATTAATTTGTTTAGTTTGTTTAGTTTATTTCTTCGTTCTTTGTTGTTTGATTTTAGATTATTACTTAGATTAGGATTAACTTTGTTATTTTAGTTGCAAATTACTCATCATTCGAAGATACATCTACTTTTAATCTATTGTTACACTAATTTTAAAGCTCTTACATCACTAACAAAACCAAAGAGATCCTTATATTTATGCCATACTTGTCTAGGTGTAGTGCATGCCTCAATGTAGAAGAATAAGGACTCAAAAACATGCATAGCAGTCAACCCCATAGCCTCATAGCACTTGTTCCAATGTGCAAATCTCTCATATTCCCTAGGAAAATCAAGTTGTTTTGAGCACCCAAGGTAACCCATGATCCCCTAGACCAAAGCAAACTTTGCATCCTCACCTTTCATGTGTGATAATTATGAGTAAGAACCTCAAATATTGATTCTACCATTAGAGCCACAAACACAAATTGAGAAAAAAAGGAAAAATAACTGATAGAAACTCCCAAAATATGATTCTCAAATGAAAAAGAAGCCTCTCCAATCAAATAGACCTTCTCCAAGTAGCAGTATGTCCAAGTAATCAAGTAGATGCCATAATTTACAAAAACTCAATGGATTGTACCTAGGTCTAAATCTAAAAAAAGTGCGTGGAAAATGATATAGCTCTTAATCACCTTCGCAATGTCGTTAGAATCTCCAAAATTTGATAATCTAGCGAAAAGATGCTAGCTCGAGAGTCCAAAAGGAAGAATTGACTTCAGTTGGCAATAATTTGTACCTGCAACAAAATCTGGCAAAAATATCTACACCACTGCGAAATATGTGAAAACAATTTTTTGTCAATATCTCGTTTGCAAAATTTTGATACCTTGGCAAAAAGTTATGGAAAAATAAAAAAAAATGCCTAATTTGGGCTTGGCAGGCTAACTAGGTGCAAAAACATAGCACCCTCGGGCGCTAGCCCCTAGTCCTTAATATGACTAAGGGCACAGGGGGCGAAAATAAAACCCGTCACTAGGCAAGTGACAAGGCAACGAAGCTAGGCGACGAAGGGAGGTCGACAATGCCAATGGTGCCTCTGATAGGCGATAGCCCCTAGACTTTGATAAAACCCGACGTTGAAGAATTTGGTGCTCGACACTGAATAAAGGACCTCTCGTTGGCGGATGAAGACAAGTCCAATGGTTGGTGAAAGGGGATCAACAGATGGTGAAGTGGGCCAACAAGAAATAAATGTAGGTCGGTCGATGAGTACAATCGACAAAGCAATGAATGTTGGAAGGGGCCGACAAAAATTAAACTTGCAAACCACGGTAAATACAACCTGCATAAGTGGGTGGTTGGGTGGGAACCACTCCACAATTACATGTGTGGAGTGGCTGACGTGGTGTTGGATGGCGTGGTTTATTGGGTGAATGAGGTGGCTTCAACGTGGCTTGATCGCTAGCATTTGTAATCATGATTTGATGCAGTGCAACCTGATGGGTCTTTTCAAGGGGATGAATGCATGCTTCACGCCTTGTGGCATTTGGTGTTGGCTAGTACGTTCCTTAAAGCACTCATAATCAAGTGGGGGGACAATTAATCAAGACTTTTGTGAGTTGTCATTCTGACAACCCTTTGGTTTTCTCATTGTCAGGGTCAAATTAAATTTGGCAATCTTTCCTAAATTTTCTATGGCAAGGTTCATCCTGCAAGTGTCAACGAAGGAATTAGATACTGGCAGTATGGACACACCAATCTAGCTCCTTAGCTCCAAGCATCAAATGGCCTTTCTTGGCCCGGTGACATCACTTCAATTGAGCCAGATCATTCATCACACTGATTACCTCACGTTTGCAATGATAAAGTGCATTACTGGGAGGGCTTCATGGTGGGCGCTAAAGGATACAAGTTGGACACCAATATCTCTTTGAGGATCTTGGCAGGTTTGTTGGACTTAAAAGTCCCGAAGGTGGAGGCGAAGGTGATAATGCAACTATTGTTTAGGAAGGATTTGTTGGTTGGGTTGGAGGAGACTCTGGCTACAACTTTCCTAGGAAATGGTATCCCCTATTTGCGTGATTTGGAGCTTCTGGCGGGCCCGGATGCACTGGTTAAATTATATCCTTTTTTATTGGATATTAATGGCTTGGAGCTGATAGAGCATCACCAACTAGCAACCATGGGGGTGGAGTTCCTGAGGAAGAAATATCGTCTGGTGGTAGTCCAAAACTCGACATGGAAATATGAATTTAGAGTCTTTGCATAGAACAATGTATGATAAATGGTCTGGGTGTTTGCTTTAATGTTTAGTCAGGTGGGGTGGTTGGACCTCTAAGTTGGTTGGTATGTTCAATTTGGCATCAGTCATAGTTTAAAGTTCTATTTTGTTTGATACTACATAATGGTGCAGGTTAGTTGTTTTTGGGTACAATATTGACCCTGCGTGGTCATTTTGGGAAATAGTTTGGTTTGGTAAACAATGGCAATCTTCCTCTGCCCCACAGTCATGGGCATGAAATGTAATATCTTTTTTGATAAATCAATACAATACTCCAACTTACCTATCAAAAGAAATACGACCCACAGAAAAATTAAAGCCTCTGTCAAAATTTTAATGCCCCATCCAAACAAAAATTTTGCCATAGAAAATAAATACGCCTACCTTTTTGAAATATACTGGTCAAAATTCTACAAAAAAAAATTCGTATGGGGTGGGGGAGTATATTTTTTGCCCACAAGATTGTACAAATTCTATCAACTACTAGAAAAAACCTTTGGCAGCTCTGGGAATAAAGTTGTTGAGTTTTGATGATTTGATAGGCATTTTAGGGGTTTTTGGACCTCTCGAACACAATGGCGGGATCAAATCTAACTCAATGTCCTTCAAAAATCAGCTGCCTCCCAGATGACGACAACTAGCTTGTAATGAAAACCCTCGAACTCGTAATGAAAATCTCCTCAGCTCAACTCTCCAATACAAGATGGACTTTTCAAAGCCTATGCTCTTATACCATGTTGGAAATATTGATGAAAAATGAACCCAATTGAAGTTATGCACTATGCAAAGGATCAACCATCAAAGAAACCATCCACAAGAAAGTGTTGCAACATGAACATGAAGATAGATGATTGATCAAATGATGATCTATGATAATATTGAATTGATCTAAAATGATTTACAAATGTATAAGCACCTTGTATATATAGGCAACGTGAGATGATGTAGGATAACTACCCTTGATACAAACATTAAATGCCTAATGCAAATAATAAATGCATGAGATAATGCATAGGAAAACTACTAAATGCCTAGATGACTAAAAGTAAATAATGAGACATGGTCCCATTATAACTAACTTCTAGAAATGACAACTATGATAACTTTACTCCTAAGTAGACTTATTAATGTGAATATGTCCTCACTAATGATTAGTTAGGAAATAACACCATTCACAACAACACAAATCCTCACTTCACATCTTCCACCTTGACACATCCCTAATGAGAAAACCACTTTGATACCATTTAATGCAAATGAGATCAAGGGGCCTTGTCAAGTATTTAGATCATGCAACCTAAACATACTTCTTCACACCACAAAAGACAACATGCTTTATTTTCTATTATAATTTCATTAAACAAGGGTTTTTTGGAGCTTACATAACAAAACACAACCATTAACAATACAAGTTTGACCTTATTACTCTCCAAAATCGATACTCCTCGAAGGCCTCTAAAATGAAGACAACAATTCCCTTTTATATTTCAAGCTTTAGGAAGTTCATTGGTTCTAGTATCAGGGGAGTATAGAAACTGAATTGTTGCAAAAATGAAAATTTTAGTAGCAAGTGGAATTTTCGCAAACCAATAGCAAGTGGAAGTTTTGCATGTTCAATTCACTATCGATTTCTTGCAAATACCCAATTTGCTATTGGGTTCCCACAAAAAAGTTGGTTCACTTGAAATACCCCATGGTACCTATTGATGTCACAAATACTTTATTTTGTCCTACGAGCAAAAGTTTTGTTGCTTATCAAACTCAACCTTTTCGTCAATGCACTTGTTTGGTTTAGTAGCATTTTCCTACAAACCCACTTGGCCACAAGGTGCCTGCAAACTCCAGTTGGATGTGAAGTCTCCAAAAAAGTCAAATAGGCAAGAGATTCCCACAAATGTAGAAAAACCCATCGATATTGGTTGTGTAGGAAAATTCATTGGAACTAGTTGTAAACAAGTTGGTTCAATAATAAATCTTTGCAATTTTGACAACAAACCAAAAACCGAAAAGTCTAATAGTAGATCAAAAACCTGCAAGGTCATAACTTCGTCAATTTCTAACCAATTTTCACAACTCTAAACTGTAGATACCCATTAAGCTCTCCTATTGAGTGATGTCCTACATTTTACCAATTTTTCTCTAAAACTTCCCCTAAAACAACAACCCAAAACCAACAGAAACACAATAAATTGAAAGCAAAACTTAAAGAAATTTTGGTTGATGCAAGATTGCCCTTGCAACCAAGATGCTCCTACATTAGTTATCTTAAATTTATTTTTCTAATACACTAATTGCATGTGATGTGACATATAAGAATGAATAGGCTCCAATATAATTGATCCAAATCATGCACAAAATCAGTGGACAATACACCAATGAGAGGCTAGGCATATTATATGTAGCAATTGCTAAACAAGTACTATGCAACAAGAACAATTACTGAAGCTAAAAAATATTCTTTATTCAAAATCAAGAGGGCTTATACAATATATGGCAAAATCTATGGAAAATATGCATGCCTACAACTCTATTTTATTGATTCCAATTCAACACATATATATACAATTTGTACATCAAACTAGAAAACTTACTAAAAATAGTAACTATGGTTTGATACAAAAAATGTACTTGAAAGTTAAAAATAACAATTAGATGAGTACAAATTAACTTAAAAAATAAAACTAGTAAATCATTTAATTTTGGCATCTCAACTTTGTGGAGTCATGGCTCTTAACCTGCTAGGTGAAAATCAAACATCAAATTACAAAGAGAATTAATCATTCACTCCTCTAAGGAGTGAAAATGTTAGAAACACTCCAAAGGCCTCCAAAAACGAGGATTAAGATGTAGAAAATATTTAAAAAATTACATTTCTAACATTTCCTAGATTCAGCCTTGCAAATACCCCTCAAATGCTCCTGGATCTCAATTGGATCAAAAGAACATTGCAAGGCCATTTGCCTTTCTTATATGGTCAAGGTTATCCATTCTCTTATTGATAAAATTTCTCAAATTAGCTTTGAATATGTTCATAGAGAACATAACAAAGAAGCAAATAAGCTCAGCTAATATTAGTGTTAGCCCAAATCCTAGAACTCTGTAGATATGGAATAATCTTGATGAGTAAATCCATAATGTGTGATATTGCTATCAGGGTTCAACCGTGTAGTTTACGAGTCAAACTCATTGACCCATGTTTCATGAGTAGTGGTTCACAAGAACCCATCTCTGATGATAATGAATGGTCCACTTAACACTCATTGCATCTAGGTGATGCTCACAAAGGTGAAGCACTGGGCCTTCCCGGGAGGTCGCCCATCCCAATACTACTCCAACTCAAGCGCGCTTAACCACAAAGTTTTCTCTAAGGTTAAGCCCCCTTAGCTTTCAACCCCATTTGCAAAACCTTCAACAAGTGTTGTGCCTTATGAACCATTCATTATAGAGCCCCTTTAGCTCATCAATTGATAAGTAGGAGGTATTTTCCACAGTGTGTCAAATTGCGATATTGCTATCAGGATTCAACTGTGTAGTTTACGAGTCAAATTCATTGACCCATGTTTCATGAGTAGTGGTTCACAAGAACCCATCTCTCTTGATAATGAATGGTCCACTTAAACACTCATTGCATCTAGGTGATGCTCACAGAAGTGAAGCACTAGGCCTTCCCGGCCAGTACTACTCCAGCTCAGCGCACTTAACCACAGATTTTTCTCCAAGGTTAAGCCCACTTAGCTTGCAACCCCATTTGCAAAACCTTCAGCAAGTGTTGTGCCTTATGAACCATTCATTATAGAGCCTCTTTAGCTCATCAATTGATAAGTAGGAGGTATTTTCCATAGTGTGTCAAATTGTGATATTGCTATCAGGCTTCAACGAACTTGCACATAATTTCTACGCATGAAATGAAAGTTGCATTCTCAGCACATACAGTCCTATGATAATGTACCTGCCAACTTGTTTCTGAGTATAGTCTTCTCCCCCATATACCACACCAAAATCCAACAAAAAGTGACTCAGTAACATATCTAAAGTAAATCCAAAATCCTTGATATCAAACGCATCATATATCAGGTGTTGTAGCAACTTTATTGTAACCAATCAGTGCAGCATATTTCCTTACCAAAGCAGGATATACATAGCCGTAAAAGTTGAAAAAGAATTTGGAAACTCTGGCCTTAAAATTCCTAGAACTTTTACCTTGAAAAGAGGTCAAATCCGTTGGTGTCATTTCCAAAAAACACTTGATATTATATTGACATCTCTTCTCATAAAAAAAGATGTTCATCAAGGTTATCCATGCTGCAAATTTGAGTAAAAATTTCTCACTTTTTAAAACATCTTGAAGCTGCACTACAAAGTAGAGCCAGAAATTACTGTTCACTTACAAACTTCCTACCGTACATCGGCTAGCCTGTTAATTATAAGCAGATTTCCTACAGCATATTGGACTCCTTGTGGAACAATGTATTGGATCTTCTATTTTGTTCAGCTTCATATTAAATTTGCGGTGGGCCAATGACAGAAATTGGAAAACCTATTTGTAATAATATAAGCACATTAAAGCTTGTGACAGTGTGCAGAAAGCAAAGTACTTTACCCCAAAAAAGCCAGATTTGAAATTACTTGCATAATTTTGCAAAAATAGAAGAAAATTAAGGAAAGAGCTAGTGGAAATGAGTGAATAAGTTCATCACTTCTACCAGAAGCTTCTAATGAAAGGATAGAACAGCCATCCTTGGTGAGTCATATTTGGTCTGTGTTCCCAAGACAACTGTGAAATTGGTTTTCAAGGGTGGTGACAGAAATGTTGTTATGAGAGCATGTAAAAGCAACTCCAATGAAATGGGAAAAAGCTTGCACTCTGGAGAAAACAGTGGTGCACCATGAAACTGCTAATTTGTGATATTTGGTTAAACTCCTAGTGTTAGTTATTAAATAGTCAGCTCTTTGAGCTTTCATGTGCCTTTCTGTTGGTAGTTTTATGTACTCGTTTGTGACGCATTTTGTAGATTATCTATTTCAATACAATGAATACATTAAAAATGTTGAGCACATGTAAGACATTAAATAGTTTTTCCCCTCCTCGGAATAGAGAAAAGCATGAAGCAACTCATACCCTTACATTTGTCAATTATCCAAGAATTTGATTCCAAATCAATTCATAAGCTCAAGAAGACAACTTTCGAAGGTAATCATAGCATGTTTTTGTCATTTGGACAACTTGCATCCAGTATGACTTGCAGCTAATACATTTTCTCGCCAGCCTCTTTTGTATTCTCAGCATTTCACACTCACCTCTCAAAGCATTGAAAACACATTCTGTTACAAACTTTACCCTAATTAATTTTACTTCAGTCATCTTAAAAAGAATACCTTTCTGGATAAGCTTGTCCCTTCATTCCCTGTTCACCTACAAATGGATGATACATGCCAACGAAAAAAATCCTTGCAATTTTCTGCCACCTTTTTTTAAGGCTTTTTATCTAGTTTCTTTTGCAAACTCTGCATTTGATGATGCAATTGCAGCACCTCAGCAGAAACATCAGCAGCCTTCATATCCTGCCGAAAATTGACAACATCTTGCTCAACTAACTGCATCTTTGCTTCCTGCTCCCTTATTATCAGAGACAATGAACCTATATCCACAGCTTCCAACCACTGACTGCAAGAAAGAGACTGCAGAGCACATAACTTATCATGTCAGAAGCCCTCTTATTTACAACATCATCCCTCTGGCAGTGCACTCTTCTATATGAACAGCAGAGCAAATGCAAGTTGCAAATAGAAACAGAACTCTCTATAAATTAAGAAAACCATCGACAAGAGCAGGAAAAACTCTCATAAACAAAATTTTTATCTTTAAAAATAAGTAGCATCACAAGACTGCTCAAACTCATAACAAGCAACTCTTGAGAAGCATCAAGTTAAGGGAGTTTGCACAATGTAAGAATTGCATTTCTATAATGACAAACATGAAATGCTGCAACTAAACCCCAGCACTGTTGAATTATAACAAACAGCTGCAAGTGACAAGCATTAAATAACAGATTTCAGATACATGCATGATATGATTGAAATTTGAGAGTAATTATCAGAAAAAATCCAAAAATTTCTGCCTCCCATATAATCTCACAAACGTAGTTGTGTGAAAATCAGAGAGTAAATTCAATGATACACTGTCATAGTTTGAAGGTGGCACATATTCTCCTCCAAAAGATGAAAGTTTACAAGCACCAGTGTGTCACTCTCCAAATACATGCAAAGACAATTAAACCATTACACATTATATCAAACTCAAAATCATTTCTTTTGCAGAAGAACCTGACACCTCTAGTTGAAGTCACTAAGTCAGTAAGGCAACTACCCACAAATGCTATTTAAATAAGAAACTGTAGTTCTTTGCCTTTTGGGGAAAACAAAGCCCTGGTTATTTACAAAACTGCAGCTATCTAGGGATGTCTACAATATATGTAATTCTGGTGATATAGCTTATGAAACTCGGCCAGCAGAGAAAGATGGACTGTAATGGCAAAATGAAACTGATATTCTATAAAAGCTCACCTATGTATACAATTAGGATGGTAGTGTAGAATAGAATACTAGATGATCAAGTGCATGTTACACATTGAAGTGCTGCTGCAGGAGCTAGTGTTTTGATGAATTTGGAGAAACTCCATTTATTCCTACTTTTTGAAATTGAGGTGCAAGAATTCTCGCTGAAAGACTAACAGAGAATCAGAAACAGGTACAGAAGAAACATTCCTAAGAGGAGAATAAGTTTCACAGTGAGTCAAGTCTCTCAGACCATCATTTAATTCACCCATGCAAAGAGCAAGTTTCTCTTCAACGTTAGAGAATTCAACTATAATCTGCTATATTTTACACATCTGTAAGTTAAAAGGGAAGTAGGAAGAAGTAAGTAGTTAAGAACACATAAGAGAAGGCATGTCAAGTAGATGTGTCTAAAGCTGAGTTAGTGTATGGTGACTTATTGCACTTTCACATGATTCCATGAAATTCTTGATACAAACCTTAAGGAACTCAGTGGCATGCCTAGTGGTGTAGGAGTAAAAATAGGCTAGTCTTGCATTAAACAATAATAGGAAATTCTACATGAATTATATATTCTTCTCTGATGTGACTAATAGAAGCCATCATGCATCATATCAAACTGTACAGATTAATACACTATCCTATAAATTGTTAGTGTTTAGATCAGAAATGCAATAAGCAGAAAACTCAACACATAAGACAAATGAACACAGCAGTTTACCCTGGGAAAACCCTCCTACTTGAGGGAGAAAAACCCAGCAAATAGATCTCTTTATAAATTAGAGTAATAACAGCAGAACTCTGCTTACAGATCAGGCCCTGTTATACCCAAAATGAAATTTTTGGCATTCTGCTTAAATTGAGCTAAACAATGTAAAAATGCCATCGAAAGTATGTTTCAGGTCAAAACAAATATGAAATCTTTGAAGGTTTCTGTCAAGGAACCTATGGTTAAAATTTTGAAAAAATGAAAATTAGGGTTTTACACCCCTATTTTTATGGAATCCCTAAAAAATAGGACCTTCCCAGAAATGGTTGAAAATAATTCTGATAGGATTAATTGCCTTCACGATCACACTGATCAAGTCAGAATTATCAAAAATTATGTTTTACTCTGGTGGGTCTATTTCTATTTTTCAAAAGCTAGGAGCTTCGCAGCCATTAATGGCAGATTGGCCAGTACCAGGTGCTGAAAGCTAAACCTCAAAAGCTTCAACCAAGAAGCCATGGCGACAAAGGATGAAAAGATGTTGTTTCAACGGAGGAGATTCTCAAAACGGAAAACGCCAAAATTTGACTAAGTCTGGAAGGTGCGCGTTTTGTCTACCAAGGCAAAACACAGTCTACAAGGTGAAAAGGCGCCCCTCTTGAAGAAAGGCGCCCTTGGATCTCAGAGGGCAAATGAAATCATTTGGCATCTTCAACTCAGTCATCCTCTTCACTCTCATGCTGGCTCGACAACGAAACAATCAGCAAAATCATCTAATTCAGGTATCATTGACCAACCGTCAGCAAAGTATGGAGGATCCATCAACGACACAGATGCCAAATCAGAGAGCTTCAAGGCAAAAGCGCCCCTGCTTGCCAAGGGCGCCCCTCAGTTGCAGGCACCAGATGAATCCATAAGCTGCAGCTCTATACATGATATCTTTCCAACTTCCTCTCAGCTACGTGATCAATCTAACAACAAGTCCATAAGACACACCAGACGATCACGAGTTGAGATCAAGCAGAAAAAGCCAAAATTGAAGAATTGGAAAGATAAGCCAAAAAATGGCTGAGGCATGGCTAAAAGCGCCCCTCTTGAGGAAAGGCGCCCTTTCTTGAAGGCATCCAGATTCAACTAGAATCTTCACTGCCTCCCAAGACGACCTTCTCAGCTATGACCTATCTCGTCAACGAGACTATCAGCAAGAACTTCCGACAAATCAATCAACTGATGGAGGAGGTCAAAGTCTGGTAGTTCACAGCCAAGATGAAACCAAGCAAAAGCTAAAAGCGCCCCTGCTGGCCAGGGGCCCAGGGGCGCCCTTTAGTTTGAAGGACCTAAAACTGCCAGCTTCAACTGAGAAGTCAGTCATCCTGAGAAAGACCGAGCTGGCTACTCGATGCATCGTCAAGTAGAGTCATCTGATTCATCTAAACATCGAAAACGTCAGATCAAAGCAAAGAGGGTTTGAAAAGGTCAAAACGAAGAACAAGTCAATGAAAATTGACTAAGGCATTGTCAAAAGCACCCCTCTCAAGGAAAGGCGCCCTTCTTTCTGAAGGCCTTAACTCAGTTTTCTGAGTTAATCCCTCTCAAGCATATCTCATCGTGTTGATCCTACCTCAACAACAGAACTGCCAGCCACTGCCTGAGATCAACTGAGCAACCTGAATCAAAGATCAAACAGGAGCACTTCAGCTTGCAAAATGAACGAAAATGATCAACTTCAAGGATGGACGCCTAAAAAAGTCAAAGCAGAAATGTTGACTTGAGTTAGCAAATTTGGAGCCAAAAAGAGACCAAACACTCCACAATCAGTGGAAATCATCTTTTGGAACTCCAAATCAGGCCTGAATGATGAGTTATCTTCCATACTTTGTGGATCTTAACCCTAATCACCTTATAATCATGCTAGGCGTCCCTTTTCCTCATTATTCTTTTTGCAGGTTGAAGGATAAAACATCAAGTAGCTCCCAAGAACAAGTTTTCAAGATCTGGCAGGGGTTTTGGACGGATCTTCAATATTTTTGAAGATCATTGGCAGTAAAAGTATTCTTCTCCCAAGATTGCTTCCAGAGACAGATTATTGCAAAGTGGCAGTTTATAACTTCCAATCCATCTTCTGTCTACTTCCTCTATTTCTGTCTATATTTTTTTTGCATGTCACAGGAAACGACAGATTATCACAGATCTGGCCAACTGGGTATGATCAGCACAACTTTTTCAACAAAACCCATATGGTAGATTTTTCCAGAAAAAGTATCTCTGCTGCCCCTATTTTTTAGGGTTTCCAAAAAAAGTCATAATATTGAAAAACAAACAAACTGGATTTGTTTGGCTTTGAAGCACGAACAAAACCCATGTGTTAGATTTTTCCGAGAAAAAACACTTTCTGGTGCCCCTACTGCCTCTGCTACCAATGGGCTTTTGCATGCCAAGGAAAAACTCATTTTTCCGAATTGCTGACGATCTGGGTTTGTCTAGAAAATCATTCTTAACAAAACCCATGTCTCAGAATTTTTCGTAAAAACTACCCCTGGCGAGGCTATTTTTAGCAGTTCCAGAAAAGTGTCAGAACAGGGTCAAGTGCCCAGTCAATATTCAAGGTTTTCAGAATGCAGTACTCTCAGGTACAATACAAGACCAAAACGGTCTTATAACATGATTACCTGAAAACGTCTGACATAGACTTATGGCAGAAAAATCCAGAGGTCAGTTCTGAGGATTTGGAGGGCATGAACCAAATCACGTTGCAAAACATTGAAGAATCCGGTTTGTTTCAAGCAGCATCTAGTCCAATCACCTTACAAAGCATCAAGCTTGTAACTGCTTGCACAAACCATTACAACCCGACTACAAGAGAGATCCTGTCAGTAGACGGGAGGTGATTTGCAGCTTGAAGCCGGTGGACATAGAGACTTGTTTTGCAATTCCACCATGCCCTACCAAGAAGGTCATATCAGTGACAGAATGCGAAAAGGCATTCGAGGCTTCGAAGGATGAGTGTTCGGTTATAATGGCTGAACGTTGGCTGAAAACAAAGAGAACCAGCTTGCCCAGATTGGTTGGTAGAGGAGAATTCAAAGATGAGTACGAAGTGCTAATCACCCTACTTAGTAGAATCATTGGACAAGAGGAGGGAAAATCCTTCTAGCCGTGGATGTTCTACATTATTGGCAAGGTAATCAGCAGGAAAGAACGTTACGACTAGGCCTCCCTAATCAGTGATACACTCCACCAACAATTCACCGGGTTTCTAGAAGAGCACCGTTTCCACATGTGTTCATACCTGGTCTACCTGATAGCCTTCCAAGGCGATTTCAGAACATTAAACATTGTGGGAACCTTGGGTGTGCAAAAGGTACAAGAGTACTTTCCTCGCCTAAAGTTCACTCTAACGGAAAGACACTTCAAAAAGATAAATGACCTTTTTACTATGCACACCGTGCACGAGCTAGACCATGAGATGCACGTGCGTATTTCACCAGCAGCTAAGGCAGCAATGGTGGACTGGGCGGATTGGTTCATCCAATTCCCCACTTTCACCTACATACACGTGTATGGCTACAATGGCCACCCCGCCATGATGCCACGCTACCCCTTAGATAGGGTAGTGTTCATGGAATTCCTGAGGCAATTGGCCGAGGTTCACTCTTACCTTCGCATAAAGAAAAAGACTGCTGCAAACTTTCCTTTTCAGATGGGACTCTATAGATGCAGGACTACAGCCGATGCAAGGTTGATAAGCCAGGAAATAGTGAGATTTAATCTCAAGTACCTCATTGACAGGAGGCCATCCTATGACCCCAAAGGCATCTTCGCAACTCACCTTGAGCAAAGATCACATGAACCTTTCATGGAAGATTTTTGGGTCAACTACGAGGATGAGTTCGAAGTGAGAAGAAGGAACCATAGCAGATTCAAGCTCTCGCAGATTGCAGAATTCATGTCAGAGGACATCGAGGGCTTATCTGAGGACGAAGAAAAAGTCATTCTTTTTTCCTTCTTCACGGGTCTAGTGGATTCACAACCACTCGGCAAAGTAGACCGGTACGCGAAAGAGAGTACGTCCACTGAGGAAAGAACGGGTAGAGTAGTTCGACACAGTCAACTCTACCTGGACAGTAAAAGGACAAGGAAGGTAGTACTTCCCCGATCAGAGCCGCCAGCGGTTCAGTTTACACTACCTTCCACGTCTAGGAGGAAACCCAGACAGAAGAAGATGAGCTTTCCTCCAGAAGGAATGCGGATGTCAGGGAGCACATGGGAGAGAAAAGGAATTGCCAGCACAAGCCGGCAAGAGGTACAGGTGGAGACAACCACCAATTTACCTGAGACAGTTGAGACCGCTGCAACTACACAAGAACCAGTGATTGAAATAATCGTTGTAGAGATGGAAACCATTGTAGAAGAAGTTGCAGCAGAAGCGGTGCCAGTGATAGAAACAGAGCCACCAGCTTCACCACCATCACAGAGGTCGCAGAGTCCTATTGATTTGGACTCGCCACCACAAAGCATTGCCACGGCATAGTCTCGTTCTTCCAGCATTCAGGGGGCCTATGTTCCTCCTCCCAGCGATGCTAGCCGAGATTCTATCTGGCTGGAAAGCTTGCTTGGGAGGAAGAGGGAGAGACCTTCTTATCAGTTTGACTTCTCTAAATTCCATCATGTCCCACAAGACATGCCGCAAAGAAGTTGAAGAAGCAGACACATGTAGAGAAGAATGCAGAGAACGAGGTTATCATAGAGACTGCTGCCCCACCTGAAGACAAAGACATACATAATGTGAGGGTTGAGGATTTCACGCTTTCAAAGGTGAACCTTGGAAAGACCACTCGACAGGTGGAGGCAGACCTTCTTGGAATCGCCTCAGCGAGTGTCAAAGAAAGGATGACAAAGGATGGACAAGACAAAGCAGCCTTGAAGGCTGAAATCCGTCAGCTAAAGTTGTACATTTCTAGTTTGATACATGACACTCCAAACTCCTCGGCCTTGCCTCAAGGACTATTGGATCTCCCAGCTGAAAGAAACCATCATCAATTGATTACATACGGCAAACACTTGAGACGTCAAATGGATGAGTTTGTCGTCAAAGGATGGTGTGTGTTGACAGAAGCATATCAGCTGAGAGACAAGGCACATGGACTTAGATCAGAAATCCAGCAGTCGGATGTGAAGGCAGCTCAAGAGAGGCCAAGAGAGGAGGCAACATTTGCTGATCTACAATAGGCATATGAATCAATTACAACCACTGAGAACAAACACCATCTCTTTGAGTGGAAAGAACAGGTGGCATACAAGGTGAGAGCCTACGATGCCAATTCAATGGAGCTGATTGATTATAGACGCTTTGTTGCCAATATTATCAACTTCGCAAGAACGTTGGTAATATCCTTCCCTGAGTTAGAATATCAGCGAGAAGGAGGAGAATATGTTGAGCTTGAAATAGTACAGACACAGTTCCAAGATGTCATCCGATCTTCATTCCTTGAAGATCCCGATGGTTGCAAGTTAGCCAAAATTGCAGCCATATCTATCTAGTTAGATGAAGCAGCTGCCCAATGCATAATCTATCAGCAGCAGCTTACGACGGGTGAAGAAATGCTTAGACGCCACATAGTCACCTTGAAAAGCATTAATTGCCCGGGGGCCGAAGAGGTCAATGACTGGATAGAGACTGTTGACCAGTGGTGAAGAGGTGTAAAGCACCAAGGAAGGACGTCCTACCCTCCAAATAGCATTAATGATGACTGAAGTCAACTTGATGCCCCTTTCCAAGTTGACTCCAGATCTCCACAGATCATGCATGTCAGATCCCACTAATCTAGGATGTCTATTTGACTCCCACAATTTGTGGATCTCAGATCTCCTCAAAAGGTGGATGTCTATTTGGAGACACATATGTAATTATAAGTTCACTTTTAGTTAGGTGTCAGTCAACTGAGGTAGACTTCCAATTTGACTTTTGTTTAGTTTCAGTTAACTGAAGTAGATTTCCAGTTAACTGTTTGCTCACCTACTTTTAGACATAGAAATAAATCTTGTTGATTGGCAAGAACTGTTTGTTAACTCAAGGAGATTTTAGGGTTGCCTACTCCTTTGAGTTTCTATAAATAAGAGCCTTAGGTTCTTTATTTGTTTAACCTTTATTTGCTAGCAAAATTGCTGCGCCATTGTTGCCAGAGTTAGCTTGTTTATATCTATTCACTCTTGGATGAGAGTTCGTTGGTTGATCGTAATTGTGCATGATTTCGTGCCTTTGCTGTCCCAACCTTTGTAATTCTTTGAAGAACCTTGAAGAAATAAATCAGATGGTGCAAACTTGCTTGATCTAATTATTTGAGTTATTCAAAGTCTTGTTTTTAAATAGTGTGTTGTTTCAATCTCCTCCTTAGACAGGTGTCGTCGCCTCCTTGGATATTTTGTCATCAGTCATTATCGTTTGATGTTGTTTAATGATCTATCTTGCAGCCTACACTTTGGACAGGTGTCGTCACCTCCTTGGGAATCCTGTTAGAGAGGCCATCGTTCTATGTTGTTTCCAGTAAGCTGTTTCCAAGCCTACACCTCAGATAGTCGCAGATCCAGTTTACTGTAAGAGAGTGTTTGCTTGTATCGAACCCTATCTTGGTATATATCCGAAGGTTCAGAGTAGTGTTACAAGACTCGCCCAAACTCGGCGAGTACTCGCGAGTCCCGAGGCGGGTGACCCTAAACGAGTCCCAGAGACTCGGCTGCCGAGTACTCGCCGAGACTCGCCGGACTCGCCGAGTCTCGTGCCCCAAACTCGGCCATTTTGATTAAATTTTTTTTTTAAAAATTGCATTCTTTTTTTTTCAAATTTTTTAAATAAATGGTGTGCGCCATGAAGGTTTGTGTGGTTTTGAAGGTCTTCATTTGGGCTTGGTGGCGGGGGCTCCGCCCCTCGACCCCGCCCTGTATCGCGACAGGGAGCGCGCCCAGGGCGCTGCCCCGGGACCCTGCGAGGGGCGCTGCCCCTCGACCCCGCTGGGGGCGCTGCCCCCAGACCCCTTGACCCCGTTGGGGCGTTTCCCCCAAACCCTCATCAAACTATAGGTCTAAGCATGTTATAGGCCAATGATGAATCATGATCATAAAAACCTACAAAATACATATCCCCTGTTGCAAATCTTTGCATCTTTCACAGTCAAAGCCATAATCAAGGATTATCTTGTTTCAAAATTCATACATTAGACAACAAAACATGCAGTCTTGAAGGCTTCAATAAAATTTTAATAATAAAATCCTCACTTGAATATACACACCAATCATTGAGACACAAGCAAATATCATGGCTACATCATCATCTAGGACCTAACTTAGACACTAGCGCATGACTTGTCATGATATTGGGATGAGTAATGCAAGCTCTTCTGAGCCATAGACTTATTTTTTTAGTTTTGATATTTGTTTTGATGCCATGGATTTCATATTCCATGAGTTTTGTATACATTTGACAATATTTATATATCTGAATGTGTTATTTCCTTCAGCTAAAATTTGCGTTTATACTTATGTGATCGATATATGTTTGTGTATAGGATCATAGTAGTTTCTATTTCATGATGTTATTGTGTATTTGAGGTTTATTCACTAAAGGGTGCATGAAACAAGCTTTAAATCCTTAAAAATCTCTAAATTTCAAGGGTTTTTCTATTTGCCGAGTCTTGGGCGAGTCTAGGCTCCGAGTCCGAGTCCGAGTCCGAGTCAAAAATCGGCTTGCCGAGTCCGAGGCGAGTCCGAGTCTTGTAACTATGGTTCAAAGCCTCGGCCATATTCCATTGAGACGGAGGATTCAAGTGATCCAACCAAATCCATTTCGCTCCTACGCCCTCATGCTCTATTTATCTTGAGGAGGTAGGATAGTCTAGAAGCTTAGTTAGTCGTAGTTAAGATCTGCAGAAACCAGAGAAAAAGCTTAGCTACGGCGCATTGGTTTATGCACCCTTGTGTCCTACCGCTGAGTAAAAAAGATAGGAATCTCAGTACACCCCGTTTTTACCAGTGTTCCACGGGGTTTTGGGGACGGGGACGAGGGGACGGCAGGGGACATGTTTCCGAGACGTGGGGACGGGGGACCTAAGTTTGGGAATGGCAAGGGGACGACGGGGGGACGGCGGCGAGGGGGCAGTAGGGTGTTGAAATACATATAGTACTTGAAAAAAAAGTTATAAAAAGATGTATAAGTATAAGAATTATACATCTTGGAGACAACTAGGAGTCCCCTAGACGTCTTGAGGACACCCAACGTCCTCAAAGTCCTATCAGCGTCTTGGAGACAGCGACACTAGTGGTGGGATGGTGGCGTTGGTGGTGGCCTAGTGGGGGGGAGACTTATACATCTTGGAGACAACTAGGAGTCCCCTAGACGTCTTGAGGACACCCAACGTCCTCAAAGTCCTATCAGCGTCTTGGAGACAGTGACACTAGTGGTGGGATGGTGGCGTTGGTGGTGGCCTAGTGGGGGGACGTCTCCCCCAAGTCCCCAAGTCTCCGAGACGTCCCCCTCTAGGAAACACGGGGTTTTTTGGGGGGGACGCGTCCCCGTGGAACACTGGTTTTTACAGTAGAAAATCAGCAAAGAGAGATCTTCCTCTCTATAATCCGAAGAGCATGTACTAACACACTTGCAATAGCTGTCCGTTTCCAATAAGCACTCCAGAGGTGCTAATTGAAACGCCAACAGGCCCTACACAAGGGCCAGTTTAATCCAAATAAAGGAGACACTTCTCCTGATGTAAAGTACAAGTCTGTTGCTAATAGATAGCAATCTGCTTCTTGAAGAGATGGCGAACTGCAGATAAGGTGCGAACTTCTTCTGCTGATAATGAAGCAAATGAAATGAATGAACTTCTTATAAAACTGATCTGCTGTTGAAGAGATGCGATCTGTTGCTTAGAGATGCGAATTTAAGAGAGAATGTTGTAATGATTGGATGAATGATCATCACCTTGTATATATATACCAAACTAGGCGACTCTTCATCTAGGTTGGCCTCTTTGATAAATAAAAATATATAAAATATAATTTGCGATAAGGCCAACTTGCCTTAATAATCATTTATTATTTTAATTTTGAGAGAAAAATATCTCCCGCCGCTATAAACATCAACATAAATAGGATCAATCATTATGTAGTGATTTCCACATAAAAAATGAGGAAATCCTAGGCAAATCGGCATTAAATTAGATGGTCTTATAATTTTTGGACTTAGGGTAAGCAAGAACCCACATTGAGTAAGTGATCTTCCTTGTGATTTATAATACAGCTCAAGTGGAGATTATGTGTCTAGACTACCACAGAAGAATAACCCACAAAATAATTGTTGCAAAGTCCCAATGAAGATTGTCTGGGAGTTGAATCTGAGTGAGAAGACAAATGACAAACTCCATATTGCCTACCTAACTATGTGGCATATACTAATTAAAAATTGCACGACAATTATTCAACCTCCAGCTTAGCAACATTACTTGAAGAGGCACACAAGTTTACCACATAGATCTTCTTTACATCACTGTGACTATCAAAAATGATGTAATTCATGCTTGCTAATCTAGGTTCAGAAGAACTGTCGAAATTAAACTTAATGTAAAGATGGTATGACAGCTTCTTTCTTTAACATCAATGTAGAGAAGAAAGTCAGAACATATAGCAACTATTGAAATCAGTTTGCTTGATACATGATGTCAAGTGATTTCTTCTTAGTAGAGTTAAAACCACAAATTTTCTGGGAAAGATGCATTAAGACAACTTAAGCAAACAATTTTAATTTTTCCAGTATCTGTTGGATACAACGACTTCTCTTGTTTCCTAGAAAACTAAAAACAGCATGGCTAAACAAAAAGATGTCATGAAACCTGTAAGAAATGAGCTAGCCTTTCTTCTTAAGGGGGTTTCTTGTAACTTGCACCCAAGCCAATTCTCAGCATGAAGAGATTAGTTGTTTATGTTTAACCTCACAAAGGGATTTTACCACTATTCCTTATTCATATTTATCTTCCACGAGAGTGGTGAGATAAATAGATCAACATTCTTCATTAGACATTGAATCCATACATGAATCCTACAGCAGGTGAAAGGGAAGGAGCTGCTCGCACTAGGGAGCGCCACATCATGAGAAGGTGGTGATAAAAATGAGGGAAGCTGGTTAGTGGAAAGGGCATAAGAAATTGACTCTGTGGAAGCCACTGGGAAGGGCATAAGCAATCACATTTGGAGCAACAACTCAAGTGGAGATCAATGTGGAATCTCTCGATTGCTTCCAATCAGTCAAAATCCTTTCAACACAAGTAGTTAATGAGAGGTCTAAGAAAATGCTAAAAGCATCAATATCTGTATCTGAATTTGAAGACATGGTTCTCTATGGCTTCAATGGTGATAACAACACCATCAGATTTTGGAAGGCAGTCCTTCATAAACTTATGGCTTTGATTGTCTGTAGTAAAAGCATAGTGAAAATAAGAGGCCAACAATTCCTCCTTTGCACAATATCCATGAAAACATAACTGAAATAAGCCTGAGGAAGGAAGAGCAAAACCTGTCCCTAAGATGCCATGGCAGAACCCAACTAGCCTACAAAAGGAAAAAAGACACTTGCAAAAACTTAACATAACTTCAAAAATTAACCATCAAATACGTTCATGATTTGGATCTTTATTAGGATACTGTTCTTAAGTTCAACTTTTTTTCTTTTAGAAATGGCTAATAGAAGTCATGAAGTTTAGGAAAATTTAATACTTCGATGGCCTTGCATAGATCTAGCTTCGTTCTTGTAGATGGTTTCTATATAATAATATATCCTAACTCTCATGGCCACCTATGGGCTTTAGGGCAGTGCACGTATTGTGAATATATCAACTACATGCTTAGTTTTCTAGTGTTAGGTAAGCATTATACAATCACAGTCACACAGGGTATAATCGTGTGCTGAAAATTCCCTGCCAATGAAATTCAATTATATGCATTATAAAAGAACAGAAATGGAAGTAAACATCATACAGAAGCAAACAAGCCCATAGTGGACAGACCACACGCTAATGGTAATTCGTTACAGACATAAAATTCTTGGAGGAAGCAAAGAAAATGCTTGCTAGAGCAAAAAAATAATAAGCCAAAAGCCTCCAAGGAAATTAAAATCTGATACAAAATATATGTGATGATATAGGTAAAGTCAATGAAAATGACAACATTGATAATTGTGTTGACAAAATACTAATCATACCAAATGTATCGGACTATGATGGAAATTTGAACTTTTTACAATGATGACTACGTAAAAGTGACTTTTGTAACGAATATTCACATGAACCAAGGAAAATTTCCTCTATTTTGATGGTCAAGATAGCTTATAGGTGGAGGTGAACCACAGGAAACCACATTCCAGATGCCAAGTTCCATTCCGCGGTATGACAAATCTAGATAAAACTTGTAAACATAGGACTACTAGGACTGCAAAGTACAATGGAATGAGCATTTGATAGGAGTGTGCATTTGATAAGATTCTTTGTCACCTCCACCCATTTACTTCTTGACTAATGGTAGTTAGGTGCCTGATCAAGGTGAGTTCACTAGACATCTCTACTCCTACAGTTGAGCCAGTCCTCTAGTTCATTGCTTTGTTGGGGCACTTGTCACCCTAACTTGTGCATGTCCAAAGTCTATATATTGTAGTCCATTTCATTTGTTTTATACACCTTGAATACATATTTTGTAATGTTTCTATTCTCATCTTGTTTGTATTTGAATTAGTGTCATCTTGCTATTTTATTGTTCCTAGGGTGATTTAATATTTTGCAAGTACTTTATTAAATCTAACATGGTATGAAAGAAAGGTAGTTTAGGTGATTTAAATCAATATACGACTTAGCTTTCTTTTACTTAAGGTTTATGGTCTTGCAAATTGTGTGTTTTCAAATCACTCATTGTAGGAGGTCTCTATGAAGAATTAAACTGTTGCATTGCATTCAAGGGTCAAATTAGTTCGGATAAGCTTTCATTTTGTTTCAATTAAACACCTTAGAATCAATTTTACAAATATTTACCTATAGTGTTTGAATTTGCTTTTTGCAAACAATGTGTATTTTGAAGCGATTTTGAGCAACACTGACAACACCATTGTGCTTGAAGCAGCCAAAAACCCATGGATTGATTGTCATATCATTGAAATCAAAGTAGGACAAGTAGAGATGAAAAAAATTATGTAACTAGTATATAGACTATGGGCATGCACAAGTCAAGGTGACAAGTGTCCCAAAGGACAACAATGAACTAGAGGGATAACTCAACTCTAGGAGTGTAATTGTCAAGTGAACTCGTCTTGATGAGAGATGGGGCACATAATAACCATCAATCAAGAAGACGAATGAGTTAGAGATGGCAAAATATCCCACCAATCAAGGAGTTGACATGTGCTCTTATTTCTTAATATACTTAAGTAAATAAAACATAATTATTTAAGTAAACTTAACAATAATGGCTGCAATAAAATAATTGCACAAGCACCCCCCTTAAGTGCAAATTAGAGAAACGAGAAATAGGTTCACATAAGACAAGCAGCATGAGGTACCCATGTAAAATATGGAAAAATCCCAAAGTATAAAGAGAGTGTACCCCCCAAAAGAAGAGAAAGAGAAAATTCATAGGAAAAAACCGTATCCCAAGGAGATGATGAGATGAATCCGGAAGCTAATCATGTATTTCAATGCCAATGCTGAAAAAATGTTATAACTTCTAACGTGTATCACATGTACTTGTCTTGTGGGCTTGTACATGGGTATTTTCAATTTTGTAATCATGAACTAAAATAAAGTTCCATCCTAGGCGGGCTTAATAAATAGTCTTCCAATGATTCTACACAATATTCCATATTGTGGGATGAGTAGTGTACTCACATGACATGCATTGTGATTCAACCTCCATCTATTGATGAAAGATCACACAAGTTGTATGACCTATTCTAGATCCTCCCATTCTCTCTCTAGCACATCATGCTTATGACTTGACATATCCTAATTCACATTGGTTCACATCTCACATTGAGAGCCATACATCTACGACCGATGTTCCCAAGTTATGGAAGAGTTTATTTTGAGCAAGCAAACACTTCATTGAACATTAGATTATTTTAGCACTTTCAAATATATATATATATATATATATATATATATATATATATATATATATATTTTAGCTTAAATATGGAAGTCACATTCAAATAACCACATAAAATTCATATAATAAACAAAACAACCATAAATTTTTTATAAGACCATATGGAATCATGGACTTCACTATTAAAAGATGCAGCCTTTGTGTGGACACTTAAAGGTCTTGAAAAGTAAAGAATGTGTTGTTTTTAACAACATGAAGCTAGTAAGAATTGCTTTTTACAAAGAAATGCAGCAGGTAATACTCTAAGACTTGCTGTAAAAAGACAAGCCATATAAACTCTCAACAGCTGTACAAATCCTCAAAACTATGGGGAAAAAATTAGAAACGAAAGAGAAGCATACAAACTTAAAACAGAAGTAGCATTGACAATAATAACGTCGCCACCAAAACCCCATCATTGTTACACACATACTCATTGGCTTCCTAACAATAACAATAGTGCAGGGCAATTTTCTTTTCTTTACATGAAACATGATGACAAAAACAAAAACTAGACTGCACCAAAAAAGAAAATAGTAAATAAAATAAAATAATGTCCCTGCTCACTCCCACCTGGACTAGGAACAAACTGGACCCAAATCCACGAGCTTTTCTAAGCGAACCGGTAACATAGCTTTAAACTAATCAATAGACTAACAGGTCGAATCACATAGTTTAAGAAATGTTATTCATCAACAGATCTCCATTTTGTACAATTTTCCATATCAATGACTACCATAATAACTTAAGATCAATTCAAAGCCTCATACACAAGATGTCAAAATTCATTGAAAAGAAAAGGTTGCTAAAACTAAGGATGAAAGTGGCCCAAGATCATCAAGCAACTTATATTGATAATCACGTGATAGAAAAATTTGAAGTAGGAAGTCAAGCTCTATGATTCCATTACAAAGTTGGATGTTAAGAGAACACTTCTCTTAATCCATGTACTAGGCAACTATTTTCAATTTTCAGTAGAGAAACATAACCTATTGTTTTATCATATATGTTATTTGTTTCTATTGGCATCAATATTGCCTCCTTTTAACATTTGTTTCATATCAATGCAAAAGAGAGATTGGACAAGATTAGATAATGTCATGTCCCCTTTTTCTAATAATCTATGATATGGACCAAATTGCCTATTTCTTATTTCCCACATCTCTCTTGGTCCAATTTTGTGTGTATTCTCCCTCTTCTTTCCCTCTATGTCTGTATAAAGTCTTTGAAGTCTCTGAGTTTGAAGGCATGCCCAATCTTCTAAGTGTTTGTCAATCACCAAAGTTTCGAAGTTCCTTGTCTTCTAAGTGTTTTTCAATCACCAAAGTTTCAAAGTTCCTTGTCTAGGCATACTTTCCCATCTAAGTCTGACCTTTCCTTGGTCCTTGCCGAACTTTCAAACTTTCCCCTCTCATCATGCCTTTCCTTCCAACTCCACTTTCCCTTTATGCTTGTTGGAGTGTCAAGCTTATCCATCCAAGGATACCTCACATCCATCCCCCGCCTTCATTCCCTTCTCCTATCTATCTACAAGAGTTGTCCATCCTATTGTCCCTTTCCTCTTAACACCACTCTTTTCCCTTGCCTTTTTGGAGTCTCAAACTTGTCCTTATTTGAACTCCAATCTCCAACCAGTGGTAAGAGTCTTGAAGTATCTTCGACTTATGAACTTTGATACGCCTACCTATTTTGCACTACTCACCTCACCTACCTCCCAGATTATCTCAAAGCACCATTAATGCTCAAATTTGACACAACTTCCAGAAAGGAATTTCTCTCATCCATAAAACATTTTTTATTATTACGGCACGGATCAATGTGTACATCCAATGCTGCAAATGAAGAGTGTTGGCGTTTCAAATCACACCTCTGGAATGCGGTTTGGAAACGGACAGCTATGTGCAGTAAACTGCTCTTCAAATTTGGAGGGGAAGCTCCCTCGTATGCTGATTATGCTAAAGAAAGTAAATTAAAACTAATTTGCCTATCTTTTTGTCTCAGCTGCAAGAACACAAGGTTATAGAACTCTTGACGTTGCAAATGAGGTTTTCCCTTTTATAAAAACTTTCAATTACAACTAACTTATGCTAAAGACGCTTCTAAAGATTTAAATAAACACAGAGTTTAAATCCTAGAAGTGAACGAGGAATGATTTCAAAACATAAACGAACATTGAAAATTGAGACATTAAATCAAAGCAAGACAGGCATAAGATCCTCCTTCTCAATTATCAAGAATTACACCTTTGGGACAGCAAGTTGTAGCAAAACAGGCATGCAACATGCGATCAAAACAAAATTAACACTTAGCACAAGATCGAACAGAAAATGAATAGCAATCTTGAAGGCCGAAATAAGCTCATCAATTTCACTATCACAATCTAAGTTCTTAACAACACTGAATAACAATGAGAAAGCACTAAGAGGCACAGCGTCTTGTTATCATTAGCATGGTTAAAGAAAAATGAGCAAGGCTGCCCTTATTTATAACTAAGCAAAGGAGTAGGGAACCCTAAAATCTCCTTGCTTTTACAACTAATGTTTGCCAGCATGCAAGCTTTATTTCTAAAACTAAAGAAGATAAACATCTACAACTAAGAAAGCATGGAAAATAGGAAATGCCAACTATTACATTTGTTTTCTTTCTCTTCTCCAAAGAGTGGATAAGAATTAAGATGAGAATAGAAAGAAAGCTAGGAAGAAAGCTTCTCAATGAAAGTTGTTTTATATCTCGGTCACATCCACTAAAAAGCGGGAAGCTGTATCTCTGTCAGGTGCATCAATACTATCAATAGCGAAGTTCCACTTTGCTAAGATTTCTTCGCCATCAGCAATTGATCTCAAGAAATCTTCATTCTCCTTAGCCGCTTTCTCAAACCTTGCTGACATCATCGAAATCTGACTCATCCTTCCGACATTGTCATCGCTGCCACGAACAACACTCTGAAACTCTGCTTGGACTTCATCGAGCCCAACATAGGAACCATCATCATGACAATATCGACAAGGGATCTCTGTGACAAACTCCCTTATGAATTCAAAAGCATCAACCACCCTTTGTTTGTATGCAACAAACTCCTCAGATATCCTTTCATAAGTTTTCACTTTGAAGAACTCCCTTATGAATTCAAAAGCATCAACCACCCTTTGTTTGTATGCAACAAACTCCTCAGATATCCTTTCATAAGTTTTCACTTTGAAGAAGTAATATTCTTTCCATGCAAGAATTTGTCTTTTGTGTTCTCTTGCAACCGTTGAGCCATATGCCGTATCTAAATCTACAATGATGATTTCATGCATAGGCTTCACTTCTGCTATCAACTACTCAAATCCTTGGATAACTTGGCGTAAGTCATGGGCATTATATCTCAACTAATATATCTATGCCAGAATCTGTATGCCTCTAGTGATGATTTCCTCGATCCATTCCTGTGTTTGTTTCCCACAAATTACCAACTGCCTCAACTGTTGTTGATCAACTAGTGTCTCTAAAACCTGGGGCAGCAACTGAGTTGTTTGTGAAGTGCCATGAACAAGGTTAGAAATGTATAACCGGAGTTGATGGTTTTTAGCCTTGAGGGCTGCCTTGTCCTCTCCATCTTTTAGCACTCTTTCTTGAAGGCTTTCAGATATCATTTTGAACAAACTCATATTAGCATGCCTAGTACTCTTGCCAAGATTGGCTTTAACCATTACAAAATCATCTACATCCACTTCATCCCTGTTTCTATCTTTAGGAGGTGTAGCTGTCTCCATGACCATCTCGCCATCAAGATTCCTCTCAAAGTGAATCTGTTTCTTTGCCTTCTTTTTAGGTGCTTCTTGATACACATTGTCAAGATCATCAAAATTCAGCTGATATGAAGGTCATCTTCGCGTCCTTCCCAAGGAGCTCTCAAGCCAAGATGTGGTATCTCTACTAACTTCCATGGGAGGTTCAGCTGCAATCTTCTTCTACCTCCTCGTCCTCCAAATCAATATGAATTGGTGAAGGCCTTGGAGATAGCAGAGGATCATGTGCCAAGGGCACATTTTCTGTTTCCTTTTGAGGTATGGGCTCTTCTGGAGGGGCTTCTATTTCAATTGTTGGCTGCTCCTGTATGACTATACCCAAGAAGTCCAACCTTTTCTTTGCATTCTTCGTTGATCTACTACCCTTTACACCCTCTTCAGATTGACTTTTTCCCTTCATATTTAGTTGTGCTCTGGAAGAAGAGGGAAGTGATGGCTGTATTCTGGGCAGCTCTACTACCGGAATGGATTCCTTCCTCTTAAGGACCAAGAAAGTCTTGTTGTACTCAACAACTTGGCATGTCCTTTCTTCCACTGAGATGCATTCTCTATTGGCCCAATTAACCTGTGGAAGAGGTTGTTGCTCAATTTGATTTCGAGTGTATGCTGGGAGAAGTACGTCCCCATCATCATCTGATAACCCCTCAATATCCTTAGACAAACAATCTTTCATCTGATGAAGAGTGAGTCTATTGTTACTACGCCTTCAAACCTCGAACTCATCTCTGCAATTGGCCCAATAATCCTCAAGTGCGGGCACATGAGCATAGTTCTGACCAAGTCTGGATGCATAGACACCATGGGGATCAAATGATCGTCTCTCGCTGAAAGGCTTGAGACCAAGTTTAGCCAACTCATCACCCATTATCTTGGCATCTACTGATGATCTACATCTATAGATTCCTAATTCAAAAGGAAGGCTAAAGGCTAGTTTCCTCTTATTCTGCAAGCGAGTGTGAACATCAAATACTTGCCTTAGGAATTCCATGCACACAACTTCATCTGATGGATACCTCGGTAACATGAGTGGAGCATCGGAATAGCCATAAACTCTTATGTAGGTGAAAGTGGCAAACTGAATAAACCAATCCGCCCACTCTGACATTGTTGTCTTGGCAGTTGATGAAATGTGTATGTGTAACTCATTATCCAAGTCTTGCACCGTATACATCAAGAAAGCTTCATTTACTCTTCTGTAGTGATGCGATGATGCTATGAACTCCAGCTGAGTGTAGTATTTGTAAACATGTTGTACATTTAGAGACCCCTCAGTGTTCAACCCTCTGAATTTTCTTTGGAAGGCCACTAGGTAGACTAGGTAGGAGATCATGTGGAACTCATGCCTATTGAAGTATTCAGTTATTTGGTGATGAAGGCAGCCACTGATCAATGTTGGCCAATCATAGAACTCTGTTTTCTTCATGATATGAGGTATCACATAAAACATCCAAGGCTGAAACTTTGTTGCATCTGCTTGGCCAGTAATCTGATTGAGCAAGGTGATTATTATGGCAATTTCATCCTTAAATTCTCCTCTCCCGATGTTCTTTGGCAATGTCTTGTGTTTTTCCTTCATCCACTTCTGTGCAATCTTATTGTTGTATTTCTCCTTATGCATCTCCCATACCCTTTCACATTCTTCCATCCACTGACTGAATCTCCCTCGCTGCAGGATTTTAATGCTTGATGCAAGCAATTATGAGTTCTAAGCTTTGTATTGAAAAGGGAATAGATGTTGCTGCAAGAAATCTTGAATGGCCAAGGTGCCTAATTGTGACATTGTCTGCGTCTTCCAAAGCATGCAGATTGAATACTGGCTTGATGTGGTGCAAGTCAGCCTCAGTTGTCCGATGAAGTCATGATACAGTACTGATATGGTCTTGAACTCAGTGGGAATGTACTCCATATTGCAAAACTCAAAGATTGACTGTAAACTCGCCTATATTCAGACAAGTTTTTGCACACTTTCTATTTTTAGCTTGCTGATTTTCTTCTTCAAACGGATGAAATTTTTCAAAATTATTCTAAAATATGGGTTTTGTTCAGAATTTCGTTACAAGCAAACCTAGATTGTCATTTTTTGAAAATTTTGAGTGTAGACTGAAAAAACAGCAAACCCTAATTTCCTCAAAAAAAGTCGAAAAAAACTAGCACCTGGGTTTTGTTCAAAAGCACATTTTGGATGAACCCATTTGATCAAATGTTGAAAATATTGAAGTCTGATTGAAAAAGCAGCAAACCCTAGATCTTGAAATTTTTCTGAAAAAGCTATGACCTGGGTTTTGTTCAGAAGACTATTCAAGAAGGACCCAGATGATTAAAACTTGAAATTTTTTATGTTCTCTGGGACATACGAAGAAAAAGCAGCTGCTGCAACTTGAAAAATTTCTTCAAAACTTGTTCAAAATCATGAACTGAGATGACCTAAAACACTAGAAATTGAAAACCTTGAACTCCTTCTTCAGAGAATTGATGTTCTAGATGAAAAAGCAGGCCTCCTTGTATGCTGGTCTGAAAATTTATGAAGAACTTGAAAAATATCAGAAGGTTTGAGCTCTTAAATCTTGAAAAGAAAAAAACTCTTTAGTTGTTGCTCCACTTCTCTTTGGATGCCACCTACAAGATAGTTATGAAAAATGAAAGACAAAGGCACCTTAAATAAGTTTAACCTTGAGAAAATCAGTTTTCTTTTGCTTTGAACTCTTCAAACCCTAGCCTGAGCTTGTGCATTGAACTTGGACGTTTTTCTTCTTCTTGAAATTTTGAAATTTCGAAAATTTTGGCTAAGGAATGGCATCATGGGTGCCCTTCTTGGCTGAAGGTGCCTATCTTCCTCAGACTTAGTCATTTTTTTTAGAGTTTCAACTTTTTCTTGATTTTCAACCCCAGTTTGATCTTGATTCCCGACCTCCGGATTGATCACATGGATGAGTTGAATGATTCATAACAAAGCTTGATCAAATCTGATGAAGTTTGTTTGGAGGCAACTTTTGACAAAAACTTCATCTGACCCTTCAAAATGTTGGGTGCCTATCTCCTCCAAGGGCACCCATTTTTACCAGTGTTAGCCATTTTTATGATTTTCAAGTTCTTGCTTGTTTTCTGATCTTCTGATGAATTCATGATTTCGGGAGCTAAACTGATCAGATAGATTGGCTGTCAGATTCACTAGATAGCTAAGAAGATTCTGAGGGGGATCTCCTGGGAATGATACCTCCTGAAAGCTGAGTTTAGTGGGTCAAAAGCTTGGGCGCCCCAAGCTAGCTAGGGCGCCCAACTCCTCCAAAGTTAGTTTTTTTTTGTGTTTCTTACCTTTGCTTTTGACTTGTCATTTTGCTCATGTTTTTCCCTATGTTCAGCCTTCAAGATCTGATGACTACAACCTCCGACGAGCGTGCTGATGGTTTCATTCAAAAGCTTGATCAAATCTGAGGAAGTCACGTTGGAGGCCTCGTCTGCAAATTCATCTGTTTAAGCCCTCAAAAGCTTGGGTGCCCTTTTTGACTGGAGGCGCCTAAGTTCCTCAGAGTTAGTCATTTTTTACTCTGTCTCTACCTTGAAGTTTGAAATCCTTTGTCATGGCCCCTGTTCGATCTGAGTCTGTCGACGGCTGAATGATTCAATGAGCTTGCTGAGATATTCGTTGCGAAGCTGGCAGGATCTTGAAGAGATTAAGCACATTTGCAAACCCTAACTGTTGAATTTGGACCTTCAAAACCCTAGGCGCCTTTCTCTCTCTAGGGCGCCCAATTTCTCCAGACTTAGAATATTTTTTGATGGTCTCACAATTTGCTTTCAGCTTCTTGGTTGAGACTCCCCTGTTCGATCTCGAATTCTGGATGACTGAGTGATCTGATGACTACGTTGTTGGGCTTACTGCGGAGTTGAGAAGAACCTGAACAACAATGCCTGGGAGAACGAACCCTAATTTCATCATCTGATGCCTTGAAAAGCTAGACGCTTATCTTCTTCAAGGTCGCCCATGCCTGGCAAACAAAATATTTTCAAAAATTTCAATTCTCTCCTTCGTTTGACGTGCTTTCCTTTGCCCCGCTGTCGAAGATGAAAATTTTTCTAAGGCATGAAGGTTTGGGCGCCTATGCTTGACAGGGGTGCCTAGTGTCTCCAGTGTTAGCCAAAATTTCACATTTTCCAACTTTGACAGCTTCCTTTCTCCGTTCTTCGTTCTTTGTGCATGTTCATCATTAGTAGCTTCTATTCAGTGCTTGAATGTTTGTTTCTAACACCTGGTAGCTGATTGACCTCTGTTGATGACCTTGATGCTCCTGAAAAAAAAAAACTTCTGAAAAAGGAAAATAAACCCACTAGGATAAAACTGATCTTTTCGTGATTTTGTTTTTAAACACTACCCTTAATGTACATACATAAATTTAAATACTAAATAAATATAGAAATAAATAAAATAAGTTATGATTTTAAATTTGAATTTAGGTGCCTAACTATGGGCCCCAAGGATTGATTTTTCCAATCCAATATATAATTGTTGGTTGCGAATTTTGTTTTCACTTTTGGGAATCATTTTTTTGGCATTGTGCAATCTCTTTGCCTTGAAATAGAGAAGAAAACCTCTGTGAAGAGTCTTTGCATGGTGAGGATGAAACCTTTCACCTGCTATTATTATTAACTATCAAATCTACACTCCTCAGTAACTTTGATTTTCTAAATTTTGACATTGCAGGTCTGGCTATGCATTGTAGATCTAGCCACAATCATCATCTTGGCATCAACTATAAATCTAAGACCATGAGGTCTATATAGGAGCATCGATCAAGTTATAAATCCTTGGTGGTCCATAAAAAATCAATCACAAGAGAACAACTAGGTTGTCATCTATGGATATGGGTAGCATCTACACAATTGCAAGCCTAGTTCTATTTAGATGAAGGGATTTCACTGCCTCTCAACAAACCCTAGGTGTGTGCAACTACATTCAACTCCCAAAACTTGTTAATAGCCAAAAAAGCAAGATTTAGTATGATATTCAGGAGTACTGGGAACCATCGCAGGCGTGCTTCCCTTGTGATAGTTGGCTGCATTTGAAGAATCACAAGTTGGGCGATTAGGGCATATAATACCTAAGGGTTTCACACCTCGGGCTACATATGAGTTGATAAGGTCTATCAATCATCCTAGGGCAAATCGTCAATATTCATCTGGGCACATTTAACCTCCTAAATTCTCTAACCTCTAAAGTTTATCACTAGAATCCAGGTTTCATAATTATCCCATAGATCTGAATGAGCAATTCATTGAATTAAATAACTTGTATCTCCTTTTGTATTAAAAATTCTTGTTTGGAGCATATTTATACAAATCTAAGTGTGTGTGGCATTATTGTTGTTGAGAAAATTGTTAGAGTAAAGGTTTTAACTTAATTATGTTAATTGAGTTACCTTTATTCCTCTCTTAAGATTTCACTTTAGTTTGCATATTGTATTAATTATTAAATGTCTACCTATTAGGGTTAATTTTAGGGTTGCAGAATCTCCTTTTATAAGGATTGATCATTGTATTTTATTTTCACTCTCTGATTAATACATTTTTTAGCTTTCAGAGCACCCTTGCTTTTTTGTCTCCATCTCTTCTTTCTGTGACAGGTTATTTGCATGCAAGTGATCTTCGGGGTCTGTGAAATTGGATTTCACAACTTCTACATGGTATCAAAGCTCCAGACCTGCTACTTCCTGTTCATCTTTTGAAGGTTTTTGGAGCTTTGAGGGTTTGGGGTTTATCTTTTTTTGATCAAAGGCATACCTGTCTGATCGGAGCACTTTGGGCTCAAACGGACCTCACCATTGAGTCTGCAGTGCCCAAAAACCCCTAAATCGACTGTTCATTCGTCCATTTTGGACACAGTCGACCGGAGAGGCAAAAAAAAATTGCCTCGAGGTCGTACGGCCCCAGGGCACGCTTCACACTGCAAAAAATTTGAAAAAAATAAAAAAATAAAAAAATCAAAGGATTTTAAAAAAAAATTGCGCTCACAATGTTATTTGAGGGTGCCACCCAACAACCACCGAGCGGCCACTGCCACCGGTGACTTTAGCCAGTTGCGGCCTAGTGGCCACCAAAATGTCGCCAGTCCGCCGCCCGTGCGCCGCTCACAGCCCACACGCCGCCAACCCGCCACCCGAGCGTTGCTCCGCCAACTCCCTAGTCCTGCATGCGACCAAGGGCTTTATTTTTTTAGCCCCTAAGGGCTACAGAAGGGCTTATTGGGCAAATTTTGACCTCCTTTACAAAATCAGGTGTAACTTGATCATTTTTGCTCGAATTTTCGAACGAAAATAAGCGTTGGAAAGCTAGCTCCGAGCCCATCATAATGGTGTAGGACTTTTTCCAAAATTTTGCAGTTTGGTTGCCTATTTTAGTAGTCAAAGTCAGATGACGGTTTCTACACTCCGAGGGAGCGTAACTTTTGTGTCTGGACTCCGTTTTGCGGAAACGAATAGGCGTTGGAAAGGTGTTTCAATGCTTTTTCCAGATCTACAGTCTATTTCATTAGATAATTTACTAGGTAAATTTTATTCAGCTTTGTGTTTTTTTACACTTTGCTCAATTACTTGGACATTCTGGCACCTACATGGGTTCTGTTTGTGTTGGATGGGTTATATTAATATGATTTATCATGGCTGAGATCATTAGTCTCTGATTTTTTCATTTGAAGAGTTATCATGGGTTTTTCTACTCACCCTTCAGTTGTAATTTTGGAACGGGGTAATTATGAGTCATTGGCAAAGGGCAAACTTACACATTGTAGGTGGCTTAATATTTTGCCTTATTTGTATGATCTCATACCTGAACCAGCCACTTCAGAGGGAAAATTAGCTTGAGATATCATTAGAGATCACATAGTAGGACTTATCTTGTTTAGTGTTGATGATGACACTGTGTGGGTTGTATTGAACATTTTGTGTCCCCACCCACTTTGGACACATCTTTGGGAGATCTATGGAGACCCCAATCTCTCTCCATTCCCAGAGGATCCTGCTTTATGTTGTCTCTTACCCATTGCTTGGAGAGATAATACACCCTTTGATCATGATACTTTAGAGGAGCTTGAGTATTTAGACACCCTTACATGTTTCGATGGGTCAAAGGCTTGTCTCACAGTTCCTACTCTTCAAATTGAGACTTCATCAGCATCTCCTGTTGTTCCTGATTCAGTGCAACAGGGCATCATACATCTTCCAGACATAGCTACTTTGGACTCTTATGTTGCAGACATATCTTTCTTGTTTGTGGAGTCCTATATTGCAGATTTGGAGGATTATTTTGAAGACATTCATCTCCTCTACCTTGACAGTCAGGTTATCACAGTACGCCCACCATTATCAGTGCATTCAGAGGTTGCATTTCAGGATTCTCCACATCAGTTTAGATTTGACATCATTTGTTTCAGTTCAGACAGAGAGATTCTTCAACATCCGATCATGGCACACATCTTGAGACAGATTGGTTCATCACTCTTCACAGGGTTTCTTCGACATCGTCCTTTGGATCCGTTTCTTCCCAAGGGGAGGAATATTATTTGCCGCTTCAAGATCTCCTTTTGGATTCTATATCAGGCATCTACCATTACGACAGGAGTTTCTTCTTTGTGGGGGGGCCTTCTTGTCTCTTTCTATCTCTCCTATGGAGACAATTGTATATGTACTTATATGATAGAAGTTGTCTATGGGGGCTATCATGTAATCCACCTCCTATCCTTTTTTCATTAGTGCATTGCATTCCTTTCTTTGCATTCTATTTTGGGGAGGAGTTTTGTTCCCACTGGGTTTCTCCTTTACCCCGTTTCCTTTAGTTTGCATTACATTTGTAAATGGGTACCTGATCAGGTCTAGTTGTCAGGACCCATGTTTACTTTCATGCATTGTAATTACTTTTGCTTTCTTGCACATGTTTGTAGCTGCACGCTTGCTCATCTTAAGGGGAGGTGTTAGAGTAAAGGTTTTAACTTAATTATGTTAATTAAGTTACTTTTATTCCTCTCTTAAGATTTCACTTTAGTTTTGCATATTGTGACATTTAATTATTAAATGTCTACCTATTAAGGTTACTTTTAGGGTTGCACAATCTCCTTTTATAAGGATTGATCATTGTATTTTATTTTCACTCTCTGATTAATACATTTTTCAGCTTTCAAAGCACCCTTTTTTTTTTTGTCTCCATCTCTTCTTTTTGTGATAGGTTATTTGCATGCAGGTGATCTTTGGAGTCTGTGAAGTTGGATTTCACAACTTCTACAAAAATTTGTTTTTGTGTATGGTTTATTTTTGAAGTTATGAACCTACTTTGTTTAGCGTAATCATAAGCCCTAAGTACTTTACAAAGGACTTCTTGCAAGGGGCGAGTTGTTTGGACAATAAGAAGTATGGTGACGGAGGACATGCATACTAACTTATTTTATGGTAAGCCACATAGTCTTTATTCTGGTATTCAAGTTTTTCCAAATTTGCATAGTATGACATTAACAAATAGTCCTTGGGATCACTATCAAATAAAGGATTCCAATAGGCCTTAGAATTACTTGAGGTCAAGCTACCCATAAATAAATCTTTGCAAGGAGTATGTGCAACTTTCAAATGCCTTATTTTTCAAATGCCTTATTGGTCACATGGAGTTCTTGGTCATACCATTCAACATGATTTATGCTCAGGCTACTTCACGATTCAAGGTAAATTAGGTATCTAATGTTCAAATGAGAGAATTGGTTTTGATGAGTTTTTATGGCATGTTGATATGTGAAAAGGAATGGAAGGATCAAATGGAGTACCTAAAACTAATCATTGGGATTCTAGAGTAGTGAGTTCAATTTGAAAAAACAATTAAGTGTGAGTTTGGGAACTTAAAGGTTTTATACTTTGGTCATATCACTATTGCTCAAGGCATGCAAGTGGATAAGAAGAGTATTCAAGTTCTTCTAGTCTATGCATTCTCTACTACACTAACTTTGTTAAGAAGATTCTTTAGCTTGTACAACAACAACAAAAGGTTTGTTGATGGGACTGAAAATATAGTCACTCTTGCAGATTTGCAAGTACCGAGGAATACCTTGGGGAGGATAAATTCAAAAATATCTGCATTTGATCAAAATATAGAGATATGACCATCAAATTTATAGAGATTGATGAGCTCATCTTTGAGTGTAAATCAACCCAAGACTCTTTATAAAAAAACCAAAGGCAGACGAACAACTTGATGTTGGAGGATATTTCTAGCAACAAGAGAATGAAGCAAGGGTTGATGAAATTATGCAGGTAATTGAAGAGCTTGATAGGATTCTAAAATATTTTGATTTAGAATAGTTTCCAAGAATACCAGAAGTTGCAAGCACAAAGTTGCGCTTAAATGAGATAGTTGGGTATGTGGTTTGCAATGGTTGCCTCCTCGTGGAGAAATCACTACAGCATTGAAATTCAAGGATGAAGATAAAGAAGTAACACTACAAGATAGAGTGAACGGAATCCCAAGCATGGCTACAGCAAAAAGAAGGGAGGTACATCCTCAAAATAACCAAGTGGCTTGAACCACTCCATGCACAAAGACAACCAAAGGTCTATTCGTAGGTAAGACACTTCATTATTATAATGTTTGGTTTGTTGTGTATCTACTCAATATTACTCTTCACAGATTGTCACCAGATGGGGTAAGTGTTGGCTGCTAGAAACATGAACCAAGGACCAATATGAAGGTGGTTCCCAATCATCAATCTGCTGTTCTAAATGTTTCCAGCTTCATCCACACCTTTGCAGTCATAGAAATGTTTTCAGTCACATGGTGGAGGAGTTTCGAGCCATTACCATCGCTGAAGTTTTCTCAGCTAGTATAGAGCAGTTTCCGACCTTTATTTTCTTGGTTTTGAAAAAAGGAACTCGATTTTGCAGCCAGGCTACTATGTTCCTATCAATCATTTTTACAAAATCATGCTTTGGATGGATACAGGGATAATTTTTATATTGGGGACTCTAAATGCAAGTATTCCAGACTACACATTGCTGATTGGAAAGGAGTTACAAGCGACATATGGCTTTTACAATCATATCCCAGCTTGCACATTACTTGTTTGGGAGAAATTTCAAGCAACCTCTAATTGTTATAGCCATTTTCCAGCCCCTAAACAATCTAATCCACACCCATAGTCAAAAAGTACAACTTCTGGCATCATGATAAGAATCTTTGGAACACAAGGTAAATTTTATGATAAAAGTCAAGGAGAGACAATCATAATTTTAAACATGACACGGTTGCAATTCAAGGAAAAGGAGGTAGGATTCAAAGCATCTTTCATATTAAGGAAGTTGTTGACACAATACAAAGGCACTTTTGATGGGAGAAGTTCAAATTCAAGTTCAATTTCATAAGAAGACAAACCCAATATAAGAGGAAGAAGTGATGCTTGTATTTTGCAGCTATATTGCACAAGAAACATGACAAAGACTGCTACCCACATAATGTCCAACTTTGGATTTGCTATCATCATCATTCCCAACTACTATATTACATCATTTGCAGCCACACAAGTGGTGTCAATCATTGGATTGAGTAAAGGATGCCACCCAAAATTAAGGAGAAATTATTTTAGATGCATCCACCTTGTTGAGGAAGTTATGAGCACCACAAGGACTCCAAATGAATACCAGAGTAGTGTAGCATAAGCATGGTGAAGTAACTCCAAAAGTAGATACCTGCGCAAGGAATCACCAACAAAAATGCAGAGGCAAACATTGGTGGCAGCTTCGGGTCTTGTGGGAGTTTGTGGATATTTTCATTCATCATCATGTCATAAGGAGGTATGGGGAGGACTAGTTGCCTTCATTGTTTGATTCAAGTCAAAAGTGGAAAAATTTGGGATGTGGAGATATCACAAATCAACTAGTTCCTATGGAGAACCTACCTACAAGGGATGCTACTTGGGAAGAAGCAAGACTTCTAGAATTTTTGAATTTGCATTGCTTGAGGGTAAGCGGGTTTGAGCAGGGCAGACTTGTCTTGTCCATTTTTTGTAATAATCTATGTTATGCACCAAACTGCCTATTTCTTATTTCCTGCATCTCCCTTGGTCTAATTTTGTGTGTGTGTTCTCCCTCTTCTTTCCCCCTATGTCTATATAAGGTCCCCAAAGTCTCCAAGTTTGAAAGCATACTCAATTTTCTAAGTGTTTATCAACAGGAGTTCCTCATCCAAGCATGCTTTTCCATCTAAGTCCAACCTTTCCTTGTTCCCCACTGAACTTTCAGATTTCCCCATCCTAGCATGCCTTTCCTCCCAACTTTGCTTTCCCTTTTTTTCCTATCGAAGAGTCAAACTTATCCATCCATGCACACCTCACATCCATCCCCCGCCTTCATTCAGTTCTCTTGTCAGGCTATTGGAGTTCCATCCCATCATCCCTTTCCTCCAAATCCTGCTTTTCTCCCAACCTTGTCAAAGTCTCAAATTTGTCCTTATCTCCATGCCTCCTGCCTAAACTTCAATCTCCAACCAGTGGTAAGAATCATGAAGTATCTCCAACTCGCAAACTTTGATAATCTTGTCTATTTTGCACTATTCACCTCACCTACCCCCCTAGCTTATCTCAAAGAGCCATTAATGCTCAAATCTAATGCAATAACTTCCAAAAAGAGTTTTCTCCCACCTAAAAAACATTATTTAATATTAGGGTGCAGATCCATGTGTACATCCAATGCTACAAATGAAGACACAACCTTGGTTGCCATTAATGTGGTAGTTAGGTTTCAAACCCTATGGATCTCTCACCATTAAAGAGATGTGCCCCATCATATGGATACATATAGGAAGGTGGGGTCATTTTGAAGGGATCATATGGACAGGAATAGAAAAGGAGGACAGAAATACAATGAATATTTCTGATTATAGCAGCAGTTATATTAATATATTATGATCGGATGGAATGGAAAATAAATGAGAAATCTGGAATATATTTCTGAATATTGGAACAGATGGGAACAATCAGAAATAAAGTCTGCATTCAGATAAGTAGCAGCAGATGATATAATTGGAGATTAGTATGCATTTGAATACATAGGCATTTAATATATATATATATATATATTAAATGCCTATGTATTCAAATGCCTATATATATCTGATAAGCATACACATATATGCATTTAATATCTAATCTTGATAGGCATACAAATATATGTACATATATATAGATAATTTTATAATGATTAACATGCAATGAGTAAAGATATGTTATGCTTAATTTAGTAGATAAGTGAATAGTGGATCTATTTATACTATTATTAACAACATCCTTTTCTTAAAGGAATGTCTTCTGAATATGAAAAACAGATCAAACAGGGGAATAAAAGTTCTATGGACATCTATTAGAAGACTGAGCAATCTGCAACTCTGATATATCAACCAGATTAGAAATCAGTAGATAACAGCAGTGTTATTAAATTGTGGTATGCAAGATAATAAGATGAATGAGTGTGTGTATATATATATATTCTATAATGGAATATATAGTCTATCAATTCTTTGTGATGATAGTAATTAATCTCTATAATCATTTATTTATTTGAATCTCCTATAAGCAATCATGAAAGGGTTAGGGAGGAACCTCAATAAGGTCAGCAGGTGCGTCTTCCCCTTCTAAGTAGCCCACCTCATACGGGATGGAAAAGAGTTCCTACCCCTTGGGGCCAAGGGGTCGAGTATGGATACTCCGTGCTCTTGGTTGGGCTTAGACGTGGTGAAGTTAGGGCATATTATTGATGAGTTATGATTAGGGATGCAGGTGTGTCTTCCCTTATAAGTAGCCCACCTCATGCGAGATGGACAAGAGTTCCTGCCCCTTGGGGCCAAGGGGTCGAGTATGGTTACTCCGCGCTCTTGGGCTTAGATGTGGTGAAGTTACGGCACCCTACCATGCTTCCTCTCCAACCCCATCAAGGTGGTCTATGGGAATAGCACTATTGATTCTGGATTTCTTAAATGATTTATTCAAATGGATTGACATAATTGATAATATATATGCCTTATATGTACCCTAACTCTTATTGAATCATTGGTAGAATTATATGTTATCGAACAGTATTGCAAGATCTATTCTAGGGCTTTAGCTAAGGACATGTTTAGTGGTAAAGTTCAAAGTCTAACTATATTGCAACTCTTGTTTCAATTAAACTTGTGATTCTAGGGAAAAATCAAGGATAATCCCAAAAAGGGGACATTACACATAGGCATTGTATTTCAATTTGTATTTCAAGTAATGTAATCTATTTTCAAACATGCTTCATATAAAAACGGTCCTACAACTCCACCTTCCATTTGTACGCCCAACTAGTAAATCTGGTCAATCAATGTAATAATAGGATTGTCATTATTGCCATTTATACTATTATTGTTGTGTATTTTGGTGTAATCCCATACTATATTAAATATAGTATAATATTCTGAAACCTACCTTGTATTATTGAGATTTGTTTGTAAATCTTGGTAGCAATGTTAATTTAAAACCCATGAAGGGAAAATGTTGGGTTTGATGTATAGGCTATGAAGGAATTCTGGGTCGTTGTTAAACCTAGTTAAAATACATAAACTCAAAGTAAATTTGTCAGGTTGTTATTATTAATGTGTAAATCGTGATAAATCTAGGTTTGCTAGATTCAGGTAGAACAAATTACAGTTTATTATTTTAGGGTAAAATAATGAAGTCTTAAAGTATAAAACTAAGTCATTAATGTAAGTAGAAAACCTTGATGTAATCTAGGGTTTATATGGTTCTGAGTAAATATATTTGAATCTGCTAAAAACATTTGCTTATGTATTAGCAAGGGCATTACAGATAATTCACTCACCAAAATAGATTGGTGGTCACTTGAACTATCAGACAAAAGCTACTGCTATCTGGACACAGACACCGATCAAGCAGTAGCTTCCACCCAAACCATAGTAGAGGGGGCAATCGACCAAACAGCAGATGCCCCTCATACTTGAACGAGAAAATGGCTTCTGCCCTACTCAACATTCATAATGATGAGAGATAGCAAAAAAAAATCCCGACATGATAAATTTAAAGATCAAAGCAAAGGGTGACCTTCAGTAGTTCAATTCAGCAAACAACATTAATGACTACAATAGAATCAACAACCTTTTATTATCAAATAAAGTATTAACTGCTGATGAGAAAGAACAAAGTTCCCTGTGGAATTATCGCCAAACAAAGAATGAACAAGACTATTTAAAACACCACAGACGTGAAGACCAAAAGCAGATTTTGAACCTGCTTACAATGTTTTCTCAGAGAAGTACTTTACAGTCTCGGACAAATACAACTAAGAATGCCATATCTGATTTAAATAGCAACATTACAAGTCATGTAACAATGCAAAATAACACACCTTCAAGGCCACTTTGCAAAATAAAAGCTTTACCTTCTCCAGCAATATAACATGTTGTGTTAGATCTCCAACTGATGCTTCCTGCTTATGTAAAAATTGGAGAACATAGAATAAATGTGACTGTAGAAATTCTGCACAATGCTCCTTGATTGATGCCTGAGGTATAGTGCATATACAGCCAACTTGATAGAAAGGACAATTCACTAATTTCATAGGGCATTCAGTAATACAGTGCCTGTCCATTTCAACCCTGTTCAAAATTGCAGAGCAATTTTGTTCACAAGGAACTAGCTTTAAGGGGCATGTTGTGTCATGATCTTTTGCATACACTGCACAGAATACATCCTTGCATCCCTCATTAGTACAATTCAATGGTCGCAGCATGCACACACTTCTGTGGAGTTCAAGCTCTTCTCTAGACTCAAACTTCATGTCACAGTGATAGGTATTGCCCAGGTCAATAGCTTTCAGGAGCTCCTTTGCTAAAACTTCTCGCTGTCCTTTCACCCAAAAACCCATTTTGTCCATTTCATAAACAAAGTCATCAATCTTGTCCTCTTCCTGTTCACCCAAAAACCAACCAGATACTCTGGTAAATATATTTCTTTTACTATACACAAACTTTTCAATCAGGTCATCCACCACTTCAATGGGGCTTTCTTGGTGGCTCGAACTTTCTAAACTTGCCACATATTCCATCACATAGGCTTTACTCTGCTGCTCAAGATATATCACCATTTCCTTCCTCAAGTTTGCTGCAACAGTTGCAGGAGTCTTGAAAAAGTCACCCATGGTATTTGCCACACAGGCAGTTGCCAAACCCAAATGCAAGGATTGAACCAATTTCCTCACTTGCTCCAAATCATAGTAATTACACAAGAACAAGGCTGAAGGACCACCTCCTATTAGTTCTCCCGACATTCCATTACCACCCAAAATTGAATTTAAATTAATTGGAGTAGTGTCTTTTGAAAACTTCAATGAGTCCATGAGAACCATTCTAGAAGTACATGGCAGCCTTGAGAAATACCCTGATCAAAAACTTCAAAAAAATAATTATATTTTATATCAGGCTGCAAAACCTTGCTTTGGAGAGCAACTAAGGAATTTGCTTTGGAGAGCAACTGAGGAATGAGATGACTTTTATTGCCCTTCAGCCAAATTTGGTTGGTGAGAACTTGCTCTGATTAAATGCACCATTTTGGTAATAAATGTCTAGAACCAAGTTTAAGGCATACGAGGGATTCTAGAAGAAAGATCGGCACTGAAAACTAAATGTCTCACAACAACCAGTGCGAAAATTTAAGGCCAATTCGGCTCCAACAACTGAAAACTGGTTTCAATATTTTCTGATTCAACAGAATAACAGACCAGATCTCTCACTTTCTTTCCAAATATCCACCCTCAACGTAGAAATCACCGGTCAAACTCATCAAATTCATACAAAGGAACTGCCAAAAATTGAATTCTAACTGTTACCCAGCTATTTTCTCAAATTTCCAGTAAAATTTATACAAAGATGCTGTCAAATCTGCCAAAACAATTCAAAACATCAAAGCGTATGGCCTAATCAAGCAGACGAAACCGAATCCAAAGATCCACCATCGAAGCTAAAATCTATAGTGCAAATTTATTTCATTTCTCTAGTCCTCTAATCTCTGCAGCGGATCAGGAAATCTGAGCGCAAAACTCTTCAAATCGCTAACTATTTCACCCATATTTCGTCAAATCCCAACTTCAATCCACATAATCAAATTTCAGCTCTCAAGAATTCTCAAATCTTAAGCAAAAATTGCACAACTGTTAAATATTCAACGGACAATTTCACCGGCTGTCACAATTTTAACAGGAATTTCACCGATTGTGAAAATTTTAACGGAAACTTCACCAATTGCCAATCACACAACGAAGTTTCTTCATTCAGAATCCTCTGACAGCCATAAAAAAATGGATCCCTTTGAAAATCGAAAAAAACTACTGCTTAGAAAATCCTAAAAAAATCGGCCGGCAATAAAGAAATATTCCTGCAATGTTTGATTCAATCAAACTTTGACTATGAACTGTAAAATTAACTAAAATTTCCAAAACGAATAAAAATCATATTAAAGGAATTTTTTTAAAAATCGCGTACCTTGAAAGAAAAAGCCAAGGAATTCATCTACAAATCCTCCAACAGTGTAAATTCTGCTAAAATATAAAAAACTAAGACCTTCGAACGAAATAGAAAATATGACTTGAAAGAATAAAAGTCTACAAAACCCTTAAAATTATTCCCCAAAGTGTATAAATTTCTCTAGCAAACGAGTAAATTCCTTTAAATTATCACAAAACCGTGTAAATTTCTCTGGATTTTAAAGAAAAATGTATAAATTTCCCTAAATTTTAAAGAAATCGTAGAAATATCATGCCTTTTGAAAGTATTTCAAGAAATTCATCTACATGCTTTTAAAACCACAGAAATCCATCAAAATTACGTTTAGAAGTATAAATCTTGACCGAAAAGACTAAATTACATTTGATTAACCCTATATTTGAAAATAACTTTAAAAACCTGCTTTAACCTTATCGATAAGTTTTTTATTTTAACAATAAAATATAATTTTCAGTGGGCGTTGTACCTGAGAATTTTACCGTTGTCTCTGTCTGTATAAAATAATTAACCCGTGGTTTATTTGCATTAGATTCCATTAAAGCTCGTGTAAGTTCAACGAGGTCGGACAAATTTAGCCGCCCTGACAGGAATGGTATAAATATTCATTGTTGTGAAACCCAAAATAGTAATTTGACGAGATTGGAATCTTTTGTGTGGACTGAAATTCACGAGTATTTAGTTGGAGTTATTTTGCGGCTTAACTCAAGCTGCGGAGCAGATAAGTCTCTTTTTACTAATAGATAAAATTGGGCATATTATCTTCACAAATGCCGGCAACGTATATTCAACATTCTGATGCAACATTTGACCGTATTTATTAATTAATTGAAATTCAAATTTGTGTTATATTTTGAGTTTCAATTAATCAATATACACAGTCAAATATTTTAAATTTCAAATAATTAATAAATGCACTGAAATATTCTGAATTTCAGTTGATTAATAAATGTGATTAAATGCATAGTCTAAATGTTAGATAGATAATATGATGAGTGGATTTTTCACCTCTCTTCTAGGAGAATTTCGTAGTTAAGTTTGTCGCTTTCAATTTTAGAGGTTTCAATGTAATAGTACATACTAGATGTGACCATTTATGGTGGAAGTTTGGAAAGCCTATCAAAAGTGTTTGACCATTTTATTTCACCCATTATAGGAGAGAGGACTCGATAGTTGAGCACCCTAACTTTGCACTTCTCAAAATCCTACATGGAAATTTTTAAAAATTTCCCAAATTTTTACAACAGCTTGCTTGGCAACACCCCTTCTTATAACTAAGGTTTCAGGGCCACATCATCAAATATGATGCCACATCAGCATGCTTTTTGTCGAAGAGCCCAAAAAGGTCCAAAAAAAAGGAGACTGATACTTGTGCACAAAATCATGTTTTATTGGTGTGTTGATGTGGCATCACATGATTTGTTGCTCTTTAGATCTAAGGAATATATATTATTCAATTATTGATTGTTGCAAGGTGTGCGCCCTTGGTCTCCTTATGTTGTGCAGCGTAGTGCTTGGATTTGTGACATCGCTTAACTGCCTCTCATGGATTCATTAACTCTGGTGGTTGTATCGGGCATTAACATGTCAATCTTTTGGTGCAACAACAGTCGTCTATGCAACAATTGGTATCAAAGCTTGGGTCATTGGTTCGAACCCCTCACTTGCGTTTAGGGGGGGATTGTTGCAAGGTGTGTGCCCTTGGTCTCCTTGTGTTGTGCAGTGCAACGCTTGGGTTTGTGACATGGTTTAACCGCCTCCCATGGATTTATTAACTCTAGCAGTTGTATCGAGCATTAACAAGTCGATCTTTTGGTGTAACGACAATCGTTTGTGCAACATTGGTGGTTATCATCAAAACTAACAACTTTAAAGTCACAACTATTGGTTCAATATATATTATCAAAAATATTGGGCATTAAATCAACAAATGTTATAACAACTATTGGAACATGCTCAACTATTGGGTCCTTTCCCCTAACTAAGGTGGCATTTTCCTTCACCCATTTAAGTAGGACAAATCCTCTTACTAGGTACATTAAAAGAGCACTCTCATGAGAGGAGTTTAATTATAAATATGGTATGAAGATGATAGATGTAACTTTCATCGTTGAATGGTATCAAGTCTAGGTAATGAAGATATTCATGGATTTTTTTAGTTGATAGAAGAAGCTAGCATTACAAAATATGAGAATTATTTTATGATAATATGATCAAGGTGATTTCCACTCCTTTAGAAACTCAAATGTGAGTACATAGACTATTTATACAGGACAAATGGTATGCTTGTATTCTTCATGTATAGATTTTTGTTGGAATGAATGAGTCAAAAGAGTGGGTTGATGAATGGTGGTATATACCTTTGAGTCCATTTGAGACATATCAAGCTCCATGAGCACTAAAATACTTAGAGATGAAATCACTAGTTTATTTTGACCATATATTAGATCAAGCGCAACCAAGTATTATGGATGTATTGTAAAGTTAAAATTAATATTTTAGCTCCTTAGTTTTTTGTTGTATTATTTATTGAGATCAACTTTTTGTACAATTCAGTGTGGTTAATTTTTATTTATCTATTTCAAATAAAAATAATCAAGAAGGAATATATTATTGTCACTATTTTCAGGTAAAAAAGAAATAGCCCTATCATAGATAGAGAAAACATTGAATATCTAACAAGATATATAGTTGTTACTAGAACATGGTTTACAACATATCCAATGAAATTTTTTGATGTGTGGTTGTTTGAGGACTTTGACATACACAAAAAAAATTCTTCATTATTTTAACCTTTTTCTTCTATTGAACATTACATTGATCAAATATAGGGATTGCATAATATGAACTTGTGGACAATTCACGATTTTAACTATGAAGCAACACTTGACACCATAAAGAGTAGAAAAAACCCATATAAATTGAATTGGTATAATAACACATAATTTATATTGCTTGTTTATATATTATGGATTTTTTAAGTTTTGTGTTTTGAGTATATTTTATCTTTATTTTAATTATGTATTTCTAATAATGATATTAATGTAGGTTAGTGGTGCCAAATAATCTTCCATTTTCACGTGGCTGGTTCTATTATTAGAGAGGTCCATTCTCTCTATCTTTATTTCTCCATGTATCTCTATCTCTCTTATATAAGGGCTACCCAAGCCCTCAAATACAAACTCCAACAACACAAATGAAATAAACGAATTACAAAAAATTGTTCCAAAAATCTACAAGAAGTTTGATTGATTAACTATTCAACTTTTCTCTGTATTACATGTAATCATTGGCAAAATGAAAATACATCATATACAACCATATAGGAGGTTAGAAAATCACAAACCAGATATGGAGGTTTGATACAACAAAAAATAATAGTCACAAGGGTAAGTGCAAGAAGTTGGATCCAAGAAGAGAGGAAGTTTCAGCCAAAAAAAATGTCAAAAGAAACGAGTACTCGTTTTGAAAAAAGTGGGTACCTATTTAGGGATGGAAACTCGAGCCTAAAAAATGAGAACCTATTCTAAAAACAAAATGGGTACCCGTTTTAAAATAGGTACCGTTCTAAATAATTTCCAAAAATATAATTTTTTATAAAATGGGTACCCGTTATTTCCAAAAATATATATTTTTTAAAGTGGGTACCCATTCTTAAAAAATTCTATTTTTAGAAATGTTTATAATGGGTACACTTTTTTTAAAGTTTGAATCCCCAAACCACTTTTTGCTTGGGTTTTAGGCTTGGGAAAGTTTTGGCAACCCTAAACTTAGCCTTTAACCTACAATTAAAAATCTAAGGTAGATTGAAAAGAAATGTCAAACTTTGGCAGTATAGTTGATGGACTTTTTTTTCAGAGTTAATCTATGAAATTAAAACCCAATATAGATCACGATGTCTAGTTTCTAAATATATATTTTTTGTTAATATTGGATTATGTTTTCTATTTTTAAATTAATTTCTAAACAAATTGGTCCATAAACTTGAAATATTAGGCTTTTTGTTTTATAATTTTTTTTCTATTATTTTTTTTGAAAGAAAATTATATGACATCAATCTTTAGACAATTCTCTACACAATGAAAAAAAAAAAATTCAAAACATGTTTAGTTTAGGTCCAAATTATGTTGTCCGTACACGTTGATTTTTCAAAACAGCAATTAGGGCCAAAAAAAATTACAAAAAACATCCTCATCAATCTTCAGGTTGTTTTTTATTAGGTAAAAAACAGGTTTTGATGGGACCCGAAACCCATTACATTATAGTTTTGAAGGGACCCACAACCCTATCTAAGGAGAACATGTTGCATCAAAGATAAAATAAATACCATCAGCAACCAACCAGCAACATCATTAAGAATACAGTAGGACAAACAAGCTGCACAAGGAAAGGCAAGGGCCAAAACCCCTTAACCAAATACAAACAGGTTTAACCAGGGACCTTAAACCCTCAACCAGGTTTTTCTTGGACCTTGAACCCAAAAGAGAGCCATTCGAAATAACTCCCAAACCCAACAAGTTGAACCTAGTAAAGACAAACCAGCTGAAAGTCAACACCCAACCAGCATAACTCCTTACCACCTCAATATGAAGGAGACCCACCTCCATAGGACCTAAAGGGAAATAGACCTCAAGCTGAGCTGACCAAACACTGTTCAACCCCACCAAGAAGCACCTCCCAACTTCTTCAGGAAAAACCATCTCCACCTCAATAGAAGATAGCACCACCTCAATATGACATTCCAAAGAAGATAAAAGATGTTGTAGTAAAAACACAGCCTAGCCCAGCCAAGAACTCTCCACCTCAATATGAGAGATCAAAACCAGGCCAACAAAAAGGGTAAGAGAAGCCCCCTTCAAAACCATACCAATAGGAAGATCTCGCCTCCATAGGGCCAATAAGCAGAGTCGTAGAAATAAAGACATGAGATAAAGAACTCTGGATGAAAAAGAACAAAGCTTCCACACTATAGATCCCATAGAAGCGTGAACATGGATCATAGAGAAAACCCACCAAGAAGAATCCCCAACAAGAGCCTTCCAACTAAATGAGACAAAAGAGGCCAACAAAGAGGACCATGAAACCAACTCTTGCACATCTTCAAACCAGCCCCAAAAAGAAACAAGAAGGGGACACAGAGCCAACAAGAAGCCCATCCAAGGAAGAGGAAGGTGCAACTAGAGACCTAGAACCCCCACAAAATGCTCCAAGACAAGAAGCACAAAGCGAACCCAACACAAAGTCAACCAACCACCAAAGGCAACAAAAGCAGCAAGGTATAGGATAAGAAACCCAACAACAGGGAGAGTGGAGAGAGAGCCCAACATTGCAAAACACCATTTTGCCTGACATACCAGTCTAGGCCTAAAAAAGCACCTCACCACAAACACCCCCGCCCCAAGCCTCTCAACAACCATACCCAACATCCAGAGCAAAGCCTCATCGAAGCACGACGCCAAATGATTTGTAACAGAGAGCCCCAAACAAAGACCACTGGAGCCTGCACAACGCAGGTCAAGGCAAGAAACACCTGACAATAGAGAAGCAAGAGAGGAGGCAAGACAAGAAAAAGCACCATCTGATCCCACATTCCAGTAAGGATCTAAGACAAGCCAAAGACTCTTCGTAAACAACTCCACAACAGGCAGGCCGAAAACCACCCCCAGCATCAAGGAGGGAACAAAACAGAAGCACAAAGCCAAATCATCCAGAACAAAGGACTCCACAAGAAGGAGCCAAGGTAAGAAAATATGTCGTACCAAAAAAGGAAGATCGACAACTAGCCACAAAACTCCAACATCATCCACATCTGAATTTGAGCCTTCATCATCCCTTGCTACAAGAGAAAACAAACACCCTGACCCAGAGCATTTCCCGCACACCAATCCATCACAGAAAAAGGAAAGAAAAGCCCAAGAAAAATATGCGCCATCAAGAGAAACCAGGCCACATTGGGAACCGACACCAGAAAAAAAGAGTTGACCCGATCTGCATCAGCACCCAGACTAAGCGCAAAAGCCCAGGCGATGAAGCCCAAGGAAGGAAACACAAGAAAAACCGTGATCTAAGCACCAAAAACAAGATACCTAGGTGGGATGCCCCGTCCATCTGCCTCACCATTTTCCTTTGCAACCTTCACGCTCTCACAGGATTCAAAAACACCGTTCCTGCTCAAACAACTCTGCCCTTCGCTCGATGCCTTCATCATCGTCCCTATGAATCATGATCGACCTTTTTTATCAATCTTCAGGTTGTTACACATCTTTCCTCAAAATGAATTAGAAAATTATTTTTATTTAGGTGAAAAAGTGGTGTTTGTACATGTGCATGGTATAGTAAAAAAAATGACTTTAAAAAAGTGGTTTTTATACGGGCCTATTAAATTTAATTTGCATCATCTGGGTATTAGAATAAATTACATATTTGGAAATTAGATTCAAAATAATAAATTTATATTACCTTTTTTAAGATTCATTGTGTAAGTGCTTCAAATTCTTAGTCCAAGTGTGACAAATTCTGAAAAACAACAAAAACAATTCCATTTTTTAAGTTTTTTATGGACCCAACTTCTTGCTTTAGCCCATAAATCAGAACTCTTCAATCCACCTTCTTCATGTAGTAGGTTCAAATCTTCATTTGGGCTGAGTGCAAAATGATGGGCTCCAAAAAGTGGTGATATGACCCAAAAGTGGTTGATCACATATTTTTATCCAAATTTTTGATGAAACAAAAAGGGTTTATTGATAAAAAAATTTAGATTTCCACCAATATAAGATATGACTTATTTGGAATTAAATAGATAATTATTTTTTATTTTCTACATGCATTCTAACTAAAGTCCCGATTGATAGGTTGATTGAAAAAAATCTACAATTCTTAAACGATTTCACATTTTTTTAATCCAAAAGATGTGGCACGTTCTATGCTTCCCATACTATAGGATAAAAAAATGATTTTCATAAAATTTTGACCAAGTTATGGTGGTCAAACAAACAAGTTTTATTATTTTTTTTTAAATTCTAATAAAAAAATCATAACTAATTATTTACTTGCAAAACAGTTATAAAAAATTGTGGCACATTCGGGCATGTGTCCTATAATTATATTGAAAGTTTCAAAAAAAGATATTATTTTTTGCTTGTACTTAGGTTGGTCAGACATACACCTGCTTTTTATTTTTTCCTAAAAAATTTAGTACTACTGTATTGAAATTTCAAAATTTCACCAAATAGATTTACTTTTTTCTAAAAGAGGACTAGTATCTTAGAAACTACATTCAATTTGCTACAAATTTTGTTCTTAAATATTTTTCAAATTATGTTAATAACCTATTCAAATATTTATATCAAGTTCTCTAACTTTGTTTTTCTGAATTTTCATTACCACTTAGGGGCCTAGTTTGGACCCCCATGATCCTGCATTGACCCATTGAGAACCACTGAAGCAATAAACCTACAATCTTCAAACTTGTTTGTTGTTATCCAAACACTTTCAAACCTAAAAAAACATGGAGTTTTGGTCTCCTTCTCCAAGAGCTCTAATACCACTGATGTAAAGGGAACTCCCCTTACAATCTGAAAATATTTAAAGTCACATTCCTTTGTGGAATCCAGCAGCATCCTGTTATGCCAAACTTCAACTCCTCCAAGCCAACTTCTAACAAAGACAAGGCATCAATATATAGAGGTTTGAGGGGGAGAATACCACTATGGTATTCCAAAACAACATGTCAAATACCTCCTTGGAAAACCCATGCCCCCTTTTGAGGATAATTCATAAAATATTAAAATTTATCAAATGCTCATATGGTCTTCATATGGATGCCACGCCATGGCCAATCAAATTTGGTCAATCCAATGTACTTCATTATTCTCTGACGGCTTCATGAAAGAACATGCATCAACATTCAAACTTGGGTGTCCCAACATGTAAGAGCATGCAAATCAACATGCAAGGATGTGCATTGATGAGTGGTCCCCACCTTGAAATAGATGCCTAGGCTAGAATATTCCTCTTGGGATGCCTTTGAAACATTTACCGAAGTAAACTTCCTCCAAAATTATAATTACAAATCGACATAGGGAAAAATTACATATTTGGGAAATTAAAAGTACTCCTTCACACATTAGCCCTTATTCAAAATAACAAAAATAAGAAACAACATTTTTGATGATGCAAGATTGCTAGTACCACTGGATTCTCCTGCATCAATCTCTTTCTTCCACTCTCTTTTTATCTCTTTCTACCTCTATATCTCTCCCTCTCTTTCCATCTCTCTCTTTCTCTCCCTTCTCTTCCTCCCACCTCTATATCTATCTCTTCCCCCCTCTCTCTCTCTTTCTCCTTTTTTTATTTCCCCCTCCTCTTTGTATAGAGAATGGAGGAGGGAAAGATAAATAGAGAGAAGGATGAGGGAAAGTGATAGAATGAAAAAGAGATAGAGGAAGAGAGAGAGGAAGACAAAGAGAGAGGGATAGATGGAGAGAAGGATATGGAGAGAGAGGGAGAGGGAGAGGGAGAGAGAAGGGGAGAGATATAAATAGAGAGAGATGAAGAGAGGAAGATTGAGTGAGATAGTTGGGCATTAGATCAATCTATAAAATCCTCTCTTTTTTTCCTAACTCCTTGTGGTTTTCTTATGGTGGTAGCAAACATAATATTATAAAAGTGTTAGTTTTGTTCAATATAAGGGTGCTAATATAAATATTTATGTTTCGCATCTCATGACACCAAATGGATAGTGCCAACACATCAAGGTGGGTCGGTTAACGCTACTATAAACTTGTCATTTTGTTGTTTATGCTTCTTGATTTTTTTTGGCTATATTGATCCAATGATGTATTTTAAGAACACTAAGAATAAAAAAATATCAAACTTTGACAAGAATTTTCTTGCAATTTATGGAACTATGAACGTTCTATCCAAACCTATAACTAGGCATTAAGTCAATCTACAAAAATATCTCTTAATCTCTCCCAAACTCTTAATGGTTTTATCATTATGGAAGGAAACTTAATTTTGTTAGAAGTTTCAATTTTATTATGGTCTCAAGTGTTATATTTTAGTCTACACCTCATGGCACTAAATTGATAGTGCTAACTATAACTGAGGGTATTTTTCTTCGGTTGTTAGCAGATTAAATGCAACATGAAATCCCAAAGTAAATAATGGAGTGCAAAGGAATAAATAAAAAATGAATGAAACAATCTCACCCAAGGTCTTCATTCTCCATGGCTGACCTCCATTACACCTTCTAACTTGCTAAAAATATGAGGTTGCCCTCAGATTTATGATGAGCAATCTAAGATTATGACTAGTCCTAAACAAGAGTTGAAGTATTCTCAAATGATTATACAAGAGAAACTAGATCCTGCATGCAAACTAATTAACTAAATGACAAAGACAAGCAAATGCAAGATTCAAGAATTGCAAGATACGAGATTTGCAAGATGTTTCAAGATTTTCCAATGCCAAAATGAGGACAAAATTGCCATTTTATAGAAAATTCAATTTTGGATGAATGGACGAGATTGAAGATTGAGAAGTGCACTAGAATCAATGGTCAAGATTCAAAATAACAACCCCTTAATTAGGGTTACGAAAACTTTCAAAATGAGTGGACAAGATTTAATTAAAGAAATTAAATCAAGGGATGAGAATATGTGTGACAATGAGATAAGATTTAGTAAGTAGAAAAAGAATGAGTTAGAAAATCAAGTCACTTTAGAAATTACTTAATTTGTGGAGGGAAATGCTATTTTGAATTTGATATTTAATTTAATTCAAAATGGTGAAGTTGTGTGATAGTAAATAATAATTAAATTATTTACTTGAATAGAGAAAATTTTAAATAAATGATTTTTATTTAAATTTGGAAATGAATTAAATGAGACAATCAAATAATTAATTTTAAATTATTTAATTGTGGAAGAAGTGGGTTAATAATTAAATAAATTGTGGGGGATTTATTTAATTATGAGAAGACTTTAATATTAGAGACATATTTAAATAAAATTAATTTATTTAAATAGTCAAGAGGGAATAGTGGATTAATTAAATAAAAATAATTTATTTAATTTAAAGAGAACTTTAGACATCAATGGCATATTTAAATAAATGTGATTTATTTAAATAGTCAAGAAGAATAAGAAAGGTGAATTAATTAAATAATTGATCATTATTTAATTAATAGTTGAGTTTGGTCAAAGGGACATAGGGGAATTAATGAGAAAATCGAGTTCACAAGCCTAGGTCAATTTTATGTGTCTACATTTTGCCCCTCTTTGTTATAATGTAGTTTATTGCGTTATGGCAAAGAAAACAAGTCAAGGATATTCCCCAGAGAAGGTATGGAGTGTCATGCCCCCTCAAGAATTTTTTTGAATTTTGGCCTGGGGTCAGAAAAATTAGGAAAGCGTCCCGATAAGTCAATTTGATGACCAGAAAAACAATGGTGCAGACGGTTTCAAAAATGGAGGATATTAAGCTAGCAAAAATGTCGGTCAAAGCCAGTCAAATGAGCGTCCAATACAAACCCAAAGGCAAAACACTAATTTTCAACCTATAAATAGGTTTGAAAAGGCAATCTAGGTGTCATTTTCACTTTTTGCTATTAGAAATTTTGGAGAGCAGAGCGCGAGGAGAAGATGGTGATCCCAGTGACAGAGCACCGTGACTATCGAGTGAGGACTTTCTGACAACCCAAGGGCGTAAAGGCACCGGTAAGTACCCCTTCCCGACTTTCATTTTCTCAATTTTCATGCATTTATTAAGGTTTAGGATAGAAAAATAAATGTGTTGCGATGCAAATGCTATCGCGTTCGACGCATTTGTTGTGTCACGACACAAATGCAAGGGATGGGTAGTGTTTAGGTTTGAAATGACGCAAATGCTAGGTTATAGGACGCAACTGATAAAATGCAATGCAACCGTGGTAGCATGCAATGCAATTGCAATTTTGGGACACATGTGCAAGGCAAAACGATGCAACTATTATGAAATGACGCAATTGGCATGTAGAATGACACAATTGATATAGAGCCTCACAAATACAAGCTAGAATGATGCAATCACAGTAATGTGACACATGTGCGAGATGCAACAACGCATATGACTTAGTGCGACACAATTGTAGTCAACGAGACACAATTGACGTTGACCAGGGTTGGTTGGAGTTGACTTAGTGTAGACTCATTTTTCTGATGCATTTGTGATTACACAAATAGTAATAATGCTTTGCAATGCTAATCCATGTGTGTTAAACCTCATTTATGCATGTGTAGAAATGACTAGTACTTATTTACAAACACGAGTTCATACCAGCTACCTATGCCTTTAGAGATCAGTTGCGAGACGACGAGCGAAGATGGCTGATGAGATTAGGTCTATTATTTCACTTACATGCCCAATATTTGGGCAAACAAGGGATTGTTGATAGCACTTTGCGAGAGGTGGCACTCAGAGATATGTTCCTTCCACCTACCCATAGGAGAGGCCACTGTGACCTTGGAGGATGTATAAAGGATACTCTGCATCCCGATTAGCGGGGAGCGAGTGGTTTATGGTCCACACAGAGGGCGATAGGCCTTGGGAGAAATGTATGAGGCAGTGGATGATGCCAATTTTGGGATACATGGGTATGAGATTGGCTGGGAGTTTGTGGCTGAGCACTATCTTCATTGGGATGCCATGTTGATGACATTGATCGTCAGAGTCCTTATACCAGATTGTCACAGGCACAGATTCCCTATTGGATGGGGAGATGTACTGGTGCGGATGCGCAGGGACAGGATAGTGTTTGCCAGGGGTTCATGTTTGTTAGGCATGCTATATCACCGGTTGCATGAGGTGGCCTATTAGGAGGGCCAGAGTATTAGTTGTGGTACGCCGCTTTTGATGATCTGGGCATGGGAGCACATTCTCGTTTTTCGCCCACCAGTTTAGATTCAATAGTTGGGCGAGGGTATGCCCTATGTATATCTATATGCAGGTTTTGTTACACAGACCTGGGTAGGAGATACAGGGTACTAGCGTCATAGGATTGATACTCTCATGAGTTTTGTCTGGAGGTCATTTAGATATTGTGCCTAGTGGCCACATGAGGATGGACACCTTTCATTGTGTCGACAGTTCAGATATTTGATTGGTCAGACTGTGCAGAGTTAGAGGATCATTGAGATGTACCTACCCCAACAGGTACTATGGCAGTTTGGAGAGGAGTAGGGTGTGCCTGTGCGGATGACCGAGTATGTGCGGTCTTCGAGAGAGACCATGTGGGGCCTCCTATAGTATTGCCCTTGGCAGAGCAACAAATTGATGGGTTGGTTGCACAGCAGATGTAGGGGCATCAGTCGAGTATGATGCCTGGTGATAGATTCACAGGCCTATCCCCTTAATAGATCTAGATGGTCTCGCACCAATTGATCAACGATCAGTCATTCCACGGGTACGGAGGGGAGGACGGGGAGGGAGAGATGGTGGCAGGGGGAGGGATGGTGGGATAGGTGGTGGAGATGATGAAGGTTGTGGGGGTGGAGGGAGAGGTGGGGGAGATGACGAAGGTGGCAGGGGCGGAGGGAGAGGTGGGGGGATGACGGAGGTGGCAGGGATGGCAGGGGTGGGAGGAGGAGGAGGGGTGACGGAGGGAGGAGGCATCCTAAGAGAGTGATACAGCGGGTGGGTGGCACACCATTTTCATTGATCAAGGAGGAGGGTGAGGAGGGAGAGCAGCTAGGTAGGCAGGAGGTAGAGGTCAGAGCAGAGGAGGAGGTGGAGGTGAGAGCAAAGGAGGAGGTGCCAGGAGAGGAGGATATTTTTGTAGAGCACCACCCACTGGACATTGATGTGGAGGAGGTCGCAAGAGAGGAGGAGAGGGATGAGGATGAGGAGAAGGAGGGGGAGGATGAGGCAAAGAGGAGGTTGAGGGAGATGATGATTGAGGGCGGGGGGAGGGTGAAAAGGCACCTATTTTGCCTACAAATGCTACCATTGATCAGAGACTTGTCGACCTTCAGAGCAGACTAGATGCGGCCTTGTCTCAGAACAAGGCCTTATTAGCAAAGTTAGAGGTTGTGCGGGTGGACAGAGATCAGGTTGTGATTCAACAGGAGGAGGTCAAGAGATGGGTTAGGGAGTTTGCATAGTTGTGCATAGGACCATCAAGGGACATGGCCAGATATTTGGCCAGGATGAGTGAGAGCAGAGGCCAATACAGGGTACTGTATGAGCAACTTGTGCCACCTGAGAGATGAGACCCTAGATTATCTAGATCATATAGTAGGATAAGCAGTGGTACCCAGACTCACAACAACATTAGATCACACCGTAGTAGTCACACCAGTGCAAACAAGTCCACATCCTCCAGACAGTCTTCAGGCCATAGGTCACATCATTCGCATAGGCATTCATCAGGCCACAATCATAGGTCAGTGTCATTAGGACACCAGTCAGAGCAGAGCCAACCTCCCCTTATTCACCCCTCAGGATCTCAGAGTCAAGCTCTAGTCACCTCACCCATTCAGGTTACAGTTGAGCTAATGAGTCAACATCAATCGCCCCATGGTTCACCTACACGAGATGGAGAGGGCACAGCTTAGGGTTCATATTTATTTCTTGCTATGATATTGTATATGTTGACTTTCGAGCCTGTGAGCTCCATTTTTGGGATTCCTCTAGTTTCTATCTTATGACATTTATTCTTTTTGAGATATATATATGAGATGATCTTGATGCGGACTACATGCTTTGTTTTATGATGTTATGCGTTATGATGTTGTATGCTTTATTTGATGTGATGTGATGTTATGCATTAATTATGATGATCTTATTCTTATATGTCATGATTGTCCTATTTTATATGTTGATGATAAAGATATTCTATATGATGAGATGGATGCATTTATGTATTTTGAGATGTATGGATATCGTGCTTTATGGTTATGGATGCAATTATGGATATGTTCATGTATGATGATATGATTCCTATATGTTAATACAAATGATGGTTATGATGTCTATATGTTAATGCAAATGATGGTTTTTTGTATGCAAGATGGATGGATGTAAATGATAACTCATGTGTCATGAAACGTGAATGTCAATATTATTATGAATTTGATTTGTGAAATGTGATAATGAGATGCTGTCATGATCATGTATGCAACTATGGTTTTGTATGTCAAAATATACCATCAAAGGATGGGAGAAGAGAAGACGAAGGTGGGTGTTAGTGCGAAGAAAGATATGCAGATTAGTGCGGAAACAAGAATCCTTCAACAATTGCCATAGTACTATAATAGTTGTTGCTCTTAATCATCATTGGGCAGAATGTCGTAATGGCCAACAAACACTATGATATCACATAGATCAATAGTGTGCAAGGTCGAACCATCAAATAGGACAAAAATTTGCAAACAAGGATGATCATGACTCGTACAAGGAACACAATTGTTCCTAGTTATTTTGTCATAACCAACCGCAAACAAAAAAGACTAGTCAAGAAATGTCGTTGCTTCTCTAAATCCTGATGCCAGGACATCCTCGAGAAACTAGCCACATGACAGCCAATAAAATACAAGACGACCATCGTACTACGTTGTTGCTCCTCAAAATCCTGAAGTCGAGATATCCTTGAGAAACTAGTAGCAAGATGATCAAAAGGACAAAGATGATTATCATGGTATGTCAGGGCTCCTTTGGCATAAGGAACTAATATCATGATAACCATCAAAAAGACAAATAATGTTTTCCAAGTGTTTAAAATGTCAAGTTTTTTGATGTCGAACTTCCAAGGTTGACGAGGTCAGAGTTGCCAAATGTCGAGTGATGCCAGATTTAGGAAGGACACATCTTGAATGATGTTGATGTCAAAAGGACCAATTCTCGAAGTTAGGAGAATCCATCAAAATGCTTGATGATGATGATAAAGCTTAGGAAGGACACATCCAAAAGCATGAATGACAAGGGTTGTTCTTTAGAAGGACACATCTGAAGGAGAACCGTGATTAATATGTTGACTTGCCTTGATATAATTTGACTAGATGATAGATTTGATCACATGCTAGTGTTGGCATGCAAAGCTCGATTAAGATGTTGATTAAAAATATTGTTTAAGGTTTTTTGATAGATTGTCTATTTAGAATTGAGGGATGATTGACTTGAAAATATTTGACGTGTGTGAAAGTGCAGTGCCAAGAACCCTAATGGACTGACCTAGTGCGGCCTTGGGGGCTCATTGATTGATGGCCTTTCCTATGTCATGCCCTCAAATACCTCGTAGTTTGACACGACCAATGAATTTTTTTGAAGGACAAAAGATTGAGTCATGATTTTATTTTAACAAACCTAAAAGGATAGACCTAATGTCTCGGGGATTCAAAGATGAATCTTTCCTACGTAGCAAATGCGTAGAGACAATGTAGTTCGAACAATGACAAAGACTAACTGACATGATTGATTTGAATGATGTGACGGATTTGACCTTGTTTTTGAGATTTTTGACGCTTTTTGAATGTTTTTGTGTTTTTTTCAAGACATTTTTCAATTTTTAGATCTTTTTTTAGGACTTTTTCTGATTTTTATGACTTTTTCTAATTTTTATGACTTTTTTTTCAGGACTTTTTCAAATGTTAGGACCATGTGCGATACCCACTATAGTCGCATGATAAAGGTCTTTCCCCCAGGTAGGTCGGGATTTACCTAAGTAGAATAACATGGAAAAGGGCGTACGCAAGATAAAAGGAAAGGATATGCAAGGCGTGATGTCAACCATTGCTAGCCATGGGCGGAAATGACAAGACTAATGGCAAATGTGATAAAAATTGGGATGTCATTGTTATGCAAAGTGGATGAAGGCCAATTGGAAATATAGTAGATGGTGAAGCAACGATTGACTATGCATGGCACCTATTTACCAGGTTTTCACCATGGTACTTATCCAAAGCGCTTGTTTGCTAGTTTTTCACTATTGGACAAATTTATTTCTTTTTACTATTTTTGCCATTTTTTTATGTTTTTGGTGTCACCAAGATGCCTGTTTGCTAGGTTTTCATCAAGGTGACGATTTTTTCTTGATTTTTCAATTTTTTTGTATTTTTAAGGTTTTAGCCAAGCTCTCTGATGCTATGTGTAGAAATTTCATAGATGCGGGCTATTGATGGGTTCTATCAATTGTTCTCCATTAGGTGTGGCTAACTGATAAGCACTCGAACTGAATGTTGCAGTAATGATATAAGGACCGAGCCAATTAGGCTTAAAATTTCCAGGCTTCTCACGGTCAACCTGGTTTCTTGGATTCTGCATGAGGACCAACTCACCAATTTCAAATTTTTTGACCATCACTCTTTTGTTATAGCTCCTACAAAGATGATTTTTATATGCCTTTATGTGATTCAAGTCATTTTTTCTTCTCTCTTGTAGTATTTCTAGTTCATGCAGGCGAGACTATCTATATTCTTCTTCATCAATCATTCCCTTCAAGGAGACTCAGAGAGAAGGAATTTTGACCTCAATGGGCAATATAGCTTTAGATTAATAGACCAAGGAAAATGGAGTGGCTCCAGTGGGTGTGCGGATGTTAGTACGAAAGGCCCACAAGGCAGGATTGAGTTGTAGATGCCAATCTCAGCCAACGTCAATGACGATATTCTTAAGAATGTGAAGAATTATTTTATTTGACGCCTCAACTTGACCATTGCCTTGTAGATAATATGGTGTGAAGAAATGGTGTTGGATGTGGAATCACTCACAGAGTTCGTGAATGTCCTGATTTTTGAATGGACAACCGTTATCTGTGATGATGGACTGTGGAACACTGTATCGAAAGATGATGTAATTAAGGATAAACTTTGAAATCTGCTTACCAGTGATGTAAGTGAGGGGGATGGCTTCAATCCACTTAGTGAAGTACTCAATATCAGTAATGATGAACTTATGGCCATTGGAGGAGGATGGATGGATTTTTCCCACAAGGTCGAGTCCCCATTGTGCAAAGGGCCATGGAGAAGTGATCAATCTCAGCTCTTTTGCAGGTGTGTGGATTAGATCGTTGTGCACCTGACATTTTCGACATGTTTTGACAAACTGAAGAGCATCTTTTTCTAGTGTCGGCCAGTAATACCCCAGTCTGGTGACTTTCCTAGCTAAAGTTGGGCCATTCGAATGAGATCTGCATATACCCTCATGTACCTCACGTAAAGTTATGTGAGCTTCATGAGTGTTGAAACAACAAAGAAGGGTGTTGTCAAAGCTACAACGGTAAAGGGTGTCACTGACAATGGTGTATCAGGCGGCCTTTCAGATGAAGGATTTGCACTGATTATTGGATAATTTGGATGGAAGGTTCTGGGACTTTAGATAATCATATATGTCTTGGTACCAAGGCGAGTTGGGACCAACAAGTTCGCAAACCATCTCTGACTTTGGAACATCGTATGAGAGAACCAACAGTTGTTCCACTAAGAAGTCGAATTGTGACACATTTTTAGGGATGTCCAAGAGAGATCCAATAGTTGCCATTGCGTCGACTTCCTTGTTTTGTGCCCTAGGGATTATTTCAAAGGTGATCAAGCTAAAATAGGTCAAGAAGTTATCCACCATTCACTTGTAGGGCAACAAATTTTCATCCTTTGTTTCATAATCATCATTCACTTGGTTGATAACTAACTGGGAATCCCCAAATACTAACAGCGTTTGAATTTTCCATTTTATTGCCATTTTGAGCCCTGTGACCAGTGCCTCATATTCTACAATATTATAAGTACAAGGGAAGGTGATTTGGAATGCCTTAGGAATGGAATCCCCCTGCGATGTGATGAACAAGATACCAGCTCCTGAATCGTGACTAGTATGAGACCTGCCAAAATATAGTTTCCAAGGTGATGTAGGTTGTGCATGAAAGATAGACTCATCAAGAAAATCAGTTATCAATGGATGAGTGCCTTGGATGGGTGCATCTACAAGTTGATCAACTATTACTTTTCCTTTTATTTCCTTGCGCTCAACATATTGTATGTCGTATTCACTCAAAATCATGACACATTTTGCCAACTGACTTGTCAATGTTCCCAACTTAAAAAATACTTTAATGGATCAATCTTTGCTACCAACTATGTTTGGTGATTCAACATGTAATGTCTTAATTTCTGGGCTACAAATAAAATGGCGAGAGAGGCACGTTCCACATATGTGTAATTGAGTTCATATCCAATCAGTGTATGACTGATATAGTATACGACTCTTTCTTTTTCTTCATAGTCATTTTGTGCCAATAATGCCGCTAATGCATTGGTGGTTGTAGAGACATACAAGATCAAAGGTTTTCCTTCAATGGGAGGCATTAGGACAGGTGGTGTCAATAGATATTCTTTGATTTGTTTGAAGGTCATTTGGCATTTATCTGTCCACACAAATGGGATACTTTTGTGCAACAAGTACTGAAATGGCTGACATTTGTCTACTAACTAAGCAATGAAGTGTCTGATGGACTGTAATCTGCCCTATAGTGTCCTTATCTCACTGATTCCTTTTGGTGGAGGCATGTTTAATATTGCTTTTACTTTTGCAGGGTCAACTTCTATGCCTCTTCATGAAACTATGTAGCCCAACAGTTTTCCTGAAGTAACCCCAAAAACACATTTCTTTGGGTTCAAATGAAGGTTGTATTCTTCTAGCCACTTAAAAATTTTGTCTAGGACCTTGAGATGATCTTTTCGTGTCAAATATTTGGCCAAGAGGTCATCCACATAATCTTCCATTAAAGTATGCATGAGATCATGGAATATTGTTGTCATGGCTCTTTGGTATGTGGCACCTTCATTCTTTAGGCCGAAAGGCATGACGTTCCAACAGTATGTTCCCCATGGACACATGAATGCCATTTTGTGTTGATCCTCGGGGGCGATGTGTATTTGATTGTAACTTGAGAAACCATCCATGAGGGACATCATCTCGTATCCTGCGGTAAGATCAACAATAATCTCTATGTTGGGCAATGGGAAATCATCTTTTGGACAGGCCTGATTTAAATATCTGAAGTTCGTACAAATGTGGATCTATTCATTTGGCTTGGTGACAGGGACAAGGTTGTAAATCCAGTCAACATAATCTATTGATCTTATGAATCCAACATCTAGTAACTTTTTTAGTTCAACTTTCACAAGTAGTGCAATCTACGAATGCATTTTCTGCTTGACTAGTTTCATACCTGGAATCAAAGGAAGATGGTGCAATACTAACTCAGGGTCTAGCCCTGACATATTAGCATATGACCATGTGAAGTTAACTTTTCTTTCAAAGAAGAATTGTTTGAATTCGGGTTTTTCCTCTTCCGTCAATGATGCGGCCAAGAGAACCATTTTGGGATTCTTTGGTGTAGCTATGTTAACTTCTATAGTGTCTTCAATAAGCATTGTTGATTTTTCTTGTGTTATGGGAAGAAAGTCCAATTCTCCATCCTTAGGCGCCTCAAAGAGGTTTTCACCTTCAGATATGTCCTTTATTTTTACTATTGAATTGTCAGAAGGTGCCTTGCTATTTTCACCTAAAGCCATGTCTTTTTTTGTTTTATTTTTCATATTTTTGTGATTGGAGGATTGCATAGTCTCCCCAAAGTATGTTGCACAATCTAGATCAATAGAGAATCCTACCTTGTGATCACCACTTGGTATGCCCTCGTGGAGTCCCATGAATTCTGCAATGGCCTCATCATTCTGAAAAATATCCATAGCAGGCGGATCTTGCTGGTCCTAGCCAATGAGTTGTGGGTAAACAAGGGAAATCCCATTAGTAGTGTTGGTAAAGGAGGGGGAAGATGTGGAAATAATGCAAATGGAAGTCTCAAATGTGAAGGAAGAATTGTCATCTTCACTTTCCTAGTCGAACTCAATCCACAGACCATCTTCAAAGTCAGATGAGTTATGCTCTTGGTCATAATATGGGACAAATGGATCAACATCACGATCAATGGATGGTAAGTCAAAGTCATGTACAGTATGTTCAGGTATGTCAGGTTTTTGGGTGGGCTTGGGAATGGGGTGGAACGATGTAGATGTTACCGGTGATAGTTTATGCTCACTTGGGTCCCAAGGGATGCTTACCCATTATTTATGTTTAGAATGGCGATCTATAGGATCAATGTTGTACATTTGTCTAAATTTTTCCTTAAAAGGGAGTTGCTCAGGTTTTAGGAATAGTTCATCAATACCATAGTCACTCAGGGTTCTAGTAGATCCTCATTCCCATTCATGAGAGTCAATTTTGGTATGGGATTCTTCGCATGTCTCAACACTTTTAGGAGTCATTACGTCCTTACTTGAAAGTACATAGGTACATCGATTATCAGTTTCAAGTTGCTCAAACCCTAGCCCTATATATTTTGGTCTCTTAGAAATGATGATAGGCTCTCTCTTTCCATTGTTGTTTGGTCCAAGCCCACTAGTTCCATCAAAACCGTGTGCTTTACTTATGTCATAGCCTTTGTCATAGATATGTACTAGTAGCGGGGGTAATCCTTCTGGGTCCTTGTATATCCAATCAGCTATGTCGATAATGGCTTCATCACTCATGTCTCCCCATAGTGTGAAGACCCTTTTCGAAGGAGCCTTGAAAGTTGTCTTAGGTTCCACTGTGAAACAAGGTCGACCATAGACTTTAGGTGGCTTAGGTATTGTGGTGATATAGTAAGTCGTATTCAATTTGAATTCTCCACAACCCATGTCCTGGATCTTAAAGTTAGTACTTGATATGGAAGCCGAAGAGGATGGTGTGGCAGAAGTGGACAGAGTAGATATGGATGACTTGGTAAGTGTGGATGGATTGATGTATTTAGAAGAAGTGGATGTTGAAGTCTCTTTATTGATAGGCACTTGATTCTCAACAGTAGCTCTCAAGTTGGTGCAATATTGAAAAGGATCGGGATCTCCTGGTATAGTAATTTTGGTGCCATCAAAGTGGAACTTCATACATTGGTGGTAGGTGGAGGGGATGGCCTTTAAGGCGTTAATCAATGGGCGACCAAGTAAGATATTGTAATGTATATCACGATCCAGGACTTGGTATGTTTTCTCTATGATAACTGGTCCCACACGAATTGGGAGTGTGATGATGCCTTTAGAAGAGTTCTCCTCGTCATCATATGCTTTTATCACAATACTCTTGGTAGCATCTACACATGCATCAGAGAATCCAAGAGCCTTAACCAATTTTAAAGAGCGGATGTTCAATCTTGCTCCTCCATCTACTAGAACTCGTCTAACCTTATGCTTATGGATGAAAACCTCAATATGTAGGGTGTCGTTATGAGATGGCTTTGGTGAGGAGTAGTCAAGATCTGAAAAGGTAATGTTGTGAGGCGAAGCCAAATATCCAACCATAGTTTCAAATTGGTTAACATCAATATCGTTGGGGACGGAGGACTCTTGCAAGAATTTATCTAATATGGCCTTATGCGCTGGCAAAATGTGGAGTACCTCCAGGATGGAAATTTGGGCAATGGTCTTATTTAACTGCTCAATAAGGTTGAACTCTGGATTGGGTATTAACTTCTTGACAGACGGGCCTGGTATGGTAATTTTGGGTTGACAAGTAGAAGGGCCTGAGATGGTGACCTTGCCTTTGTGTGTGGTGACATTTCATTTTGGGGTCTTTTTTATAGTAATGGTATTGAAACATTTGTCTTCATCAACAACGTGAAGATGATTAATGATAGTACCACCGAAATAGTTGAAAGCGGCATGGAAATAACTGGCTTGATTGTTGTTATTCTTTATGTCAGATGATGGCGGGTTACCTGAACTATGGTCCTGCAGTGGGTTCTTATGGATTGTATGATCCACATTAGATGCAAACGGTTGACCTCCCAACTCAATGGTGCGGTTTTCAATAAGATCTTGGACAAGATTTCTGAGTTGGCAACAAGAGGAAGCTTTATGTCCTTTAACACGATGGTAGTCATAAAATGCATTATCATCCCACCATGATGGCTTAAACTAACCAGGATCATATGTTTTAGGTTCTTCCAAAGTTACGGCACCATTTTGGATGAGTTTGTTCAGGAAAAATTCAATGGGTTCACCCAAGGGGGTGTATGTGCATTTTGGGAATTGCTTTGTCTAACAAGGTTGCCTTCGGTTCGATTGAGCAGGATTGTTTTGAATGGCATTAGCAGTTGGTGTTGGTGGAGTCAGGTGCATTTTGAGTTTGAACTCCTTTGATTGTGAGTACATGACCTGTTGTGTTGACTGTTTTCGCATCAACCACGCCATCATTAGTGATGTGTTTATTTTTAACCCAATATTTGTTTTTATCATTGGAAGCACTTGGGTTGGTGTTTGTGGTAGTGTTAATTGTTTTTCTGCCATACTTAAGTTCGCCTTTGGCAAGTAAGGATTTTTCAAGTTGGACATCTTTTTCAACAAGATTAGTAAAGGTGGTATAGCAATGGACTTGTAAGCCACAGGACATCGGCTTGCTAGAGTTCTCCATCTTTGGAAGAATGGGATAAAGGTCTCCCCTACATCCTCTTGGGTGAGTCTGCATAAGGAGGCAATGTCAATGTCTGTGTCAATGTTATAGGCGTAGTTTTCAACAAACTTGTTTTCCAATTTCTCCCATGATTTGATTCCTTTAGGCAATTGTGCGAACTAGTCCAATGCGTGCCCTATGAGACTCTTAGAGAAGAGTCTCATTAAATAAGTGTGTTCATAGGCAATGTCCATGCAACTAGTAGTGAATTCTCAGATATGTTCAATGGGGTTTGTCTTGCCTTTGTATTTAGGGAAATGTGGCACCACATATCCTGGAGGGAATGGTGGCATATACAAGGTTGTGTCAAATGGATATGGACATAGGTCATATGACATGTAAGACTTTTTGTTTGACAGTTGCAAGGTTTCCACCTGTGTTTGAAGAGCAACAAGTTTGAGTGTGAGTGCTTCCACAATTGGGTTGTTGGTAGCATCGCACATGTTGATGATAGGTATGGATTGAGTGCACACCTATTGTGATGCAATGTGTTGGTTTGGAATTTGTTGTTGGTGAGAAAATTGGGTGTTCTGATTTGGCGGTTGTTGGAAATACATGTTTTGATGATGGTGTGTTGTTGTGTATGGACTTGAGAAGCATAAGTTGGGATGTAGGATCTAGCCATGTTGGCTTGAATTTGAGGGCCTTGCTGGCCTTGAGCATGTTGATGCCTAAATGGATTTGTATATTGGGTGCCTTGATTGCCTTGCCAAAATAGATAAGTATGGCCTTGAGGAATGTTGGTATTTTGCCTCAAGGGAATGTTGGTGTTGACCTGAGATGAATTTGGGACATTCGATTGAGTTCCTTGGATGACAACTCTTTGTTTATTCTTCCCAAAGGGGTTTGATGAGTTTGTTGCCATTGTATTAGAGGAACCGAGTAAAAGGTTTGCGGATGTCCCCATGGAGCTAGATGAAGCTCCAAAGAGGTTTGGTGTGTTGGTGCCCATTGTGTTAGATGAAACCCTCAATGTTGGTCCAATAGTTTGTGAGGAAACTATGGATGTTTGTTGAGGGATCGAATGTGATGTGGTGTTTATTTGGGTTGATGATCCCCGAATAGACGTTGTGTTGACCACATTGGATGTAGTATGGGCAGTAGTTGTACCAAGGGAGGTCGCATTGATGGTGTTGATGACATTTTGTGTGGTGGCTCCCATGGAGGCATTGTTTGCATCGTGTAATTGGCTTGTTTGATTGGTAGGATCAGGAGATGTTGCTCTTATAGTGTTGAGGTCAAATCCTTTTGAAAATCTAGCCCCTTGGTCAAGGAGCATAGCTAGATATCTGGTTGAATAATTTAAAATGAATTCTTCCACAAAAGAGGCCACGTCTGCTGACAAATTGTTCAAAAGGATTGCGTGAAGAGGATGGAATGGAAATCTCACTAAATGGATTAATGAGAGAATTCCCTATGTTGGTATTTCCATTCATCTTGTTAGGGAAAGTGTTTGTATTCATGTCATTGGAAAAATTGATTAGGTTGGTGTCTTGACCAAAAGTATCCATAAGTCTTGTTTTTCTCTGTAGTCTAGTTTCAACCATAAAAGTTTTGCTCAACTTTGGGGATGGTGGAGAATGACCTAAATATGCAAATGTTATGACACTATGTTTTTGGTTTTTGGGATAAATAATGTTTATTTAATGATGAATGCAAAGGAGACTAAAATAAGTAGACTACAATGTATGCAAATGGAAAGGAGATGATTTACTTAACCATACAATGTTTTGGCAATGTTCCAATTTTTTAATGTCAATGGACTTGTAAAAAGGACTAAGGATGACATAGTGAAATTTCCACACTAGACGAATGAGTGGGAAATGGTTCACAAAAGGTAATGACTAAAGACAAAGGTTTGATCAAGTCCAATGATAACCTACTCTTGAAGGCAAAGGTTTGACAAAGAATGGTAACGAATCTTCTCCAAAAAAAATGCAAAAAATGGGTACCTAGAATGATGGTAAAGCCTAAGGAAATGCAATGGTAACTTAAGAATGCAACCTACAATGCAAGGATGATGGAAGTTGAGCAATTCTTGGCTGGTTGTGGACAAAAATAATAGAAAAAGATGTCTGGAATCTTGTGTGGAAAATTTGGGCCTCGAATTTCTCACAATGAATGAAATTTTGGGTTACTGGCAAATGTGTTGCAACAAATGCGTTGCAGGAAAGAAAATGCATCATAAGATAAGCGATTGTGGTGTTTCAAAAAGAAGATGCGGTTTGATAGATCAATTGCGGCGTTTGGTAAAGAAAATGTGGTGTATGACAGATAATTGCAGTGTTTAAGATTGCAAATGCGGTGCAACTGAGCGATTGCGACTCAAAAGTTAGCAATTGCGATTCAATATAGAAGATGCATCGCAAAGTTTAGTTTTTGGAAAAAAAATTGATAGATTGCAAAATGTGTTTCAGTTTTGAAGTGTTATTTCAAATCGGAAAAGGATGTTGATTTGTTCATTTTTTTTTAAGACACTTGGAAAACACATTGTCTTGGAAACATAGAAAACATGTACAATCCCTATGGTTGAAAAGACTGTATTCTTTTGGATTCCATGCGGATTTTACTCCAACCGCATATTCTTAGTGGATGAATTCAGAAGCTTGGCCCCACGAGCTCCCCCTTACAGTGCACTCACTTCTTAGGGAAACCAAGCTTCCAACCCCCATGAATCTCCCATGGTAGGTTGATCATCTCTACTAAAACTACGAAAATGTGGATGCCTTCACAACGACCGTTGATGCACCAAAGAATAGAAAGGGTTTTTGGACTCTATACAAAAAAAATTTAATTCGGGCACCCGTTCAAGTGGCCACACATGGGGCAAAAGATTAAGCTTCATTAAAGGAGGAATTCCAGCCTAAAGAGGTTACGCTCAACAGGTTTTTTGGGAATTCTACTTTGTCTATGTGACATATCTGCACTCGTAATCCTAAGATTTCCAGTAGGATTCACATTTGTATACCGATCGGGAGTAGCTCGGCCAAAGAGCTTCGTTGTTGGTTTGAGTCACCTTGGGGTGAGTACTTTTTCCCAACAAGGTAGGCCCAATTTCTAAGGTAAATAATAGCGAGTAAGTACACCCTTAGTTCGATCAATCTTTGTTTGCCTAAACAAAGAGAGAGCACACGTCGTGTACTAGGCTCACACTAGCAAGATTGTTCTTAGGTTGTTAGTAGATTAAATGCAACATGAAATCCCAAATTGAAATATGAATGGGTGATAAAGTAACCAACTCATTAGTGTTTTTGTTTCTCCAGATCACATAAGGCACAAGAGAATTGCATACACATCGCAGAGATCATTACTAAATCACAAAACACCTCAAACACATGTTCATTTTAACCATTTGTAGTGTGATCAAGCAAGGGTTCATTTTAACCATTTGTAGTATGAGGCAATCAAGAGTTCATTTTAACCCAATGAAAATGTACGAATGTTCTTTTTAATCCAATGAGTGAACATGCATGGTTGTGTTCTTTTTAGCCCAATGAAAATGTATGAATGTTCTTTTTAACTCATGAATGTAATGCACTTTGTTTGTTTGATTGATTGAAATTGTGAAAAAAAACAACAAAGGGGGTTAGACTCCAGCTTGCCACATGCTATCACACATAGATTAGTAATCCAAAAATATTTAATCTAAAAATAGAAAAAAGTAAGAAATCTGGAAAAGCATAAAGCAATTTTTTTACCAGTCGATTGCATTGCAATAGAGCGAATGCGGCTCGCTGCGATAGATGCATCATTTTTAATGGAAAATGTGGCTCAATAAAGAGAATACAGCTTGGTTTTTGTCAAATGCAGCACATGAAATTAGATGTGTCGATCGGTGGGTCAGATGTGTCGCGATAGAGCACTTGCATCATTTGCAAAGGCAGATGCAACACGACAAAGCGTTTGTGTCGCATAAAATGGAATTCGCAGCGTTCCGTACAACTGTACCTACAAAAATGAAAAAAGACCTTACGAAAATATGCAAAAAAAGCATGTTTGAAAAGCAGTCGGGTTCACTAATGTAACTGAGGGTATTTTTCTTAGGTTGTTAGCAGATTAAATGCAACATGAAATCCCAAAGTAAATAATGGAGTGCAAAGGAATAAATGAAAAATGAATGAAACAATCTCACCCAAGGTCTTCATTCTCCATGGCTGACCTCCACTGAAAATATGAGGTTTACCTTATATTTATGATGAGCAATCTAAGATTATGACTAGTCCTAAACAAGTGTTGAAGGATTCTCAAATGAATATGCAAGAGAAACTAGATCCTGCATGCAAACTAATTAACTAAATGAAAAAGACAAGCAAATGCAGGATTCAAGAATTGCAAGATACGAGATTTGCAAGATGTTCCAAGATTTGCCAGATGCCAAAATGAGGACAAAATTGCCATTTTATAGAAAATGCAATTTTGGATGAAAGGATGAGATTGAAGATTGAGAAGTGCCCTAGAATCAATGGTCAAGATTCAAAATAACAACCCCTTAAATAGGGTTAGGGAAACTTTCAAAATGAGTGGACAAGATTTAATTAAAGAAATCAAATCAAGGGATGATAATATGTGTGACAATGAGATAAGATTTAGTAAGTAGAAAAAGAATGAGTTAGAAAATCAAGTCACTTTAAAAATTATTTAATTTGTGGAGGGAAATGCTATTTTGAATTTAATATTTAATTTAATTCAAAATGGTGAAGTCGTGTGACAGTAAATAATAATTAAATTATTTACTTGAAGAGAGAGAAATTTAAATAAATGTTTTTTTATTTAAATTTAGAAATGAATTAAATGAGACAATCAAATAATTAATTTTAAATTATTTAATTGTGGAAGAAGTAGGTTAATAATTAAATAAATTGTGGGGGATTTATTTAATTATGAGAAGACTTTAATATTAGAGACATATATTTAAATAAAATTAATTTATTTAAATAGTCAAGAGGGAATAGTGGATTAATTAAATAAAAATAATTTATTTAATTTAAAGAGGACTTTAGACATTAGTGGCATATTTAAATAAATGTGATTTATTTAAATAGTCAAGAAGAATAAGAGAGGTGAATTAATTAAATAATTGATCATTATTTAATTAATAGTTGAGTTTGGTCAAAGGGACATAGAGGAATTAATGAGAAAATTGAGTTCGCAAGCCTAGGTCAATTTTATGTGTCTACACTAACATGTCAAGGTGAGTTGGTAAATTCTATGAGAGGCTTCATTTTATTGCCTAGTCATCCCAATCATTTTTAGTTACATCAATCAATGTGTCTCTTAAAATCACAAATATGTTGTGAAGAATAAATTCATTATTGACATTCATTCACATTTTAATATGAATAAAGAGAATCTATTCATTTTTAGATAGTCCCTTTCTCCTTAGGCCTTAGTTGAAAATGTGATTACTAGAACAACGAATTAGACTAGAGGGAACAACATTATAAGACTTCATAGTAATACTACTTGGGAAATAATAAATGATAAAATTAACAAGTAAACTAACATGAAAGTTATTTTTGCCTCATTTGAGGCATGTGGAGAAGGTGTTAAATGTACATGTGCTAGAAATTTTTTGTGTTGTCATCTTATGCCAAATAAAAGCCTTAAACATGCAAGTGCTAGCAAAGTATCTGCATATGTTGATCACTATCAACAAAGAAAATAATCTTAAGTTTGAAGTGAGCATTAAAACCATTTAAAACATTTATTATCACTCTCATCAATGAACAATCTTAAGTATTATTATTCAAACTATTCAAACCATTTAAGTCATGAATGAATGCAAAATATTTACATATATTGACCTCAAAAAGGCCATGAAGGTTACATACTATCATAAAAATACCATATAGTATCATAAAAATTGATGCAGGAGCATCCTGGGTTGTTAGAGCAATCTTGCATCACCCAAAAATAATTATTTCAAATTTTTTTATAGTTTATTCTAGAATAATGTTTTGATGAATAAATTGATGTAATAAGGGTCTACATATTTATTTAATATTTTCTTAAGACCTTTGGTAGTTGCACTCCTATAAGTTGCACACATGGCAACAACCATTTCTAAGCATATCATGGGAATTCCAATTTGGCGTCCATCTTGGGAAGTGGGAGCATCTTGCATGACATCTTATTGCATGTTTACATGTGTCATTACATGTAATCTTAAATGGGACACCCAAGTTTGCATGTCAATGCATGTCTATTCTAGGTCCTGAGTGGAGTTATGGAGTGGTCATAGTTGACCAGTTTGATTGGTTGTTGGTTAAGGTGGCCATGTGCAACCCATGTGGCCTAATTAATGGTTTTGTTTCATTCTTGAGCACTACTCCATCTAGGCATGGGTTTTTGAAGCCCGTTTGTGACTTAATGACATTTTTTTCATATTTTGCAAATATTGTTGAAAACTCTCAAAATATGGTGTTGGATTTTGGAGTGGTTACTCATGATGGTTTGTGGTAACCACAATGGTTATCCATGATTAATCATCTCATAAAAATGAAGGAAAAAATTTTATTATTTAATTTTTCAGTCTGTAGGTTGAAGATCAGAGGTTGAAGGCAAATTGTAACTCAGAGTTGAAGAAACCATTTTCCAAGATTTGAAGGAGAGTATCCTTGGGCATGGATTTTTGGATTAGAGTTGTATAAAACTTATTTTTTAAGGTTGGAAGAATACTTTTGCAGCAACAAATGATTTGGAATTCATGGTTGAGGTGTTGTTTTTGAAGATTGCAAATTACAAGAGTTAGAATTGAAGTGCAGGAAGCTGATTCAAGGAAGAGGAAATATGTTGCTCATGCTTAGCCATTTGAGTTGTTGTAGTTAATTTTTTATTTCTGATTTGAATGCATCTTTATCATCCCAAGAGGCTGCAACTATTTGATGTAGGGGCATCGTGACAATTTTGGTTTTAGTTTGCAATTGTTTTGATTTTTTTTGTAATTTGAGTTTCGATTGTGGAGTTTTGGTTGTGCTTCAAACATGTGTCATGTTGTGGTAGGAAAACAAGATTCCAGTGTAGTTGTTCTCCTAAATCAATTAAGTGAAAAAGAAACAAAAAAAGGAAGTTGAAAGATTATATTTTCAAAACATTATTATATATTCCTTCACATGGAAAAGAAAAGATGACATATGCAAAATTAGGCAATCATATACCCACGTTGAGGAGAGTGGGGGAAAAATAGTCACAAATTTCTAGTGATTGAAATTCAGTTACCCATGATCAAGAGAATTGGCATCACCTAGCAAGTGAATGGTTGTTTTGGGGCGTGAGGAAAAAAGAAATGAAGAGTTAGAGGTGGGTGTGGAAGTATGGGCAGCAAGAAGACAAAAAAAAGAAGACCGGATTTGAGCATGAGGTTTGGCCACTAGATGGAAGTTGAAGTTTGGCGTGGGAAAATTGGCAGCTATAGGAGAATGAAGCTGAATTTCTAAAGAGTCAACTCTAGTTGTAGGAAAAAAAAAAAAAAAAACCCTCTCCATTGTTGTGCCTGAAATTAGTAATAAAAGGATTAGATTTGGATTGTGTGAGTTCTTGTCTTTGTTTGCTACGTTAATATTATCATTGAAGGAGTTAGCTGATTGTAAATCTATTGTTTTTTTTTCAATAAAACATGGTGACAGTTTTAGCAATTTGTTTGTTGTGCAGAAATCCTTGTTAGCACTAATTAATATTGTGGAGGCATTAGAACTCCAAATTATCATTGAAAATGAGTTTAATCAGTGCTTTAATGATATTAGTGTTTAAATACAGCAACGGTTTATTGTGAAAAATTAAATGGTGAGCTTTCTTGTAGAAGGAGTTTGAAGACTAGATAAGACAAACAAAGTTAGTTGTGGATTGGAATCTAATTGCAGCCATTAGTTTTTGGTATTAGAACATATTTGTGTGTGAGTGTTTCATCAGTTTGGTATGAGAGCCTAAAAGGTCTGGGAAGATGAAGTTGATAGTTTCAAAAGGGTTTAATGAAGAAGCTAGTTATATTCATCGATTCTTGGAGAGATGTGTATCGAAGATTGACAGGTTAATGTGAAGAACTTGGGTACCAAAAGATTGGGTAAGAGGAAAAGCAGAGAAAAGCCTTAGGTGAGGTATCAAGAAGATAAGAAAATAAAAATTTGTAGAAGAAGAAGCAAGATTCAGAATGGGACAGAGAAATGGCAAAGTTGAGAAGAGATTTGGAGAGATGTAAGTTATTGGTGAAGCAAAGGATTGAGGAAAGAAGCCAAGAATTTGATTGTGAAGAAAAGAAGAAGACAAGGTGTAGCAGCCTTGAATAGAGAGGATAAAAAAAATTGGGACAGCGAGAAGTTGCTAAGTGAGCAACGCACATCAGAAGAGTTGAGGAAAATTCTCACTAAAAAGAACCTAAGGACAAGAAATGGACAACAAGAGTGGAAAGCAAGGTATGATGAAGGATTGAAAAATGAATCTAGAAAAAGGAAGAAGTTGATGCGGAAGCCAAAGAGATGGATGGTGAAGAAATTACAGAGGGAATTTGAAGAAGGTGTAGCAAGTGTAGAAGATTTGTGGGCATGATTTTCAACGATAGGACAAGAGTGGATGGAGAAGCTTGCTAGTGAAGGTATGAAGACATGGGATAGTGAAGGATGCAAAGATGATGTAGGAAGTTGATAATAAAGAGGTTATTGTTGTGGAAAAGGAAAGGAAGACTGGCATACCTTCTGGTACAGCTTGGAAGAAGCTTGAGGAGAACATATGCAAGGTGAAAAGTACAAAAAATGATTTGGATGATTTAAACAACAATGCTTTTGACTCTTTGAATGAAATTGTTAAAGGGAAGAGTTTAAAATAAGAAGATGCAAAGGATGTGGAACTTAATAGTGACAATGAGATATTGGAATGTGAGATGGAGTTGTGGAGGCTTGTAGATGAAAAATACCTAAGAAGGAGAAGATACAAAATGAAAAAGGTAAATAAATGAAAATAGCTTGAAAACATGGTAGCTATTTTGGAGTGATGTTGGAAGACATGGAAGAAAAGAATAGAGACATAATTTTTGGGTCATGCTCTCATGTGCAATACCACATGTTTTGACCCCTGGGGAGCCTGATGCAAGGGCATCGTGACAATTTTAGTTTTATTTTACAGTTGTTTTGATTTTTTTTTGTAATTTGAGTCTCGATTGTGCTTAAAACATGTCTCAAATTGTGGTAGGCAAACAATATTTCAGCATAGTTGTTCTCTTAAATTGATTAAGTGAAAAAGAGACAGAAAAAAGGTAGTTAAAAGATTGTATTTGCAAAACATTATTATATATTCCTTCATGTGGCAAAGAAAAGATGGCATATGCAAAATAAGGCAATCATATACCCATGTTGAGGAGAGTGGGGAAAAAATAGTTACAAATTTCCAGCGATTGAAAATCAGTTACCCATGATCAAGAGAATTGACATTGCCCAACAAGTGAATGGTTGTTTTGAGGCATAATGAAAAAATAAATGAAGAGTTAGAGGTGGGCGTGGAAGTATGAGCAAAAAGAAAATTTTAAAAAAAAGACCAGATTTGAGCATGAGGTTTGGCCAGTAGATGGAAGCTGAAGTTTGGCATGGGAAAATTGATAGCTATAGGAGAATGAAGATGAATTTCTAAAGAGTCAATTCTAGCTATAGAAAAAGAAAAAAAAACCCTCTCCATTGTTGTGCCTAGAATAAGTAATAAAAGGATTAGATTTAGATTGTGCAAGTTCTTGTATTTGTTTGCTACGTTAATATTATCATTGAAGGTGTTCGTTGATTGTAAATATTTTGTTTTTTTTTTCCAATAAAACATGGTGATATAACAATTTTTTTGTTCTGCAAAAATCCTTGTTAGCACTATTTAATATTGTGGAGGCATTGGAATTCCAAATTATCATTGAAAAGGAGTTTAATCAGTTCTTTAATGATATTAGTGCTTAAATACAACAACAGTTTATTGTGAAAAATAAATGGTGAGCTTTCCTGTAGAAGGAGTTTGAAGACTAGATAAGACAAACAAAGTTAGTTTTGGATTGGAATCTAATTGTAGCCATTAGTTTTTGGTATCAGATCGTATTTGTGTGTAAGTGTTTCATCACTATTGTAATTCCAGTTTGGAGAAGAAATTGTGTTGTTTGCAGGAGATTTAATTGAAATAAAGAGGAGTTTATGTGCAGATTTCTAAATCTGATCTTGGTTGTTTGAATTCATGTTCTTTGTATTTCTGATTGCATTTGTATGTGGTTTAAGATAGGGGCATACCCTTCATCAAATTTCAATTCAAAACTATGATAGATTTGCATATGTGTTTATGTGGTGTGCTCACTGCATCAATGGTATCAAAGCTAGTGCTCTTGAGTGTGCAAGCAGAAACATCGATTGGAGGCAGTTTCCACCAGGACCTGTGGGTGGAGAGTGTGTGGGTTTTGTTTGTAGATGAACATGTGCAATTTTCAAGATGAAGTATTTGTTGAGCAGAGGTTCATGTGGTTGTGAACATATCGGTGAGTGTGAGGCAATTTGCAATAGAACTTGAAAGTGTTGAAGATTTGTAAATAGATTGTTGAACATGAGGCAATTTACATGTAAAGAACTTGAGGATTTGAATATTTGTGTTGAGGCTTTGTGAGGTCTTGAAAATGCCAAAGAAAAAAGGCAAAAATTTTGTCATAGTTGTGTATGCAAGTGAACAGGAAGGAGAAAATAATATTGTAGAAGTATGCTTTGAGGATAGTGTGAAGGAAGATGGTGAGATTGTAGTAGAGGATGAGAGGAAAAAATAAAGTGAAACAATCAAAGAGAAAAATAATGTTGCGGTAGTTTATGAGTGTCCTTTGGAGGACTTGAAAGTATTGGAAAATGAAAGTGCAACTAAGAGTGAAGGTGAAGAAGTTATGATAGCAAACAGTGGTGAGAAAAAGGTTGTAGAGAAAGAGGTAATGAATAATATTTTTCATTTTTATGATGAAGATGGGAGTGGATTTTGCGTAGATGAAAGAGTTGGAATAGAGGATAATATTGATTCATATTTTGTTAAATTTGAGAAAAATGATGATTTGCATATTTTGAATAAGTTGGTTCAAACAGAGTTTGCAAGTGATGTTTGGTATGCAGAAGATTTGTTTGGTGTTGCAAAGTTTAGTGCAGGTGCATTTTAGTGGAGGTGGTTCGACTATGGTGGGTTGAATCCCACAAGACTGGAAGAGAGTGTGAGTTACATTTGGTGGAGGTGGATGGTTTATGGTGGAGCTGATTCCACATTGAAGATGTTGAGTGTAGAGAAGAATCATTAGAGGAGAACGATACTTGTTCCGACTAGGTGTTGGAAGAGGAAAAAGAAGAACAAATCAGAGTTACCAGTTTAAGTGATGGATTTTGTTGAAGATTTCTTACAATCTAAAAGGGTGGTACTACCACTCAACTCCCTTTTGTGAATCTAGATTCACAAAAAATTTCTACCCCGAGTGTTTGATGCAGGAGCATCTTGGGTTGTGAGAGCAATCTTGCATCACCAAAAAATAATTATTTCAAAATTTTCTATAGTTTAGTCTAGAATAATGTTTTGATGAATAAATGTATGTAATAAGGGTCTACATATTTATTTAATATTTTATCAAGACCTTTGGTAGTTGCACTCCTATAAGTTGCACACTTGTCAGCAACCGTTTCAAAGCATATCATGGGAATATTCCAATTTGGCGTCCATATTGGGAAGTGGGAGAATCTTGCATGACATCTTCTTGCATGTTTGCATGTGTCATTGCATGTAATCTTAAATGGGACACCCAAGTTTGCATGTCAATGCATGTCTATTCTAGGTCCTGGGTGGAGTTATGGAGTGGTCGTAGTTGACCAATTTGATTGGCTATTGGTGGAGGTGGCCATGTGCAACCCATGTGGCTTAATCAATGATTAATTTTATTCTTGATTACTACTCCATCTAGGTGTGGGTTTTTGGAGCCCATATGTGACTTAATGACATTTTTTCATATTTTGCAAACATTGTTGAAAACTCTTAAAATATGGCATTGGATTTGGGAGTGGTTACTCATGATGGTTTGTGGTAACCACAATGGTTATCCATGGTTAATCATCTCATAAAAATTAAGGAAAAATTTATATTATTCAATTTTCAATTTGCAAGTTGAATATCAAAGGTTGAAGCCAGACTGTAACTCAGAGTTGAAGAAATCATTTTCTAGGATTTGAAGGAGAGTATCCTTGGGCATGGATTTTTGGTTTGGATTAGTATAACACTTGTTTTTTCAGGTTGGAAGAAGAATTTTTCAGCACAAAATGATTTGGAATTCATGGTTGAGGTGTTGTTGTTGAAGATTGCAGATTCCAAGAGTTACAATTGAAGTGGAGGAAGCTAATTCAAGGAAGAGGAAATATGTTGCTCATGCTCAGCCATTTGAGTTGTTGTAGTTCATTTTTATTTCTTATTTGAATGCATGTTTATCAAACCAAGAGGTTGCAACTATTGTAATTTCAGTTTGGAGAAGAAACTATGTTGTTTGAAGGAGATTCAATTGAAATAAAGAGGATTTTATGTGCAGATTTCTAAATCTTATCTTGGTTGTTTGAATTCATGTGAACTTTGCATTTTTTATTGCATTTGTATGTTGTTTAAGATGGGGGCATACCCTTCATCAAATTTCAAGTCAAATCTATGATAGATTTATATATGTGTTTATGTGGTGTTCTCATTACATCAAAAACTATAATTCCATATACCATACAATGAATGTCTAAACAAATCTATATAGGCATATAGTGATATATATTGGTAAAATTAAAATTTGTCTATAAAGCCATATAGGTGTACAGTGATATATATTATGAAAAATATAAATTTACATCTACATGTCATGAAGGCTTACAATAGTATATATACAAAGACTATGAAGTCTCGTCAAACAATCAATCTCGCTTATCTCATCAAGATGATGAAGAACCAAACTCATAATCAACAACTAGCCTCTAGCAATTAGCTGGAGGCTAGATTGTATCTCCACCTATTAATATAAATGAACAATACACACATAAGTATATAAAACATGACATATACAATGACATAAGTAAATAATCAATTACTACAAGTTGATAATCCTTCTCAATCATCCTTTGATGATTTCTCATCATCCACCTAAGGGGAGAGTACACAAATTGGAGTTTTCACCTCCTCTTGTGACACATGAAAAAATAATTTAGAGTCAACATTATCAATTTTTGAATCAATTAAACTAAATTATAATGACACTTGTGTTACCAACTCATGTCTATGTAGGCATAGAAAATGATATTACCATGGCAACACCCATATTTAGTGATCCCTAAAGATGTAGAAGAATCTTCACCATTTGAAAACAAAACCAAGGTTATCTTACCAAAATAAGGAAACCTACACACATAATTAAAAATATTAAAACTTACATCAATGAAAGATGAGATAAGACTACCACCACTAACATGTGTGGATTCAAAGGTTTAATATCCACGGGCATTTAACAACAAATCACTATATGATAAATAGGCATGTAACATACTTACTAATTTATTACAAATATACCTAAGGAGTTATCAAGGCAGCAAAAGTATGAGATAAAGAAGAATGAAATGTAGGGTGGATTATTTGACCCTCTAATTTTATAGTAAAATACATATTTTTTTGTTAATTTTCATCACAAGGGATTTTGATATAGGTATTCTAAAATTTAGTAGAAGATATACTAAATTGCATAACTTAATATAAATTACATGTGATTCAATACCAAATGTTGTATCCAATCAAAAATCTATCATTTTCATACTCTCTAATATAGAATGATGATGTAACTCATGTTATGTGGCATACTCTATAATGTGTAAAGCATCTTGCTCAATTGGTAGAGCATGCTCCTCAAGCTGAGTAGTAGCCTCATCAGTATAACCAACCTGTTCTTCATGCCTCATCACAAAGTCCTCTAGCTCATGAATGCATGTAGCCCCACAAATCATGTTATATGTGTGGTGGCACCTCATGCCTCAAAGTCTCACCCTCATCAACTTGCAATGAAAAGTGTCTTTAGAAGCCTCCTAGATAGAGGAAGCTCCTTTCAACTTCTTTGATAACAATCAAGACATCGTGTCAATGTACAACTTCAAATAAACACCAAACAAAGATAAAATATGTTTAGATGATGATGATGGTGTTGTCTAGTATCTAATGATGTGATGCCAATGCAAGCCTTTTGATGCTTTATAATGATGCATGAATCTAATCTCTTTTTTTCTCAAATTGTTCGATCATTCATGAACTAATGACCTAGGATTGTCCTTTAAATATAAGATCTTACATGCTCAATTTGAAGTGTTTTTGGTGCACAATCTAACAATCAATAGTCTTGGGAGTAGTAAAATAGAATTTAAAAAGAGAGAGATAAATTTGTGTATGATGTAGTCTAATATAAGAAAAGAAGAAAATAACATAAAATTTGAACTGATCCAATTTTATAACTACAATAGTAATATTAAGAATGATAAATACATTATTCTATCATTTATATACAAAACAAAACAAACTAAAACACTATATTTAAAACAATACCAAGATTAAACTAAAGCATGCACTTTTACCCTTAGACTAAAGTACCAACATTAATCTTGAAACCAAACATCACATAAAACTAAATATTGCAGTGACTTGTAAAGAGTATTATATTCATGAGAGATAATTTCAACAATGTCAGGTTGTCTCAAAAGCCACACTTTAAAATATTTAATTATAGCTTTCAAACATCCAAGCCAACTAATACCATTACAGAAGAAAATTTCAAATTTGCCGGCTTTACAAGCAGGCGAGGTTGTTATAAGCAAACTTTAAAATAATTAACACCCACTTTTAAAAATTTGTCGATCTCCATAGCTAAATTACTTTTACAGATTATTAAATTAATAATTAAAGGATGAAAAAAATGGACGGTGTGTGACAGGCAATTCCAAGCATATGGACTCTTAAAAGCTGTGACAACATTATTATATTGAGCTGGCACACAAAATAAAAAGAGCTTGTTTGTTCTAATTCCACACAGACATATTTGAAGAGTTGCTGCCTTCAATCTCTGCAAGTCACAGCTCTGTAGAATTTGTAAGCAATGGCTGCTCACATCAACCAATCTGATGAAGCTCAGGTATATTTATTCATTTTGCCCATGGAATCCCTTCTTTCTGAATTCCTTTCTATTATTTTGTTGGTTCTCTTATATGGGTTTAGTTTCTAAGTTTTTAAAATTAGAAAGAGATAAGTTGCTTGTCAATCAACAACTTTTTTGGGTAATAAAACTGACCTGCCATTAACAAGACAGTCTAACTGCTATTGTAAATTTGTATAACTGAGAAGTCGTTTCATGTTAGTATTATCTGTATTGATATTCTGTTCTGAGATATTTGTTGGCAGTGAATTATTTCTTCATAGAATCCTTCCATTGAATTTTCAGTTTTTAGAAAGGAAAAAATGGTCTTTGTTTGTATCAGTATGATTAAAAAATCTGTTATCTTTGCTTTCTGGGTGTAGACTGGTTGGTTGAGCCGTTGAAAGATAAGACAATCTATGTAGGTTTAAACCTCGACTAACCCAGCTGCACATACTATAAAACAGATGGTGAGAAATCACACCTGATAATAGGAAACTTAAGAGAAGCCCAACTAATTGCAGAGATACTTCTCTAAAATCTGTTTATCTTTTGTTCTCAACTAATTGTATTGCTAAGAGCTTATTATTAATTTTGTTGGGTCTGCTTGCTGGATCCATCATTTAGGTTGTAAGGATTAGAAGTCGTTCTTTAATCAATAATAGTGGACCCATTAGTTTTTACTTATTCACAGAGTTCTTTCATTGAATTTTCTTTAAGTTGTTTAAACCATTATTAAAAATCATTAACTTTGTGTGATCATAAGCCCTTTCTCATAGTCTTCGAAAAAGTATAAAAATATATGATTTTTTTTTGGTTTCCTACATAAACTTTTTCAATTGCCTTCAGTTCTGATCATAAGATTTAAAGGTAATCTGCTTTACTAAGTTTTATTTAATTATTTTTTACAATATATTATTACACCCAATGTCTGACTAGTAATGTTGATCATTTTTGTTTTTTAACAGAGTTGTGGTTGGATGCAGATGCAGACAGTGGATGTTGTGGACATAGTAAGTGCAAATACAGTACATTATGAAGATAAGGTGGTTTGCAATGATCTGGCAGAGGTTTCAATAAAGGAGAATATTAATGTTAATCAACAAATTGAAAATAATGAGGTGGCAAACATGTCATCGGATGATAAGGAGAGGGTGGAGCTGCGAGGACAAGAAAAGAATGATGTAGTAGAATTTTCAATAAAAGAAAACATTATTGTCAATCGACAATTTGAAAATAATGATGTGGCAAATATGTCATCAAATGATAAGGAGAAAGTAGAGTTGCAGGGAAAAGAAAAAGATGATGTGATAGAGACTCCAACAAAGAAGAACGTTAATATCAATGAACAATTTGAAACTAATGATGTAGCAAACACATTATTAGATGATAAGGAGAGCGTAGAGTTGCAAGGAAAAGAAAAAGCAAAGGATGAAAGTGATAATGATGATGATAAGGAGAAAGTAATTGAAGAGGTGTATGATTCAACTGATGGTGTGGCATTCCCCATTATAATGAAAGGAAAAGAAGAAACAAAGATGAAGAAACAAGGTACTTTCAAGGTAGTCATAAAATCTATTGGTGGGAAAATAATGCAAACTATGAAATATTGGACAAAATCAACTTCCAAATTTCTTTATTTTTATAAAAAATAAATTTAAAAATTGTTTACAATAATAATATAATTAAAGAGGAAGTTTTTTGAATTGAATATTGAAGAGTTTGTATTGGAATATATTTCCAAAGTAGGGTTGTGTAAGTATTGTCATATGCATGGGGTGTAGACATTATGGCCCCTTAAAAGGTTTTCTTTTATTTTCATGTTTGGAATATGGAGGAGACAAGAACATGCCTAATGTGAGGTAGTCTCCTTTTATGTATGGTAAAGTGTATCTTTAATATAAAGAGATTTGAACTTTTCAAAAATATTTTGTGTGATCTTTTTAATATGTTTAGTATTATTTTGTAATTTTTATTTTAAAGGTGTTATTGGAAATAAAGTAGTTTATAATTTTATATAAAAAAATTATATGTTATTATTATATGTGTATAATTTTTATGAATAATTAAAATATGTTAATATGATTGGTAAAAATAAAAGTGTGATATAGTATTTAATATTTATATAATTTGTAAAAAGTAAATTTAATATAAACATAAAAAAATAGTCATAAATGATTATAAATTAAATTAAAATATATATATATATATATATATATATATATATATATATATATATTTTTAATTGTAAGAATGATATATAAGTACAAAATGTATAATTAATATTCTATTTATATGTTTAGTTTGTGTAAATGAATCTATTTGTAAATAGTGTTATAACACGTGTTGTGTCTCATTGCAATATAGTTGAAAGCATAGTTAGTAGTAATTGTTTGACTGGCCAATGTTGATTGGTCTAGTAATCCATTTGTTCTAAAATTTACAAGTGAACTCAAATAAAAAAATTAACAACTAACATTAGACACATGTCACTTATATAAACACACATTTTTTATATTAAATGGGAGTAATAAACAAATATGAAAAAAAATCATAATTAAGATAATTAAGATGGAGAAAAATGAAATTAGTTAAGATGTCGAACTCTTCAAATAGTTTCAAACATTAAATTTCTCTAGATTATTTTGAATGTGCTCTTGTTTATAAGATTTTAAAAGTCAAGTTAAAGTCTTATGACAAAATAAAACAAGCCACTCCCATTAGGTTGAAAACTCAAAAGGGCAGCCTATGGAAGCCAATGGTGAAAACCCAAAAGGGCACTAAAGGGTGGAAACATAAAGAAACACACCTCAAGCAACATTGCCAATGATAAATTCATTACAAGGCAAATGTGTCACCTATTGGAATTTTAGAGTGCACACAATTATAATATATTTTATTATTTAATCTCACACCTTCATTCAATACACATTATGGCTTATATAAGAACTTAATCTCCTACATTATAGGAACCACTCCCTAATAATATGAGTTGTTCTAACAACAAATATACCTACTATCTCTCGTACAACTAATAATATTATATTATCCTATATATGTAATATTCTAATACTCACAAGTAATGCAATAATATTAACCCATGGGAACACTAATTCCTAACCACCTACAACCAACATATGATGGAAACTAAAGGTTATAACAAGGAAGAGAGACACATCCCTATATGCAATAATGAATATATATATATATATATACAAAAAAAAAAATGTATGAGATAGAGATATATGCATGAGAAAGAGAATAAAGAAGAATATGAATATAAGAAGAAAAGTAAGGATATGAATATATGAATGGCTAAAATAGATTAGATAGATTATATATAAGAATAATATGAGTCTATGATGAACATGTATTGATGTAATGCACCATAAGTCTATGTAATGAATATGTGATGGTTGATGTTGAATGATATCATGTGTATACATTATGAACAGTTGTGTGTTTATAATTTAATTTATGTACTTTTTATTCTACCATATGTCTATTGAATCGACCACACTAATTCTAATCATATTTTAATCCCTTTACATTGGGGTATAAAGTATACATCCAAGAATGCACACATCTAGGTCTTTTCTCTACACCCCCTCTTGCTATTATTTTCGTTCCCTTGTTGGGACCCTTGTAAGATGTTGTGGAATTCAAAAGTAAATTTCTGGAACAATAAATGATATATCAACAAGGGATTGCAAACATAAAATAAGCATATATAGTAGGTCCTATCCTATGAGAGGGGTTAGGCACCTAGGGGATGATGAGTAGAAATGGGGGATCCTAAAGGGATGTTCAAGATTATTTTGATTGGGTCATTAAAGGATGATTAAAAGGTTATTAAAGAAATATAAAATTAAAAACACTTATGGCTAAGGGAGATAGTAATAGCTTGAGAGAGAATGAAAAGAGATTTTGATGTTTATGGAAATGAAAATGGAAGAAAAGAGATTGAAGAAAAATTAGGAAAGGTAACAAAGATGACAAAAAAAAATGGGAGTATATGGTAGAAGTTGATTAGAGTGTACTAAGAGGGTTGTTGCTAGAGATGTTGAGGATTTTGTGAATGCGAAGGATTTAGAGTGTGACAGAATGGTTATGAATAATATTTTCAAGGATAATGAGGGTTATGATAACTTGCCACCCCTAAGATAGTTGATTACAGATGAACATGCTAGGAGGGATACTTCTAAAAATGTGAATTTTGTGAATATGGAAAATGTTGAGATTTTAAAAATAGGACAAATGATAATTTGGTCATCCAATATCAAAGATACATCAAAGTAACTAAATGACCATCTTGATGAACCAATTTAAAACCTAACTAGATTGGAAAAATAGATTACAAAATATGTTGTGTTCAAGGAATCATTGGAAGGAAGGCTTGGGAGTTGTAGTGCTCAATTAAGGCATAGAAGTAAGGGTGCTCTACCATTCAATTTTTTTACTCATACACCACATTTGAACCTAATTTTTCAAACATAAAATTTTAATATTAATGGTGTTTTTGAAGGTTTATAAACCTCATTTATAAATTAGAACCTTTGGAACTATCTATAGAATATTTGGATAATTTAGTAAGTAAGAGTGTGGGACTTCATAAATAAAATATGGTGATAACTTTAGAATTGAAAAAAATAGAAAATATGTAAAAAATAAGAGATAAAAGACATGTTGAATTACCTAGCCATTGATACAATTTAAAAAATTGAGGAAAATTGGGATAATCCAACATCAATTAATAAAATATCACTAACTAATGAAAACTTGCCTTCTAAATTGAAAAGGTGTGATGAAGAGGTGAACCCTTGACCAAGAATCATCCCTTGTGGCATTTAAGACAAGAAGAATTTCTAGAGAGGATGTATCTAATGAATTATTTTTAATACAAGAAGTGAAAAGAAGACATTATTTTGGTGAGCGTGAAGAGATTTCTTTGAGATAAAATCACCTAGAGATAGAGGTAGGCCAATGAGACTAGTAAATCAAAGGAAACTTGATAAGTATGGTAGGAAATCCATGGAATTTAAGAATGAGGAATTAATATAAGGGTATTAAAGAAGAGAACAAAGGCATAAAGTTCAGCAAAGGAAAAATCTAAGTGAACAATGATAATTTTGAGGAACCTAAAATGAATGAGAATCATATCAAATTTCCTATATTTGGAAAAATATACCAAAGAAGCTTCAAAACATTAATTTTTTCTTAGAGGCTACATGGAAAAAGAATGAAGAGACAAAAAGCTAAAATTTATGACTTTCTAGGCACTTTGAGGGATGAATCCATGCAATGGTTCATAAAGGCTTGTCTAAAATATGACAAATAATGGAAGAATATAAAGATTAATTCTTAAATAATTTCCAATCTCTAAATATTCCCTTTGGTAATGCAAGAAAAATGAGGGAGATGTTGCGAGGAAGGGATAATAAATTAGAGAATTTGATCAATGATTTAAAGAAGTTGTTAGGAAGTTGGAGGAGCCTTTGTTTAAAAGAAAAATAGTGGAATGGTTTGTGTACACATCTAAAAATGGTCACAGTTATTCAAACCTGTTAATTAATTAAATATGAATTATTTAATTAATATTTTAAAGTCATCTACATATAAATAAATTTAATTATTTATTTATATTGTTCATTTTTCCAATTCTTCTAGTTTAATTAAATAAATAAGTTTATTTAATTATTGTTATTTTCCTCTTAATTAAATTAAATAAATTTCATAATTTATTTATTTGATTATCATTGTATTTCTAAGTTTGAATATTTAAATTCAAACAATGGAATATTCATCCTTCATCTCACATTTAAATATTATATATTTAAATATCTTTTTCACCCCACTTAATTAAATATTGTAAAATATTTAATTACTTATCTCTTTCACTTCTTACATATAATTAAATATTAATTATTTAATTGTGGAAGCTTCTAAATTCATTGTCACAAGAAATTAAATAAATTTATTTATTTAATTAGCAATTATCCTCAACTGTCAACCAATTTTCATAAATGAAAAAGATAAATGCCATGTTTGTCTCCATTTTTGAATGAGGACGGTTTTGTGGGTTGAAAACATTCTTCCACTTTCCTCTCAACCTTCCACCTTTCTCTCAACTTCTTAATCTCTCACCGTTCATCTTGACAAGTTTGAATTTCAAATGTTGATCTCTGCAACCTAGATTCTTGCCTTCGAAAAATCTATAAATATAACCTTCTCGTAAGTAGATTTCATACGTAGTTACTATAGTTGTATTTTGTTAGAATTGGCTATGAATGCCAAGATCTATGGACCAAATAGAAAGCACAAAGAAGAGAGAAAATAATATGACAAGAATAAACTGTATTCAATGTCAATGATAATAGAATGATTCAATATGTGTACAATGAGAGACCCCTTGGTTATATAGCCAAGGTGAGAACATAGGAGTGCATAAGATTATGACAAGTGTCATAATCTTATGACATGAGACAACAATGAAAAGCTATCACTCCACTTAAAGTGGAAAGGTGATAATGTGATAACCACCACAAATAGTGGATCTACCACAAAAGGTGGAAACCTAATCACATGATATGTCCATGAAAGGTGGAGGTGATAAAGTAATAAGAAGATAAGTCCACCAAAGGTGGAAATTCTCCAACAACTCCTATGTGGTCCCTAAGTAAACTTAACTAAGGTGTAATTATGACCTAGGACAACGTAAAAAACATTTAATTAAACCAACACATTTGAATCAGCATATCAGCATTTAGCAATATCATAGCATTTCAAGTTTATAGCTTAAATCATTAGCAATGGACATGCATTTTCAATCAATCTCATTCTCCTAAGTTGCCATTTCAACAAGTTGTTGCTTGCACAATTGATGACAAAAATCAATGCTATCTAAATCAAAGGTAAGCAAGAATATCGAGAGGTCAATGCTACGACAAGGGGACAAGCCAAAATCATTGTCAAAGGAAGCTCATCCAAATCAATACAATTTGGTTGATCAACTACGAAAAACATCAAACCAAATTTATATCTTGGAGCTCTTAAAGTTATCGTCTGCACATAAGGACATTCTGGAAAAGGCACTTGTTGATACAACTGTCTCTCTTGATCTGGATATCAATAAATTTCAAGCCATGGTGGGACGCTTGTCCTCATCCGCATGTTTATCCTTTATTGAGAAGGATGAATCATCCATGACCCATCCACATAATTCATCACTCTACCTAGAGGTTATGGCTCACAAAGCTTGAATTAGATGTGTCCTAATAGATGGGGGAGCTGGATTAAATATTTGTACTTTGAAATTGGTCCTCGCTTTGGGATATTCTAAAGAATCTATAGATCCACGAAGGAAGATTACAATAAAGTCATATGATGACGAGGACAGAGCTTCCAAAGGCCTCATCATGCTACCAATTAGAGTGGGACCTGTTGTGAAGAATACCTTTTGTCAAGTTCTAGATCGAGATCTATTGTATAACATACTCTTGGGTCGTCCATGGATCCATGACATGCAAGTTGTTCCATCTACTTATCATCAATGCTTGAAGTTTCCATATGATGGACAAGAAGTAACGATACCTGTTGATCACATTAGCAGTCAAACTTTCTCTAACCTAAGAGCAACTTAGGACACACTCATCTCGCATAATAGAGAGGCTTTGGCCATCTCTACCTCCAAATACAATGAGCAAGCACGAGAAATGATAAGTAATTATGGCATCGAGCTAAAATTGAAAGATGATGGGGTGGGAGAATATTATTTATCTCTCTCTAATCTACCCATATCTCCAAGATCCCACGATCAACCATCAACATCCATACAATAAGCTACAGCAGCTTTAGCCTCAGCTTTAGTTCCCATCACCAAGATTAATGGGGTGTTTATCAAAGAAAATGAAATGGAAGATAGAGCTATCCTTGATTGGCTCTATAAAGATGAAGAAGAATCAGTACAACATATCAAGTTACCCACAGAACAATATGCAAAAGGTTATGCAATAATGCAGCAAATGGGTTATGAAGGAAATGACCCTATAGGTAAAAGAAAAGAGGGTATCATTGAACCTATCCAACTGAAAACAATGCACCCAAAAGATAAGACTGGGTTAGGATATGGTGAAAATACAAAGGAAGAAGTAGTACAAAGAATGTCTAAAGAGGAGTTAGTTGAAACAATCCTGAGAATTCAAGCAAATAATTCTGACACTAACTCTAATGAATATGAATGGGATGACTTCTCTGATGATACATTCTTGATGGAGAAAAGGGTGGATGTCATACACAAATTCACACCTACATTCTTACAAGGGGAAAGCTCAATGCCTCCGCTTGATTACATTCTGCAAAGGGATCATGACGCAAGTGAAACCGTTTTGATTCAAAGTGAGACAGATCATCCACAGGAGGATACCATCCTAGACCTCTCCCATAACAACATTAAAAAATAGTATCATGACTCTAACGACCGGTGACCTTACTCATCCTAATGATCCATTTCCTTTGGTCCATCCCGAACTCATTGATTGGGAACAAATCACACCTATTGATGTCCCAACTTTTCCTAATGACGAAACCATCATAAAATCTCTTTGTTCATCCCAACCGGAAACAAGTTCCACCAGGGAATCACAAGATCAGAGTTTTCAGCATGAAAGTGCCAAGTTTCTCAACTATAAAATAAATAACATAAAAGAAAGATCTAATGGTGAAAACCTAACAAAGGCAGTATTAGATAAAGAAAAGAGAAAAATAAAAAGCGTATCCAATAGTGAAAACCTTTCAAAGGCACTAGAGGATGGGAAACTTGACACTCTCCAGGAACATTACCAAGAAAGGTCTTCTATTCTAATCAAACCAACAGAGGCACTCAATATAGGTACTACAGAACAACCCAAAGTCTTGCAACTTGCCGCATCTCTAACAGAAGGGGAAATTCCAGGATTCACAGAATTTCTCAAGAACAACCAAATCAGTTTTGCATGGTCCTATGTGTATATGCCTGGATTGGATCCAGATCTCATCATGCATCATTTATCTATTATGCCAGGGGCAAAACCTTTGAAGCAGAAACTCAAAAAAATGCATCTACATGTTGCATTGTTGGTTAAAGAAGAGTTAAAGAAGAGTTAAAGAAGCTTTTAGATGTCGGATTCATTTGGTCTATCGACTATGTAGAATGGATCTCCAATATCATACTTGTTTCAAAGTCAGATAGAAGGATTAGAATATTTACAGATTTCAGGGATTTGAACAAAGCATGTCCTAAAGATGACTTCCCTTTGCCAAACATAGATATGTTTGTTGATTTGACTGGTTGACATGCAATGTACTCATTAATGGATGGATTTTCAGGATACAACTAGATAAAGATTGCACCAGAGGATCAACATAGAACAATGTTGACATGCCCTTGGGGTACCTATTGCTGGAACGTAATGTCATTTGGGTTGAAGAATGCAGGAGCTACATACCAACGAAAAATGACAACAATTTTTCATGATATGATGCATACATTCATGGAGGATTATGTTGATGATCTTCTTGCCAAATCTAACACCAGAGAAGGACACATAGATATCTTATCTAAAAAATTTAAAAGAATGGAGCAATTCAAAGTAAGACTTAATCCAAAGAAATGTGTCTTTGGAGTGAAATCTGGAAAGTTGCTAGGTTACATTGTATCAGAAAAGGGAATTGAAGTGGATCCAGCTAAGGTAAAAGAAATTATTGATATGCCACCACCAAGGAACATTAGTCAACTACGCTCTTTGCAGGGACGGTTACAATCCATCCGAATATTTATTGCCCAACTAGCAGATAAAATTTTACCATTTACTCATCTCTTACACAAGAATGTTCCATTTAAATGGGAAGACAAATGTGAAGCAACGTTTGATCAGATAAAGCAGTATCTCATGAATCCACTAGTATTGATTCCACCAGTGCAAGGTGCACCACTCATATTGTATATTTCTACCACGGAAGTGTCCCTAGGAGCATTATTGGCACAAGAAGACAACTCAGGAAAGGAGCGAGCAATCTATTACATTAGTCGAACTTTGACAAGTCATGAGCTAAATTACACATTTGTTGAAAAAGCTTGCTTAGCGGTAGTGTTCACTTCTCAAAAGTTACGACATTATATGCTAGCACATACAATAAAGCTTGTGGCTAAGATTGATCCACTCAAATATCTTCTAAGTAAGACAACCTTAACTGGTAGGTTGGCTAAAAGGGTCATGATCTTGAGCAAATTTGACATTCATTATGTGGATCACAAAGCTATAAAGGGATAGGTGATTGTAGATCAATTAGCAGAAGCACCAATTCCAGCAAAACACCCAATACACAGTGATTTTCCTGATGCTGATGTATTCACAATAGTAATTAAGCAGTCATGGGCACTCTACTTTGATGGTTCCTACACTCAACATGGTTCAGGAGCAGGAATTCTTTTTATTACACCTCAAGGACGTACAATTCCAAAATCTTATCGGTTAATGTTCCCTTGCACAAACAACATAGTTGAGAATGAGGCATTATTAATTGGCATGAGAATTGCAATGGTTTGGAAAATCACAGAAATTCAAGTTTTTGGTGATTCACAACTTGTTATAAATCAAATCAATGATGAATATCACACTAAGGATGACAAGTTGATACCTTACAAAGGGATGGTAGACAATTTCAAGAAATACTTTGTTGATATCAAATTCATACAAATTTTGTGTATTAATAATAAAGCAGTCGATGCAATGGCTACAATAGCATCTCTACTCCAATTGTCAGAGAATAAAAAATGGTACGATTTCCTGGTTTAACAATTGTTTTCTCGCCTACGACAATCCAAAAACTCAAATCATTTTCCATTAACCAGTTATGATTCTCCCTTATATGGAAAAATTTACACTTACCTAAAGGATACTATTTTACCTTTAGATTTGTCTAGAAATAAGAAAATAAATTTCATTCGTCAATCCTCCCGTTACATCTTAATTGCTAACATCTTATACCGGCATGGTCTAGATGGTACCCTCCTTACATGTCTCGAACGTGATGAATCAGAAAAGGCTTTACAAGAGGTACATGGTGGCATTTGTGGGACACACTCGAGTGGACTAACCTTAGCAAAGAAACTTGTGAGATTGGGTTACTACTGGCCGACCATGGAGAAGGAATCATTCATATTTGTGAAGAAATGTGCAAAATGTCAAATTCATGGGAATCTCATTCATGCTCCTGCTCAGGAATTACAACCCTTCACCACAACATGGCCTTTCGCTCAGTGGGGATTGGACCTAGTTGGCAAGATACACCCATCATCTTCAAATGGACACAAATTCATCATTACAACCACTGAGTATTTCACTAAATGGATTGAATTTGTTCCCCTAACAACTGTTACTGGCAAACAAATCTCTTCATTCATTTTAAACTATATCATCTGTCGATATGGTATTCCCAATTCCATTATCACGGACAATGGAAGACCCTTTAAAAATCAGGATGTTGATGAGCTATGTGAAAGATTTCGCATCCAACACAGGTTCTCTACACCTTACTATATACAAGGGGATGGTCAAGTTGAAGCTTCAAACAAAACAATTTTGAAGATTTTAAAGAAAACAGTAAATGAAGCAGGTCGTGATTGGCATGTCCAATTAAATCTAGCATTACAGGCATACAAAACAAGTATTCGCACACCAACAGGTGCTACTCCCTATGCTTTGGTCTATGGAGTAGAAGCTATTCTACCACTAGAAGTTGAGATTCCTTCACTTCGAGTATCACTAAAGGGGTTAATCAATGATGAAGACTACAAAGTATCAAGGTTGCAAGAGCTGGAACTGCTTGATGAACGGCGTCAAACTACAGTTAATCATTTGAAGGGATATCAACAAGTTATGTCCTGCAACTACAATCATAAAGTCAAACCATGAACATTTCAAGTGGGTGACTTGGTTCTCAAAGAAAACCCTCGTAATCAGCAGGATCGAGAGAAGAAAGGCAAGTTCGAACTTAATTGGTTGGGCCCGTTCGTTGTCATTGTTGCATATGGATTGGGGGCATATTAGTTGTCAACATTAGAAGGGGCCCTGTTTGAAGATCCAACCGACAACATTCATTTGAAAAAAAATTATGCCTGAAAATATCAAAAACAGTATAAAAAGTCCTAAAAAAAATAAAAAATCAAAAGACCAAAAATAATAAGATATAAAAAAATCAAAAAGAGAAAGAAAAAAATTGTTGCCTTGATCAAAACCTAGAAAATTGGCATTTTGATAACAACAACAAAAAAAAAAAACATAAAATTAGGAAAAAGTGCAATAAAAACAAAAGGTGAAAACTTGGCAAACATGCATTGTTTGTGATTTTGTTTCTCTCTCATCTATTAGGATACATTCTGCATATCCATCTTTCACCGGCATCACATACATGCCTAGCCATCACATTTGCATCATATGTCACAACATCTCCTTGAAACGACAATGATCTCATCATGGCTTGATGACTAGGGTTATCCTTAGCGGTAGTTGTATCTAACAGGATTCAAAGTACACAGTCACTAGGGGGGGCAATTCACTTCTTGGAGATTTCTAGCAGGCGATTAACAACATGTGTCAAGAATCAGAATATCAAAAAATAAAAATAAAAATTGTCCAATTAAACTGAGTTTACACGACTATCTTGATAGATAACTAAAACAAATTGGATGATCTTAATCTAAATAAAATGAATGACAACCTTAAAGCATAAGTTGTATTATTGTTTTGATATTTGATGACATCATATCTTTGGAGTGGTTCAATGATGTAATGAACTAGAATCACAAGGAATGAGTATGATTTTCTTTGCTTGATGTCTGTAAGCTAATCATTAGTATTGTGAAAATTTGTCAAGTGATATGCTCTACAATGTATCATTGATGTCATTTCAGAATTTGCATAGGAAAATGGTTAACTTTTGTCTGTTTATGCAAACAACACTCAGGTCATCTTGGTTCAATTATACCTCGATGCTTGTATTAATTTTCTATATCAAACATCATGAAAGCAGTATTCAGGTCATCATTGGTGCTAACATACCCTTTGATGCTTGTACTAACTTTCAACATATTAAAATGGCTCAATGATGAAAATCATGCACAACATGAAATGACAAACATGAGAATGATTCATTACTACATTCTAGGACTGCATGATTCATTTGGGTTTGCATTTTGAAGGATGTTTAAGGTAGATTTTTGAAGGTTGGTAAAAATTTCATATATCTTTTCAAAAAAACAATTCAGTAAATTTGGACATTTGTGGCATCTTATTCCATTATCATTCATATCATTTCACCATCACTCATTTAGGTTATCATTATTATTTCATTTGCATACTTGCATCATCGTTTCATTATCATTATCATTTTTTTCTTTTCATTTAGTTTACCATGATCATTATCCATCGTTACATATCATATGCATGGTCATTATTTTCATCATTCATTATTATATCATTTTGTAACATTAACATTTACATTCATTTCACATACACATATACATTGATAATAAGGTTGCATTCATTTCATTTATTTCACATCATCATTTAGGTTATCATTTTCATATCCATTGCATCATATTATTACATCATTATCATTTGTTCACCAATTGATATCATTATCATTATTATCATCATACTACATCATTATTCATGTCATGTGCATGTCATTCATTAAAAATTACATCTTCATAATCATCTCATTTATACATTCATCTCATTTCATCATAACTTTTCATTTAGATCATCATTTCATTGCATATCCATTTATATTACTTTTTCATCATTGTTAGGTCTCATTCATTTAGTCTGCATCATATCATTTTTCACATCATTAAAATCATTTCATCATTAACATTTTACATCATATCATCATTGCATCATCATACATAAAATAAAAGCATCATCATTTACATTACACCATCATTTGCATCATCATCATAAAAATCATACACGACATAGCATATAGAAATAAACATGCATCCATAATCATACATCATAAATCATCCATAACACGTGCATAATCAAATCACCATTGTATCTCATAAATCTCATTAAAACAAATGTCCAGGAGTACAAAGATATCAAATGTTTCAACAAGATATATCAAATACAATAAATAAGTGTGTCAATCAATAATCACTGAGGGGCATCTGGCTGGGGCACATGGCTCCTATTGTCCCCTGAGGCAGTAGGTCTTGTTGGATCTCTGCTCCCAAAAGCTCTGAGCTCTCATCTAATCGGCTGACCCACACTCCTAGCGGCACTGGTAGAATGACTATGTGAATGGGTTTGAGATCGAGTACCTAACTATGTGAAGACAATCCTCCTCTTGGGTGGCACTGCCTCAAAGTATCTCATCCTGTAATACTTGGCCTCCCGAGTAGTCTCCAATCCCTCTGCTACAAACTCTCCAATAGAGGTGCTCTCGACTGATCTTAGGAGTCTCTCAGCTACCCCCTTGACCTGTATGCATCTCTCCCAGAAGTTGTCTCGCTCTGCCGTAAGCTAAACTATATGTGGGTCAAGAGGTGGTGGCTATGCAACCTGTGCCTATAACTAGTTGATCGTCACATGTGCCTGTGCTAACTAACTCCGAAGAGTCTGAATATCTTCCTGCAAGGCATCCATTTGTCCTTGCGAGGGAGCCCTGATAATAACCCGTGGAGTTGAAGTAGTCGGTTGATCCACCACTCTCGATGTCTGTGGCCTCGTACTGAAGGGTACATCAAAGAAAAACCTCTGCCCTCCATCCCCACCACCTCCATCATCCCCACTGTCATCACTATTGCCATCCAGGCTACCAGAGTCATCCCCTCATCCCCCTCATCCCCCTCCTCATCAATATCCATGGCTGTTGCATCTTGTACCCATGCGTGAGCCTCTCCCTGTGGCTGCCCTGCTACTGCCTGTGCCTATGGTTGCCTTTGCCCTCGCTATATAGCTAGTCCTCCCAATAATGGGGCAGGCTCCTTTGGGCTAGTGAACCTCAGAAAGGGATGAGTGTAAAAGAAAGTTGCATTGCCATCCGTCATCCTTGCATCTGTCACCTCTGGGTGCATCGTCAAGTGATTCGGCTATAAATCTGCATACTCTGTCCTAGCAGCCTCTATGGTCATGAATGGCCCCCACTCTACCACATCCTCCTGGTGCTTGGTGTAGTGTGCCATACCTTGTGGCATCATCTATACTAATCCAAACTATCTTAGGAATCGCATAACCAGAAACCACTCGATGATAAACGGCGTGTGCCCAATCAGGTATCTCGATCTGGTACAAAAAGGAAGCTCTATATCATCTACCTCCCAGGGGTCACAATCAAGATACAGTCTCCAAATGACGGTCTCCATGTCATCCATTACCCTCCACCGGTACTCTAACTTGCCCAGCCTCGGTTGGACAAGGGGACTTGTGTAGGCATAAACATATGGAAACCTAAGAGGACGATTTCTCTAAACAATGGGATGAGTGATCGCAATCCGCTCCCATGCCTATATCTGTAAAAGAGTAACTCCGCAGGAGAGACTCTTCGCATCTATGTACATGACCTGATGAAGATCGTGGTACAGATGGGAAAGCATGCAGGACCCCCATGCATATACGGTACGATGGAGAAGCATGTCCTCCAAGATCCGACCCCACTTGACTGATAGTCCCTTTGACCTGAGATCAGGACAAAGGAAACACTGATGAAACCTGCTAAAACTAAAGGCAGTGGGGCATATCTCTCCACCATCTCCTTCCAAGGAATCTCATACCCACTGGTATGAGGATCCTGAAAGAGTCATCTAAGTGCATCGGTCCCCCCAATCTCCTTGTGATCATAGATTACAAGCTCACCAACTATAGGAATACCCAGAATCCTGTATACATCCTCTGGAGTCACGGCCATCTCTCCCGTGGGCAAATGAAAGGTGTTATGCTCGCTATGCCACCTCTCAGCTAACGTAGTCAATAGTGCCCTGTTGACCTAATATTGTAGGATCCTGAACAATGGACTCAACCAACAGTGGTATATAATCTCTAAGTCATCCTGAGACAGCTGAGGAACCATCTCCCAGGGACGAGGAAATCTCTCCCTGATTTGGAGGAGGTTAAATTCCTCCTTTATAACATCATCAAGCAATCATACGAATCAATCAATAAGCAATCTCTAATCAAATCAGTACATCAAGCAATTTCATCACTTGTATCAAATAAACAATCAAATCAATCAAATCAAATCTTATTTGTTTTCAATCACGAAAGTAAATTTATCAATCATTTCTACTATTTGTTTGTCATGTCGCATGGAAACAAATTTAACAGTCAATTGACTCAACATCTATCTATTTGTCTTTCAATCGGGAAAGCAAATCTATCATCTATTTGTCTTTCAAGCAGAAAAGAAAATTTATCTTTACTATTTGTTCTTCAAACACGAAGAAAATTTTATCAAATCAAACTAATCTATTCTTGATGTTATTCAACTGCATATAATCAGTTGTCTAATCTAGCAACAATCATTAAGTACATATCATTTTTTCTTCAAAATTTGAAATTCGACAAAAATCCATGGATGCGCTAAAACAGACATTGGATTGCTTTAAATTATTTATGCGCTATTCTATCAAGTGGATGCACTAAAATAGTCATTTTATGCGCTAATCTAGCCTATGCGCTAAACTAGCATCCTACGCGGGCAGTTTTCCTGGATGCGCTACTTCGTTTTTCCTACGCGCCATTTTGTCTATGCGCTAATCTACAAATCTATGCGTTACTGTCTTGCATCTATGCGCTACTCTATCTAGCCTATGTGCTAAAGTACGGATCACATGCACTAAACCGCAATCCTATGCGCTAAAGCAGAAAATTCAAAAATCTAAAAATTAAAAAATCGTACAAAAGTTCACTACAAATTTGAAAAATAGGATTAGATCAACTTACCGGAGGTCCATATACGGCTGGTCTCTGATGACGGCAGGCTTGTTCGAATCGGTGGCGCTCATAATGGATCGACATCTCGTTTTTATCTCTCAGAGCTTTGAAAATTCTCACAAGTTACTGTTCAAATGACAATGACTTTTCACCTTTTCCACCTTTTAAGGGGGTAAAAGGGAAAAATTATTTTCATTTTTACATTGCAATACACTATTTCGAGAGATAAATCAGCCATTTCTCTTCAAAAATCAAAGGAATTCTTTTCAAATCATTCAAAACGCACGATTTATCTCTCGAGGGGGCATATAGCATCGATAAATTTCTAAATTCTAGGGCAAAATTCTTTGAAGCAATGCATAAAACACATCACTTCAAAGAGGGGCAAAATGTACACATCTAAAAATGGCCACGGTTATTCGAACCTATTAATTAATTAAATATGAATTATTTAATTAATATTCTAAAGTCATCTACATATAAATAAATTTAATTATTTATTTATATTGTTCATTTTTCCAATTCTTCTAGTTAAATTAAATGAAAAAGTTTATTTAATTATTGCTACTTTCCTCTTAATTAAACTAAATAAATTTTATAATTTATTTATTTTATTATCATTTCGTTTCTAAAGTTTGAATGTTTAAATTCGAATCATGGAATATTCTCCTAATCCATTTAACATCTCACATAGTTAAATATTGTAAATATTTAATTACTCATTTTCTTTCACTTCTCACATAATTAAATATTAATTTATGTAATTTTGGAAACTTCCATTTGCACATGTCAAATATAATTAAATAAATTTATTTATTTAATTATCATTTATCCTCAAATTTTAACTAACTTTTCAACTAATGAAAAGACAAATGCCATGTTTGTCTCCATTTTTGAATGAGGATGGTTTTGTGGGTTGAAAATATTCTTCCACTTTCCTCTCAACCTTCCACCTTTCTCTCAACTTCTTAATCTCTCACCGTTCATCTTGACAAGTTTGAATTTCAACCGTTGATCTCCGTCAACTAGATTCTTTCCTTCGAAAAATCTATAAATACAACCTTCTCGTAAGTAGATATCATCCTAGATTTCATATGCAGTTACTATAGTTGCATTCGAATAAACACATAAGCATTTAGCAATATCGTAGCATTCCAAGTTTATAGCTTAAATCATTAGCAATGGACATGCATTTTCAATCAATCTCATTCTCCTAAGTTTTCATTTCAACAAGTTGTTATTTGCACAACTAAGAGCCAACAAATTTAATCAAATCCTTGGAGATAGAGGATGCTGGGATGAATTTGAAGAAGTTGCTATTGTTTAGATTTTGCATTTATGTTTTCTAGATTAGTTTATTTCAATATAATGTCTTATTGGTGTGTTAGTTTACTTTTCTAATTAATCACGCATATTCTAACAACACATTTTTGGCGCCCACCGTGGGGCATCCCCCCGTTTTTAATTCCTTTATTGCAGACTTTTTTTTGACAGTTGATAGATTGGAGTCACACTTTAGTGCATACGAGCCTCTTTTCAGTGCATCCCAGACTGTTTCAGCGCATCCATGGATTGTTTTGTTGCATAGATGGCCTATTTTCACGCATCCCTTCTTGATCATTTAGTGCATTTGTTAACTGTTTTGGCACATTGGTGGCCTGTTTTAGCGCATACAGGGGTTGTAAAAGAAAATTTTGATTTCGATGCCATCCGTGGACAAAAATTTTCAATTCGTTTTAAAAATAAAATAAAGCAATCCTCGGATATAAATTTAAAATCTAGAATTTATCAATCCTAGGATAGTCACCAAAATTTATTCCATACTGGTTAAAATGAATCCAATGCTTGTTGTGAAGCAACATCTTCACTTAGTGTAGAAAATTATCATTTGGATTTAAAACTCAACCACTTGTTTGTTGTGATTGTTGGGTAATAGGTTTATGCTCTCCCCTTTACCGGGTGACCAAAACACAAGACTTACCTTTTTCATTTTATGTATTTCATGTTTTATTAAATCCTTTAGAAATCCTGTCATAGTGGGAAAAAGTACGCACCCTACGGGAAGGACCTAAGTGGGAACAACCAAAGCCAGGTTTTCCAACCCACTATAATCAAAAGTGAATTTTGGGGAAACCCATATTCAATGGAAGTGAGCAAGATAACCATCCCCAAAATCTTTGTTCTAAAGATTGGGAGGTCTCCTGAGGGAGTTTATCTATTGTCACGCCGAACGGAAACCTTTACTACAAACCATAGTGTAGAAAGCCATCTATGTTAGTATCCAAACATCATGTTAATCATGGTGTAAGGGGAGGGAAGAATCTGCCCCCAAGACACCCACCATATAATCGTCATGGATTGTTTGCTCAAGGGATCGAGAAATTTAACCTTGAGTACGCACCTAGAAAAGACAAAAATATGGGCGCCTTCTAGGGGGTGACACGGTTGTGTGAGTTGAAGCGATTTTAAGCTGTGGGCTGTGATTTCTATGATGACCTATTTGACAACTAAGAGTGAGTCTATTTGAATTGTTTATCTTGTGAAAAACCTATGGAAATATCAAGAACATACACTCTTTGTTTAGATTTTAGGAGTAACAAAACAACTGTCTGCTACTGTATGCTGTGTTTTTCACATTTAAATCAAATTAAGATCATCCGAAAATATCAAACTGTCAAAACATGTTTATCTCAGGAAAAATAATTGGTAAGGTTTAGCGCATCTCTAGTCTATCTCGGGGCATTTGTGCTCTGTTTCGGCGCATTTATGCTATGTTTCAGCACATCAGTGCTCTGTTTCAGCACATTTGTGCTCTATTTCAACGCATTTGTGCTCTGTTTCAGCGCATTTGTGCTCTGTTTTAGCTCAACTGTGCTCTGTTTCAACGCATCTGTGCTCTGTTTCAGCGTATCTCTACTCTGTTTTGGCACATTTGTGCTCTATTTCAACACATCTGTGCTCTGTTTTAATGCATTTGTGCTTTATTTAACGCATCTATGCTCTGTTTCAGCACATCTATGTTCCGAGCCTAGGTAATTTTCTAACATTCAGAAAATAAGCCATCTTAGTCTAGTCTTTTTCTATGCTCAAGGTTTGGAGGTCTACAAATTTTGCCAAAAATTCCCTAGAGAGAAAGATTAGGAAGCCAAATAAATCTCTCAGTTATAAGAAGTTATTGAAAAAGAGGAAATTTTTATACCAAAGTCGAAAGGTTTTTCTTGAGCACAGGACCTTTATTCATCGATATCACAACTTTGTTAGAGGTTTAAACCACTGACGATTATGTTGTAGAACCTTTATACTCACGAGCCTTCTTTCAAAGAAGAGCCCTTTCTCAAAGGCACAACCATAGTCAGCGTATTTGTTCCTCTTATATTCCCCAACCCGCAATTGTATACTCTACTCATCCTAATCAATTTCTACAATAGAGAACCCAAGCACATTAGGCATTTATCACAAATCCCTCTTTTTACAAAGCTATGATCAAACTTCACAAAGTGAAAAAATAATCTTTATTTTGATCTTTGGTTTAATTCCCGCAAACAAGATTTTCATCCTTTCAATCAGGGAATCACGAGCTAAAGATTATAAATCTCTTATGTCATAGAATCTTCATTCTATCCTGACTTTCATATCCATCAAAATTGCACTATTTCATTATTTTGATCAAAAGTTAATAGAAATTGGGAAAAGCTTATGCCTATTGTCACGAGATCTCGAATATACATAGACAAAGATGAAAGAGAAAGTATAGTAAGAAAAATGGGTGATAATAATGATATGGAAGGGAATCATTTTCACAATTCAAATACTGAAGAGATAACGGAAGAAAATCTTCAAGAAGTGGAGCAAGATCCCCAATTCCATACTCTTATGGAAAGGATTTTAGAATGAAACAAGGAAAGATATTTCCTTTCATTAGCTAATCAAGGGGCTAAGTTACCTGCCGACTTTGACACAAAAGGGATTAAAGAAAATCCTGAAGCCCCTCTTAATGATTTTAATGCTCTTACTCTACAGTTAAAAGTATTACAAATGCAAATGAAAGAAATCCAAGGGGGTACAACAAAGAAGTATGTTTTGGATGATATATGTCCTTATCCATTTGACAGGAGTCTTCAAATGATTCCTTTTCCAAAACATTGCAAAAATCCCTAAATTTGATAGGTATAATGGGAAAACTGACCCCATTGAGCATGTGAGGGATTTCTGAAATATGAGCTTAGAATTCGCTCATGAAGATACCTACTTAATGTGATTGTTTTCAGGAAGTCTGGGTGGACAATCCATGGAGTGGCTTTCAAATATCACTCCCCCCATCAAAATATTTGAGGATTTGATAAATAAATTTATATCACAATACTCCTACAACATCCAACACCAGATAACCATGCTTGATCTTTGTAAGGTGAAACAAAAGGTAGGGGAATCTTTCACCACTTTTTTACAAAGATGGAGAAGGGTGTTTGCTAGATACTCCTGTCCTGTTCCTGAAACAGAAAAGATGGAGATCTTTATTTGATAGTCTGAATCAAGATATGAGTTACAGACTAAACCTTCACTGTCCTCAATCATTTGAAAAATTGATTGAAAACACGATTACTATTGAAGGTGCCTTGGTCAAGCGTGGAGTTCTTAAAATCGATAAAGAGGGTTCAAATTCGTACAACAACAACAATAATAGTAACAACAATGGCAAGTCACGATTTTTGACTCGAAATAAAAATGTTGTGAATGATGGGGTAGTAGATGCTAATAACGTGCATGTGAATCCTACCATCCTTAATGTAGCAGGTGTCCAACGTAGCAATAATGCTAGAAATTCTAGTACCCAAGGTAATTTTTCCAATCAAGGGAATGTGACTAATAATCATGGAAATAATTTTGGCAATAATCAAAATTCAAATGTGCCCAGATCTTCATATTTTTGAATCGATGAAGTTTTACTCCATTGGGCCAATCTTTGGAATCCATTCTCAAAGAATTATTGAATCAAAATGCTATTACATTACCACCACAAAGAGATAATGAGCCTCGAGTTAAACCACCATCGTGGAATGACTCACACTGTTCTGATTATCATAGGTGTAAAGGTCATAAGACAAATAATTGCCAAGGGTTAAAGAATGTTGTTCAGGATTTGATTGATAATCATACCATTACGGTTGAGGGACATAATGTCAATGATGACCATTAGGCATTCAAGGATCCTCTCCCTAATTATCAAAAAGGGGAATCTTTGGGTGACAAGGGCAAGAGTATCAAGGTTGCAAGAGTTGGAGCTACTTGATGAATGGCGTCAAAGTGCAGTTAATCATTTGAAGGGATATCAAAAATTTATGTCCTGCAGCTACAATCATAGAGTCAAACCATGAACTTTTCAAGTGGGTGACTTGGTTCTCAAAGAAAACCCTTATAATCAGTAGGATCGAGAGAAGAAAGGCAAGTTCGAACCTAATTGGTTGGGCCCATTCGTTATCAAAGTTGCATATGGATTAGGGGCATATCAGTTGTCAACATCAAAAGGGGACCTGTTTGAAGATCCAACCAACAACATTCATTTCAAGAATTTTTATGCCTAAAAATATAAAAAATAGTATAAAAAATCTTGAAAAAATACAAAAAAATCAAAAAGAGAAAGAAAAAAATTGTTGCGTTGATGAAAACTTGGCAAACAGGCGTCTTGATAACAACAACAAAAAAAAATCATAAAATCAAGAAAAAGTGCAATAAAAACAAATGGCGAAAACCTGGCAAACAGACATTGTTTGTGATTTTGTTTGGCTCTCTCATCTATTAGGATACATTCTACATATCCATCTTTCATCGGCATCACATACATGCCTAGCCATCACATTCGCATCATGCGTCACATCATCTCCTCAAAATGACAAGGATCTCATCATGGCTTGATGATTAGGGATATCCCTAGCAGTAGTTGTGTCTAATAGGAGTCAAAGTATAGGGTCACTAGGGGGGCAATTGGCAGCATGTGTCAAGAATCAGAATATCACAAACAACAAAATTGTCCAATTAAACTGAGTTTACATGACTATTTTGATAGATAACTAAAACAAATTAGATGATCTTAATCTGAATAAAATGAATGACAAACTTAAACCATAAGTTGAATTGTTGTTTTGACATTTGATGACATCATATCTTTGGAGTGGTTCAATGATGTACTGAACTAGAATCAAAAGGAAGAAGTATGATTTTTCTTGGCTTGTTGTCTATAAGCTAATCATTAGTATTGTACAAATTTGTCATGGGACATGCTCTATAATGTATCATTGATGACATTTCAGAATTTCCATAAGAAAATGGTTAACTTTTGTATGTTTATGCAAACAATGCTCAGGTCATCTTGGTTCAATTATACCTCGATGCTTGTATTAATTTGCTATATCAAACATCATGAAAGCAGTATTCAAGTCATCATTGGTGCTAACATACCCTTTGATGCTTGTACTAACTTTCAACATATCAAAAGGCTCAATGATGAAAATCACGTGCAGCATGAAATGACAAAAAGGAGAATGGTTCATTACTACATTCTAGGACTGCATGATTCATTTAGGTTTGCATTTTGAAGGCTATCTAAGGTAGATTTTTGAAGGTCGATAAAAATTTCATATATCTTTTCAAAACAACAATTGAGTAAATTTGGACATTTGTGGCATCTTATTCCATTATCATTCATATCATTTCACCATCACTCATTTAGGTTATCATTATTATTGCATTTGCATACTTGCATCATCGTTTCATTATCATTATCATTTTTTTCTTTTCATTTAGTTCATCATGATCATTATCCATCGTTACATATCATATGCATGGTCATTATTTTAATCATTCATTATTATATCATTTCGTAACATTAACATTTACATTCATTTCACATACACATATACATTGATAAAAAGGATGCATCCATTTCATTTATTTCACATAATCATTTGGGTTATCATTTTTGTATCCATTGCATCATATTATTGCATCATTATCATTAGTTCACCAATTGATATCATTATCATTATTATCATCATACTACATCATTATTCATGTCATGTGCATATCATTCATTAAAAATTACATCTTCATAATCATCTCATTTCATCATAACTTTTCATTTAGATCATCATTTCATTGCATATCCATTTATATTACTTTTTCATCATTGTTAGGTCTCATTCATTTAGTCTACATCATATCATTTTTCACATCATTAAAATCAATTCATCGTTAATATTTTACATCATATCATCATTGCATCATCATAAATAAATAAAAAGCATCATCATTTACATTACACCATCATTTGCATCATCATCATAAAAATCATACACGACATAGCATATAGAAATAAACATGCATCCATGATCATACATCATAAATCATCCATAACACGTGCATAATCAAATCACCATTGCATCTCATAAATCTCATAAAAAAAAATGTCCAGGAGTACAAAGATATCAAATGGTTCAACAAGATATATCAAATACAATGAATAAGTGTGTCAATCAATAATCACTGAGGGGCATCTGGCTGCTATTGTCCCCTGAGGAAGTAGGTCTCATTGGATCTCTACTCCCAAAAGTTCTAAGCTCTCGTCTGATCGGCTGACCCACACTCCTAGTGGCACTCCTGGAATGACTATGTGAATGGGTCTAAGACCAAGTACCTGACTGTGTGAAGGCAATCCTCCTCTCGGGTGGCACTGCCTCAAAGTATCTCATCTTGTAATACTCGGCCTCTCAAGCAGTCTCCAATCCCTCTACTACAACCTCTCCAATAGAGCTGCTCTCAACTGATCTCAGGAGTCTCTCAGCTACCCCCTTAGTATGTATGCATCTCTCCCGAAATTTGTCTTGCTCTACCATAAGCTGAGCGATCTGTGGGTCAGGAGGTGGTGGTTGTGCAACCTGTGCCTATAACTGGCTAATCATCACCTATGCCTATGCTAACTAACTCCAAAGAATCTAAATATTTGCCTGCAAGGCATCCATCTGTCCCTACGAGGGAACCCTGATAATAACCCGTGGAGCTAAAGTACTCGGTTGATCCACCACTCTCGATGTTCGTGGCCTCGTATTGAAGGGTACATCAAACAAAAACCTCTACCCTCCACCCCCACCACCTCCATCATCCCCATTGTGATCACTGATGTCATCCAGGCTGCCAGAGTCATCCCCCTCATCCCCCTCCTCATCAATATCCATGGCTACTCCATCCTATACCCCTGCCTGAGTCTCTCTCTGTGGCTCCCTTGCTGCTTCCCTCGCCCTCGCTGTATATCTAGTCCTCCCAATAATGGGGCAGGCTCCTTTGGGCTAGTGAACCTCAGAAAGGGATGAGTGTAAAAGAAAGTTGCGTAGTCATCCGTCATCCCTACATTTGTCACCTCTAGGTGCATTGCCCAGTGATCCGGCTATAAATTTGCATACTCTGCCCTAGCAACCTCTATGGTCATGAATGGACCCCACTCTGCCACATGCTCTCGACACCTGGCGTAGTGTGCCACACCATGTGGCATCATCTGTACTAATCTAAACTGTCTCAAGACTCGCATAACCAAAAACTACTCGATGATAAACGGGGTGCGCCCAATCAAGTATCTCGATCTGGTACAAAAAGGAAGCTCTATATCATCTACTTCCCAGGGATCATATTCAAGATACGGTCTCCATATGACGGTCTCCATGTCATCCAATACCCTCAAACAGTACTCTAACTTTCCCAGCCTCGGCTGGACAAGGGGGCCTGTGTAGGCATAAACATATGGAAACCCAAGAGGACGATCTCTCAGAAGAATGGGACGAGTGATCTCAATCCGCTCCCATGCCCATATCTGTAAAAGAGTAACTCCGCAGGAGAGACTCTTCCCACCTATGTACATGACCTGATGAAGATCATGGTACAGATGGGCAAGCATGCAAGACCCCCATGCCTATCTGGTATGATGGAGAAGCATGTCCTCCAAGATCTAACCCCACCCGACTGATAGTCCCTTTGACCTGCGATCAGGACAAAGGAAACCACCGATGAAACCTACTAAAACTGAAGGCAATGGGGCATATCTCTCCACCATCTCCTTCCAAGGAATCTCATACCCACCAGTATGAGGATCCTGGAAGACTCATCTCAATGCATTTGTCCCCCCAATCTCCTTATGATCATAGATCACAAGCTCACCAACTACAGGAATACCCAGAATCCCGTATACATCCTCTGGAGTCACGGTCATCTCTCCTGTGGGCAGATAAAAGGTGTTATGCTTGCTATACCACCTCTCAGCTAACGTAGTCAAAAATTCCCTATTGACCCGATATTGCGGGATCCTCAACAATGGACTCAACCCACACTGGTATATAATCTTTAAGTCATCCTGAGATAGTTGAGGAACCATCTCCCAGGTACGAGGAAATCTCTCTCTGATCTGGAGGAGGTTAAATTCCTCCTTTATAACATCATCAAGCAATCATACAAATCAATCAGCAAGCAATCTCTAATCAAATCAATACATCAAGCAAGTTCATCACTTGTATCAAAAAAACAATCAGCTCAATCAAATCAAATCTTATTTGTTTTTCAATCACGAAAGAAAATCTATCTATCATTTCTACTATTTGTTTTTCATATTGCATGAAACAAATTTAACAATCAATTGACTTAACATCTATCTATTTGTCTTTCAATCGAGAAAGCAAATCTATCATCTATTTGTCTTTCAAGCAGGAAAGCAAATTTATCTTGACTATTTATTCTTCAAACACAAAGACAAATTTATCAAATCAAGCTAATATATTCTTGATGTTATTCAACAACATATAATCAGTTGTCTAATCTAGCAACAATCATCAAGTACATATCAATTTTTCTTCAAAAATTGAAATTCGACAAAAATCCATAGATGCGCTAAAATAGACATTGGATTGTGTTAAATTATCTATGTGTTATTCTATCAAGTGGATGCACTAAAATAGTCATTCTATGCGCTAATCTAGCCTATGCACTAAACTAGCATCCTACGCGGGCAATTTTCCTGGATGCGCTACTTCGCTTTTCCTATGCACCATTTTGTCTATGCGCTAATCTACAAATCTATGCATTACTGTCTTGCATCTATATGCTACTCTATCTAGCCTATGCGCTAAAGTACGGATCGCATGTGCTAAACCACAATCTTATGCGCTAAAGTAGAAAATTCAAAAATCTAAAAACTATAAAATCATACAAAAATTCACTACAAATTTAAAAAAGAGGATTAGATCAACTTACCGGAGGTCCATATGTAGTTGGTCTTTGATGACGGTGGGCTTGCTTGAATCGGTGGTGCTCATAGATGGACTGTTTTAGCGCATCCATTGACTATTTTAGCACATCCATGGACGGTTTTAGCGCTTTTATAGTCAATCTTAAAATGACCATATCTTGGTCATATTTTGGTCTTTTTCAAAGCTTTTTTTTTTTAAATGGGGTAGAATTTCATAATCTGTTTAATGGTGTAGGTGTTTCTCAAATTTTACAAAGTCAAAATTTTCAAATTCTCACTTAATGTCAAACCACAATGAAACTTGGTCTAAATTTTAGGGATTTTATGTTTAATCATTTATCTAACCCTCATATCTTCTTGTTTCTTGATCCCATCTAACATTTAGAGCTTGTATTTCAGGTTTTAAAAGACTATGGAGCATGAAAATGAAATAAAAATCATTATCACATGATTGTAACAAGTGTTTTTAAACACTTTGGGAACAATTATAATCTCATTCTTAAATTGTTGTCTGGATTTGACGTGACCATGGCTAGTGGTTTTATTGATTTATGGGGATTAAAATGAAGCAATCCTAGGATAGACACATAAATTTAGAATTTATCAATCCTAGGATGGTCACCAAACGTTATTTTTGCTTGGTTAAAATGAATCCAATTCTTGTTGTGGAGCAACATCTTCACTTAGTGTAGAAAATTGTCATTTGGACTTAAAACTCAACCACTTGTTTGTTGTGATTGTTGGGTAATAGGTATATACTCTCCCCTTTACTAGGTGACCAAAAACATCAGGCTTACCTTTTTCATTTTATGCATTTCATGTTTTATTAAATCCTTTAGAAGGCCTGTTGTAGTGGGAAAAAGTACTCACCCTACGGGAATGACCTAAGTGGGAACAACCAAAGCCAGGTTTTCCAACCCACTCTAATCAAAAATGAATTTTGGGGAAACCCATATTCAACAGAAGTGAGCAAGATAACCATCCCCAAAATCTTTGTTCTAAAGATTGGGAGGTCTTCTGAAGGATTTTATCTATTACCATGCCCAACATAAACCTTTACTACAAACCATAGTGTAGAAAGCCAGCTGTGTCAGTATCCAAACATCATTTCAATCATAGTGCAAGGGGAGGGAAGAATCTTCCCCCAAGAAACTCACCATATAATTGCCACGAATTGTTTTCTTAAGGGATCGAGAAATCTAACCTTGAGTACGCACTTGGAAAAGACAAAAACATGAGCTCCCTCTAGGGGGTGACACGGTTATGTGAGTCGGCGTGATTTTAAGTTGTGGGTTGTGATTCCCATGATGACCCTTTAACCATTAAGAGTGAGTCTGCTTGAAGTGTCTTCTTGTTTAAATACCACTAAAAATAAAAAAGGGTCATGATTGATCCTTGAACATACACTCAATGTTTTAGATTCTATGTCTTTAAAAACAACTGTCTTCCTATTGCATATTGTGTTTTCAAAACATTAATTCAAATAAGATCATCCAGAAAACACAAGAATTTGGCAAATCAAACCATGAAATTTTATGTTAAGGGATTGGAAATCAACAATAGAGAAAAACTTGGAAACATTAGGCACCCACAAAAATCCTTATTTTCACAAACTACGATCAAAACATCACAAAGTGCAATATCACTTTTATTTTTTATTTCTAGTTTAATTCCCACAACAGGATCATCATCCTTCCAACCAAGGAATCACGAGCTAAAAATTAGAAATTTATTTAGTCATATCAATAGAATTCTCATTCTATTCTGACTAAGATATCTCGCAAATTGCACTCTCTCATTTTGTGATCAAAGTTAGTTGAAATTTGGTGTAAGCATATGCCTATTTCCAAAAGGTCCTGAAAATAAAGAAGAAGATGAAAGAAGAGATACACTTTAAAACATGGGTGATAGGGAAGAAAATCTTGTTCATAGGCTTCATGGAAATAGTTCAAATGAAGAGATAACAGAAGAGATGCTTCAAGAAGCTGAACAAGATCCATAGTTTCTCTTAGCTATGGAAAAAATATTAGAGCAAAATAAAGAAGGATAATTTCTTTTATTGGCAAACCAAGGTGCCAAATTTCCCTCTGACTACAATATGAAGAAAATCAAAGAGGATCCTGAAAATAATGAAACTCCCTTAAACAATCTAGTACTCTTACCCAACAAATAAGAGCAATCCAAAGGCAAATCAAGGAAATACAAAAGGGGACAATTAGAAAGTCCTATGATGGAAATATGAACGTGACCTCTTCTCCTCCAAACACAACATCATCCAAATTCAATATTTTTGAATTTTGGCAAAGGATCAATGGGAAGCCCAAATCTAAGCCATCAAATAAAATTGACCAATCTTGTCATTTCATGCATTTATCTTCATCCACCATTATTCAAAATGAACCTCATGATTCTTCCACCCAAGTCAATTATCCCATTCAATCACCTTCTTCTATTATATCCTCTACATCCAATGATTCATTTCAATCTACACATCTCAATCAAAACATTCTTTCCACTCCATCTCATGATACCAAAATTCTACAAACCCTTCCAATCTTTGATCAAGATCGCATCTCTCAAGAATCATATGATGATCCCCTCCTTTCATTATTCACCCATGATAATCCTCTTCCATCTCAAGAACAAAATATTCTTCCAAGTCCTCCCTCCACCCCATCTTATGAATCCATACCCTCTCATGATTCAATCACGTCCCAAGAGCATGACAAATCTTTCATCCTATCTTACGATTCCCTTCCATCTGATGATCAAGCCACTCCATCTAATGATTCTTTTCCTAGTCAAGATCAAATTATCCTATCATCCTCATGTCAATATCCTATCACCCTTCCTAATTCTCCTCATGATCAAAATCCTCCATCATCCTCATGTCAAGAGCCTATCACACCTCTTCAAGCTATCCATGAACCCCACACCTATAAATTGGGATCTTCCACCTTTATCCACTCTGGTTTACGTCCAACACCTATCCTTTCATCCATATCATATCCTTCTCAAAATGGACTTGCATCTTCTTTCACAAACAACTCATATCCCATGGCTAAACGAATGTGTGAAATTATGAATTACAAAGGCAAAGGCTTAGGCCTTCATGAACAAGGTATCCTAGAACCTTTTATTGTCCAAGCACATCCACATTCTCACTACCTTGGTTATATACCTCATGCTCAACCTAGGTATTCTAGTTCATCAAACTCTCCATCTATCCTAGGTCCTTATCTTAGTCCACCAAACACTACCTCTATCCTAAGTCCTTAACCTAGTTCATCAAACATTCCATATATCCTTGGTCCTTATCCTTAGCAGTAGTTGTGTCTAAAAGGAGTCAAAGTATAGGGTCACTAGGGGGGGGCAATTCGCTTCTTGGAGCTTTCTAGCAGGCAATTGGTAACATGTGTCAAGAATCGGAATATCAGGAAACAATAAAATTGTCCAATTAAACTGAGTTTACACGAATATTTTGATAGATAACTAAAACAAATTGGATGATCTTAATCTGAATAAAATGAATGACAAACTTAAACCATAAGTTGAATTGTTGTTTTGATATTTGATGGCATCATATCTTTGGAGTGGTTCAATGATGTACTAAACTAGAATCACAAGGAAGAAGTATGATTTTTCTTGGCTTGTTGTCTATAAGCTAATCATTAGTATTGTGCAAATGTCATGGGACATGCTCTACAATGTAACATTGATGACATTTCAGAATTTGCATAGGAAAATGGTTAACTTTTGTTTGTTTATGCAAACAATACTCAGGTCATCTTGGTTCAATTATACCTCGATGCTTGTATTAATTTGCTATATCAAACATCATGAAAGTAGTATTCAGGTCATCATTGGTGCTAACATACCCTTTGATTCTTGTACTAACTTTCAACATATCAAATGGATTGATGATGAAAATCACGTGCAACATGAAATGACAAACAACAGAATGATTCATTACTACATTCTAAGACTGCATGATTCATTTAGGTTTGCATTTTGAAGGCTGTCTAAGGTAGATTTTTGAAGGTCGGTAAAAATTTCATATATCTTTTCAAAACAACAATTGAGTAAATTTGGACATTTGTGGCATCTTATTCCATTATCATTCATATCATTTCACCATCACTCATTTAGGTTTCATTATTATTGCATTTGAATACTTGCATCATTGTTTCATTATCATTATCATTTTTTTCTTTTCATTTAGTTCATCATGATCATTATCCATTGTTACATATCATATGTATGGTCATTATTTTAATCATTCATTATTATATCATTTCATAACATTAACATTTACATTCATTTCACATACACATAGACATTGATAATAAGGTTGCATCCATTTCATTTATTTCACATCATCATTTAGGTTATCATTTTCATATCCATTGCATCATATTATTACATCATTATCATTAGTTCATCAATTGATATCATTATCATTATTATCATCATACTACATCATTATTCATGCCATGTGCATATCATTCATTAAAAATTACATCTTCATAATCATCTCATTTCATCATAACTTTTCAGTTAGATCATAATTTCATTGCATATCCATTTATATTACTTTTTCATCATTGTTAGGTCTCATTCATTTAGTTTGCATCCTATCATTTTTTACATCATTAAAATCATTTCATCATTAACATTTTACATCATATCATCATTGCATCATCATACATAAAATAAAAGCATCATTATTTATATTACACCATCATTTGCATCATCATCATAAAAACCATACACGACATAGCATATAGAAATAAACATGCATCCATAATCATACATCATAAATCATCCATAACACATGCATAATCAAATCACCATTGCATCTCATAAATCTCATCAAAACAAATGTCTAGGAGTACAAAGATATCAAATGTTTCAACAAGATATATAAAATACAATGAATAAGTGTGTCAATCAATAATCACTAAGGGGCATCTAGCTGCTACTGTCCCCTGAGGTAGTAGGTCTCACTGGATCTCTGCTCCCAGAAGCTCTAAGCTCTCATCTGATCGGCTGACCCACACTCCTAGTGGCACTCCTGGAATGACTGTGTGAATGGCTCCGAGACCGAGTACCTAACTGTGTGAAGGCAATCCTCCTCTCAGGTAGCACTACCTCAAAGTATCTCATTTTATAATAATCAGCCTCCCGAGCAGTCTCCAATCCCTCTGCTACAACCTCTCTAATAGAGGTGCTCTCAACTGATCTTAGGAGTCTCTCAGCTACCCCCTCGACTGGTATGCATCTCTCCTGGAAGTTGTCTCGCTCTGCCGTAAGTTGAGCTATTTGTGGGTCAGGAGGTGGTGGTTGTGCAACCTGTGCCTATAACTCGTTGATCATCACCTATGCCTATGCTAACTAACTCTGAAGAGTCTGAATCTTTGTCTATAAGGCATCCATCTGTCCCTACGAGGGAGCCCCGATAATAACTCGTCGAGCCGAAGTACTCGGCTGATCCACCACTCTCGATGTCCATGGCCTCGTATGGAAGGGTACATCAAAGAAAAACCTTTGCCCTCCACCCCAACCACCTCCATCATCCCCATTATCATCATTGCTATCATCCAGGCTGCCAGAGTCATCCCCCTTATGCCTCTTATCCCCCTCATCCCCCTGCTCATCAATTGCCATAGCTACTGCATCCTGTACCCCTGCCTGATCCTAACCCTGTGGTTGCCCTACTGTTGCATGTGCCTATGACTGCCCTCGCCCTTGCTGTATAGCTGGTCCTCACAATAATGGGGCAGGCTCCTCTAGGCTGGTGAACCTTGGAAAGGGATGAGTGTAAAAGAAATTTGCATAGTCATCCATCATCCCTGCATCTGTCACCTTTGAGTGCATCGCCCAGTGATCCGGCTCTAAATCTGCATACTCTTCCCTAGTAGCCTCTATGGTCACGAATGGACCCCACTCTGCCACATCCTTCCGATGCCTGGTGTAGTGTGCCACACCCTATGGCATCATCTTTACTAATCCAAACTGTCTCAGGACTCGCATAACCAGAAACCGCTCAATGATAAACAAGGTGTGCCCAATCAGGTATCTCGATCTGGTAAAAAAAGGAAGCTCTATATCATCTACCTGCCAAGGGTTATAGTCAAGATACGGTCTCCAGATGATGGTCTCCATGTCATCCAGTACCCTCCGTCAGTACTCTAACTTTCCCAGCCTCGGCTAGGCAAGGTAACCTATGTAGATATAAACAGATGGAAACCCAAGAGGACGATCTCTTCGAACAATGGGACGAGTGATCGCAATCTGCTCCCATGCCCATATCTATAAAAGAGTAACTCCGCAGGAGAGACATTTCCCATCTATGTACATGACCTAATGAAGATCATGGTATAGATGGGCAAGCATGCAGTGCCCCCATGCATATCTGGTACGATGGAGAAGCATGTCCTCAAAGATCTGACCCCACCCGACTAATAGTCCCTTTGACCTGCGATCAGGATAAAGGAAACCACCAATGAAACCTGCTAAAACTGAAGGCAGTGGGGCATATTTCTCCACCATCTCCTTCCAAGGAATCTCATACCCATCATTATGAGGATCCTAGAAGACTCATCTCAGTGCATTGATTCCCCCAATCTGCTTGTGATCATAGATCACAAGCTCACCAACTATAGGAATACCCAAAATCCTGTAAACATCCTTTGGATTCACGGTCATCTCTCTTGTGGGCAAATAAAAGGTGTTATGCGTGCTATGCCACCTCTCAGCTAACCCAGTCAACAGTGCCCTGTTGACCCAATATTGTGGGATCCTGAACAATGGACTCAACCCACACTGGTATAGAATCTCTAAGTCATCCTGAGACAACTGAGGAACCCTCTACCAGGTACGAGGAAATCTCTCTCTGATCTGGAGGAGGTTAAATTCCTCTTTTATAACATCATCAAGCAATCATACAAATCAATCAGCAAGCAATCTCTAATCAAATCACTACATCAAGCAAGTTCATCACTTGTATCAAATCAAATCTTTTTTTTCTTCAATCACGAAAGAAAATCTATCTATCATTTCTACAAAAAAAAAATCATATTGCATGGAAACAAATTTAACAGTCAGTTGACTCAACATCTATCTATTTGTCTTTCAATCGGGAAAGCAAATCTATCATCTCTTTGTCTTTCAAGAAGAAAAGCAAATTTATCTTTACTATTTATTCTTCAAACAATAGCAGCTTCATCAAATTCATCCCATCGTCCTCTATCTCTAAGGATTTGATTTAAGTTGTTGGCTCTTAGTTGTGCAAGTAGCAGCTTGTTGAAATGACAACTTAGGAGAATGAGATTGATTGAAAATGCATGTCCATTGCTAATGATTTAAGCTATAAACTTGAAATGCTATGATATTGCTAAATGTTGATATGTTGATTCGAATGCAACTATAGTAACTGCGTATGAAATCTACTTACGAGAAGGTTGTATTTATAGATTTTTCGAAGGCAAGAATCTAGTTGGCGGAGATCAACGGTAGAAATTCAAACTTGTCAAGATGAATGGTGAGAGATTAAGAAGTTGAGAGAAAGGTGGAAGGTTGAGAGGAAAGTGGAAGAATGTTTTCAACCCACAAAACCATCCTCATTCAAAAATGGAGACAAACATGGCATTTATCTTTTTCATTTATGAAAATTGGTTGAAAGTTGAGGATAATTGCTAATTAAATAAATAAATTTATTTAATTTCTTGTGACAATGAATTTGAGAGCTTCCATAATTAAATAATTAATATTTAATTATGTGTAAGAAGTGAAAGAGATAAGTAATTAAATATTTTACAATATTTAATTAAATGGGGTGAAATAGATATATAATATTTAAATGTGAGATGAAGGATGAATATTCCATTGTTTGAATTTAAATATTCAAACTTAGAAATACGATGATAATCAAATAAATAAATTATGAAATTTATTTTATTTAATTAAGAGAAAAATAGCAATAATTAAATAAACTTATTTATTTAATTAAATTAGAAGAATTTGAAATATGAACAATATAAATAAATAAATTTATTTATTTATATGTAGATGGCTTTAGAATATTAATTAAATAATTCATATTTAATTAATTAACAGGTTTGAATAACCATGACCATTTTTAGATGTGTACATTTTGCCCCTCTTTGAAGTGATGTGTTTTACGCATTGCTTCAAAGAATTTTACCCCATAATTTAGAAATTTACCGATACTATATGCCCCCTTGAGAGATAAATCGTGCATTTTGAATTATTTGAAAAGAATTCTTTCGATTTTTGAAGAGAAATGGCTGATTTATCTCTCGAAATAGTGTATTGCAAAGTAAAAATAAAAATAATTTTTCCTTTTTACACCCTTAAAAGGTGGAAAAGGTGAAAAGTCATTGTCATTTGAATAGTAACTTGTGAGAATTTTCAGAGCTCTGAGAGATAAAAATGAGATGTCGATCCATTATGAGCACCATCGATTCGAGCGAGCCCGTTGTCATCAGAGACCAGCCGCATATGGACCTCTGGTAAGTTGATCTAATCCTCTTTTTCAAATTTGTAGTGAATTTTTGTACGATTTTTTAATTTTTAGATTTTTGAACTTTCTGCTTTAGCGCATAGGTTTGCGGTTTAGCGCATGTGATCCGTACTTTATCGCATAGGCTAGATAGAGTAGCGCATCCAGAGTAATGCATAGATGCAAGACAGTAACGCATATATTTTTAGATTAGCGCATAGACAAAATGGTGCATAGGAAAAACGAAGTAGTGCATCCAAGGAAACTGCCCGCGTAGGATGCTAGTTTAGCGCATAGGCTAGATTAGCACATAGAATGACTATTTTAGCGCATCCACTTGATAGAATAGCGTATAGATACTTTAGCACATTCAATGTTTGTTTTAGCGCATCCATAGATTAAACTCACGCATACATGTTTTAGCTCATCGATTGACTGTTTTAGCGCATCCATGGAATTTTTCCGAATTTCAATTTTTGAAGAAAAATTGATATGTACTTGATGATTGTTGTTAGATTAGACAACTGATTATATGCTTTTGAATAACATCAATAATAGATTAGTTTGATTTGATAAATTTTTCTTCATGTTTGAATAACAAATAGTAAAGATAAATTTTCTTTCCTGCTTGAAAAACAAATAGATGATAGATTTGTTTTCCCGATTGAAAGACAAATAGATAGATGTTGAGTCAATTGACTGTTAAATTTGTTTCCATGCGATATGACAAACAAATAGTAGAAATGATTGATAAATTTACTTTCGTGATTGAAAAAAAATAAGATTTGATTTGATTGAGCTAATTGCCTATTTGATACAAGTGATGAACTTTCTTGATGTACTGATTTGATTAGAGATTGCTTGTTGATTGATTCATAAGATTGATTGATGATGTTATAAAGGTGGAATTTAACCTCCTCCATATCAAGGAGAAATTTCCTCATACCTAGGAGATGGTTCCTTAGCTGTCTCGGGATGACTTAGAGATTATATACTAGTGCATGAGTTGAGTCCATTATTGAGGATCCCACAATATCAAGTCAACAGGGCGTTGTTGACTGCGTTAGTTGAGAGGTGGCATAGCGAGCATAACACCTTTCATCTGCCCACAGGAGAGATGACTGTGACTCCAGAGGATGTATACATGATTCTAGGTATTCCTATAGTTGGTGAGCTTGTGATCTATGATCACAAGGAGATTGGGGGGACCGATGCACTAAGACGAGTCTTCCAGGATCCTCATACCGGTGGTTATGAGATTCTTTGAAAGGAGATGGTGGAGAGATATGCCCCACTGTCTTTAGTTTTAGTAGGTTTCATCAGTGGTTTCCTTTGTCTTGATCGTTGGTCAAAGGGAATATCAGTTGGGTGGGGTCAGATCTTGCAGGACATGCTTCTCCATTGTATTAGATATGCATGGGGGTCATGCATGTTTGCCCATCTGTACAATGATCTTCATCAGGTCATGTACAAAGATGGGAAGAGTCTCTCCTATGGAATTACTCTTTTACAAATATGGGCATGGGAGTTGATTGCGATCACTCGTCCCATTGTTCGAAGAGATTGTCCTCTTGGGTTTCCATATGTTTATGCCTACACAAGTCCCTTTGTCCAGCCGAGGTTGGGAAAGTTAGAGTATCGGCGGAGGGTACTGGATGACATGGAGACCGTCATTTGGAGACTATATCTTGACTATGACCCCTGGGAGGTAGATGATATAGAGCTTCCTTTTTGTACTAGATCGAGATACTTGATTGGGCGCACCCCGTTTATCATTGAGTGATTTTTGGTTATGCGGGTCCTGAGACAGTTTGGATTAGTATAGATAATGTCACAGGGTGTGGCACACTACGCTAGGCACCGAGAGGATGTGGAAGAGTGGGGTCCATTCATGACCATAAAGGCTGCTAGGGAAGAGTATGCAGATTTATAGTCAGATCACTAGGCGATGCACCAAGAGGTGACAGATGCAGGGATTGCGGATGACTATGCAACTTTCTTTTACACTCATCCCTTTTCGAGGTTCACCAACCCAGAGGAGCCTACCCCATTATTGGGAGGACTAGCTATATAGTGAGGGCAAGAGCAGCCATAGGCACAGGCAGCAGTAGAGCAGCCATAGGGAGAGGCTTAGGCAGGGGTACATGATGCATCAACCATGGATATTTTTGAGGAGGGCGATGAGGGGGATGACTCTGGCAGCCTGGATGATAGCAATGATGATAGTGGGGATGATGGAGGTGGTGGGGGTGGAGGGAAGAGATTTATCTTTGATGTACCCTATAATACGAGGCCACAGACATCAAAAGTGGTGGATCATCCAAGTACTTTGGCTCCATGGGTTCTTATCGGGGCTCCCTTGCAGGGACAGATGGATGCCTCCTAGGTAGAGTTTCAGACTCTTCAGAGTCAGTTAGCACAGGCACAGGTGACGATCATCCAGCTACATGAACAGGCTGCACAACCACCACCTCTTGACCCACAGATAGCTCAGCTTACAGCAGAGCAAGATAGCTTCCGGGAGAGATGCATACATATCGAGGGGGTAGCTGAGAGACTCTTGAGAACAGTTGAGATCACCTCTATTGGAGAGGTTGTAGCAGAGGGATTGGAGACTGCTCGGGAGGCCGAGTATTATAGGATGAGATACTTTGAGGCAGTGCCACCCGAGAGGAGGATTTCCTTCACATAGTCAAGTAATCGGTTTAAGAGCCATTCACACAGTCATTTCAGGAGTGTCATTAGGTTAGCCAATCAGACGAGAGCTCAGAGCTTCTGGAAGCAGAGATACAACGAGACCTACTGCCTCAAGAGATAATAGCAGCCATGTGCCCTGGCCAGATGCCCCTTAGTGATTATTGATTGACACATTTATTCATTGTATTTTATATATCTTGTTGAAACATTTGATATCCTTGTACTCCTAGACATTTATTTTGATGAGATTTATGAGATGCAGTGGTGATTTAATTATGTGCGTGTTATGGATGATTTATGATGTATGATTATGGATAAATGTTTATTTCTATATGCTATGTCATGTATTATTTTAATGATCATGATGCAAATGATGGTGTAATGTAAATGATGATTCTTTTATTTTATGTATGATGATGCAATGATGATATGATGTAAAATGTTAATGATGAAATTATTTTAATGATGTGAAAAATGATATGATGCAAACTAAATGAATGAGACCTAACAATGATGAAAAAGGAATATAAATGGATATGCAATGAAATGATGATCTAAATGAAAAGTTATGATGAAATGAGATGAATGTATAAATGAGATGATTATGAAGATGCAATTTTTAATGAATGATATGCACATCACATGAATAATGATGTAGTATGATGATAATGATATCAATTGGTGAACTAATGATAATGATGTAATAATATAATGCAATGGATATGAAAATGATAACCTAAATGATGATGTGAAATAAATGAAATGGATGCAACCTTATTATCAATGTATATGTGTATGTGAAATGAATGTAAATGTTAATGTTACGAAATGATATAATAATGAATGATTAAAATAATTACCATGCATATGATATGTAACGATGGATAATGATCATGATGAACTAAATGAAAAGAAAAAAATGATAATGATAATGAAAAGATGATGCAAGTATGCAAATGAAATAATAATGATAACCTAAATGAGTGATGGTGAAATGATATAAATGATAATGGAATAAGATGCCACAAATGTCCAAATTTACTGAATTGTTTTTTTGAAAAGATATATGAAATTTTTACCAACCTTCAAAATTCTACCTTAAACAGCCTTCAAAATGCAAACCCAAATGAATCATGCAGTCCTAGAATGTAGTAATGAATCATTCTCATGTTTGTCATTTCATGTTGCGCATGATTTTCATCATCGAGCCATTTTGATATGTTGAAAGTTAGTACAAACATAAAAGGGTATGTTAGCACCAATGATGACCATGCATCCAAAGAAACTTAGAAAAATGCATTCGATCTATCGACTATGCAGAATGGATCTCCAATATCATACATGTTTCAAAGCCAGACGGAAGGATTAGAATTTGTATAGATTTCAGGGATTTGAACAAAGCATGTCCTAAAGATTACTTCCCTTTTCCAAACATAGATATGATTGTTGATGTGACTGTTGGACATGCAATGTACTCATTAATGGATGGATTTTCAAGATACAACTAGATAAATATTGCACCATAGGATCAAGATAAAACAACGTTCAAATGCCCTTGGGGTACCTATTGCTGGAACGTAATGCCATATGGGTTGAAGAATGCAAGAGCTACATATCAACGAGAAATGACAACAATTTTTCATGATATGATGCATACATTCATGGATGATTGCGTTGATGATCTCCTTGCCAAATCTAACACCAGGGAAGGACACATAGATATCTTATCTAAAATTTTCAAAAGAATGGAGCAATTCTAAGTAAGACTTAATCCAAAGAAATGTGTCTTTGGAGTAAAACCTGGAAAGTTGCTAGGTTACATTGTATCAGAAAAGGGAATTGAAGTGGATCCAGCTAAGGTACAAGAAATTCTTGATATGCCACCACCAAGGAACATTAGTCAACTATGCTCTTTGTAGGGATGGTTACAATCCATTCGAACATTTATTGCCCAACTGGCAGATAAAAGTTTACCATTTACTCATCTCTTACACAAGAATGTTCCATTTAAATGGGAAGACAAATGTGAAGCATCGTTTGATCAGATAAAGTAGTATCTCATGAATCCACCAGTATTGATTCCACTAGTGCAAGGTGCACCACTCATATTGTATATTTCTACCACGGAAGTGTCCCTAGGAGCATTATTGGCACAGGAAGACAACTCGGGAAAGGAGCGAGCAATCTATTACATCAATCAAACTTTGATTAGTCATGAGCTAAATTACACATTCATTAAAAAATATTGCTTAGCGATAGTGTTCACTTCTCAAAAGTTACAACATTATCTGCTAGCACATACAATAAAGCTTGTGGCTAAGATTGATCCACTCAAATATCTTCTAAGTAAGGCAACCTTAACTGGCAGGTTGGCTAAATGGGTCAAGATCCTGAGTGAATTTGACACTCATTATGTGGATCGCAAAGCTATAAAGGGATAGGTAATCACATATCAGTTAGAAAAAGCACCAATGCCAGCAGAACACCCAATACACATTGATTTTCCTGATGCTGATGTATTCACAACAACAATTAAGCAGTCATGGGCACTCTACTTTGATGGTTCCTACACTCAACATGGTTCAGGAGTGGGGATTCTATTTATCACACCTCGAGGACATACAATTCCAAAATCTTATTGGCTATTGTTCCCTTGCACAAACAACATAGCTGAGTATGAGGCATTATTAATTGGCATGAGAATTGTAGTAGACTGGAAAATCACAAAACTTCAAGTTTTTGGTGATTCACGACTTGTTATACATCAAATCAATGATTAATATCACACTAAGGATGACAAGTTGATACCTTACAAAGGGATGGTGGACGATTTCAAGAAATACTTTGTTGATATCAAGTTCATAAAAATTTCACGTATTGACAATAAAGTAGTTGATGCAATGGCTACAATAGCATCTCTACTCCAATTGTCAAAGAATCAAACACGGTATGATTTCCTGGTGGAACAATTGTTTTCTCCTGCCTACGATAATCTAAAAAATCAAATCATTTGCCACTTAACCAGTTTTGATTCTCCCTTATATGGAAAAATTTACACTTACCTAAAGGATACTATTTTACCTTTAGATTTGTCTAGAAATCAGAAAAGAAATTTCATTTGTCAATCCTCCCGTTACACCTTAATTGCTAACGTCTAATACCAGCATGGTCTAGATAGTACCCTCATTAGATGTCTAGAACGCGATGAATCAGAAAAAGCTTTACAAGAGGTACATGGTGGCATTTGTGGGACACACTCGAGTGGACTAACCTTAGCAAAGAAACTTGTGAGATTGGGTTACTACTGGCCGACCATGGAGAAGAAATCATACATCTTTGTGAAGAAATGTGAAAAATGTCAGATTCATGGGAATCTCATTCATGCTCCTACTCAGGAATTACAACCCTTCACCACAACATGACCTTTCGCTTAGTGGGGATTGGACCTAGTTGGCAAGATACACCCATCATCTTCAATGGACACAAATTCATCATTACAACCATTGAGTATTTTACTAAATGGATTGAAGTTGTTCCCCTAACAACTGTTACTGGAAAATGAATCTCTTCATTCATTTTAAACTATATCATCTTTCGATATGGTATTCCCAATTCCATTATCACAGACAATGGAAGACCCTTTAAAAATTAGGATGTTGATGAGCTATGTGAAATATTTGGCATCCAACACAGGTTCTCTACACCTTACTATCCACAAGGGAATGGTCAAGCTGAAGCTTCAAACAAAACAATTCTGAAGATTTTGAAGAAACAGGTAAATGAATTAGGTCGTGATTGGCATGTCCAATTAAATCCAACATTATGGACATACAAAATAAGTATTCGCACACAAACAGGTGCTACTCCCTATGCTTTGGTCTATGGAGCAGAAGCTATTCTACCACTAGAAGTTGAGATTCCTTCACTTCGAGTATCACTAAAGGGGTTAATCAATGATGAAGACTACATAGTATCAAGGTTGGAAGAGCTGGAACTACTTGACAAACGACATCGAACTGCAATTAGTCATTTGAAGGGATATCAACAAGTTATGTCCCACAACTACAATCACAGAGTCAAACCACAAAATTTTCAAGTGGGTGACTTGGTTCTCAAAAAAAACCCTTGCAATCAGCAAGATCGGGAGAAGAAAGGAAAGTATGAACCTAATTGGTTGGGCCCGTTCGTTATCATTGTTGTATATGGATCGGGGGCATATCAGTTGTCAACATCAGAAGGAGACCTATTTGAAGATCCAACCAACAACATTCATCTGAAGAAGTTTTATGCCTGAAAATATCAAAAACAATATAAAAAATCCTGAAAACAAACAAAAAAATCAAAAGAGCAAAAATACCAAAAAATAAAAAAGAGAGAAAAAAATCGTTGCCTTGATCAAAACCTAGCACACAGGCATCTCGATAACAAAAGAAAAAAACTAACACATCTAATAAGACATTATATTGAAAGAAAATAATCTAGAAAATATAAATGCAAACTCTAAATAATAGCAGCTTCTTGAAATTCGTCCCATCGTCCTCTATCTTACAAGGGGAAAGCTCAAGGCCTCCGCTTGATTACGTTCTACAAAGGGATCATGACTCAAGTGAAACCGATTCGATTCAAAGTGAGATAGATCATCCATAGGAGGATACCATCCTAGACCTTTCCCATAATGACATTAATAATTGTATCATGACTCTAACGGTCGGTGACCTTACTCATCCTAATGATCCATTTCCTTTGGTCCATCCCAAACTCATTGATTGGGAACAAATCGCACATATTGATGTCCCAACTTTTCCTAATGACGAAACCATCATAAAATTTCTTTGTTCATCCCAACCGAAAACAAGTTCCACCGAGGAATCATAAGATCAAAGTTTTTGGTAGGAAAGTGCCAAGTTTCTTAGCTATAAAATAAATAACATAAAAGAAAGATCTAATGGTGAAAACCTAACAAAGGTAGTATTAAATAAAGAAAAGAGAAAAATAAAAAGCGTATCCAATAGTGAAAACCTTTCAAAGGCACTAGAGGATGGGAAACTTGACACTCTCCTGGAACATTACTAGGAAAGGTCTTCTAGTCTAATCGAACCAATAGAGGCACTCAATATAGGTACTACAGAACAAGCCAAAGTCTTGCAACTTGCCGCATCTCTAACAGAAGGGGGAATTCTAGGATTCATAGAATTTCCCAAGAACAACCAAATCAGTTTTGCATGGTCCTATGCGGATATGCCTGGATTGAATCCAGATCTCATCATGCATTATTTATCTATTATGCTGGGGGCAAAACCTGTGAAGCATAAACTTAGAAAAATGCATCCACATGTTGCATTGTTGGTTAAAGAAGAGTTAAAAAAGCTTTTAGATGTCAGATTCATTTGGTCTATCAACTATGCAGAATGGATCTCCAATATCGTACCTATTTCAAAGCCAGACAGAAGGATTAGAATTTGTACAGATTTCAGGGATTTGAACAAAGCATGTCCTAAAGATGACTTCCCTTTGCCAAACATAGCTATGATTATTGATGTGACTATTGGACATGCAATGTACTCATTAATGGATGGATTTTCAGGATACAACTAGATAAAGATTGCACCATAGGATCAGGATAAAACAACGTTCACATGCTCTTGGGGTACCTATTGCTGGAACGTAATGCCATATGGGTTGAAGAATGCAGGAGCTACATATCAATGAGAAATGACAACAATTTTTTATGATATGATGCATACATTCATGGAGGATTACGTTGATTATCTCCTTGCCAAATCTAACACCAGGGAAGGACACATAGATATCTTATCTAAAATTTTCAAAAGAATGGAGCAATTCTAAGTAAGACTTAATCCAAAGAAATGTGTCTTTGGAGTAAAACCTGGAAAGTTGCTAGGTTACATTGTATCAGAAAAGGGAATTGAAGTGGATCCAGCTAAGGTACAAGCAATTCTTGATATGCCACCACCAAGGAACATTAGTCAACTACGCTCTTTGCAGGGACAGTTACAATCCATCCGAACATTTATTGCCCAACTGGCGGATAAAAGTTTACCATTTACTCATCTCTTACACAAGAATGTTCCATTTAAATGGGAAGACAAATGTGAAGCATCATTTGATCAAATAAAGCAGTATCTCATGAATCCACCAGTATTGATTCCACTAGTGCAAGGTGCACCACTCATATTGTATATTTCTGCCACGGAAGTGTCCTTAGGAGTATTATTGGCACAAGAAGACAACTCAAGAAAGGAGCGAGCAATCTATTACATCAGTCAAACTTTGACAAGTCATGAGCTTAATTACACGTTCGTTGAAAAATCTTGCTTAGCGGTAGTGTTCACTTCTCAAAAAGTTACGACATTATATGCTAGCACATACAATAAAGCTTGTGGCTAAGATTGATCCACTCAAATATCTTCTAAGTAAGGCAACCTTAACTGGCAGGTTGGCTAAATGGGTCATGATCCTGAGCGAATTTCACACTCATTATGTGGATCACAAAGCTATAAAGGGACAGGTAATCACATATCAGTTAGCAAAAGCACCAATGCTAGCAAAACAACCAATACACATTGATTTTCCTGATGCTGATGTATTCACAACAACAATTAAGCAGTCATGGGCACTCTAATTTGATGGTTCCTACACTCAACATGGTGCAGGAGCGGGGATTCTATTTATCACACCTCAAGGACATACAATTCCAAAATCTTATCGGCTATTGTTCCCTTGCACAAACAACATAGCTGAGTATGAGGCATTATTAATTGGCATGAGAATTGTAGTAGACTGGAAAATCACAAAACTTCAAGTTTTTGGTGATTCACGACTTGTTATAAATCAAATCAATGATGAATATCACACTAAGGATGACAAGTTGATACCTTACAAAGGGATGGTGGACGATTTCAAGAAATACTTTTTTGATATCAAGTTCATAAAAATTCCGCGTATTGATAATAAAGCAGTTGATGCAATGGCTACAATAGCATCTCTAATACAGTTGTCAAAGAATCAAACACGATATGATTTCCTGGTGGAACAATTGTTTTCTCCCGCCTACGACAATCCAAAAACTCAAATCATTTGCCACTTAACCAATTTTGATTCTCCCTTATATGGAAAAATTTACACTTACCTAAAGGATATTATTTTACCTTTAGATTTGTCTAGAAATCAGAAAAGAAATTTCATTCGTCAATCCTCCCGTTACACCTTAATTGGTGATGTCTTATACCGGCGTGGTCTAGATGGTACCCTCCTTAGATGTCTAGAATGCGATGAATCAGACAAGGCTTTACAAGAGGTACATGGTGGCATTTGTGGGACACACTCGAGTGGACTAACCTTAGCAAAGAAACTTGTGAGATTGGGTTACTACTGGCCGACCATGGAGAAGGAATCATTCATATTTGTGAAGAAATGTGCAAAATGTCAGATTCATGGGAATCTCATTCATGCTCCTACTCAAGAATTACAACCCTTCACCACAACATGGCCTTTCGCTCAGTGGGGATTGGACCTAGTCGGCAAGATACACCCATCATTTTCAAATGGACACAAATTCATCATTACAACCACTGAGTATTTCACTAAATGGATTGAAGTTGTTCCCCTAACAACTATTACTGGAAAACGAATCTCTCAATTCATTTTAAACTATATTATATGTCGATATGGTATTCCCAATTCCATTATCACAGACAATGGAAGACCCTTTAAAAATCAGGATGTTGATGAGCTATGTGAAATATTTCACATCCAACATAGGTTCTCTACACCTTACTATCCACAAGGGAATGGTCAAGCTGAAGCTTCAAACAAAACAATTTTGAAGATTTTGAAGAAAACAATAAATGAAGTAGGTCGTGATTGGCATGTCAAATAAAATCCAGCATTATGGGCATACAGAACAAGTATTCGCACACTAATAGGTGCTACTCCCTATGCTTTTTTCTATGGAGTGGAAGCTATTCTACCACTAGAAGTTGAGATTCCTTCACTTCAAGTATCACTAAAGGGGTTAATAAATAATGAAGACTACAGAGTATCAAGGTTGCAAGAGTTGGAACTACTTGATGAATGGTGTCAAACTGCAGTTAATCATTTGAAGGAATTTCAACAAGTTATGTCCCATAGCTACACTCACAGAGTCAAACCATGAACTTTTCAAGTAGGTGACTTGGTTCTCAAAGAAAACCCTCGAAATCAGCAGGATCAGGAAAAGAAAGGAAAGTTTGAACCTAATTGGTTGGGCCCGTTTGTTATCATTGTTGTGTATGGATCGGGGGCATATCAGTTGTCAACATCAGAAGGGGACCTATTTGAAGATCCGACCAACAAAATTCATCTGAAGAACTTTTATGCCTGAAAATATCAAAAATAGTATAAAAAGTCCTGAAAAAATAAAAATAAAATCAAAAGAGCAAAAATACAAAAAAATCAAAAAGAGATAAAAATCGTTGCCTCGATGAAAACCTTGCAAACAAGCATCTTGGTAACAAAAAATAATCAGGAAAAAGTGCAATAAAAAGAAATGGTGAAAACCTGGCAAACGGGCATTATTTGTGATTTTGTTTGGCTCTCTTATCTATAAGGATACATTCTGCATATCCATCTTTCATCAGCATCACATACATGCCTAGCCATCACATTTTTATCATTCATCATAGCATCTCCTTGAAACGACAAGGATCTCATCATGGCTTGATGACTAGGGTTATCCTTCACAGTAGTTGTGTCTAACAAGAGTCAAAGTACAAGATCACTAGGGGGGGGCAATTCGCTTCTTGGAGCTTTCTAGCAAGTGATTGGCAACATGTGTCAAGAATCAGAATATCGGAAACAACAAAATTGTCCAATTAAACTGAGTTTACACGACTATTTTTACAGATAACTAAAACAAATTGGATGATCTTAATCTGAATAAAATGAATGACAACCTTAAAGCATAAGTTGAATTGTTGTTTTGACATTTGATGTCATCATATCTTTGGAGTGGTTCAATGATGTACTAAACTAGAATCACAAGGAAGGAGTATGATTTTCTTTGCTTGTTGTCTATAAGCTAATCATTAGTATTGTGCGAATTTGTCATGGGACATGCTCTACAATGTATCATTGATGACATTTCAGAATTTCCATAGGAAAGTGGTTAAATTTTGTCTGTTTATACAAATAATACTCAGGTCATCTTGGTTCAATTATAACTCGATGCGTGTATTAATTTGCTATATCAAACATCATGAAAGCAGTATTCAGGTCATCATTGGTGCTAACATACCCTTTGATGCTTGTACTAACTTTCAACATATCAAAATGGCTCGATGATGAAAATCATGCACAGCATGAAATGATAAACAGGAGAATGATTCATTACTACATTCTAGGACTACATGATTCATTTGGGTTTGCATTTTGAAGGCTGTCTAAGGTAGATTTTTGAAGGTTGGTAAAAATTTCATATATCTTTTCAAAACAACAACTGAGTAAATTTGGACATTTGTGGCATCTTATTCCATTATCATTCATATCATTTCACCATCACTCATTTAGGTTATCATTATTATTGCATTTGCATACTTGCATCATCATTTCATTATCATTATCATTTTTTTCTTTTCATTTAGTTCATCATGATCATTATCCATCGTTACATACCATATGCATGGTCATTATTTTAATCATTCATTATTATATCATTTCGTAACATTTACATTTGCATTTATTTCACATCATTTTACATACACATACATTAATAATCAAGTTGCATCCATTTCATTTATTTCACATCATCATTTAGGTTATCATTTTCATATACATTGCATCATATTATTACATCATTATCATTATAAATCCAATTCATATCATTATCATTATTATCATCAGACTACATCATTATTCATGTCATGTGCATATCATTCATTAAAAATTACATCTTCATAATCATCTCATTTATACATTCATCTCATTTCATCATAACTTTTCATTTAGATCATCATTTCATTGCATATCCATTTATATTACTTTTTCATCATTGTTAGGTCTCATTCATTTAGTCTACAACATATCATTTTTTAGGAAATCTCATTCATCATTTCATTGCATATCCATTTATATCACTTTTTCATCATGTTAGAAATCATTTCATCATAACATATATTACATCATATCATCATTGCATCATCATACATAAAATAAAAGCATAATCATTTACATTACACCATCATTTGCATCATCATCATAAAAATCATACACGACATAGCATATAGAAATAAACATGTATCCATAATCATACATCATAAATCATCCATAACACGTGCATAATCAAATCACCACTGCATCCCATAAATCTCATCAAAACAAATGTCCAGGAGTACAAGGATATCAAATGTTTCAACAAGATATATCAAATACAGTGACTGAATGTGTCAAACCACCCATCACTAAGGGGCATCTGGTCATGGTGCATCAATACTATTGTCCCTTGAGGCAATAAGTCTCGCTAGATCTCTACTCCCAGAAGCTATGATCTCTCGCCTAATCGGCTGACCCACACTCCTAGTGGCACTCCTGGAATGACTGCGTGAATGGGTCCAAGACCGAGTACCTGACTGTGTGAAGGCAATCCTCCTCTTGGGTGGCACTGCCTCAAAGTATCTCATCATGTAATACTCGGCCTCTTGAGCAATCTCTAATCCCTCTCCTACAAGCTCTCCAATAGAGGTGCTCTTGACTGATCTTAGGAGTCTCTCAGCTACCCCCTCGGCTTGTATGCATCTCTCCCGGAAGCTGTCTCGCTCTATAGTAAGCTGAGCTATCTATGGGTCAAGAGGTGGTGGTTGTGCAACCTGTGCTTGTAACTAGCAGATCGTCACCTATGCCTGTGCTAACTGGCTTCGAAGAGTCTGAATTTGTCTACAAGGCATCCATTTGTCCCTGCGAGGGAGCCCTGATAATAACTCATGGAGCCAAAGTACTCGGCTAATCCACCACTCTCAATGTCTGTGGCCTTGTACAAAAGGGTACATCAAATAAAAACCTCTGCCCTCCACCCCCACCACCTCCATCATCCCCATTGTCATCATTGTTGTCATCCAAGCTGTCAGATTCATCCCCCTCATCCCCCTCCTCATCAATATCCATGGTTGTTGCATCCTGTACCCCTGCCTAAGCCTCTCCCTGTGGCTGCCCTACTGTTGCCTGTGCCTGTGATTGCCCTCACCCTCATTGTATAGCTGGTCCTCACAATAATGGGGTAGAATCCTCTAGGCTGGTGAACCTCAGAAAGGGATGAGTGTAAAAGAAATTTGTGTATTCATCCATCATCCCTGCATCTGTCACCTCCGCGTGCATCACCTAGTGATCTGGCTGTAAATCTGCATACTCTACCCTAGCAGCCTCTATGGTCACGAATGGACCCCACTCTGCCACATCCTCCCAGTGCCTGGCATAGTGTGCCACACCTTGTGGCATCATTTGTACTAATCCAAACTATCTCAGGACTTGCATAACTAGAAACCACTCGATGATAAACGAGGTGCGCCCAATCAAGTATCTCGATTTGGAACAAAAAGGAAGCTCTATATCGTCTACCTCCCAGGGGTCCATGTCATCTAATACCCTCTGCTAGTACTCTAACTTTCCCAGCCTCGGCTGGACAAGGGGACCTGTGTAGGCATAAACATATGGAAACCCAATGGGACGATCTCTCCGAACAATGGGACAAGTGATCGCAATCTGCTCCCATGCCCATATCTGTAAAAGAGTAACTCCGCAGGAGAGACTCTTCCCATCTATGTACATGACCTGATGAAGATCATGGTACAGATGGGCAAGCATGCAGGACCCCCATGCATATCTGGTATGATGGAGAAGCATGTCCTCCAAGATCTGACCCCACCCGACTGATAGTCCCTTTGACCTGCGATCAGGACAAAGGAAACCACCGATGAAACCTACTAAAACTGAAGGCAGTGGGGCATATCTCTCCACCATCTCCTTCTAGGAAATCTCTTACCCACCAGTATGAGGATCCTGGAAGACTCGTCTCAATGCATTGGTCCCCCCAATCTCCTTGTGATCATAGATCACAAACTCACCAACTACAGGAATACCCAGAATCCTGTATACATCCTCTAAAGTCACAGTCATCTCTCCTGTGGGCAGATGAAAGGTATTATGCTCACTATTCCACCTCTCAGCTAACCCGATCAACAGCGCCCTATTGACCTGATATTGTGGGATCCTCAACAATGGACTCAACCCACACTGGTATATAATCTCTAAGTCATCCTGAGGCAGTTGAAAAACCATCTCCCAAGTACGAGAAAATCTCTCCCTGATCTGGAGGAGGTTAAATTCCTCCTTTATAACATCATCAAGCAATCATACGAATCAATCAGCAAGCAATCTCTAATCAAAACAGTACATCAAGCAATTTCATCACTTGTACCAAATCAAATATTTCTTTTTTTCAATCACGAAAGAAAATTTATCAATCATTTCTACTATTTGTTTGTCATATCGCATGGAAACAAATTTAACAGTCAATTGACTCAACATCTATCTATTTGTCTTTCAATCAAGAATGCAAATCTATCATCTATTTGTCTTTCAAGCAGGAAAGAAAATTTATCTTTACTATTTATTCTTCAAACACGAAGACAAATTTATCAAATAAAGCTAATTTATTCTTGATTTTATTCAACAACACATAATCAATTGTCTAATCTAGCAACAATCATCAAGTACATATCAATTTTTCTTCAAAAATTGAAATTCGGCAAAAATCCATGGATGCGCTAAAACATGTATGCGCGACTTTAATCTATGGATGCGCTAAAATAGACATTGGATGCGCTAAAGTATCTATGTGCTATTCTATCAAGTGGATGCACTAAAATAGTCATTTTATGCGCTAAACTAGCATCCTACACAGGCAGTTTTCCTGGATGCGCTACTTCATTTTTCCTATGCGCCATTTTGTTTATGCGCTAATCTACAAATCTATGCATTACTATCTTGCATCTATGCGCTACTCTATCTAGCCTATGTGCTAAAGTATGGATCACATGCACTAAACCGCAAACCTATGTGCTAAAGTAGAAAATCTAAAAATCTAAAAATTAAAAAATTGTACAAAAATTCACTACAAATTTGAAAAAGAGGATTAGATCAACTTACCAGAGGTCCATATGCGGCTGGCCTCTGATGACTGTGGGCTCGCTTGAATCGGTGGCACTCATAATGGATCGGCATCTCATTTTTATCTCTCAGAGCTTTGAAAATTCTCACAAGTTACTATTCAAATGATAATGACTTTTCACCTTTTCCACCTTTTAAGGGGGTAAAAAGGAAAAATTATTTTCATTTTTACTTTGCAATACACTATTTCGAGAGATAAATCAGCCATTTCTCTTCAAAAATCAAATGAATTCTTTTCAAATCATTCAAAACGCATAATTTATCTCTCAAGGGGGCATATAGCATCGGTAAATTTCTAAATTTTGGGGCAAAATTCTTTGAAGCAATGCGTAAAACACATCACTTCAAAGAGAGGCAAAATGTACACATCTAAAAATGGTCACAGTTATTCAAACCTGTTAATTTATTAAATATGAATTATTTAATTAATATTCTAAAGTCATCTACATAGAAATAAATTTAATTATTTATTTATATTATTCATTTTTCCAATTCTTCTAGTTTAATTAAATAAATAAGTTTATTTAATTATTGCTATTTTCCTCTTAATTAAACTAAATAAATTTCATAATTTATTTATTTGATTATCATTGTATTTCTAAGTTTGAATATTTAAATTCAAACAATGGAATATTCATCCTTCATCTCACATTTAAATATTATATATTCAAATATCTTTTTCACCCCACTTAATTAAATATTGTAAAATATTTAATTACTTATCTCTTTCACTTCTTACACATAATTAAATATTAATTATTTAATTTTGGAAGCTTCTAAATTCATTGTCACAAGAAATTAAATAAATTTATTTATTTAACTAGTAATTATCCTCAACTTTCAACCAATTTTCATAAATGAAAAAGATAAATGCCATGTTTATCTCCATTTTTGAATGAGGATGGTTTTGTGGGTTGAAAACATTCTTCCACTTTCCTCTCAACCTTCCACCTTTCTCTCAACTTCTTAATCTCTCACTATTCATCTTGACAAGTTTGAATTTCAACCATTAATCTTCGCCAACTAGATTCTTGCCTTCGAAAAATCTATAAATACAACCTTCTCGTGAGTAGATATCATCCTAGATTTCATACGCAGTTACTATAGTTTCATTCGAATTAGCATATTAGCATTTAGCAATATCATAGCATTTCAAGTTTATAGCTTAAATCGTTAGCAATGGACATGCATTTTCAATCAATATCATTCTCCTAAGTTGTCATTTCAACAAGTTGTTGCTTGCACAACTAAGAGCCAACAACTTTAATCAAATCCTTGGAGATAGAGGATGATGGGACGAATTTGAAGAAGCTGCTATTGTTTAGAGTTTGCATTTATGTTTTCTAGATTAGTTTCTTTTAATATAATGTCTTATTGGTGTGTTAGTTTACTTTTCTAATTAATCACGCATATTCTAACAACACTGTTTGCATCAATATGATTATATTTAATTAGATAATCATTAGATGGGATATTGTTCAAGACATGTAAAATAGGTACAAATGACATAAATAATTTAAGCCAAACCCTAAAGGAGGGAAAATGAAGAGAATATAAGCATAGAAAAATTAAAATTAGAGTTGGAATAGTTACAAATTAAGAAAGATATATCTTGGCTAGAGGAGAGAATAATAAAGAAATAATAGCTAATAAAGAAGGAATATTTGGTACTTTACTTTTCCAATGAATGTCATTTGAGGAACAAATGCCTAGCTATAGAAGGGAAGGGAATAATGAGAGCAAAAAAATATATTTTGTAGAACCTCCAAGATGGCTAAAAAGTGTGTTTCATAGTATTTGCATTGAATGGGATGACCATGAAACATATGACTGACTATCCTTGTTATTATGATTTAGAGATGAAGGAAAGATTGAACCTTGGTATATGTGAGAATAATTCATGGCCTATCTTAATATCATGGTCAAATCAAAAGGGTTGGAAGAAGAGGCCTTCCACAAATAAAGATACAACTACAAAAAGACTAAATGAAGAGAACAATATAATATCAACTCAATTCAAAATGTGGCACCATAATTTTTAGAAGATAAAATTTCTACAAGTTATGGAAATGGTTATAAATACAATACTCCCTAGTAAATGATTTTATGGGAGGACATGATAGAGAAAGAGGTCAAGGCCAAAGAAGAGAATATACATCACTTGTTATAAATATGATGAGCCAAGCCATTATCTAAATGACTAAAGGGGGGAAAATAGTAAATCCAATGGGTTTTGTAGTGATTCCAACCATGATTTATTTGGTTGCCTAAGAGCTACACAGTATTACAAGAATATTCAAACTCCTACTAAGAGTGAAGAATTGTTTGAACCTAATGTTGAAGGGAGCCAAAGTTATAATTAGAATACCTAAGAATAACCCTTTAAATTTGCATAGGCTCCAAAGAGCAAAGATTGACAAGGAGAAGCATAAAATATAAAAATGTCTAACATAGAAAGGGCAGTTGAAGAAAAATGCTTGAAAAGAAAGAACTTTTAAGAAAGAAAGAGGAAAAAAATAAAAATAAAAAAAGTGGTGGTGATAGGAGGTGGTAAATACATCATAAGAGAATTAGTTATAGATGAAATATAAGATGATAAAATATAGATGTTTTCCCTACTAGGAAAATTCATGACTTGAAAGTATAGAAAGCCACCAAAATTTTTAAATAGGAACAAGAGAAGGAAAGTTGTCACTTATCTCGCTTTTTGAAAAAGGAAGCACTAGTAGTGATGAAACTAAAATAATTTTTGGAAGAAGAAAATATATTAGAAAAACTTAGGAAATTCGAGAAAGTATTAGAATAAGTGTTGGGAACCAAATTAAACACAAGGAATACTGTGAAAACCACTAGAAGATGGAAAAATCACCCTCTTCTAATAGTTGTGAATATTTATAGGATATGGATGAGAAAATAATGAGTATATCTAGGTGTTGATGTGAGTAAAATTCCCAAACAATGCTGGGAAAATTTAGAAAGATCAATCTTGTATGAAATATATTACATCATGTTGGAAATATTTCACTAGAAAACATCATAGGGACTTACATAAATATAGAATTAAACCTCTTAGGAATAATAAGGATAATAGGATTTCAAGTGATATAACTAAAGGAACCCTTTACCAAATTCAATGTATTAATGAACTTAGATTAATTTATAGATTATGATGGACTGTTTAACTCTAAAAAATAGGAATTGATTCTCCATGATGAGGATAGGATAGTTGGCATACCCTTTTATACTAACATGAGTGGCACATACATAGTAGAAGTGGAATATGAGGAAGATGTGGGGGATAAAGAAGATTATAGAGGCCTCTCTTTAGGAATAGTTCTCAAGAAAAAATAGACAATGATTTGAAGATAAGGTAGAATCCTAGCCAATCAATGAACTAGATATAAGGGCTAGAAGAGTTTTACGAGTTAGGAAAATGAAAAACATTAGAAACATTATAAAATAGAGAACAATACCATAAGAGGCACAATTTCATCACAACTAATTAAATATAATAGAGAGATAGAGGTAGTGATATTGCAACCCCCTAGGATTTATCGCATTACAAGATAATATCTCATGTCAAGTTACGCCACTAATTTGGGGTGGGGGACTTATTAAGATGCCAAGAGGCTATGGAAAAAAATTGAAAGGGAGGAACCTAGAAAGGAATATTTGTATGATGCGTTGGTATGTAGTGTGGTGAGATGGTGGAACACTAATAAGCCTAAAATCCAACTTGGAAAATATTAACAATACTAATAAAACATAGATACTTGTAAGAAGAAGGGGAATAAAAATATATTAGAAAATATTATGACACTACTTACCTTGAGGATCATATTCTACAATTCATTAAAATATGGGATGAAGAGAGAATTTGATGAAATAAAAGTACACATATTTTATTAGACATTATCATCAATTACCAATTATTTGTACATAAACCAAGAACAAAGATTCAAAACAAGAAATTGGGAAATGATCAAAGAATGATTTTTTTATACATTCCAATTTACCAACCCAAACAAACAATTAGATTATATTCTATAAATAATAAAACAAAATTATCATTTGTGTAGAAGTTGTCGAGAAAAGGTGTATTATACACCTTGCATATTTTTTATAATGTAAACTTATTATTCATTTGTGGTGTACCTAGGGAATCTAGGGTTTCATGAATCACATGTATTAGACATTTTTGGGTCCACTTTGTATGTTGTATGTAATATGGGGATAAATAGTTAATGTCAATTATACATTGGGAAAATATTTAATATTGGGAAAACTTAGTATCAAAAAGGAAAACTTAGCAACAAAAGTAAATGAGGGGGGCATTGTTTTGTAAGCTCATGGTATCAATAGCATAGTTTATGTAATACCACTAGGTGGTTCTGTAAGCTCATTATATCGATAACATAGTTTATGTAATGCCACTAGGTAGTTTTGTGCAAGCTTGTTTCTATAAAATCAAACACATGAGTAGTTGTTGAGGTTGGATATCATAACCTTTGGATTTCTTGATAAGGTTGATTAAGATCTCATGAAGAGTGCATATGTGAATCATGGCATAGGATGTGTGGTTTCATGGTTACCCATTATGTTTTCACATGGATAATATTGATGTAGGAGCATCCAAGTGCATCGATAATCTTGCACACCCAAAAACATTTTTATTTTTATTTTTGTGTTTTGTTTTGGTTTTGCTTGCAAGCAAATTTTATTTAGCACAACATGGTTTGATGTTGGGTGTGCGAAAAATTAAATGATTAATTTATTTACTTGGTAATTGTTTTAATTAATTAATTAATTATATTTGTATATTTTATTTGCCAAAAAGGTAAATTCCCACGCCTAGGCCTATGAGTGGACACTTAATGTAATTTGTAACTCCATTTCTTGATTTTTAAAAATGCATTGTTGAGAAAATGGAGAGGCGGGCATTGAGAGAGTGGAGATAGTGGAATGAGAAGTGAGAAGGTAATTTTTGAATTGCAATTGAAGGATCTTACCAAGAAAAGAAAAACCCATGCCCAGGGGGAGAAAATGGTGATTTGAAGTTTGTAGAGGAGAGAAAGGCGCCACCCAAGTTTCCAAGAGAGATTTGGATAGGGAAAAAGATGAGGAGAATGTAGGAAAATAAGGTTGTTTGGAAAAGAGGATGGATTTAAGGGAAATTTGTGTGTGTTGTGGGTGCTTCTCGCTGTTTTAAAGAGTTATGATAATATTTTTGGCTTTCCTGTAGATGGTTTTTTGAAGGTTTGAAGTTTGCATATGCTCTACTATAGAATTTTGTTGCAAGAATAACATAGTTTTGTAAGTGTTAAATTCTTTGTACCTCCAAGTTGTTGTGGGCACTCTAAATTGAAATAAAATTTTAGATTCTCTATTATTTATGGTTATCATTTGTGTATTCAAAAGACTTAGAATTTAATTGGCTACAACAATTGACAATAATTGGCTACAACAATTGACAATCCAGCAGATTCTCAATTTTTGAGTTGCACCATTTGGTATCAGAGCCAATTGAGGAAGAATAAAAGAATCTATGGCATACATAGGATGTGGGAGAGGGAGAGCACCATGAGGAGAAGATAATACAACTATTATGGAAATTTTGAGAGGAATAACAACACATCTGGAGGCCATAGAAACTTCTCAATGGAGGAATTCATATAGAGGATGTCAGTGAAGAAGAGGAATAACTTGCAAAAGTAGAAAGAGGAGATGCACATGAAGATAGATTCATGCAAGTAATATCCAAGTTGGGTAGCAAGCCAAGGATGGACCCGTCAAGCTACAATAGAAGTTTAAATCTAGAAGAACTCATTGGTTAGATTGCGAAGATGGAAAACTATTTTGACTTGGAATCCATCGAAGACAAAAGGAAGGTGAAGTATTCTTGCACAAGGTTGAAAGGGCATGCATCCCTATGGTGGGATCAAGTGCAGATTGAAAAGCATAGGAAAGGAAAAGAAAAGATTAAACCATGGGAGATGATGGTTACAAATTTGAAGGCTAAATTCTTGTCTATAGACTATTACACTAGTTTATTTAAGAAACCTAAAAATCTTAAATAGAGATATTTGAATGTCATGTAGTACACAGGAGAATTCTATAAATTGGGGATTTGTGCTCAACTTATTGAAGATGGTGAAGAACAGGTTGCAAGGTATGTGAATAGGTTGCAGATTGCTATCCAAGATGAAATTAGTATGGTGATGATAAGAATAGTGGAAGAAGCTTCCCAATATTCTCTCAAGGTAGAGGAAAACTTGGCAAGAATGCAAAAAATTAATTCCAGAGGTAGAGGAGAAATTGTAAGAGGTAGAGAATAAACAAATAGTGGAAGAGGACAACCAATAAAGGAAGGAGAGGCAAGTTGGTCTCAAACTAATTATGGCTCAAATGTGAGGGGAAGAGGATATTCCTTCAAAGGAAGAGGGTAAACTTCAAGAGGAAGGGGAGATTATGGAAGAGGAAGAGGATTTTCAAGATTTTCTTTCAATTTTGGATAGGCTGGCCACAAGGCATTTGAATTCTCTCAAGTGCAACAAGAGGATGGGAAAATTAGGATTGAGAGAACACTTACCAAAAATGCTAAAGAAGAAAATGAGTTTTCAGGCCTAGAGGATGGAGAAGCTCTTATATTGAGGAAAGTGCTCTTAAATCCAGAAAAGGAGCAGCAAGAACCCATATAGAGGATGTGCTTATTTAAAACCATTTGCAAAGCAAGGAGAAAGTGTTCTACCATGATCATAGACAACAGTAGCATGAATAATTTGGTATCTCAAGAAATGGTGGGGAAACTAAGTTTGGAGAAAACAAAACATTCAAACCCCTACAAGGTCATGTGGTTTCAAAAGGGCCATCAACTTCTAGTGAATGAACAATGCATGGTAAGTTTTCAAATTGACAATTATAGAGATGAGATTATGTGTGGTGTAATGCCTATGGATGCTTTTCATATTCTTTTGGGTAGACCATGGTAGTATGATCGAAAGGCCATATATGATGGTGAAGCAAACACTTAAACAATAACCAAAGATGCAAAGAAATATGTTATGACACTAGTGAAAGAAAAACATAAGGAAGTGGACAACAATACTAGAGTATGTGTAATTTTGGGAAAATAATTTCTAAAAGATCTAAAAATAGAAAAGATGCATTATGCCTTGGTTTTTCATCTGAAAGAAGTTGGGACAGTGGAAGAAGAGTAGGAAATACCCATAGATATCAAAGTTATGGTGAAGGATGGTGCACATAAATCACTCCTTGGTAAGTTTTCAATTGTTTTAGATGAAATTTTGGATCATTTGAAACATGTTAGAGATGTTTTACAAAGGTTAAAGGAAGAGAATTTTTTGGATAATATTAACAAATTTAATTCTATGAAAGAGAAGTTACAAACAAGTACCAAGAGGCACAAATACCATGTTGATTTAAGGAGAAGAAAATAATTTAAGGAGCAAGTCTTGATTTTAGCTCATCAACGAAAGGAGAGTTTTCCAAAAGGAAAAAGTGGGAAAAGTGGGAGTGTTTCAAATTTCCATGACACAACGCGAAGGGTGCAACAACTACCAGAAAAGAAGAATAAGGAAATTGATAAAGTGGTGAATTCAAGAACAATCAAGAAGACCTCGAGCAAAGAAAACAAGGAGTATTTGATCAGATGGAAAGGAAGGAAGATGGAAGGGGAAACATGGGTTTGGAAACCCAAATCCAGATTGAATGTTTATGAGCCTTCACTCATGAAACATTCTTTCTTACCTAGGTTGTTTAAAGCAGGAGCATTTGGGTGCATAGACAATCTTGCACACCCAAAAACTTAAATTATTTTTAATGTTGTGTTTTATTTTGGTTTTGTTTGCAAACATTTTATTTAAATTCTCAACTCCTCTAGCACAACATGGTTTGATGTTGGGTGTGAAAAATCAAATGATTAATTGATTTACTTGGTATTTGTTTTAATTAATTAATTATGTTTGTATATTTTTTATTCTCCAAAAAGGAAAAGTCCCATGCCCAGGCTTGTGAGTGGGCATTTAATGTAATTTGTAACTCCATTTCTTGATTTTTGAAAATGCATTGTTGAGAAAATAGAGGGGTAGGCGTTGAGGGAGTGGAGAGAGTGGATTGAGAAGAGGGAAGGCAATTTTTGATTTGTAATTCAAGGCTCTTACTAGGAAAAGAAAAACCCATGCCCAAGAGGAGAAAATGGTGACAGTTTGACTGGCAGGGGAGAGAGGCCATGCCTAGTTTTCCAAGAGATATTTGGATGGGGGAAAGGATGAGGAGAATGTAGGAAAATAAGATTGTTTGGAAAAGAGGATGAGTTTGAAGGAAATTTGTGTGTTTTAGGTGCTTCTTGTGGTTTTAAAGAGTTAAGATCAGATTTTTTGGCTTGCTTGTAGATGGTTTTCTGAATGTTTGAAGTTTGCATATGCTCTCCTATAGAATTTTGTTGCAAGAATAGCATAGTTTTGTAATTGTTGAAATATTTGTACCTCCAATTTGTTGCAGGCACTCTGAGTTGAAATAAAATTTCAGATTCTCTATTATTTGTGGTTATCATTCAAAAGGCTCATAGTTTAATTGGCTGCAACAATTGACAATCTTGTATATTTTGGAGGAGATTAATGTTTTAGAAGTATTTATAGAGACTATGTGTGTTATAAAGTTTCATTATTGAATAATACATTGAGTGTGGACGGTTTTCGATGCTAGGCATTTTTCCTCTTGAGGGTTTTTTGAGGGTATATTTTGTGTCATCTTGATGTTATTTTTGCATATTCTTTTTTATGGTGGATTTTGAGTACTTTTCTACATATTTTTATCCCATGGAGTTATGTGGAAATATTTTTCTTATTGGGTTTTTTCCTTCCATTTGGTACTAGATCTTGGCTATCATGTTGTGGGGGGGGATCTCCCTTGTTTTATTTCTTGGTGTGATTATATTCTTAAAATCATAGTTGAATCCATGGTCTTGTAGGAAAAGAATGAAGACATATTCAAGGTCACAAGTGTGTTTGCAATCTTGGTTGTTGCACATATGGGCTTTGATGAAGATTTGGTAAATGAGATTTATATTTAGGATCTTTTCATGAGGATTTTGGAGGTGAGATTTTTTTGGATAAAACCTACACAAAAATAAACCTCACCATTGATTTGAGAAGATCCAAAAAACTATAGATCCATACAAACCCTAAAGGGTTTTCAAAAAATAAAAATCTAGCCATTTTTGGTGGCATGACAAAATTTGTAGGTCAAAAAATTGTATAGTCCATACAATTGTACCATCCATATAACCATAGCATCTACATTGGTCACATGATAGATATTTTATAGAGTATGAAATCCTTGGTACAAAATATTTAACAAAAATTGATTCATTAGAGGGTACAAGTGTTTATGTTTAGATTATAAATCTTTATAATATTTTAAAAAAATCAAGCACCAAGCTTCTAGGCCCAATGGGTGGTCATGCCTAGCCTACATGGTATAAACCCTAGGATTTGTGGTAGGGCCACACCACTAACATGTTGATCATCTCAGAACCATTAATAGAGGAGCCCATTGTCGATGCCCCGACTATATCCCAAACAATGCCCCACTATCTCTCAAGTAGTGCTACCGCTACTGCCTCTGCCAAGAACCACCAAACCACTACTCTCTTTCCTCGACCATTAGTAGTTCCATCAACAAGCCATTTCCTACTCATCAACTATCTTTTGTGAAGGCCTAAGATAAATTTTTATAGAGGGTATAACTTTCACCCATCATTTCATAATTTTTTGTTGTTATAGTCATTGTAAAAAAATGTCCAAACACTACATACTAGTAGAATTTTAGTTATTGCTTTTTTCTTTGTGCCAAAATTTGGTGCCTGAAGATGAAATTGCTTTGGAATGATTAAGAGGTGATATGTTGAGAGTATATAATTAAGTTTTATATTTTGAAGAAATGATGCAGAGAATTTGTAGAACAATGCAAGTGGATTAGGTTATTTACGTAAATTCAAGGCATAATTGTGTGAGCATCTAGATGAATTTACGGGAGAATATTATGGGTGTGCATATTTTATGAGACCAATATAATAGTATAGAATTTTATCAAATTTGATGTTTCTTGATATAGGTTTATAGGTATTTTTGGAGTATTGACTTTGATGGAGATGGGTACACATGTTTTCTTCCAGTTTGAAAACATGGTTAATATGTATGTAAGACTCATAGTCTCAATTAAGTGAGATTTGAGTGAAAGTACAACAATGGTGATGATTATGGTGTCATGGATATTTATGTGTATTTGAGTATTAAAACAACATGATCATATATGTAGTTGATAGGTGTGTTGGAGTAAAAATACACTAAGAGGGGGGGGTTGAATCAGTGTTTATAACTTCTTTGACAAATTTAACTGAAACTGAAAAGAACCATTCATATGTTCTCATTTATCAATGATAATATCATTCATGAATTTGAATGCAATCATATAAACTGAAATGAGTAGTGTAACATTGTATTTTAAAGCAGTAAAGTACTAAAGCAAATGAATCACAGAGACACAAATAGACACAAGACATGTCGAGTGGAAAACCCTCTTGGGATAGAAAAACCACTCCTTAACCTACTGCCTTTTTCAGGCTTTCATTTCAATAATTTATTTTGACAAAGCCTCAATGGTTGATTTCTGAGCACCGACTCAAGGAGCACCAACCCCTCTGTTTAGAGACACCAATCTCAAGGAGCACCAACCCCTTTCCTAATATTCAATAGAACGTACAATAGTACAGAGGATCTCTCTATTTCACTTGATTTCTGTCAAGTACCTCTTGACGGACAATGTGTAAAATGCTCAAAAGTCAAGAATGACTCTTCAGTGTTCCACCCATTATAAAGCCTTAAGACAGCTTGAGGAAAATCTTATCACAGTCACAATACAATCTCATCAAACTATATTACAATGATACATCTTTTCTTTCTTTTCTCACTGTTTGATTTTCAACCTTTTTCCATACAAAAACAACAAATTTGATGACACACTGTGTTTTCCAATTTTTAGCATCAAAAAAATAGAAGACTTTCACATGTCTTAATAGTAATGCCCCTATTTCAAGTTTTGGTTTTTTGTCATGATTGAACCCTAATCTCACTTTTTTAGGCTTTTTATAGAAAACATCATTACATTTTGGAAGTATTACCACTATATCTCAAATTTTCACTTTCCAAAAATTATACAAGGTTGTTTTCAGGTTATAGAACAACTGTCAAGTAACAGTCCTGATGTTTCAGTGATCATAAGAGAAGGATTCTTTCTTTCTGACAAGGATAGAACAGTTGCTCCAATACTAGAGGTGTAACTGAACCTTTTCTCCATAAGCGGCCTACACATTCAGTGCTTATACCAAAGCAGTATTAATGAAATACATATTTCATAGGAAAAGAACGGACAATGAAGTTGTTGCTAAAAAAGATGTAACTGAAACCCCAAACAACAATGTAATTGAAACAAGTAATCATCCATTTAATAACCAGTTACCCACTAATCCAGGTAAGAAACCTAAGAAATTTGAAGCTTTCAAGCTGAGCCATAAACTCAAATATTCGTTTCACCAAAAGGATGAGATAACCTTCAAACAATAAATGCTATCAAGAACCGTTATTTGAGGAACCCAGTATAGTAACTGCAATTTTTTAAGAGACTGAAATAACAATGCCCAAAAAACTGAAATCATTATGATGTCAAGCTGAAATAGTAAGTTGAATCAAATAAGAATGGTTACCAACGACTTCAAGAGTGAAATGGATAATATTCTTGAGGTATCACTTATACCCACTATCCAAAACAAAACGAATCACAAAACCTTATGATAACCTTTCCAAAATGTTGTCAAAGAATGGAGTAAACGTTTCAGATTTTACATGAGAAGAAAAAAAACATTTTTCATTTTTTTGTTTGCAAAAGAGAGAAAGATTTAGCATGAACTAATATTGACTGTCTAGAAATGGATCTGCAAACCAGACATAAGAAGAATACCTAACAGAGTAATGAGGTTGTTATCACAAGAAGTTTGTCAGTCCTGCAGAGGAGAAAAACGGCCACAACATCATCCAGAAATGTGCCTTCACCAAGTGGCTAGAAGCAAACCAATGGAACAACCATTGTGTTGATCCTCTCATCTCCCTCGCACACTGTCAAATAGTAGGAGTCCTGCAAATGTCTCAGAGAAATGGCTGAGATACAAACTCAATGATGGCGACCAAGAGGGTTCCAAGAAAAAAACGTGAATAGTGTGAATCGAAAAAAATTGTTTGCGCTAATCTTCCAAAGCAAGTAAAAACGAATTCCTTTGCTGAGATGAATAAAATTTTGGAGTTTGAGAGGACAGTTATGATTAAACAAAATCTCATTATTCCATTTCAAGTCCGTGGACTGTCCAAAAAGGCTACCAGTCAACAAGCATTATTACCTTTGAATCAAAGACCAACCATTTGAACTGTCGACTAAATAATGCCTTGCATTATTTGCACATAAAATGGTGAATGCTAAGTCACATCCAATGTGACATAAAATAATCAATACCTTTATATCAGTTGTCAACCTTGAGGCCCAATTTGATATCAACCAATAGTCTGAAATCAAATACAAATAATTGTTGATTTATATACCTTTGACCAAAGTCGGATTTCCATCTTAATAAAGTCCAATGCTATATAATTTTCAATGTAACATACATTCCAATGCCTTGTGAAGGTTAATGAAGGCTAACTTCATGTAAAGTTCAGAATGCCATTAATACAATAGCGATCAACCCCATATAATATACCAAAACCTTGATGAAAATCAAGATGCTTGTACTGATCAAGCATAAGTAAACAACCTGTAAAAGAACTGATCATGCTAGTCACTTGTAATCAAGTGAAGTACTGAAACACAAATGTTAAACCAGAAATATATCACCTGATCAATGAAACAAAGAGCCAGTAACTAGTATGCCTTAACTGAGATCTGCACATGGAGTTAAACGATCAGTTCCACCAAGATAATATAAATAATGAAGTAAATGTGCCAAATAGAAAAGTAGATCAACTAAGAAGATAACCATCAAGATGCCAGAGAATCACAAAGTGACATCAAGGACAAATAACACAAGAGGGATTCAACAAACTCCCCCTTTGTCCTTGATGGCAAAACTGAGCCACTAAACCAAAGATAATGAACTGTAACCGAATGCACAAAATTCTCCCCCTTTTTGACACAAGGATAAAGGGAGACCAACAAAGATAAACCAAAACCAACTGTGACATTCCATCAAACTATAGATTTAACCTTTGAGCAGCAAAGTATGAGCTACAAGAAGAGCTAACCAGCTCCCCCTATCACCAAGATAGACTGTTTAAGATAACAGAGATTGAGAGACAACTCCCAATCGAGACCTAAGTCTTTCAAAAACATCTTTAGCCAACGGTTTTGTAAAAATGTCAGAAATTTGTGCTTGTGTAGGAACATATTGCACAGATACCTCGTTAGCCAGCACCTTTTCACGAAGAAAATGAAACTTTATAGCTATATGTTTAGTTTGAGAGTGCATAACTGGATTTTTTGAGATATTTATTGCACTAGTATTATCACACAGAATAGTAATAGGTTTTGTAATTTCAATACCCATATCTGATAATATCAATGACATCCAAATTATCTGAGTCCAGCAAGAAGTGGTAACTATATATTCTGCTTCACCAGTAGAGATCGAAACATATTCTTGCTTTTTGCTGTGCCAAGCCACTAAACGATCACCAAGAAAGAAAGCAACACCACTAGTTCTTTTCCTATCATCTAGACATCCTGCCCAGTCAAAATCAGTATAAGATACTAAAGAGAAATCATTGTTTCTGGGATACCAGAGCCCATAATCAATTGTGCCTTGTACATATTTAAGAATCCTTCTCACAGCATGCATGTGAGATTCCTTAGGAGATGATTTAAAACAAGCAACCATGCAAACAGCTTGCATTATGTTAGGTCTTGAGGCTGTTAGGTCTTGAGGTTGTTAGATACAGTAGGTTGCCTATCATTGACCTATAGTCAGTTGGGTTGACAGTAGGAGAGTTATCAACCTTGCTAAGTTTACAGCCAATAGCCATTGGGGTGCTTACAAGATGACTTTCATCCATTTGAAACCTTTTTAACATTTCTTTTGCATATCTTGCTTCAGATAAAAAGATGCTAGATTCAAGTTGTGAAATCTGAAGACCTAAGAAAAATGACAGTTCTCCCAACATAGACATTTCGAATTCAGATTCCATGATTTGTGAGAATTTTTTACTCAAGGCAATATTGTTGCAACCAAAAATGGTACCATCAACATAAATTTCAACAACAAGAATATCATATCCTTCAATTTTAACATACAGATTGTTGTCAACTCCTCCTCTAATGAAACCTTTTGACAGTAAGTGACTATCCAATCTGGAGTACCAAGCTCTAGGAGCTTGTTTTAGGCCATATAGAGCCTTTTTCAGCCTGTAGACATGATTGGGTTTGTTTTTACAGATTAACCCTTCAAGTTGTTCTATGTAAACTTCTTCTTCTAAGTATCCATTTAGAAAGGAAGTTTTTACACCCATTTGATACATAGTGAAAATTTTGAAAATAGAATATGCCAAGAAAATTTCAATGGATTCAAGCCTAGCAACAGGAGCAAAGGTTTCACCGAAATCAATACCTTCTTGCTGAGCATATCCTTTGCAGACATATCTAGCCTTGTTGTGAACAACATGACCATTATCATCATGTTTATTTCTAAAGATCCACTTGCCTCCTATGACATTTTTGTAATCTGGTCTTGGGACTAGATCCCAAGTCTAATTTTTTTCAATTTGATCAATTTCTTCCTGCATTGCATTAAGCCAGCATTCATCAGTTAGAGCATCATCAAAAAATTTGGGCTCAAACGATTAAACAAAATGCAGTAAGCTCAGCTATGTGAGCTTTTTCATCATAGTTAACAGATCTTTTCCTTGTTTGAACTCCTGCAGATCTATCTCCTATAATCAAATCTTTAGGATAGTTCCTAGCAAGAGATTTTGAAGGAATTTTGGTTTCACATTTTTCTGAGTTGATTTCAGAATCTTCATGTTGTGCTTCAGCAAGTTTAGGGCTTGCTGGTTTTGTTTCAGGCTTTTCAGTTTCAAAGCCTTCAATAATTATATCAATTTCAAATTCGTCCTCTTCATCATCCTGCATAGGTTCAGCATCTAGAAGCAAATTTTCATCAAATTTGACATTTACAGATTCAACAATTTTGTTCAGCCTATTGTTTTATAGGCTCTGTTGTGAGTAGAGTATCCTAAAAAGATACCTTCATTAATTTTAGATTGGAAACTGCCTAAGTTTTCATCATCTCTCTTGATAAAACACTTGCAGCCAAATATTCTGAAATATTTAATTTGGGCAGATTTACCATACCACAATTCATATGGAGTGAAATTTAATTTCACTCTGATCTGGACTCTATTCAAAATGTAGACAGTTGTATGAACAGCTTCTTTCCAGTACATATTTGCCAAATTTTCTTCATTCAGCATGGTTCTTGCCATCTCTTTTACAGTCCTATTCTTTCGCTCAACAACCCCGTTTTGTTGGGGTGTTCTGGCAGCAACATACTGTCTTTTTATGCCATGTTTTTCATAGTATTCTATGAATTCTTGTGAGGTTAATTCACCACCTTTGTCAGATCTTAAACATTTCAGTTTTAAGTCTGACTCTCTTTCTACCAATTTTCTAAAAACTTTAAAACGTTCAAAATCTTCTAATTTATTCTTGAGAAAGTTAACCCATACCATACGAGAGTAGTCATCAACAAACAGCATGAAATATTTCTCACCATTTATGGACCTAGTCCTTGTAGGACCACATAAGTCATTATGAACAATTTGCAGAGGCTTAGTTAGAGAAACGTTCCTTAGATTTAAAGCTTACCTTGGTTTGCTTTCCTTTGAGACACTCTTTACAAACAGCTTTGTCAGGTTTTCTAAGAAGGGGCAGACCTCTTACATTTTGATTTTTACTAATTTTGACTATATTGTCAAAATTAATGTGGCCTAGTCTCTTGTGCCACAGCCAGCTTTCTTCAACATGAATCATTAAGCATATACCGTGATTGTTTTCATGTCCAAAGGTGTCAAGTAAGTTGTAGACATTTCCCTTGGTCCTTCTTCCAGCAGCAACAGCTTTACCTTGTTGGTTTTTGATTTCACATCCTTGTGAAGTGAACAGGACTTGATAGCCACTATCACATATTTGACTGACACTCAGAAGGTTATTTTTTAATCCTTCTACATAATATACATTGTAGATTGGAGTGTCTTCATTCAGAAACAGAGAACCTCTACCTTTGATTTGAATTCCAGAGTTGTCTCTGAATTTTACATATCCACAAACATAGTCTTCTAGATTTGTAAATTTTTCTTTGTCACCAGTCATGTGGTTTGAATAGCCACTGTCCATGACCCATAGGTCCTTTTTCTTTGAGTGAAAAGAAGTTTGAACAAGCATAGTCTATTCAATGTTGTTAACTGCTTTGGGTTTCCAGACTTTGATGGTTTTCAGTTGTTTATTCTGTTGATCAGCATTGCATTGCTTAGCAGAATGACCCAAGGACTTACATGTGAAACATCTGATTTGTCTTGCAAAACCATGATTCTGCCTAAATCCAAATCTACGAGTTCTAGAATTCATAAATCTACAAGAGTTTACTTTGTGACAAAATTTATTGCAGAAGTAACAGTACCCATAAAAGAGAGGGTAGGAGTTGTAAACCATTTTGTTGCTCCTAAAAGCATGAATATGATCCTTGACAAACTCGGAATGTTTGAGTTCAGGATTTTTGTTTCCAGCAACAACATTGTTCTTTTTACTGTCACTTGAGCATTCGCCTTTAACAAAGCCAATAACAGTTTTGTCTTTGTATAATTTTTGTTTACTGAGCATGTCATTCAGTTTAAGAGTGCTTTCATATTTCTCAATAGTCTTCCTAAGATCTACAATCTCATGTTCAAGTTTTTGAATTTCTTGGTCTTTAAAACTTATGTCAATGCGAAGACAATCTTCAACTCTCTTGGATTCTTCAAGTTGAGTTTTTAATGAAATTATCTCAAGATTTATGAGTTGCTCTTGTGAACTATCTTGAACAACATTTTGTTCTTGAGCATGCAACTGTTTCTTAAGTTTTCTCAACTCTTTTAGAGCACATTTCAGTTCTCCTTCATAGTCCACTTCACCTTCTTCAGCATCATTGTTGTTAGTTTCATCTTGCTGAATGATTTCAGCCATGAAGATATTTTCATCCTCTTCATCTAGAGAATCATTAGATTCAGAATCTGTTTCATTTTTGTTGAACAGACTTTTCTTCTTTTTTAAATTAAATTTTTGTTTGGGTCTATAAACCTTTTTCTTGGCAAATTTCTCATATTTCTCGTTATCACTATTTGTGTCGCCATAGGGACACTTTGCAGCAAAGTGGCCTATTTTGCCACAGTTAAAGCATTTGAAGGGAATTTTTCCCTTATACTTTCCAGAACCCTTTTTGAGTTTCCTCACAAAATAGGATTCTTTAGAATCAAAAAATTCTGATTCAGAGAGCTCATCCCTTTCTTTCCTTTCAACATTAAATGTTGATTCTTTTGTAGTGGTGTTGTTTTTACTAATCCTCATTTCATAGCCAGTGAGAGTGCCTTGTAGACTGTCAAGGGTAAGCTGGGTAAAATTTTTCTTCTCTTCTAGAGTGGCTACCTTAGCTTCAAATTTTGTTGGCAAGGTTCTGATGACCTTGGTTACAACATCAAAATCCTTGAATTCTTCTCGCAGACCCTTCATGGCATTTACTATTTCATCAACTCTTAAAAAATAGTCAACAACTTTTTCATTGTCCCTCATTTTTAATTCTTCAAACTGATGTTTTAAAGTGAGGACTTTGGACTGTTTTACCTTTTCATTTCCTTGATAGATAGTTTCAAGTTTACTCCAGATTTCTCTAGAAGAACTGCAGTGCATGACTTTGATGAAGACATCTTTAGTCAGAGCACAAATAAGAGCATGCTTTGCTCTTCCATTAGTTTCATATCTCTTCTTTTCATCAGAATTAGTTGGAAAAGTAGCTGGTAGAGTGTACCCAGACAATACTATGCTCCAGACATCAAGGTCAATAGAAGTTAAATATGTCTCCATTCTGATTTTCTAGAATACATAATCAGCTCCATCAAATAATCGAGCTCTAGTCATGGAAGTACCTTCATGAGCTTGAGACATTTTGAATAGACTTCAAGTCCAAAATCAATCCTAGGTTGGAAAGACCTATCAGAGGACCCTAGGCTTTGATACCAATTGTTGGAGTGAAAATACATTGAGAAGGGGGGGGGAGTGAATCAGTGTTTATAAATTCTTTGACAAATTTAACTGAAACTGAAAAGAACCATTCATGTGTTCTCATTTATCAATGATAGTATCATTCATGAATTTGAATGCAATCATATAAACTAAAATGAGTAGTGTAACATTGCATTTTAAAGCAATAAAGTATTGAAGCAAATGAATCACAAAGACACAAATAGTCACAAGATATGCCGAGTGGAAAACCCTCCTAGGGTAGAAAAACCACTCCTTAACCTACTACCCTTTTCAGGCTTTCATTTCAATAATTTATTTTGACAAAGCCTCAATGGCTGATTTCTTAGCACCGACTCAAGGAGCACCAACCCCTCTGTTTAGAGACACCAATCTCAAGGAGCACCAAACCCCTTTCCTGATATTCAATAGAACGTACAATAGTACAGAGGATCTCTTTGTTTCACTTGATTTATGTCAAGTGCCTCTTGACGGACAATGTGTAAAACGCTCAAAAGTCAAGAATGACTCTTCAGTGTTCCACCCATGATCAAGCCTTAAGACAACTTGAGGAAAATCTTATCACAGTCACAATACAATCTCATCAAACTGTATTACAATGATACATATTTTCTTTCTTTTCTCACTGTTTGATTTTCAACCTTTTTCCATACAGAAACTACAAATCTGACTACACACTCTGTTTTCCAATTTTTAGCATCAAAAAAATAGAATAGACTTTCACATGTCTTAATAGTAATGCCCCTATTTCAAGTTTTGTTTTTTGTCATGATTGAACCCTAATCTCACTATTTTAGGCTTTTTATAGAAAACATCATTACATTTTGGAAGTATTACCACTATATCTCGAATTTTCACTTTCCAAAAATTATACAAGGTTGTTTTCAAGTTACAGAACAACTATCAAGTAATAGTCCTGATGTTTCAGTGATCATAAGAGAAGGATTCTTTCTTTCTGACAAGGATAGAACAGTTGCTCCAATACTAGAGTTGTAACTGAACCTTTTCTCCACAAGCGGCCTGCACATTCAGTGCTTATACCAAAGCACTATTAATGAAATACATATTTCATAGGAAAAGAACGGATAATGAAGCTGCTGCTAAAAAAGATGTAACCAAAACCCCAAACAGCAATGTAACTAAAACAAGTAAACATCCATTTAATAACCTGTTACCCACTAATCCAGGTAAGAAACCTAAGAAATTTGAAGCTTTCAAGTTGAGCCATAAACTCAAAATATTTGTTTCACCAAAAGGATGAGATAACCTTCAAACAATAAATGCTATCAAGAACCATTATTTGAGGAACCCGGTATAGTAATTACAATTTTTTAAGAGATTGAAACAGCAATGCCCAAAAAATTGAAATCATTATGATGTCAAGCTGAAACAGTAAGTTGAATCAAATAAGAATGGTTACCAACAACTTCAAGAGTGAAACGGATAAGATTCTTGAGGTATCACTTATACCCACTATCCAAAACAAAATGAATCACAAAACCTTATGATAACCTTTCTGAAATGTTGTCAAAGAATGGAGTAAACATTTTAGATTTTACATGAGAAGAAAAAAAACGTTTTTCATTTTTCTGTTTGCAAACGAGAGAAAGATCTAGCACGAACTAATCTTGACTGTCCAGAAATGGATCTGCAAACCAGACATAAGAAGAATACCTGACAGAGTAATGAGGTTGTTGTCACAAGAAGTTTACCAGTCCTGTAGAGGAGAAAAACGGCCACAACATCATCCAAAAACGTGCCTTCACCCAATGGATGGAAGCAAACAAATGGAACAACCATTGTGTTGATCCTCTCATCTCCCTCACACGCTGTCAAAGAGTAGGAGCCCTGCAAATGTCTCAGAGAAATGGCTGAGATACAAACTCAATGATGGCAGCTAGGAGGGTTCCAAGAAAAAAACGTGAATAGTGTGAATCGAAAAAAACTGTTTGCGCTAATCTTCCAAAGCAAGTAAAAATGAATTCCTTTGTTGAGATGAATAAAATTTTGGAGTCTGAGAGGACAGTTATGATTAAACAAAATCTCATTATTCCATGTCAAGTCCGTGGACTGTCCAAAAAGGCTAGTAGTCAACAAGCATCATTACCTTTGAATCAAAGACCAACCATTTGAATTGTCGACTAAATAATGCCTTGCATTATTTTCACATAAAATGGTGAATGCTAAGTCACATCCAATGTGACATAAAATAATCAATACCTTTATATCAGTTGCCGGCCTTGAGGCCCAATTTGATATCAACCAATAGTCTGAAATCAAATACAAATAATTGTTGATTTATATACCTTTGACCAAAGCCGGATTGCCACCTTAATAAAGTCCAATGCTATATAATTTTCAATGTAACATACATTCCAATGCCTTGTGAAGGTTAATGAAGGCTAACTTCATGTAAAGTTCAGAATGACATTAACACAATAACGATCAACCCCTTATAATATGCCAAAACCTTGACGAAAATCAAGATGCTTGTACTGATCAAGCATAAGTAAACAACTTGTAAAAGAACCGATCATGCCAGTCACTTGTAATCAAGTGAAGTACTGAAACACAGATGTTAAACCAGAAATATATCACCTGATCAATGAAACAAAGAGCCAGTAACCAGTATGCCTTAACTAAGATCTGCACATGGATTTAAACAATCAGTGCCACCAAGATAATATAAATAATGAAGTAAATGTGCCAAATAGAAAAGTAGATCAACTGAGAAGATAACCATCAAGATGCCAGAGAATCACAAAGTGACATCAAGGTCAAAATAACACAAGAGGGATTGAACAAGGTGGTGGTGTGTTCAATGTTAGGAGGTTCTTCTTATCTCTTGGATGCTTGTTTTAGTTCCTTGACCTTGTTACTCATTTATGAATTTTCTTAAAAAATAAAATCTAGAGTTGATCTAGTGTTTAAGTATTGAGATCTATAAATTATCTTAGTTTATAGGTTACTCATATGATTATAATTTTGTAAGTGTTATTAAATTTGGGATCTATGATTTGTGCAATTTAGTGGGTTATTATCACCGATAGGTTGCATTGATGACTCGCACATGGATTGTCTATATCAACATATTAATGACTCACAGGCACACAACACATGTGTCTTCACACTTGTCCCTATTATTCTACATGTGTCACACTTCTTGGAGGGCAAGTCAATAGTTTACTCATACCTTCCTTCTTCCTCATTGTCCTATGTATACAAAGATTTCATTGCACATCATTCAAATATATATTTTATGATAGTTTTTTGGTATTTTGTAGCTTATTCATTTGTGTAAGTATTTTGGATATTGCATTTATTTTATTATTGGTCCAACATGGTATTGGAGCTATGAATTCCAAATCCCTTCCTTTTTAAAAAAAATAATATCACATTAAGCCTTATCATAGGTGTGTCATAGATCCCAACAGAGATCATTATTGAGTTTGGCCTATCTAGGAACACTTGTTAAATTGCCAATTTTTTACATAGGCAATTTTTGCAAAAAACTATTGGGGACCTATGCCTACAACCATATATAATTCATATAACCATACAAAATTCATTCATTTAAATAAAGTGATTTTTTTAAAAATATAATTTATTTGGGTAAATTCTCCAAAAGAAAAAAATTATACAAAATTTGTATTTTGCAAGTCGCAAAGTGGTTCTAGATTTGAGGGTTTCAATGAAGGTTTTTTAAGTTGAAGATCTAACTCTATGACCTCGGATTAGTCCTATGTGGCACATCATAGAATCTTTTTGCAGATCAAGAATAATCTAATTCTAAAATTGAAACCATTTTTCCTATCCAAGCCCAATCAAATTGGTAGATTCATTTCATATTCCATTTGGAAACTCTCTCTCTCTCTCTCTCTCTCTCTCTCTCTCTCTCTCTCTCTCTACTCTTTACTCTCTTGCACTCTCAAGCTCACACAACTCTACAATTTTCTATAGCACTCTCTCAAGCTATCTCACAACATTCTTTTAGCTCTCTTTCTCTATTTTGGCTTTATCAAGCATTGCATGTAATATCATTGATGTTATCTTGTGTCTCTGAGCATCTTAGGGATTTATCACATCCCTTATCAAACCATTTATCATTTTCTCTATTTATTTATATTTTTATCTATATATATATTGGTTGTTGTGGAGGTGAAAACACCAAAGCAAGGTTTGACTATGACAATCCCTCAAACATCCCCAACAATTTTCTTATCTTGTTGTGTTTGTAGGTTATGTGGATTCTAGAGTTCATACCATGCATTTTGGGACTTGTTTCTCACGTCTATGTTGGACAAAAAAGTGATGTGAGACATGTGCACTACAAGTTGGTTTCCTTGGTTGAGACTCAAGTTTCAACCACAGGTTCCTTAACATTTTATATTTTTTCATTTTTGTAGTTATCACATTTTATTTACTTTTTTATTTTCATATATTTTCACCAGTTTATTTCCTTTTGTTAGAGTCAAATTTCCTAAATTACAAGAGGATATAGGCTTGCTTTGCTCTTGCGAGACCATTTTGGAAGAATTTAAAGATAATATGCATGAAATAGTACATTATAATATTTTGAGAGTGGGTCATAGATATATTACTTTTTGATGGGTCGAGGTGGTTGAAGGCTTTGCAGGATTTGAATTGGCATTTAGATTAAATGAATGATAATTAAAAAAAAGAATCTAAAGAAATAAAGTAATGATTGTAAACAAAAATGAAGCAGATCAATATGTGGAAGATATGAATACAATCATGAGGCATATGGTTCTTTTAGTCTATAAAGGCCTAGTGCAAATTACAAGTGGCTACTCTTTGCCTCATATAGATAAAGGTATATTAACTACAATAGTTCATTGAGATTCAATATCACATGACCATCATTGTAAGCATTGAAATTAGAAAATAAGAAATTAAAAGACTCAATAAAAAAATCTAATCTAATTCTAATTTATTGAACCCATGGAAAGCCTCAAAAAGATGATGTTGCTTTGTCTTTGGATGTGGATGCTAAATCTCAACAGCATAACATTGATTTGATTGATGATTTATTTTGATAGAGTAGACTTGCATTAAGATGTGAGATAGCATAATCATGAATGAATGATTGAATTTATATACTTTCCTAAGAAAAAATCAATTGAGAGATGAGGATGAGGATGATGACCTAATTTAACTAGAGAATTACATAGTCAACTCAACTAGAAAATAGAAAATTTTCCATTCAAAGACTAAGTTAACTTGTAAGAAAAAAAAAAAAAAATTCTAAAGTGAAGCAGAGTTAACCGATGATGGAAGGAAGAGTTGACTAATGATTCAAAAATGGAAAATGTGATTTGAAAATGAAAAATTAACTCTTATTTAATCAAATAATAAAATTGTATTTTTATTAATAAATGATAATATATAGTAAATGGTAATTAATTAATAATGAGTATTGAATAACTAACATAATGATGATAATTAATAATAATAACTAGGATTTGATGATTAGGTGAATTATTTTAGGTGTCTACAATTATATTTCATAATCTAGTTCGTGTTAATGAGCAACCTATGATGGAAAAGTTGGATTTAGTTCCAATGTCTACTCTAGGTATTTAGAATCATGGATGTGAAAGATGGAACTATTATTGTATGAGTGGTGGTGGGGGATGTGTAGTTCAACAGTGTCTAGTGCAATTTTTTGAGAGTACTATGTCGAATGTTGGTCCTTCTGATATTTTCTATTTGTTCCTTCTTTAGTGTTTATTGGTTGCATGTTATGTGATAGACTTACTAATTTATATAGTCTATGATGGGGCCCTGTATATAGAACCCTAATAATTTTATTTAGAAAAGACATATCTCAAAAGAAAATATTAAAAGACCATTAATAATCTCACCTATACTAATTATTTTCAATAAAGAGACCACTACAAAAAGGTTTCTAGATCTTGTCAAACCAATTTAAAAAACTAAATTAGAAGAGGTCTTCATTTATTAAAACTTGTTCCTTTAACTCAAAATTTTCTTTCTATGATGCAATAGTTCTTTCCTCTAGATTGCATAAGTCAAAGCGAAGGGACAAATTAGGAAAGGGTTTCTAGCATGCCTCCCAAGTTCTAGACATATCAAATGCTTATAAAAACAATCCTTACCTTTTAAATAAATATATCTATTAGGTTGGTGTTTTATTGGTTTACCTAAGATGTTTCTATATACCTACACTGTGTAACTATTCTTATTGCAATTCCACTTTTTAGGACTTAGTTTTATTGTAAATTATTTTATCATATACATTTAATAAACAATTTATGCAAATCATGAATGGATAACTTCAATAATAGACTTTCAAGAAATCTATTGAAGCATAATCCATATTCAAACCATAAATGTGATAAAATAAAAGAGGTGGGGGAAAACCTTATTGCATTGATGTTGTATCATTTAGAAGAATAAATTTAGTTGTAAGTTATGAGCCTTGTTGAAAAAATGAGTTGTTTGTATTAAGACCATGGAGAAAAGGAAGTTTGGGAACATTGGTTATACAAATTAAATTTAAGATTAGACCTAAGAATTAGGTTCTCAATCCATCCTAACCTTGTCATATTTATAGGAATGTCGATGAGTTTTCGAGGATTAAATTAACGTGAATTATTGAGTGCCAAAACTCCCAAATAGGTGAGATGGGAATCATTTATATTCTTACCAATGACGTTATTATATCCTTATTGAAACTTTACATGGAATAGGCTAGCATAGATCTTTAGGTCAACTCTTATCACTTTAAGGATTCTCATGTAATGTGAATCAATATATACTTTTATTAATATGAGCCCTACCATACTAATAATATATTTGACAATACATGTGTAGCATAATAAAAAGTGTATCAACTCTATCAAGCTAATATTTATATTATGGTGACCAATTTCTTAACTCGTGTCTACCCACTATTAGGAGTCATGTAAGCTAAGATTGGAGTAAACATAATTGAATATTATGTGTATGCCCTTAAATATTTATGAATAAGTATAGACTATCAAATTCTTGGTTAACTAGTAAACCTAACTAATATAACTTGGAGTATTATGGGTAGGAAGAGAACAATCTAGATGGTTTGTAGTCTAGTTGACCAACTTAGGGTGTGGAAATTAAGGAATAACTTGGTTATGTTTCATTTGTTAAGTATGTCTAGTTAGTCACTAGCATGGGTAAATAAAATGATAAGATCTCTAATTCTACCTTTTTATTATAAGATGTTCATGCATTCTAGAATTGAATTTGATACTAGAGCTAACTTCTATGGCAACACACATAAGATAGAGACAAGGCTACTATGAGGGCATAGGTAGAGAGAAAAATACCCTCTTATTTACATATCTTTCCAATATCCTCCTAGGGTGATTACCAAACTAGTAAATCCTATGACTTCCTCACAAATAAGCTATTACACTTATTGTTGCTCCAATATGATAGAAATCAAAGAGTGTTCTCTATCAACAAAAGTAATTGATTGTATCCTAGAGTTAGCCAACTTCCACGAGCCCTACCTACCTAGGTTGGACAACTCTTGCCAATAGCATGCAAGGATGGATGTTAGGATCCACCCAATTAATAGGTTTGGTAGGTTGTGGGACAACTTACCAAAAAATATATGTCTAGTTGAGCATTAGGTTGTTCTAATGTATGGTGGACATTTATTCCTTGCCACTAGTGACCACAAGTATGATGGGATGTTTCTTCCATCATTTCAATCTATAGTGAACTAGGAAAAGGGATGGACTGGTATGGGGAGCACTAATTTTCCTTTTTATTATCACATCTTCATTAAGGTTTCAAAAGTTGAGGGAATTGGGCAATAGGAAGCTATTGGATGCAATAAAGCCACATCCACTCCTTTTGGCTAGTTGGTCATTATATGTATACTATACAAATAAGAGGGGAATAACATAGTGGGTTAAAGTGTTACCAAGACCATGTCTACCCTCGTACCTTGGTATAATGGGATTAAGAACCTCGCCCTCAACAAAACCCCAAAGTCTATTTGTATGGTGTGGATAAGGATTTATCATCTATGATTGGGGTCATATTGCACCTTCACACTTGAATCAAAAATCATTTGAACTTATCAAATAAAATGTACGAACTCTAATAAACAACCACATCCAAGGTATTTTTCATTTAATTATTGATATTTATATTTTGGTGCATATTCTAAATGTTTACTTGATGAATCTTATGCAACTAATATGTAATAAAATTGTAAACATGATATCCATTATTAGTATATTATTTTGTAAATGCATTTATGTATAACATTCATTGTTGGTGGTTTGCATATCAATGATGACCTTAGTATGAGTGTGCATTGGTGGAATAGTGGAAAAGGATTATAGATATTTAATTTAGAACATATTGTTTTATAATGTGATGAAAAGAGAGTTAAAAAAGAAAAATTATAGTACTCAAATGGAGTTATTACAATAGTTTTGCAACCAATGTTTGTTCAGTTGATTAGTGTTCTTTTACACTAACCCCCTCTTTTATATGAGTGTAATTGGTAGTATGGTTTGCACCAAACTAGACATTACTCAAGTAGTATAAGCCCCAACCGTGTTTTTCCTATTCTAGACAAGGAGTATTTGACTAATGAAGAGGGTCTTCAAATATCTATGACACATGTTTAAGTGTTTCATTTGATACTAGATGTTACACCCCATTGTGTTATTACCCATTTACTATTACCTTCTTGAGTTAAAATGCTTTAATATATATGATTGTGTTTTGTATATGAATCTTGATGGAAAATGTGATGAATGAATGTGTAAATTCAATACGATATTTAAAATGTTTAGAAGATGAAAATATATGATGCATATGAATGTAATGTTATCGGCTAACTACTGTTGTAATGCACTAAGTTGGATGCAAGAACAGATTCAAGCCTCCAAAAGAGAGGGGGAGTATTACTCAGGAGAAGAACTTGGTCTGGTAACCCTTAATGAGCCTAATTGAGCATACACGCACACACGACTTAGTTTAGTCTAGTTGAGTCAATATAAGTTCGAGAAGAGGTAAGTAATCTTCAGTCTTGGTTTGGGGAATGTTTTGTATTGGTTTGTGGTTAGTCTTTGAATGTTCTTGTTTGGGGATATGTGATTGAGTCTTTGTGACAAGTATAAGTTCTCTTTCGTGTATTCATGGTTATATATTAATTGATAGGGTATATATATAGAATGTATATGTGTATATATGTATGTCTCTGATAACTCATACATATGAATATATATGTGCATATGTATATGTAGGTAGACATACTTACATATATCCATGTACGGATATATCATATGCATGGGAGTATCAATTAGACATACAAGGCATATACACACACACACACACACATTTTGTGTATATGCACTAATCAATGAATATACGTGTTTAAGTATGGATATTAAAATAATGTTATATATGTTAAAGTAGTTTCAATATATATAAAATAATAATGTTAAAGTAAGCGTATATACATATATATTAATATATATATATATATATATAAATGTATATATAATTATTTTAATATAAGTTTTTATGTATTCAAAATAATCATGTGAAAATATATATATATATATATATATATATATATATATATATATATATATATATATATAGTTTGATATATTAAAAGTGTTTTGTAATGAACATAATGCATATTGAAGCGTTGCCATTTATAATGAAATGGCTAAGTTATAACCTATGCACATATAGCGCATGAAGGAAAAAGTCTTAATACATTTAAGACAATGTATAAATTAAAGTGAATCAAATCATTTGCAAAGAGTTGGAAATATTCATGCATGCTAACTTGATCAAACTAGCGCATGAATAAAGGGCACACAAATATGAAATGTGGCGCCATATTTTGGGAAGAATGAAACAGAATGGAAGTCTTTTGTTGTGCTTTAAACCAACACATAGCTTTTGGAAGCATGAGACTTGGTCTTTTGCACAAGATGGCTGAGATAGTCGACTTATATTGCAATAAGGAAACCTATAGGTTGCATTTTTTGAGTTTTACCATTGTTGTCAACAAGATAAGAGTGACTCATTCTTAGATGTGAAACTAGATTGTGTATGTGTTTGCAAGTTAGAGTTTTTAGTAGCCACATCTCTCTTCTTGAGCTTAGTCGATAAGAAGGTGGCAAACTTAGAAGCTTAATTGTAGCATTAAGATGCTCAGATTTTTGTATAAATAGGAGCATTCTATCTACCTTTGGTTACACTTTTCCAATCTAATTTCTTCATTCATTGTTTTGTTGTAGCTTTCTATGCAAACATATTTGAGAGAGCTTTTATGAGGAGGCTAGTTTGATCATTTGTATTTGTTGAGAGGTTGTTGTGAGAGGTTGGAGTTTAGTGATAGGCTGAGTCTTGAAGGAGTAGCAAGCGGATTTGTGGAGGTTGAACTTGGAAGTTACTAGTATTGTCAGTTGGGCTAAATTTCTAGGCATGTTGATTTTTATCACTCTATTCCTTATGTTTAATGTCATTTGTTTGAGATTGCCTTTGTTTGGGAAAGGATGATTTTTAATGTGTGTTATGTTGTTTTTATGAACTTGGTTTATTTTCTTACTTTGGATAAGCTTGTATGATTCTTGAAAGAATCTAGATTGGTGAAACCCCTTTATTGGGATATACCTATATATATATATATATATATATATTGTATTTTGAGTGATTACATCGTTATTAGGAACTATACTTGTTAAGATTATATAAATATTGTATAAGTTGGGATGTATGAGATATGTTGTTGCTTTGAAATACTTTGGTATGAATGTCAATTTGAGCATGGGTTGTTAGCTTGATTATTTTTGGGGTTAGGATAATCCATGGGAAAGGGTTTAACCAAGTTAGTCAATATGTCATGTCATCATCTTTTTATAGGAATGTGTGTTATGTGTGTAAGAGTATGAATGGTCAAATACCAAATCAAGCTAAGGGTGGGTGAACATATGACCTACACATGAAGTACTAGGTGTTGAATTCTTTGGCCAAAGTAGTGTAAGTAGCCACTGTTTACATTGTCAGTTCACTATGATTCGGGGATGCAAACTAGGCAGAGAAAGTCATACATGTAGGTTGTAGCCAATGTATAGTAGCTCTAGATTTGTAGGACACAACACCATGCTCAAGAAGGCTAGTACTATGAGGTTACCAAACCAATCTCTTCATCGAAGGGTAGGGCCATCTTACCAGTTAGTTAGATGTGTGAGGGACTGCAATAAGTCTGTGGTTGGCAGAAAAACATTTGAGTGATGCTTTCCCTCATGTAGTTGACAATCAAGATTTGAAGATGTATGCCAACAAAGACATATGGACCATTTGTATCTATGTTTTATCAAGCTTGTACAAGCTATGCATGTTATAATGTATCTATATTCTTATCGAGAAATTGTAAATGGAAAATGTTATCATGAAATATGGATTTGTTACTTGGAATTAAGTAATGTCTCTTTGTAATGCAATGAGAAATTTTGTAATGAGTTGTATCAAATGTGCATTATATCATTTGATTAGAAAAGAAAATTTATATTGACTAAGTGTTAGTATCATAAACTGTTCACATGTGGGTAAAACATAGTAAAAACAATGGGTAGAACAATGGACATGTTACACTAGAGAGGACAAACTTTGATCAAGATAGCGGATACGTAGGGATTCATCGACTTTGATTGTTTAGGAGATATAGATATAGGATTTCTACCTATGTGTATGTGTTTACCCTATTTAGTAGTGTGGTGGGTTAGATGGTAAAAGATGGGATGTGGCTTCACTTTCAACTACACAGGTGGAGTATATGGCAACTACTCATATGCAAAGAGAAAATTTGGCTTCAAGGAGTGTGTTTAGATATCAAACTAAAGTAGGGATTCAATGCGACCGTCAAAATGTTACCAATGTGGCAAAGAATCCTACCTTTTATGTAGAGATGAAGCACATTGATGTTTAGTATATGAGTGTTGCGATTGTTATGATGAAACTCATGAACACAAAGTTCACATAATGTAGAGTGGTCATGGGGATGTCTCCCCTTTGTAGTGAGTTTCTATTGTCTAAACTCGATAAGAAATTACTTGAGAAATAATGTGCAAAAAAGTGATATTTTGCTTTCTTTAGACTTTTGATTAAATAGTCAAGCAAAATCCAAATACAAGATAACAAATTAACAAAGAAATTTTGGCAAGCAAGAGCATATAAGCCTATTTTAGCTAAAGATGTCTTCCAACAAAGGCCATGTAAGGGCTATAACTCCCTTCTATTGGTAATTATAATTTATTTGTTATGTAATGACGTTTGTAGAAATATTGCCATATTAATATCAAATGCATAATTTCATTATATTGTTTATAAAGTTATATTTGTTTAATTACATTAAAGTTTTTGTAAATTAGATTAAAATAAGTGTATTAAAGCTTTATAAGAAATATTAAAATGAAAATTGTATAAATACACTAAAAATAAAAAATGTTTAATTCAAACAAAATAAAAATTATTGATGTTGTCATAAGTTTTTATAATTGCAATCATAAACTTTCACATAAAAACTCAACTAATTAAATGATAGTATAAAATTGGAACATCAAATAAATTAAACAAAGTTTTGAACAAATATAGAAATTGATGGATATTCAAAGAAAAATATGGATAATTGAACAAACTTTTTAACAATAGATAGATTTTTTATTTTTTATTATTTTAGACCGCGGGAATCGGGTAACATGACCGCCTATAAACTGCAGTGCCAAACAATAGATAGACCTCTTGACCAGCCTCCTGCAACAAAAAAGATTTAGCCAACCAAACTAGGGCCCCAGCCCAAACAATAGATAGATTAATATATAATCTTGACTAATCTGATCCAGAGGACTTAAAAAGCCATCTAATCTCTTCTCGGTTAAAGATGATGTATTAATATTGATTTACAAATCTTTAACGTACGGTTAAATTTATCCCACACCATGTTTAAGGCACCATTACAGCTTCATCCATGATTTACCAAAGAAAGAAAACAAATCATGGGTGCACCATAATAGAGTATTCCAAGAGTATGTTTATGTATCATCACATGCATCTTTTTTAAGAATATTTAGCTCTATATGCATTCACCAGATAGATCTTAAATCCGAATCAACTGCTAAAAATTTGGTGCAGACAAATAAAGATCAGAGGTATACAAAAAACCAATCAATAACTCTACTTTGGAGGGTAGAAAAATTTTACAAAAATTTAAGGGAGCAAACAAGATCATTAGAAGACCAAAAGAAAAAAGAAAAGAAACAATTTTCTATGGCTCCGGTACAAGCATCCCAAACCACAAACAAGTATTTTTTTTTTCATTTCATGAATGCCTTTAAGAAAAGATAAATTTGAGTTTGTTTCTAAAAGGCATTCATGAATTGCTACAAAAGTTGGTCATCTTAACTGATCTATCACTAGGTATCCTGCAAATATTGCTACAAAGCTCAGGCCAATCTTGTCCATAAAACCTGGCATAAAAATTTCATTGTTCTTTGCATTGCATAATTTACAAATGTCCATCTTGCTCAACAAAGATATAAATATCTTTGTTGTATACCATTATGGCTAGAAAAAATGAAGCCACTACAACATTTGATTCCTGGTAGAATTATCTCGTGCTTCTTTTCAAAAAAATCGTCTTAGTAATTGCACTAACCACCTGAAACTGCTTCTGGCGTTTTTCCTTTGCTTATTACATTGGCCGCTTCAGCCCATCACTTTCATTCTGCAAGGAAAAATTATATGTAAACTGAAATGGAGCACTTTATAGTAGACCCTCTCTTGGAGCAGAACTTCTTAAGTTACAGACAAAATGAAACGCTTTGCATGACAAAAATGGTGCAAATCAAGTGTAGACTTCAGACTCAATAGTCAAGCAAAATCCAGACAAGGGCTAAAAAGTTAGCAAGGAATGATTGGAGAAACTTAGCATGCAGGAGCATATAAACTTGTTTTAATAAGAGATATCATTAATACAACAAAGGCCATGTAGAGGGCTAGTACCTCCCTTCTATTTGTAATTGTAATTTATTTATTTTTCGTGAAGAAGTTTGTAGAAATATTATTGCACTAATATCCATTGCATAATTTCATTATATTTTTATAAAATATTGTCCCAATAATGATGCTTGTTTAATTATATTGAAATTTTTGTAAACTTACAGTAAATTAATATTGCTTGTATAATCTTGTGAAGTATTTAAATGATTTTTTTTAAAATAAACTAACAATGAAAATGTTTAAGTCAAATTAAATAAAAGTAGTTGGTGTTGTGATGTAATTTTATGGGTCATTTGAACTGTGTGCTGGACAAAATCAATAAAATTTTCTAATAAAAAATACATGTAAAAACTCAAATAGATAAATGACAATGTGTAAAAACAAAAAAATTGAACAATTAAACAAACATTTTAACAAATGCATGAATTAAGAGGTCATCTTGATTGATTTGATCTAATGGACTTTAAAAAGCCATCATATCTGTTCTCAGCCAGAGTGTGTCTTAAGATTGATTTACAGATCTTATAAATGTGGTCAAACTTACCCCACGCCAAGTTGGAGGCACTATTGTAGACTATTATAGCTTCATCGAATATTTACCAAATTAAAAAAAATCATCGGTGCACTATAGTAGACTATTTATCCATACTTAACAGAGGATATACAATTGGGTTCACGTAGACTTTTTCAAAAGCATGTTTTCATATCATCAAATATATTTTTTTAAAAAGATCTAGTTCTGTGTGTATTAACCAAATAGATTCTAAACCCATGTCAACTTGCTTTGAATCAGCAGAAATTATCAGTGTACACAATGAAAGACTAGGTGTTAAAAAACTAATCAAGAACTTCACTTTGGAGGTAGAAAATACTTTACAAACATTTAAGGGAGCATACAGTCATTGTGAGATAAAAAGCCAAAAAAAGAAAAGACTTTCTATAGCCCGAGTACAAGCATCCCAGAACAAAAGCAGGTTTAAATTTGTGTTTTGTACCAGGCATTCATTAATTGCTACAGAATTTGGTCATCTTAAATGACCGATCACCTTGTATCCTAAAAATATTACTACAAAACCAGGGCCAATTTTCATTGTTCTTTGCATTGCATATCTACAAATATCCTAGTGCTCAACAAAGATAAGTGCATTTGTCATTTGCCTCGTAGGTTGAGAAAAAGAAGCCGCTATGACATTTGATTCCTGGTCAATGTACCTCTTGCTTCTTGACAAAATAATCATCTTTAGTGGTTGCACTAACCACCCGAAACTGCTTGTGCATTTTCCTTCCTTTATTATATTGGCCACTTTGGAACATCACTTTCATTCTGCAATCACAGAAATCAAGACTTAACGGGGAAGAATACTAACATGTAAATTGAAATGAAGCACCTCATAATAGGCTCTCTCAGAGAAAAATTTGTTGAAGTTGTAGACAAAATGGAACACTCAATTAGACAACACTTGCTAGAGAAAAAGGTGCAAAGCAGACACGTGGTAGTTTACTTTCTTTAGACTCAAATATTCGGGCAAAATTCAGACATAAGATAACAAATTTGCAAGAAAAATTTGGAGAAACTTGGCATGCAGGAGCATATATGCCTATTTTATCTAGAGAGATGTCTCTTTAAAATACAAACAAGAGTTTCAAGGCCCACCCAAAGAGGTTGGGTTGAGTAATGGTAATCCCTCAAATTAATGACTTAAATTGAAATGGAGCATCTCACAATAGGCTCTCGCAGAGCAAAATTTAACAAGTTTTAGATAAAATGAAACGCTCAACTAGAAAATACTTGCTTGAAAAGCAAGGTGCATAGCAAGCATGTGGTAGTTTACTTTACTTAGATTTTAGACTCAAATAGTCAAGCAAAATCCAAACACAATATAACAAATTAGCAAGCAAATTTTGGAGAAATCTAGCAAGCAAGAACATATAAGCCTATTTTATCTAGAGATATGTCTATTTAAAATACAAACAAGGGTTTCAAGGCCCATCCAAAGAGATTGAAATGAGTAGTGGGAATCCCTGCAATTAATGACCTAAATGATAACATTAGACAAGCTTCATATTTCTTCTTGGTTATATTAAAACAGGGATCCAAAGATCCCTAAAGAGTACTCATTAGTGGGTGCAAAAAGTATCTCAATGTGGGATATGTCTTGTATACTTTGCACGCTCTACAACCCACCATACCTAGTGGGGCCTAGGGTTGTGCCCTGGCTAGGGAATATGATGAGCCATATGTGAGCGAAGAAAATCATTTGGGCCAGCACGAATGATTTTACAACCCATGGTTTATGCCTATTGTCTTGTAACAATGCTTAGCATTTCCTATAATGATGTACCTATAAATACTCACATGTGGTTTAAGATTAAACACAAGCAAGAAATACCTTATTGTATTGTGAACAGTTAGAGTTAATACAATAAATGTTGTTTTTGTTGGGTTTTACTTTTTTCCAAAGGGCTTCCTATTGTAAATAATAGTGTTCTATTTGAGTATGTTAATAATTTCTCTCTATTGCCATTTAAAATCTATTAACATTACTCCTCCCACATAGGTTTCGCAACATTATTTCTCTTCATTTGGTATCAGAGTTGGGGTTTCGCTAGTTCTTTTAGAACTCTATGATTTTTCTTGAGTGGGAGCTTTATGTAATGAATCTAGTGTACTTAGGAGATTGACAAGCACTTCATGGATGGAGGTAAAGAAATTTATCGGACACAGATCTGAGTTATGGAAGCTCGAGATAGAAGATCTTGTGGAAAGAGATGAATGGGTTGTGTCTAGAAAGAAGCCCTTAGGTACAGCAAAAAGAAAAGTGGACAAGATTCATAGAAAGATGAAAAAATCAATCTGGCTAAGCAATTCAACTTCAATGTTGTTGAATGTCTCAATACAAGCCAACACTAAGGAAATTATGGAATAAGAAAGGTTCTTTGTATCAAATAAGGTCCCTAAAAAGCAAGTTCTTTCTTTGAAAATAGATATATTCTCTTAGAATGAAGGATGGTGAATCTATGACAAAGCATTTAAGTGCTTTCAACATTTTGGTAAGTCAATTAGCCTCACTTGATGTTAAAATGAATGAAGATAAATTTACTACTTTTGCCAAAATCATGGGATAAACTTGCTATGGCCATTAGTTTTACATCATCTAAATTAAAACTTGAGGAGGCAATTGCAACCTTGTTATTAGAAGAAATGAAGAGCAAATCCATTGAGGATCTAACAAAGGATACATTGTTTTTGAGACGTTGCAAATCCATCAAGGATCTAACAAAGGATACATTGTTTTTGAGAGGTTGTTCCCAAGAGACAAATAAAAACAAGCCAAGGGTATAGAATAATCGAAGTTAAGAGGTAAATCTAAATTTTCTACAAAACCTACAAAGAAATGTTGAAACTATGGTAAAATTTAGCATTTTAAGAAGCAATGCACATTTAAAAAGGTAGAAAAACGTAAGGCACTTGATGATGCTCCTTCCACAAAAACAAAGACCTCCATCGAAAAAGCAAGGTATGTATGCATCTTCAAGGACACTCATGTCATGATGCATGGTTGATCGATTTAGGTGCTTCTCTTTCACAACTCCTCACAAGGAGTGATTTTGTGAATATGGAAGTTATAATGGAGGCGATGTCTTTTAAGAGACAACTTGTCTTATAAGATCATAGGGTGTGAACAAGCCATGGTGACATTTAATGATGGAATGATTAAGTCACTCCATTGAGTTTTGCATATTCCAAGGTTGCGTGGAAATCCAATATCTGTCAGTAAAATGAGTGATGTGGGGTTGAAGGTACTATTTAACAAAGATAGCCAAAAGATGGTTCATGGAGCAATAGTGCTCACAAAAAAACTCCACACTAGAACACTATTCCAGCTTGAGGCAAGCACTATGAGTGATGGATGACATTACTCTATTATTCCTGGGGTTGGAAACCGTGTCCTGTGGAGCAGAAAATGCTTTGGCATGAGAGGATTGATCATATTGAGGAGAAAAACCTTCAAGCTTTGCACACCAGAAATATGGTTGAAAGAACTTCTAATTGCTACATAGATTTTGATTTCTGTGAAAATTATGTATATGGTGAACAAAAGTGAGTAAAATTTCCTCCTACTGCAGTTGATACATAGTGGCATGCTTGGATCGGTCCCTAATTCATCACTAGGAGAATCTCTATTTTATGTTCCTTTTATAGATAATTTCTCCAACAAAACATAAGTATATGCCCTCAAACAGAAATGTAAGGATTTCAATAGATTCAAGGAATTTGAGGCTTTTGTAGAAAATCAAATAGAGAAGAAAATAAAGGTATTCAGGATAGATAATGATTGAGAGCTATGTTCAAATGAGTTCAACCTTTTTTGTAAGCAATCTGGAATAGCTCCATATACACCTCACCAGAATAGAGTTAAAGAGAGCACAAATGGGACAATGATGGAAAAAGACAAGAATGCTCAATGGTGCAGACTTGGAACAAAAAAATTTTGGCACCTTAAAGGTTTTGGTTGTGGTGCTTACATGAATGTTCTGAAGGAAAAGAGAATTAAAATGAATTATAAAACAAAAAAGTGTATCTTTATTGGGTATAGCGATAGTATGAGAGGATGCGAGCTTTGGAACCCAAAAACAAAGAAGACTGTTTATAGTCCTCATGTAATCTTTAGAGAGGTTAGAAGCTTCCAAAAGAAGAACCAAGAAAGGCTGAACCAGAAAAGGTGCAGCTGGAAATAAAAAATAGAGAATATGTATTTGAATATGAATCAATAGGAGGTGAACCAAAAGAGGAAGTACCTCATACCCCAACCTTGAGGAGATTGAATCGAGAATGAAAGCAACCAAAAAAGTATAGTTTACTTTATTTTCATTCTATTTTTGTTTTGTTTGCTAATCCTAGAATTGTTGAGCAAGCACTTGATTCAAAGGAAAGTAAATTTATATAAAAAAAAAAGAACATTGGTGAAAAAATGGAGGTCTTGGACAAAAATATGACATGGGATTTGGTTAAGTTACTTGTTGGAAGAGAACCTATTGGTTGCAAACAGAGATTTAAGAGAAATTCAATGCAAAAGGTAAAACAGAGAAGCAAAAAGCTTGTTTGGTGGCAAACCGATTGTAAGATTCAGTGGAAATCAATTACATAAGCCTGAATCTAGATGCATGAAGAAAGTTACAGTAGCTGCAAGCACAAAACAAATGATGTAATATGCAACAACAAAAGTTTCTCCAAAATAGAGGAAATGGATGAAATATACCAATCAATAGATCAATTAACTCAATCTAACTATGGAGTCAATAGTTGAACTGTCAATTGGTAGATCAGTTCACTCAACATGACTAAGACAAAGGCAGCCTTAACTAAAAAGAGGTGGCATCTAATTACCACCAATCAAGGAATGATGAGGCAGTGGTGGCACTTGTGTACCTCAAGTCAAGGTATACACATCTTCGTTAGCTTCTTAGATAAGAGTAATTACTTGTCCTAATTATCCCAAGTGAACTTATTATTGCACTTAGGATAGAAACATATCCAAGGTGAAGTAGATAGTACACCAACAGAGATATTCCCATGTAGAGGTAGTTGAATTTAGTGAGAGCTTGTCTCTTTTTGCTAGATTAGATTGAAGAGCACACAGAAAATACTGAGGGGCGGTGGGGGGAAGGGGTGAATCAGTATTTTAGAACTTAAAACTTTAAGAACTAACAATTAAAAACAGAAGGAACAAACACCCAGCAAGAAGAACACCAGTTTCACGTGGAAAACCCTTTTAGGTAAAAAATCACCACAAAATTATTGCTTTGTAATCTCCCCTATCCTAATTTGCCTATAGATCACAAATGTCAACAAATTAGGGTTAGGGTTTCATTTTAATAAATAAATATCTCTTTTAACGATGTAATCTTGGATTGGGATCCTACATTCACCACATACACAATATTCCTAAACATGCAATATACATTTGTTAGCATTAATCCATGGCAACACATTATAAACTATCAATAATGCAATCTATTGTGAACTAGGAGGAGTGACATGGTGAGTTCGCTCAAAGCAATATACCAACCTAAGAGATTGTATACCACAATTCTCCCTGTTGGCGACTTGTACCTGCTTTCCCCAACCATGTCCCAACCTCGGAAAACACTTGCCCACTTGTGGGAACGAGCAGAGCTTATAGGCGATCTTGGCATTCCACCCCTCCATGGCCTATTCTTCCCTTTAAGTTTGAGCAGACTGTAAGTGAGACTTCCACCCCTCCATGGCTCATCACTTCCCTCGGATTGGGCGGACTGTAAGTGGAATGCACCGCTCTTCTCAAGCCCCTTCCCCCAAGCGGATTTTCAGACAGTCACATGCAATTCATTTTAAGATGTACAAGCAATATACATACATCTGCAAACAACAATTTGCAGAAAAGAGCAATCCGTGGTGATGAACTGGACTGATTCTCTTGGTTTCCCGGGCTGAATGCTTCTTCTCCTTAATTGTTCCATTCTGTTCTCCACACTCGCAAGATATCGTTAGTGTGCATTAAATAAATAAGAATCTATTTTCCATACTAATGTTAGGAGCGACCCTTAAAAGGATTGGCTCCCAAAATCCCTGCTGAAGCAATATTCAAGCCTGCAAATGAAAAGGAATATATATATGAAGCCTCACGGCTACAACAACCTAGAGTTGCACGTCCCAGTGCTAATGATCTCTATTGAATGATGTGACTTTCTTAAATGAGGTTTGATGCTAAATTGGAAATCCACACCTCATAGGTAAATAGCCACCATAAAATTTTATTTGATATGAATCAAGGAAGAAGAAGAATCATTGTAACCAAGTCTGAAATCTTAATATGTTCTCCTGGAATCTGCTGCTGCATAATGGAAAGTTCTATTTGATTCAATATTCTAATCTGATAATGGAAAGCTTTCAATACATTACCCATAACCATAGATTAATTCCTTCAATCCTCTTGAATGAACTAAGATGATATGGCAGAGTTATCAGTTTAATTGCAATCAGCACAAATTTGACATCAATGACAAAATATTCAACATAGATACTATTAAATCTCTTTTGATTATTGTTGGTGATTTTATCTTGCAGTAGAATAGATGAATGTGAAGATAGCTTTTGCTAAATTACAGTTTTGAAGAAAAATTGTCGCAGCCAAAATTTTTATAGTTACAAGAAAATGAGGACTTGGTTTACAAATTGAATAAGTCACTTTATGGCTTAAACAATCACCAAGGATGTTGTATCAAAAGTTTGATAATTATGTGTTGGTACCTAGATTTGTACTAAGCAAAGTTAATCAATGTGTAATGCACAGGTTTGGAATGCAGGAATGCAGGAATGCAAACTTGAAAATGTCCATATTTATGTTAGTTGCAAGTTACTAATAGAATAGTTTCCCAAGACACAAGAATATTAAGGACATGTTTGTTCATTATGCAAATGTTGTTGGAAGTCTAATGTAAGACATGGTATGTACTAGACTAGACATCGTCCATGCAATGGGAGTTTTGAGTAGACATAATCAAACTTGGGGAAGGAACATTAGACTCTAGTATAGAGGGTCTTTAGATATTTACATAACACTTCAAATTATGCAATTTGCTACCAAGGCAAACCTGAGATAGATAGATTAGTTATAATGTACAAGGCCTTGTTGATGTTGATTGGGCTAAATATATTCATTGTCAAAGATTTCCATGTGGTTATGTCTTCACTTCGTTGGGTGGATCAGTTAATTGAATGAGCAAGAGGCAAACAATTGCTGCACTTTCAACTCAAAAAATTTTAAGTACATGCCAGCCACTCATGCAAAGAAGTTGTATGGATACATAAGTTATGTTCAGATATGGTTTCTTGCATACGAATATATTGTGACAGTCGAAGTGCAATCTATTTGGCAATGCACCCAAATTATCATGCTCAAATGAAGCATATTGATGTGCAATATCATTTTGTTAACAACATAGTTAAAGACAGAAGGTATTGAGGAGAAGATTGATAGTCATTTAGTACAAAGAAGTTTTCTTGGTGCAGGTAATCAATGGGCATAGTTGCCCTTATAAATTGATATATGTATGCATGGCCCCTCTGCAAGCAAGTCAACAAGTGGGAGATTCGTTAGATGTGTTTTGCATGCTTTGCATGTTCTACACCCTACCATACCTAGTGAGGCCCAAGCTTGAGCCCTAGCTAGGAAATATGAGGATTTATTTGTGGGCTGAGAACAAAATTTGGGTCATTAAAGTTAGCTTTCCATCCATTGGCTTATACTCCTTGTTTTGTAATACCACTTAGCAGTTTCCTAAAGTGATGTACTTCTCAATACTCACACATGGATTGGGGTTAAACACAAGTGAGAATTATCTTATTGTATTGTAAATGATTGGTAAGTGTTGGTTTTGCTAAGTTTTTTCCTAAAAAAGTTTCCTAGATAAATAATTTGCTATATTGTGAGTATGCCATTATTTTCTGTCTATTGTATTTAAGATTTTGTTAGTGTTGTGACTCCTGCATAGATTTGTCTGCATTATTTCTCTTCACTTCATGATTAGGAATACTTTCAAGAAAAAAATTGAATTGGTTAATTATCCAACAAAGTTTAGCAGTCAGCACAAAATGAAATAAGACTGGCTTGTCTTACATGGCAGGAAAAAGAAAACAGTGTTGCATACAATTTGATATTTTGGCAGATAAAGAAAAAAATGAACCTTTTTCAAAGGACCCAAGAAAAAAGTGACAGGCCTTTGGGTGTACCCTGCATTGGGAAGTGGTACTACTGGGACATACACGGATGGCCACTTCTTGCAATAAAGAAATATGCAAGACTATAAGCCTTAGTGCCAAAATGACTAAAGCCAAGATCTGTTTCTAGGTGGCAATGGTAACTGTCTCATATCGTTTGTGATCAAAGTGGCAAAGATCTATAATGGTGTTTGCATATGTAACAATGAGGACATCTCAAATTTGTATTTGTGATTTGATGTGTGTCCCCAATCACAATTCTTAGTTGTTTGTGAATGGATGTGTTTGTACAAGAATGGTGTATGTGATTGGAAGTGTCTGTCACCAATCACATTTGTTGGGTAATTATGATTGGATGTGTATGTCCCCAGTCGTAATTGTTGTGAGAAGATGTGTGTGTCCCTATTCATAACTGATGATGGATAGACGTGTTTGTCCCTGTCCAAACTTCTTGTAAGACCTTGGATAGATGTGTTAGTCCCTATACTTGGCTCCATGTGTAGATTTGTTTGTCCCTATCCTTGAATGGAAGTATAGTAAGCATAGTGAGGCTAGTTTTGCTACTGCTTGTCATGAGTAGAAGTGTATGTCCCTACTCTTACATTATGTTTTTTGGTGAGCTAATGAACATGGTCATCAAGTATTGTTAGTCTACCTATCCCCATTTAGAGAATGATGTAATATGGGGTGTTGTTGGGAATATTACATCATTCCCGTAGATTGTTAGTGTGTCATATCATAATTATTTGTTAGTGGTTGTAGTTTATTTTTTGGTATTATGAGTTGTTAAAAACTTAAAACAACTCATATATTTAGGAGTTTGTTTATTTGTTATCCTGTAATAATGGAGTTATTATAGGAACCTTCCTATAATATAAGAAATACATCTCCTATATATATGTGTAATTTGTATTGAACAAATATATAGAAGCACGCCATTATTTGTGTATAAAATTTTCAAGCTTCTATTTTGCTTCTGCCTAAATTTCTTTCAGTTTCCTCTATAGTTGAGTCATTTTTCTTAACTCCCTCATCAATCAAAGTAGATATTATGTCTTCTAAGGTAGCATCTACTTTGTTCAATGTGAACACAATATTACCATAGCTAGGAGGCATGCTATTCAACAAAATGGCCTTTCCATCATCATCTTCTACTTTAGCTATTATACCAACTAGTTGATTCATTAAGGAACGAAACTTATGTGTTGAACAATATTGTCACTCCATCATTTTTAGCCCAAATAATTTTTGCTTTAGGCCCATTTTTGCACTTGATTCTTGTGATCCAAACAAAGCACTAAGACCATTCCACACTTTCTTTGAGATATTTGATAAGTCAATATGGTGGAGGTATGCATTTGAAAGTCCAAGACTAATCAAAGCTATTGCTCTTT